>CM022400.1:79224698-79915991 GCA_011833715.1 Carcinoscorpius rotundicauda | reverse complement strand
AGACCAGTAAGTATTCAAACAACAAAACAACAACAGCCTTCACTGATAAACCAGTAAAAGTGTCCAAACAACAAAACAATAGCAACATTTACTGATAAAGCAGTAAAAGTGCCAAAAAAACACGAACAGTTTTCACTTATAAACCAGTAAAATTTCCAAACAACAAAACACCATCAACCTTCACTGATAAACGAGTAAAAGTGTCCAAGCAACAAAATAATAGCACCCTTCACTGATAAACAAATAAAAGTGTCCAAACAACAAAACACTAACATCCTTCATTGATAAACCAGTCGGTGTTCAAACAACAAAACACTAATATCCTTCACCGATAAAACAGTAAAAGCGTCCAAAAACAAAACACTAGCAGCCTTCACTATTCAACCATTGAAAGTGTATAAACAACAAGATACTTACAGCCTTTTCTTATAGACCAGTGAAAGTGTTCAAATATAAACTCTAAGAGCATTCACTAATATACCAGTGAAAGTGTCCGAACAACAAAACACGAACAATATTCCCTGACAACCGAGTAAAAGTGTCCAAGAAACAAAATAATAGCATCCTTCACTGATAAACCAGTGAAAGTGTCCAAACAACAAAACACGAAGAGCCTTCACTGATAAACCAGTAAAAGTGTCCAAACAAAACATTAACAGCCTTCATTGATAGACCAGTGAAAGTGTCCAAACAACAATACACTATGAGACTTCACTGATAGACCAGTAAGTGTCCAAACAACAAAACATTAACAGCCTTTACAGATAAACCAGTAGAGTGTCCAAACGACAAATCACCAGTAGCCTTCACTGATAGACCAGTAAAAGTGTCCAAACAACAAAACACTACCAGCCTTCACTGATAAACCAGTAAAAGTTTCCAAATACAAAACACTAACAGCCTTCACTGATAAACCATTGAAATTGTCCAAACAACAAAATACTAACAGCCTTTACTTATAGAACAGTGAAAGTGTCCAAACAACAAAACACTAACAACCTTCACTGATAGACTAGTTAGTGTTCAAAAAACAAAACACCAACAGCCTTCACTGATAGACCAGTAAAAGTGTCCAAAAAACAAAACATTATCAGCCTTCACTGAAAGACCGGTGAGTTTACAAACAACAATACTTTTACAGCCTTCACGTATAAACCAGTAAGTGTCAAAGGAACTAAACACTAACAGCCTTCACTGATAAACCACTGAAAGTGTCCAAACAATAAAGCGCTAACTGGCTTCAGTGATAGAACAATAAAAGTGTCCAAACAACAAAACACTAGCAGGCTTCACTGATAGACAAGTAAGTGTTCAAACAACAAAACCTTAACAGCCTTCACTGACAGAACAGTAAAAGGTTCCCAACAACAAAACAATAGCAGCCTTCACTGATAAACCACTAAAAGTCTCCAAAGAACAAAGCAATTGCAGCATTCACTAAAAAACCAGTGAAAGTGTCGAAAGTTTAAAACACTAACAGTCTTCACTAATAAACCAGTCAAAGTGTTCAAACAAAAACTTTCTGAGCATTCACTAATATACCAGTAAAAGTGTCCAAACAACAAAACACTAACAGCCTTTACTGATAAACGAGTTAAGTGTCCAAACAACAAAACACCAGCAGCCCTCCTTGATAGACCAGTAAAAGTGTCCAAACAGAAAACACAAGCAACCTTTACGGATAAACCAGTTAATGTCGAAAGAACTAAACACTAACAGCCTTCACTGATAAACCACTGAAAGTGTCCAAACAATAAAGCGCTAACTACCTTCAGTGATAGAATAGTAAAAGTGTCCAAACAACAAAACACTAGCAGCCTTTACTGATAAACTATTGAAAGTGTCCAAACATCAAAATACTAACAGCCTTTACATATAGACCAGTGAAAGTGTTCAAACAAAAACTCTAACAGCATTCACTAATAATCCAGTAAGTGTCCAAACGACAAAACACAAACTGCCTTCACTGATAGACCAGTAGGTGTTAAAACAACAAAACATTAACAGCCTTCACTGATGAACCAGTAAAAGTGCCCAAACAATAAAACACTAACAAGCTTCACTGATAGACCAATGAAAGTTTTCAAACAAAAACTCTAAGAGCATTCACAAATAAACCAGTAAAAGAATCCAAAGGACAAAACATGAACTGCCTTCACCGATAAACGAGTGAAAGTGTCCAAACAACAAAACAATTGCAGCCTTCACTGATAGACCAGTAGGTGTTCAAACAACAAAACACTAACAGCCTTCACTGATAAACCAGTATAAGTGTCCAAACAACAAAACACTAGCAGCCTTCACTCATAAACCTTTGAAAGTGTCCAAACAACAAAATATTAACAGCCTTTACTTATAGACCAGTCAAAGTGTTCAAACAAAAACTCTAACAGCATTCACTAATAAACCAGTAAAAGTGTCCAAAGGACAAAACACGAACTGCCTTCACTGATAAACGAGTGAAAGTGTCCAAACAACAAAACAATTGCAGCCTTCACTGATAGACCAGTAGGTATCCAAACAACAAAAAATAGCAGCCTTCATTGATAAATCAGTGAAAGTGTCCAAACGAGAAAACACTAACAGCCTTCACTGATAAACCAGTAAAAGTGTCCAAACAACAAAACACGAACAGCCTTCTCTGATAAACCAGTAAGTGTCCAAACAACTAAACACTAACAGCCTTTAGTAATAGACCAGTAAGTGTCCAAACAACAAAACTCTAACAACCCTCACTGATAAACCAGTAAGTGTCCAAACAAGAAAACACTAACAGCCTTCACTGATAAATCAGTGAAAGTGTCCAATCAATAAAACACTAAATGGCTTCACTGATAGAACAGTAAAATTGTCCCAAGAACAAAACACCAACAGGCTTCACTGAAAGACCAGTAAGTGTTCAAACAACAAAACACCAACAGCCTTCACTGATAAACCAGTAAAAGTGTCCAAAAAACAAACCAATATCAACCTTCACTGATAAACCAGTAGAAGTGTCCAAACAAGAAAACACTAACAGCCTTTACTGATAAACCAGTAAAGTATCCAAACAACGAAACACCAGCAGCCTTCTTTGATAGACCAGTAAAAGTGTCCAAACAAAAAACACTAGCAGCATTTACGGATAAACCAGTTAGTGTCAAAAGAACTAAACACTAACAGCCTTCACTGATAAACCAGTAAGTGTCCAAAGAAGAAAAACTAAAAGCCTTCACTGATAAAACAGTGAAACTGTCCAATCAATCAAACACTAAATGGCTTCACTGATAGACCAGTAGGTGTTCAAATAACAAATTACTAAAAGACTTCACTGAAAGACCAGTGAAAGTGTTCAAACAAAAACTCTAGGAGCATTCACTAATAAACCAGTAAAAGTTTTCAAACAACAAAACACGAACAGCCTTCACTGATAAACGAGTGAAAGTGTCCAAACAACAAAACAATAGTAGCCTTCACTTATAGACCAGTAGGTGTTCAAACAACAAAACACTAACAGCCTTCACTGATAAACGAGTAAAAGTGTCCAAACAATAAACCACAAACAGCCTACATTGATAAACCAGTGAAAGTGTCCAAAGAATAAAACACTAACAGGTTTCACTGATAGAACAGTAAAAGTGTCCCAACAACAAAACACTAAGAGGCTTCACTGATAGAGCAGTAAGTGTCCAAACAACAAAACACTAACATCCTTCACTGAAAAACAGTAAAAGTTTCCAAACAAGAAAACTCTATCAGCTTTCACTATTAAACCATTAAAAGTGTCCAAACAACAAGATACTTACAGCCTTTTCTTATAGACCAGTGAAAGTGTTCAAATATAAACTCTAAAAGGATTCACTAATAACCCAGTAAAAGTGTCCAACAACAAAACACCAACAACTTTTACTGATAAACGAGTAAAAGTGTCCAAACAACAAAACACCTAGAGCCTTCACTGATAAACCAGTAAAAGTGTCGAAACAAAACACTAACAGCCTTCATTGATAGACCAGTAAAAGTGTCCAAACAATAAAACACTATGAGCCTTCACTGATAGACCAGTAAGTATCCAAACAACAAAACATTAGCAGCCTTTACTAATAAATCGATAAAAGTGTCCAAACAACAAAACACGAACAGACTTCACTAATAAACCAGTAACAGTGTCCAAACAACAAAACACGAACAGCCTTTGCTTATAGACCAGTGAAAGTGTTCAAACAACTAAACACTTACAGCTTTTAGTGATAAACCAGTAACTGTCCATAAAACAAATAATTTACAACCTTCACTGATAAACTAGTGAAAGTGTTCAAACAGAAACTGTAACAGCCTTTAATAATGAACCGGTTAAAGTGTCCAAACAACAAAACACGAACTGCCTTCACTGATAAACCAGTAACAGTATCCAAACAACAAAACACGAACAGCCTTCACTTTAAAACCAGTAAGTGTCCAAAGAAGAAAACACAATTAAACTTCAATGATAGATTATTAAGTGTCCAAACAAGTAAACACTAACAGCTTTTACTGATAAACCAGTAAAAGTGTCTAAACAATGAAACGCTAACAGGCTATACTGATAGATCAGTAAGTGTCCAAATAACAAAACACTAAAAGCCTTCACTGATAAACCAGTGAAAATGTCTAAACAACAAAACACTAACAGCCTTCACTGATAAACCAGTAAGTGTCCAAATAACAAAACACTAAAAGCCTTCACTGATAAACCAATAAAAGTGTCCAAAGAACAAAACACTAACAGCCTTCACTGATAGACCAGTCAAAGTGTCCAAACTACAAAACACTAACAGCTTTCACTGATAGACCAGGCAAAGTGTCCAAACTACAAAACGCTAATAGCCTTCACTGATAGACCAGTCAAAGTGTCCAAACAACAAAACACTAACACCTTTCACTGATAGACCAGTGAAAGTTTTGAAACAAAAATTGTTACAATTTTACTAATAAAACAGAAAAAGTGTCAAAACAACAAAACACTAACAGCCTTCACTGATAGACCAGTAGGTTTTCAAACAACAAAACACTAACATCATCACTGATAAACCAGTGAAAGTGTTTAAAGAAAAACTCTAGCATCCTTCACTAATAAACCAGTTAGTGTTCAAACATCATAACAACAACAGCCTTCACTGATAAACCAGTAAAAGTGTTCAAACAGAAACTCAAAGAAACATTCATAGCCTTCACTGATAGACCAGTGAAAGTGTTCAAACAAAGACTAACAGCTTTTACTAATAGACCAGTAAATGTCCAAACAACTAAACACTAACAGCATTCACTGATAGACTAGTAAAAGTGTCCAAACAACAAATCACTCACAGCCTTCACTGATAAACCAGTGAAAGTGTTCAAACAAAAATTGTAACAGCCTCCAATAATGAACCAGTAGAAAAGTTCAAACAACAAAACACGAACATCCTTTACTTTATAACCAGTAAGTGTGCAAACAACAAAACACAATCAGCCTTCACTGATAGACCAGTAAGTGTCCAAACAATAATACACTTATAGGATTCACTGATATAAATTAAACGTTTCCAAACCACAAAACACTAACAAGCTTTACTGATATAACAGTAAAAGTTTCCAAACAGCAAAACACTAACAGCCTTCACTGATACACCAGTAAGTGTTCAAACAACAAAATACTAACAGCTTTTACTTATAGACCAGTAAGTGTCCAAACAACAAAACAATAGCAGCCTTCACTGATAAATCAGTGAAAATGTCCAAACGACAAAACACTAACAGTGTTCACTGTTAAACCAGTAAAAGTGTCTAAACAACAAATTATTAACAGCCCTCACTGATAAACCAGTGAAAGATTTGAAACAAAAACTCTTAACCTTGACTAATAAACCAGTAGAAGTGTCCAAACAACTAAACACTAACAGCCTTCAGTAATAGACCAGTAAGTGTCCAAACAACAAAACACTGACAGCCTTCACTGATAAACCAGTAAAAGTGTCCACACAACAAAACAAAAGCACCCTGCACTGATAAACCTGTGAAAGTGTTCAAAAACAAAAACTCTTACAGCCTTAACTAATAAACCAGTAAAAGTGTCCAAACAAAAAACACCAAGTTCTCATTGATAAACCAGGAAGTGTCCAAACAACTAAACACTAAAAGCCTTCACTTATAAACCAATAAGTGTCCAAACAACAAAATGCTAACAGCCTTTTTATATATAGACCAGTGAAAGTGTTCAAACAAAAACTCTACGAATATTCACTAATAAACCACTAAAAGTGTCCAAACACGAACAGCCTTCACTGATGAACGAGTAAAAGTGTCAAAACAACAAAACACTAAAAGCCTTCACTGATGTACCAGTAAGTGTCCAAATGAGAGAACACTAACAGCTTTTACTGATAAACCAGTCAAGTATCCAAACAACAAAACACCAGCAGGCTTCACTGATACACCAGTAAAACTGTTCAAACAACAAAATCATAACAGCCTTAACTGATAAACCAGAAAAAGTGTCCAAACAACAAAACAATAGCAACCTTCACTGATAAACCAGTGAAAGTGTCCAAACAACAAAACACTCACAGCCTTCACTGATTGACCAGTCGGTGTTCAAACAACAAAACACTAACAGCGTTCACTGATAAACCAGTAAAAGTGTCCAAACAACAAAACACGAACAGCCCTCACTCATAAACCGGTAAAAGTGTCCACACAACAAAACAAAAGCACCCTGCACTGATAAACCTGTGAAAGTGTTCAAAAAACAAAACACTAACAGCCTTCACTGATAAACCAGTAAAAGTGTCCAAACAACAAAACATTAACAGCCCTCACTGATAAACCCGTGAAAGTGTTGAAATAAAAACTCTTACAGCCTTAACTAATAAACCAGTAAAAGTGTCCAAACAAAAAAACAATAAGTTCTCACTGATAAACAGGAAGTGTCCAAACAACTAAACACTAACAGCCTTCACTAATAAACCAGTAAGTGTCCAAACAACTAAACACTAAAAGCCTTCACTTATAAACCAATAAGTGTCCAAACAACAAAATGCTAACAGCCTTTACATATAGACCAGTGAAAGTGTTCAAACAAAAACTCTACGAATATTCACTAATAAACCACTAAAAGTGTCCAAACACGAACAGCCTTCACTGATGAACGAGTAAAAGTGTCAAAACAACAAAACACTAAAAGCCTTCACTGATGTACCAGTAAGTGTCCAAATGAGAGAACACTAACAGCTTTTACTGATAAACCAGTCAAGTATCCAAACAACAAAACACCAGCAGGCTTCACTGATACACCAGTAAAACTGTTCAAACAACAAAATCATAACAGCCTTAACTGATAAACCAGAAAAAGTGTCCAAACAACAAAACAATAGCAACCTTCACTGATAAACCAGTGAAAGTGTCCAAACAACAAAACACTCACAGCCTTCACTGATTGACCAGTCGGTGTTCAAACAACAAAACACTAACAGCGTTCACTGATAAACCAGTAAAAGTGTCCAAACAACAAAACACGAACAGCCCTCACTCATAAACCGGTAAAAGTGTCCACACAACAAAACAAAAGCACCCTGCACTGATAAACCTGTGAAAGTGTTCAAAAAACAAAACACTAACAGCCTTCACTGATAAACCAGTAAAAGTGTCCAAACAACAAAACATTAACAGCCCTCACTGATAAACCCGTGAAAGTGTTGAAATAAAAACTCTTACAGCCTTAACTAATAAACCAGTAAAAGTGTCCAAACAAAAAAACACCAAGTTCTCACTGATAAACAGGAAGTGTCCAAACAACTAAACACTAACAGCCTTCACTAATAAACCAGTAAGTGTCCAAACAACAAAACGCTAACTACCTTCATTGATAAACCAGTAAGTGTCCAAAAACAAAATACTAACAGCCTTTACATATAGACAAGTGAAAGTGTTCAAACAAAAACTCTAAGAATATTCACTAATAAACCACTAAAAGTGTCCAAAGAACAAAACACGAACAGCCTTCACTGATGAACGAGTAAAAGTGTCCAAACAACAAAACACTAAAAGCCTTCACTGATGTACCAGTAAGTGTCCAAATGAGAAAACACTAACAGCTTTTACTGATAAACCAGTCAAGTATCCAAACAACAA
Source organism: Carcinoscorpius rotundicauda (assembly GCA_011833715.1). Taxonomy (NCBI): domain Eukaryota; kingdom Metazoa; phylum Arthropoda; class Merostomata; order Xiphosura; family Limulidae; genus Carcinoscorpius; species Carcinoscorpius rotundicauda. The sequence goes on along the minus strand of CM022400.1, from coordinate 79,907,864 downwards.
AACACCAGCAGGCTCCACTGATATACCAGTAAAACTGTTCAAACAACAAAACACCAGCAGGCTTCACTGATACACCAGTAAAACTGTTCAAACAACAAAACCATAACAGCCTTAACTGATAAACCAGTAAAAGTGTCCAAATAACAAAACAATAACAACCTTCACTGATAAACCAGTGAAAGTGTCCAAACAACAAAACACTAGCAGCCTTCAGTGATAAACCATTGAAAGTGTCCAAACAACAAAATACTAACAGGCTTCACTTATAGAACAGTGAAAGTGTCCAAACAACAAAACATTAACAGCCCTCACTGATAAACCAGTTAAAGTGTTCAAAGAGAAACTCTTACAGCCTTGACTAATAAACCAATAAAAATGTCCAAACAACAAAACACGAACAGTTTTCACTGATAAACCAGTAAGTGTCCAAACAACTAAACACTAACAGCCTTCACTAATAGACCAGTAAATGTCCATACAACAAAACGCTAACAACCTTCAATTATAAACCAGTAAGTGTCCAAACAAAAAACACTAACAGGCTTCACTGATAGACCAGTGAAAGTGTTTAAACAAAAACTCTAAGAGCATTCACTAATAAACCAGTAAAAGTGTCCAAACAACAAAACACTAACAGCCTTCATTGATAAACCAGTAAAAGTGTCCACACAACAAAACAAAAGCAGCCTTTACTTATAAACCACTGAAAGTGTTCAAAAAACAAAACACTAACAGCCTTCACTGATAAACGAGTAAAAGTGTCCAAACAACAAAACAATAGCAGCCTTCACTGATAAACCAGTGAAAGTGTTCAAAAAACAAAACATTGACAGCCTTCACTCATAAACGAGTAAAAGTGTCCAAACAACAAAACAATAACAGCCTTCACTGATAAACCAGTAAAAGTCTCCAAACAACAAAACATTAACATCCTTCACTGATAAACCCGTGAAAGTGTTGAAATAAAAACTCTTACAGCTTTAACTAATAAACCAGTAAAAGTGTCCAAACAAAAAAACACCAAGTTCTCACTGATAAACCAGGAAGTGTCCAATCAACTAAACACTAACAGCCTTCACTAATAAATCAGTAAGTGTCCAAACAACAAAACGCTAACATCCTTCATTGATAAACCAGTAAGTGTCCAAACAAGAAAACACTAACAGCCTTCACTGATAAACTAGTTAAAATGTTCAAACAACAAAACACTAACAGCGTTCACTGATAAACCAGTAAAAGTGTCCAAATAACAAAACACTAACAGCCTTCACTGATAAACCAGCAAAAGTGTCCACACAACAAAACAAAAGCACCCTGAAATGATAAACCTGTGAAAGTGTTCAAAAAACAAAACACTAACATCTTCACTGATAAACCAGTAAACGTGTCCAAACAAGAAAACAATAGCAGCCTTCACTGATAAACCAGTAAAAGTGTCCAAACAACAAAACTTTAACAGCCCTCACTGATAAACTTGCGAAAGTGTTGAAATAAAAACTCTTACAGCCTTAACTAATAAACCAGTAAAAGTGTCCAAACAAAAAACACCAAGTTCTCACTGATAAACCAGGAAGTGTCCAAACAACTAAACACTAACAGCCTTCACTACTAAAGCAGTAAGTGTCCAAACAACAAAATACTAACAGCCTTTACATATAGACCAGTGAAAGTGTTCAAACAAAAACTCTAAGAGCATTCACTAATAAACCAGTAAAAGTGTCCAAACAACAAAACACGAACAGCCTTTACTGATAAACGAGTAAAAATGTCCAAACAACAAAACAATAGCAGCCTTCACTGATAGACCAGTGAAAGTGTCCAAACAACAGAACTCTCAATGCCTTCACTGTTAGAACTGTAGGTGTTCAAACAACAAAACACTAACAGCCTTCACTGATAAACCAGTAAAGGTGTCCACACAACAAAACACTAGCAGCTTTCACTGACAAACCATTAAAAGAGTCCATACAACAAAATACTAACATTCTTTACTTATAGACCACTAAAAGTGTTAAAAAAACTCTAACAGATTTCCTTAATAAACCAATAAAAGTGTCTAAACGACAAAACACTAAAAGCCTTCACTGATTAACCAGTAAAAGTGTCCAAACAACAAAACACTAACAGGCCTTACTTTTAGAACCTTAAAAGTGTCCAAACAACAAAACACTAACAGGCTACACTGATAGACCAGTAAATGTTCAAACAACAAAACACTAACAGCCTTAACTGATAAACCAGTAAAAGTGTCCAAACAACAAAACAATAGCAGCCTTTACTTATAAACCAGTGAAAGTGTCCCAACATCAAAACACTGACAGACTTAACTTATAGACCAGTAAATGTTGAAACAACAAAACACTAACACCCTTCACTGATAAACCATTGAAAGTGTCCAAACAACAAAATTGTAACAGCCTTCACTGATAAACCAGTAAAAGTTTCCAAACAACAAAACAATAGCAGCCTTCATTGATAAACCAGTAAAAGTGTCCAAACAACAAAACGCTAACAACTTTCACTGATAAACTAGTAAGTGTCCAAACAACAAAACACTAACAGTCTTCACTGATAAACCAGTGAAAGTGTCCAAACAACAAAACACTAACAGCCTTCACTTATAAACCAGTGAAAGTGTTCAAACAAAAATTCTAACAGCCTTCACTGATAAACCAGTAAAAGTGTCCAAAGAACAAAACACTAGCAGCCTTCACTGATAAACCAGTGAAAGTGTTCAAAGAACAAAACACTAACAGCCTTCACTGATAGACCAGTAAAAGTGTTCAAACAACAAAACACTAGCAGCCTTCACTGATAAACCAGTGAAATTGTCCAAACAACAAAACACTAACAACCTTCACTGATAGACCAGTAAAAGTGTTCAAAGAATAAAACACTAAGAGCCTTCACTGATAGACCACTAAAAGTGTCCAAACAACCAAACACTAATATCCTTCACTGATAAACCAGTAAGTGTTCAAACAACAAAACAATAACAGCCTTCACTGATAGACCTGTGAAATTATTCAAACAACGACTCTAACAGCCTTCACTAATAGATCAGTAAGTGTCCAAACAATAAAACACAAACAGCCTTCACTGACAGACCAGTAAAAGTGTCCATACAACAAAACACTAATAGCCTTCACTGATAAACCAGTAAGTGTTCAAAGAACAAAACACTAACAGCCTTCACTGATAAACCAGTGAAAGTGTCCAAACAATAAAACACTAACAGGCTTCACTGATAGAACAGTAAAAGTGTCCAAACAACAAAACACTAACAGTTTTCACTGATAAACCAGTAAATGTGTCCAAACAACAAAACACTAGCAGCTTTCACTGAAAAAATCAGTGAAAGAATCCAAACAACAAAACACCGAAAGCCTTCACTGATAGACCAGTAAAAGTGTCCAAACAACAAAACACTTTCAGCCTTCACTGATAGACCAGTAATAGTGTCCAAACAGCAAAACCCTAGTAGCCTTCATTGATAAACCAGTAAAAGTGTCCAAACAACAAATCTCTAACAGCCTTCACAGATAGACCAGTAAGTTTCCAAACAACAAAACACATTAGCCTTCACTGATAAACCAGTGAAAGTGTCCAAACAACAAAACACTAACAGCCTTCACTGATAGACCAGTAAAAGTGTCCCAACAAGAAAACATTAACAGCTTTTACTAATGAATTCCCAGGAAACTGAAATCAACAAAAGTAAATGAAACATACAAACACGTATTGCTGATGATTTAGTAATAATGTGAAAATCCAGTAACAACACACGAATAGCTTGGTCATTTTGTTATTCCCCAACGTCTAACAATTACTTAAATGCCCAAATTAATAATCTGAAAAGAAAACAAATCTGTTATTTCGTCTGTTTTTACGTCTACTTCAAAATAAAAATATTTCGGAATAAATAATTTATTTATCAGTTATCACAGAATAAGACGCGGTTTGTGCATCACCACTCTCTCTAGCGCATGACCTGGCATGGCCAAGCGCGCTAGGCATGTGAATCGTAATACGAGGGTCGCGGGTTCGTGCCCGCGTCGCGCTAAACATGCTCGCCCTCCCAGTCGTGGGGGTGTATAAAGTCACGGTCAATCCCACTATTCGTTGGTAAAAGAGTAGCCCAAGAGTTGGCGGTGGGTGGTGATAACTAGCTGTCTTCCCTCTAGTCTTACACTGCTAAATTAGGGACGGCTAGCACAGATAGTCCTCGAGTAGCTTTGTGCGAAATTCAAAACAATCAATCAAACTCTCTAGCGTTTGATAGCAAAAACTAAACTTGATCTTTAAATTTTAAAATGTCCATTGTAGCGATCCATTATTTCTAGTTTAATTAAACATTTCAAAAACAAGGAACTTTAAAAGTAATGAACATAATTTCATTGATGATAGAAAATTAGCAAACTTTTTATCCTGTAAATAATAATATTAATGTTGCACAGTGTATTGTTTGCTCTTTTCTGGCACCTTGTGTTACGTATTCTGTGAGGTTGAATCTCATTATTTGGATGAAATACATGATATATTTATACAGATACAATAGTACTGTCTGTTGTCAGTGTTGTACCATTAATATCTATGTAAATACAATTTTATTGTCTGTTGTCAGTGTTGTACTATTAATATTTATATAAATATAACAGTCCTGTCTGTTGTCAGTGTTGTACTATTAATATCTATATAAATATTACAATCCTGTCTGTTATCAGTGTTGTACTATTAATATTTATATAAATATAACAGTCCTGTCTGTTGTCAGTGTTGTAATATTAATATTTTTATAAATATAACATTCCTGTCTGTTGTCAGTGTTGTAATATTAATATCTATATAAATATAACAGTCCTGTCTGTTGTCAGTGTTGTACTATTAATATCTGTATAAATATAACAGTCCTGTTTGTTGTGAGTGTTGTAATATTAATATCTATATAAATATAACAGTCCTGTCTGTTGTCAGTGTTGTACTATTAATTTCTGTATAAATATAACAGTCCTGTCTGTTATCAGTGTTCTAATATTAATATCTATATAAATATAAAAGTCCTGTCTGTTGTCAGTGTTGTAATATCAATGTCTATGTAAATATAACAGTCCTGTCTGTTGTCAGTGTTGTAATATTAATATCTATATAAATCCGAGGGTCGCGGGTTCGCGCCCGCGTCGCGCTAAATATGCTCACCCTCCCAGCCGTGGGGGTGTATAATGTGACGGTCAATCCCACTATTCGTTGGTAAAAAAGTAGCCCAATAGTTGGCGGTGGGTGGTGATGACTAGCTGCCTTCCCTCTAGTCTTACACTGCTAAATTAGGGACGGCTAGCACAGATAGCCCTCGAGTAGCTTTGTGCGAAATTCCAAAACAAAACAAACAATCTATATAAATATAACAGTCCTGTCTGTTATCAGTGTTGTACCATTAATATCTATATAAATATAACACTTCTATATGTTGTATATCCATGTAGCTACTTCAGAAAGTTTGAATGGAAATCTATTGACTCTGTGTTAGTGTTTACACATTTTCAATTTTGCGTTTTACTGTTTTAATGGTTGTTTACACGTTTTTTTTATGACACTTTGCTTCCTGTTGATGGATGTGCTCTAAATTTAACGTGAAGGTTTGTCGTTTCTATGCAAATTTACGTTACAGCATTTTGTCTTTTCCAGATTGTATGGGCATTTTAGTGAGTGTTTTGTGATTTTGTTTTTCGGTTTGTTTTTTGTTTCTTATTCCAAATAAGGTAACTAGCCTTTCATGTCTGACGATCTTTCATTAATCCTAAATTTACATAACCTCTGGGTACCCCTGTTATACGTATATATACTGTTATGTGTCCTACTTAACAAGCCACAATATATATATATATATATATCATAATTTATTCAGTCTCTACTGACTGTAACTCTGTAATACATTCATGCATTCAACGAACAGAAAGACGAACATTAAAAGTGTTCCGAACAAACAATCATTTCGGTTTATACTTACACAGTTATTTAAATGTTTTCTTTAACAATTCACTGGCGTAACAGCTCGGCATTACCAAGTGTGTTAAGGCGTGCGACTCGTAATCTGAGGGTCGCGGGTTCGCATCCCCGTCGCGCCAAACATGCTCGCTCTTTCAGCCGTGGAGGCATTATAATGTTACGGTCAATCCCACTATTCGTTGGTAAAAGAGTAGCCCAAGAGTTGGCGGTGGGTGGTGATGACTAGCTGCCTTCCCTCTAGTCTTACATTGCTAAATTAGGGACGGTTAGCACAGACAGCCCTCGTGTAGCTTTGTGTAAAATTCAAAAACAATCACTGGCGTAATTCTCAAAATTCTAATTTTAACCCAAATTTTGAAATTTTAATGCTAACCCTACTTTAGTGTGAAGATTCTAATATTTTTAAAGTTTGTGTTATCTCTTTGTAAAATCCAAATATATTTAATCATTGCATTCTATAACTATATTTATGTATCAGCAGAGACCCGTAAAACATCTATAGTTAAATTAGTATTTTTAATATAACAGTACTTCTTTAAAAATAAGGTTTAGAGAATAATACAAAATAGTTTATAATCGTAAACACCGAAATCTGTAAGACAACTTGTCATAAACCTAACATTAATCAAATCTTTATTCGTTACTGCTCATATTCGACAAAAAAATAAATAAATCAACACTACGCTTTTTGTTTTAGTTTATTTAGGGCTAAACCTTACAGTACATAATACTATCGATAAATAAACCTATAATGTCATTCTGCAGTCTAACGTTATACCTCTTATAAGCTTTTACTATGTTGATTTACACAATGTCTACTAAAGTGTATTTACATCCACCATCTTTGTTTACATCCATTGAAATGAAGTGCGCATGCGCATTTAGATTGTTAGATTCGAGCACGTTTTCAGGGCACACAAAACAGTACGATTGTAGAATATATATATATATATATACATTTAAACCATTCATTAGAAAAACAGCTTTATTTTTTCCACTTCATACACAACCTGGGTTAGAACTAATTGACTGTATCGTGAGAAGTCTAAATTAAAATTCTTTGTTGTTTTGCTTTACAAGAATAAAATAATCACTAAACATATTAATTTTGTCCTACTAATCCCTGTGTAATAGATTCCTAATTAACTAAAACTACCATGACCTCCATTATTCTTCCTCCGCAGATTACAATGATATAGCACGTGAAGATATTGAAAATGAGGTCACATGTGAGGCTTCATTAAGCAGTATGTCCATATCCTTTTCTATGAGAAAACATCTTCCCAAATATCAAGGGTATGACAAGCGTAAGGTGTTTTTTTAGTATAAATATTTAGGTTATACACAAGACAAAAGACCAAAACAAAAGAATCATTTTTTCAACGACTGTGAGGGCCTGAGTGTTAATTCGAACCTTAGTTCATACCGCGTCTGGTTCTAATTTTTTTCACCAAAGCCCCGCTGATCACTTGATATAACTTTGCAATCAGTTTATCTTAAAGTTATATTACAGTTTTCAGATTACTGTCCATGTTATGTTATAGTTTTCAGATTACTGTCTATGTTATGTTATAGATTTCAGATCGCTGATTTGTAGTTCTCCCATTGCCAGAAAATTATGCGAGGATTTTGGAGGTATGAGAGCATCATAGGATTAGCAGTTAAAGCCCACTATTTGATTAATGTAACTAAAGTGGTAGAGGTAGGTGATGATGTAGTGCTCTACCTTCCCTCTGAACTATCAGTTCAAAATTAAGAGCAGGTAGCAAAGGCGGTGCTTTGGGTGACTTTGCGCGAATATTCAAAATATATATCAACAAATATATATAAGGAACGACTAGCACAGGAGACCCTTTGGGTAAGTCTGCACGAGCACCCGAAACTTACATCATCAAACAATTATAATAAGGGATGATCAAATTATTAAAACCTGTCATTTAAGTAACGAACTTCAAACAAAAACACAATAAAAAAATTTTGACTATGTCGAATGTCTAAGAGAAGTGGTGTGCTTAAATATATTTAATGGGATTAATACAATTGTTTTAATAACTATTTTCAGTTTACATTAGATCAACGTTATTTAACGTGTTCACAACGTTAAGACGTATGACATTTACCCACTTAATTATATACAGAATTGTTTCAACATGTTAACATTTACCCATTTAATTATATACAGGACTTTTTTAACATGTATAACATTTATCCATTTATTTATATACAGAACTTTTCAACATGTAAACATTTACCCATTTAATTATATACAGAACTTTTTAACATGTATAACATTTACCTATTTAATTATATACAGAACTGTTTTAACATGTATAACATTTTCCCATTTAATTATATAGAGAGAGCTGTTTCAACATGTATAACATTTTCCAATTTAATTATGTATAGAACTGTTTCAACACGTATAGTGTCCTTAGTGGTTCTGAAGATCTCTATTGTTCTATATTTTTCGCTGCATGTATCAAATTTTCTAATTCATTTTTTCAATCTCTGATCCTTTTTTCTGTTGTCATTGTGCCACAAGAGAATCAATGTGTTTCTCACATTTATCCCTTTAAGTTATTCTTTTCCTCAGATTCGTTTCCAATGTGCATCCAGCTAGTCGTTTTCGATAGTTATTTCAGTGCCACTGATCTCCATTATTCATCTATATCACCTCATTTTATCTTTTTCAGTTGTCATTGGATTCAACAGAAGGATCCACACGTGCATCTTGTGAGGAACGACTGTCCATACAAATAGTTTTATCTATATTTCCTTCACTTTTAGTTTGGCATCTCTTTTGTACAATATTCAACATTTACCATCAATGTGTCTGTTCGTCCTTAAACAAACAAACCTCATATTTCTTCTAATTTCTTACTTTTTACTTATTTTTTAGAGCTTCAAAAGATCGAAAATTACCATTACCTTAGTTCTGTTAACATTTAATTACCCTAAATCTATGGTATTTCTCTTTATAATTAAAGCCTACCAAGTACCTCTTGTATTTCTTACACCGCTTCACTTACAAAAGGTGTACGGTCAGTCTAGATATTATATATCAGTATCTCTATGTATCAGTAACTATGTTTTCTTCAATCGCTCTGCGCACAAATTATATAGATTTGATGACAGTACATACCCTTGTCGCATGCCTCTTTTAACCATAAACTACCTGATTATTTCTCTGCAGGATCGAATTTCTGCTTCTTTTCTATAGATTATTCATGATCCTGATATTTACCTCATCCGCCCGGATAGGATAAAGAATATCTCATGACCAAAAAACATCTGGAAAATATAAAGGGTTTTTTCTTACATTTACATGACTTTATCACCTCACATTCTAAAGCCAGATAACCTGCCTCCAGTGAACCAATCTATTCCGAAACCACATCTTCTAAACTTAATGTTTAATTCTACTGAGGATTATTTTTACATAATTTTACTCGATATTCCTGTATTTATCATGGTCCTTGGCCTCAGTTTTCTTAAAAATAGGTATGAAAAATTAACAAGCATCATTCCTTCTCATTAACCTGAATTACGTATTGCAATCAGATGTATAATTTCAAAAATGGATACTTCCTCTTAATGATGTCCACTTTCTTTAAACTTTCTACTGAAATCCCGTTTGTGTAGTGTGCTTTTCCATTTTCAGTGCTTCTAATGTCTTCATGTCTCTCTTCTTGCGTAACCACTGGGCTGTTGTTATTTGGTTTTATCACTGCTTCGTCATCTCTAGCATCATCATACAATTATCTCAATACTCAACCCATCTGTCTTCAACATACTTAATTTTGAAACAAACTTGGTCTTCCTTAGTTCAGATGGCTCAAATGGAAGAGACGAAAGGGTTCCCATTGAACTCTTTTACTCTTCTGTACATTATAATATTATCAGATGTTACCTCAGTTTTTGCTCATTTTTGTCCAATTACCCATCCTCTACTAGTCTATATAAAGGTGTGGTTTCACTAACTACGTCCTCATATTTCTGTCTTATTCTGTCCGTCTTTTCAACAATCGTGTAATTTATTTTGATTTTGTTTTATTATTTTCTTTTCTCTTTCCCACAATCGTCTGTCTCGATTCATTTTTCACCATAAGAACAAAATAAGAGCACTAGACTTGTTAGAAATTACAAGAGCAGCTTCCTACCAAAATCACAAAGAACATTATCCCACTAAAAACAGAACAATATTACCCTCACAATAAACCAAAATAACAGCATTACGCTTACAATAAACAAGAAGAACAGTATAACACATAATAAACAAGACGAACAGCATTATTGTCAATAAAAAACAGTATTACCCTTACAATAAACAAGAACAGCATCACTCTAAGTAAAAACAGTATTACTCTGATAATAAATAAGAAGAACAACATTACACTCAGTAAAAACAGTATCAGCCTCACAATAAACAAGAACAGCATTATCCTCAGTAAAAACAGTATTACCCTCAAATAAATAAGAACAGCATTACCCTCACAATAAACAAGAACAGCATTATTTTCAGTAAAAACAGTATTACCTTCACAGTAAACAAGAACAGCATTACCGTGAGCAAAAACAGTATTACCCTCGCAAAAAACAAAAATAACAGAATTATCCTCAGTAAAAACAGTATTACCCTTACAATAAACAAGAAGAGCAGCATTATCCTCAGTGAAAACAATATTATGCTCACAATAAACAAGAAAAAGAGCATTACCCTCACAATAAATAAGAACAGCATTACCCTTACAATATACAAAAAAACAGCATTATCCTCAATAAAAACAGTATTACCCTCACAATAAATAAGAAGAACAGCATTACCATCAGTAAGAACAGTGTTACCCTCAAAATAAACAAGAACAGCATTGCCTCAGTAAAAACAGTATTATTCTCACAATAAAAGAGAATAAAAAATCCATCATAACAGAATTATTTTATTCAATATTTGTTCTATTCAAACACTCTCTTATAATATCCCCGGCGCCAGGCATCAGGAAAAACGTTCTCCTGCCAGATTCGATTATAAACAATCAGAAGAATAGCATGAGAAGCGGGAGATATATGATGCGGCATTTTATAGTGTACATCATCAGGTCCGGCCGACGAAAAGCCAGTTAAAGTTCCACCAATGTAAAGATGCCATTATAGTCTTAGAAACAATCATCTTGAAGGGAAAGAGGTTATCGCTCTGCTCGTGTCTTTATGGCTAGAAGGTGGAGGATGAAACAGAAGTGCTGGATACCTGGCAAAAGTTTTCACCTGGAGTATCGGCGATGCTCTGGATATCAGCTACTTCCTGGACATCAGAAAGCAAGATACAAAATTATACTGCCACTGACCTTTTGAATCTTGTCCCATATGACTTTGAAACTGGTGTTAGAAGATATACTGGTTGTGAACTTAATCCAGGAGTCCTTCTGGCTTAGACGTCTTACCCACTGAACATGTTCACGGGCCTGCTGGAAAGCGATTCAATTCAAGAGTGTAGGACACCTATTAAAAGTATCCCAGGCTCGTTTTTGAGCCGCCCGTACCATGTGGCAGGCAAGATTCCACAATGGACGAGAATGTCATGGTAAACATGTCAAGGTTTCAGGGACACACTGAGCAGCTGCCTCTATAACACATTCAGTTACTGCTGTCGTCTATTGATGGTTTACAGACGATGGCAGGATCAAGTTCTGTGAGAGCAGAGAAAGTGGACCAGTTTGCTTGATCCAACTTCCACCGTGACAAGCGGGTTGGGTGGCATCGACCACTGCCAGTCTCTTTCAAAACTATAGGAAAATGATCACTGCCTCATGGATTATTGTGAGCCCTCCATGAAAAATGAGAAAATAGTGAATGGGAACAAATTGAGAGATCAATAGCAGTAAAGGACTGACTAGGTGCATGAAAATAAGTGGAAGAACCAGTATTGAAAAGAGAAAAGTTGTAATCAGAGAGCATACGCTCTACAGAGCGACCCCTACTGTCAATATCAGCACTTTCCCAGAGAGGATGGCATCCATTAAAGTCCCCCAGGATTAAAATGAAAGACAGCAACTGTTCAATGAGAGCATCAAGGTCTGATTGATCAGAGGTCTCTCCAGGTGACAGGTAGGGAGAGCAAAAAGTTGATGGTATGACCCAAGGAAACACGAATGGCTACGGTTTCCAAGTGTCAATGTCAAGTGACAAAGACAGGGTGGGAACATGCTGATCAACCAACAGTGCCATCCCTCCATGCACTCATCCACCACACAGCCAGTCATTTCTGTACAAAGAAACCTGCCGAAAGGTGACTGTATCGATAAGTTTCAGAAATGTTTCCTGTGAGGAAAGACATACAGGGTGGTGGGAAGCAATCGGTGCTTTGATGTCATCCAGATTAGAAATTAAACCTCGACAGTTCCATAGTATCAAGGTGGCCATTTTTATTTATGTGTAGGCGAATTGGTTAGACAACCCTTCTGTTTACGACCACGTCTTTTTTTTCTTTATTGTCTTTATTCGAGGGATGTCTGTCGACCTGGCTCCCCGCTAGTACAGCGGTATGTCTCAGGACTTACAACGCTAAAATCAGGGGTTCGATTCCCCTCGGTGGGCTGAGCGGATAGCCCTTTGTGGTTTTGCTATACGAAAAAAACACACACTCTCGACCTGTATGGTTCTTGCCCTGGGTCGATTGTGTAGGTCTTTGTTGTTGAAAGAGGATTCCAGTGACTAAAGACGTGAACCAATAATTGTTTTGCATCTTGGGGTGGGAGAAGAAAATGTATCTGATGAAATTCCTGTACCTGAAACCAAAGGAAGTGTATCTTGGAGTTTGCTTGAATGTATGTTAGGGATAGAGATGGGTGTTGAAGTTGAATCATCAACGTGTTCAATCATGAAAGTCAAAAGACTTTCATCTGGTTTGAGAACGATTATTTGGGAGACGCAGAGTGATCCGTCTGCACTCCCACTGTAGTAATGGAATGAAGTACATCCGAGATGATGGGGTGGACAGCAACTTTCTAGCTTCAGGATAAGTAATATTTCGAATCATTTTCAAATGCTGCACCTCTTTTTCTTCCAATCATTTAGGGCAAGGATAAAAGTAGGACGGGTGAGAGCTATTGCAGTTGACACAATGGGGGTCTGTTTCACACTCTTTGGCATCGTGGTCCTTGCCACGGCAACGAGCATACGTCAAAGAACAATGACATGATATCTTCAAGTGACTGAACCACTGACACGGGAAACATCTGAGAGGGTTTGGAATGTATGACCGTATTTTGCAATTAATATAACTTACCTTGATGGTGATGTGAATGTCAGAATGAGGACATTGATTGGCATCATAATCCCATCTTTTAAAGTGGAGGTATGCCTCACTGTAGAAACTCCTTGGATGGAGAATCCATTCTTCAAATCCCTCTCAACAAGAACTCCTCTTGATGAATTGAAAGTAGCATGAGGTGTAACTTAAATTGAATGCAAGAGGAGTTCACTGTGTTGAGATGTGGATGTTTCCACCAATACGTCACCAGAGTAAAGCTTCTTTACTGACTTTTGAGAGCCAGCAACTTCCTCTAGTCCCTTCTGAATGAAAAAGGGAGACATCTGCCCTAAAGGTTTGTTTAAAAGATAATGTAGTATAAGAAAATGACGTACAGGTGTTACAGATGTTTAAGATTGCTACTCAGAATTTTCAAGACATGGTCATTTACCTATGGACTGTTTTTCACTATTTTTTTCAGTTTTTATTTAGAGGATCCATAAAAAAAGAATTTTTCAGTGCTCACTGTCCCTACTCACCATTGAATCTTACGAGGGGGACCATTACAATGCCAAACGAGGACAACGCCAGAGTTTCGTGAGCACTATGTCCAAACGCTATCATCACATACAATGTCTACAACACTTTTTGAGAACATCCAACACTGGCACTTGGTTGATCCCAGCCCAAGTGGACTAACCGATTGACCCTAGGGGCCACTCCTAGGCCGCCCGTCTACAGAAATTAAAGGCCAAAGTGGTATTTTATGGTTGGACTCCCTCAACCATCAGGATCCTCTTCTCCCCTTCACGAGTCTCCACGCATGGCAAACACGTGGGTGGATATTTAGATCCTAGAGAAGGTAAACTGAAAGAACAGAACCTTCCCTGGGAGGTCCCCTCACTACGTGCAGGAATCCACACTGAGGAGAAAGAAGAACATCATTACCATAAGTAAAAACAGTGTTACCTCACAATAGACAAGAAGAATAGCATTATCCTCAGTCAAAACAGTGTTATCCTCAAAATAAACAAGAACAACATTACCGTAAGTAAAAACAGTATTACCATCACAATAAAAAGAATAAACAAATCCGACGTAACAGGATTATTTTATTCAGTATTTGTTCTGTACAAATACTCTCTTCAGATTTGTTTTTACTGCTAATTTCCAAAAGTTAGATCTCGAGAACTCTTAACAATGATTAACTTCGGTGTTTATTAATCTATAACAATATAACTGGTCGGGTGTTTATTAATCTATAACAATATAACTGGTCGGGTGTTTATTAATCTATAACAATATAACTGGTCGTCCTTAAATAAGTTGGTGATGCCATACATTCAGTACCTGATAAATAGTGAGGCATTTTAAAACATTTAATACATCTATAATCTTTACGCATCAAGAAATGAAAGCTCATACAGAGTATATGGTAGCTTCTATTGAACGGCATAGTAGACGCACTTGAAACTTGTTATGCGCAAGAGATACACTGTGGTATGAATGATTCTTTTGTGAAAAGTATTGTGAAGCTAGTTGAGAGTTATATGCTCACATTAGCTGGTCAGACAAGTTACTAAAAATGTTTTCCTTCTTTCTATTCTCGTAGTGAGTAGTTTCAAAAGCTACAAGTAAGAATGGAGGAAGGCCCTATTTGTTAAGATCAGTTCAAGGCCCAGGTACTGTTTCCAGGTAGCTTACAACGATTATTAATTACTTCTCCTCTCAAACCATGCACGGTTGTAAACGTGTTTATTTCTTAAAACGGGTTTTTGAAATAGATATATAAAAAAAACAGTTGTTGATTTTTATCCCCTGCATGATGGCATTGAAATAACAAGGAAAGAAAAACAAAACATTCAGGGCTCAAGTGGGAATTCCCTGCAGTTAATATAGAGGGTCTTGCGAGTATTTTTTTCTAGAAGCATGGTTCGTTTGTCTGTGTTGTTGTTGTTATACGCGTTCCTCGTGTAATAATCGATTATCAAAATCGAAAAGAGTGAAAACGTTTTAAACATTTTTATTCTGTTGTTGTTTTTATGTCGATAGTAAATGTTTTCTTCATGTGTCAATAGTAAATGATTCCTTCAAATGTCAATAGTAAATATTTACTCCCTGGTCAATATAAAATGTTTTCTTGACATGCCAATAGTAAATATTTTATTCATATGTCTCAATATCATTTGTCACTTGAAATAAGTTTCTGGAATATGGAACAACGGCTATTCTGTAAACATAAACAAATATTTTAGTTTGTAAATTTATTATATAACAAGGTTGCTTTGTTTGTGAACGTGCTCTTCCCAGTTCATCAGTATTACAGAAACCTACATTGTCCACACACGACACACATTACGTCTTGTTAATATCCCAACTCGTTACCTGACACATAAACAATGAACGTAATGAAAATTACAATTAATTTCAGTTTACTAAGTGATCTCTAGAATCCATCCTCATTACAATTCCGTAGCAAATATATTTTAATTGGTTCTCTACAATTCGAATGGTCATACACCAATTAAATTAATAGCTTTGGAACAAACAATAAACAGTGTTATCAACAAAACAGTAAGCAATGTTTTGAACAATAGCACAAGGCTTACTAAGGTGTCATAAGAAAAGCTGAACAATACTGTCCACATTGCAGCACAGATACGGTTAATTACCTGACATTATCAAAGTCGATTATTCTCTTATGTGTGCCCAACCCTAATTATATCTCATAAAAGTTATATTTTACTTTGAACTTATATACATGGGAGACAAGAATGACATTAACCTCACGTGTCACACTCAATTTCCTCTCTCGTTCCAGAATTTTGATAGCTTCCAGTTTATGTGGCAGTTCTAATACATTCAGTTGTTTATTGTCCAATTCAAAGAAAACACTAACTACAGACTTAATAAAGATACACCGAAATAACCACGTATTGTTCCCAAACAGCCACTAGACATGAAAATAGTGTCCCCAAACAGCCACTAGACGTAAAGTAGGAAATAACAGAATTATATTTCTAGGCAACTAATGAACTCAACGACGTTACACAGATAACACCGAAACGTAACTGTAAGTGGACACTATACTTGAAGTAAAAACACAGGAATAACGAAAGCATGATCCTAAAACAACTACTGGACTTGAAGGAAACAAGAATAATTATACTTTGTTCTCTGGTAGAAAGTAATTTTGATGAAAGTACACGAAAATGACCTGTTGTTGTCTTCAGACAGTCGTTTGATTTGAAAATATTTGTATCTTTGGCTGTTAAAGTTTGATAAAAACTGTTATTTTAGAATTGACTGGGCGTAATCCCTAGATATCCACTGGGCTTGAAGAAGGTACGCTGAAATTTGTGAACACTGTCCCCAGACATTCGCAAGATGTAAAAATAAATCTCTTTGGAAACGAGAAAAAATACTAAGAAAAATATTTTGTCATCTTTGATTTTAATTAAATCGTATGTACATAATAAATCACGTATCCATCAGTAATTAATTATACAGTGGTTATATGCGTCTTTAGAAAGCATAATTACCACATGTTCATATCCTAATCTATATTTATATGAAGCTAATGATTGTGGTTGTTATCCTAAGATACGTTCCTAGCAGGCTAATCATTATGATTCTTCTCTTGGCGTAGATCGTTAGGAGACCCATTGCCATGGTTTCTATCCTGGCGTGGATCGTTAGAAGACTAGTAGCCATGGTTCTTATCCTGGCGTGGATTGTCAAGAGGTGGTTCTTATCCTAGCGTGAATCGATAGGAGGCTGGTAGCCACGGTTCTTATCCTGGCGTGGTCCGTTAGGAGACCTGTAGCCATGGTTCTTATCCTAGCGTGAATCGTTAGGAGACCCGTAGCCATGGTTCTTATTCTGGAGTGGGTCGTTAAGAGGTGGTTCTTATCATAGCGTGAATCGTTAGAAGGCTGGTAGCCACGGTTCTTATCCTGGCGTGGATCGTTAGGAGGCTAAATTGATGTTTCTAACTCCAAGTAAAAAAGGTGTGTGTGTGTTTTCTTATAACAAAGCCACATCGGGCTATCTGCTGTGTTATCTTTATTATCACAGAACATTTGTCGCAAGTATTAATGTTAAATTTGTCATGTTAGTTTTGGTAGATTAACAGCTACGTCTCTGCACGTGATTTTCATTTAGGAAATTGAGATACGCATACGATCGAAAACAAAACCATTTGTGTAAACGTTAGTAGTGTGTCAAGCTCTGTGGTGTTTTTAATACGGTGTAAAATTAACAAAATTGGAGTTGTTGATATAGATAAGGAAGTTGAGAAAAACATTTATCATGTCTTGGGGATCATTGTTATTTAACTTATACTACCTTCGACTTAAGTTTCATTCCAACTTTTATGCGATATACACAGTTCATTTTTACAGCTGTATATCAAAGGCACAATGAAAGTCAATTTCTTCATTACCAGAAAATTGGAGAAAAAAAAAGTACTGAACAAAAGTTTAGATTTTTCTATTCAAATTAAGTTCATTTTTTATTTTATTTTTAAGGTTTCCTTCAGTTCGTTTTGAATTTCGCTCAAAGTTACACAAGAGCTATCTGCGCTAGCCGTCCCTAAGTTAGTAGTGTAAGACTAGAGAGAACGCAGCTAGTCATCATCAGCCATTGCCAACTCCTGGGCTACTCTCTTACCAACGAATTGTGGGATTGACCAGAGCATTATAACACCCCAACGGCTGAAAGGATGATCATGTTTAGTGGGACAGGGATTCGAACTCGCGACCTATTCGTTAGTAAAAGTGTTGCCCAAGTGTTATCGTTGGGTAGTGATGACTAGCTGCCTTCCCTCTAGTCTTACACTGCTAAATTAGGGACGGCTAGCGCAGATAGCCCTTCAGTAGGTTTGCGCGAAATTCAAAACACATTTATCAGTTTTGAAATTTGAGGCGGCTAGCTTTGCGCGGAATTAAAAAAAATCCAAGGCTATTGAGTAATAATAGAACTTGTTTCTACAGAGAATTATTTTAAATCTGTAAAATAAAACTTGTATGTGTATTTCTTTGTTGACTTTCCCGCAAAATAACTCGGGGGACTAGTCGTTCTTAGTTTAAAAGTGATAGACTAGAGGGAAGTTAACTATCCAACACAACCCACCGCGAAGTCTGGTTTCTTTTTACATTCGCGTGATAACACCCATTGACGAAAATGGCGAACATGTTTGCTGTTGGTATTCGAGCTCGTGACCCTCAGATTACGGATCGAGGGTCCTTATCATCGCCAGGTCATGGAAATGCAAGGCTTATAAAATAGGGGAAGAAGCACACAGACATAATTATGATTATTTGAGAGCATACAAATTAAATCGTAATTTAATGAAGTCTAAGAACCATCCAAAACCGGAAAATCCCTGTTAACGTCGAGTGCAAAATCTTACAGCAGCAGTCGTACTTTAGAAAAATGAATCACGATAATTACTTTACTGTTCTGACTAGTTAAGCCTAATGTATATATTTTTTATTCCAAGTAATTACCATCAGAAAACATGTCGTGCTTGTTACTAACACGTTTTCCTTATCAACACTGTTAAATTCTAAGAAACAGCACGAGTAAACTGTGTGCCAATAAAACCAGATTTTTGAAAGCTTCCTCAACTTTCCTGGTTGTTTTTTTTTTGTCGTTGTTGTTGTTTAGTGCACGTGTGCAAAACCTTCAACAGCACTCTTGTGCCACCCGGTGTAGCTCAAATTTAAATATGATATGAGATCCTGTACCATTACACATACTGGGCTTCAGTGCTCGTGGTGTTCAGAACACAGGAAAGTTTCCTGGAGTAACTTTGTGCATCAGAACAAACACAACACATGCGTATTTAGTTATTTGTTTATTTTCACTTCATGACAGCATCCAAATCTCTAACTAAACAAAATCAATCTATATATATTCTTGTTAAAGACTCGTAGTCTGACGGCCGTGGCTTCGAATCCCTGTTACACCAAATATGCTCACTCTTTCAGCCGTGCAAGAATTATAATGTGACGGTCAATTCAGTATTCGTTGGTAAAGAGAATTACCGACTGGTGGTGATGACTGTCTTTCCTCTGCTCTTACACTGCTAAATTACGGACTGCTAACGCAGATATGCCGCGTGTAACACGCTTTGCGTAAAATTCAAAACAAAGAATCAAGTACCTTGTATATACATGAAAATAAAATATTTTAACGTATAATTAAACTCAGATACATTAACCAAAGAAAAAATCACGTAATAACTTAAACAAGTCTGTTTTTTTTCCTTGAAATCTTTCATTATTTATAAGTGCCAGAAGCAAGAATCCGTATAGCTTTTGAAAACAAGTATTGTGTTCTACTTAATAAAAAAAACACGAACCAAATTCTATCTAAATATCACTACTCGTTGCCAAGAAGTTTGATTCCATGTTGCACTTACACAATGGTAGTTCATAAGAAACCGGGATGAACCTCTCATAAGACTCGTTGACTATGAATTTTTCGACATGTTTTGTCATATTCATGTGGCTTATTTTTCACTACCGACTTAGTTAATATGTTATTACGACAGTGGTTGTGTCGGTAAAAATATTAGATAGAGGTTTTATGACTGACACTCTCCCTCAATCTCTCCGTTATTCCACTGAAAAAACCTTGGAATAAAAAGGTATTTCTTGGGATTAGTGATAGAAAGAATCCTGTTTAAGACACGTGACCATGCTGGTCATCAGGTTGTAACATACAGAAGACTTTAGAATGATTCTAGAGTTGAGATGCTACCATATTCATTCAAACTTAACACTTTATTGGCTAAATAAATATTAATGGAATGAGTTGTTCATCGTGATTGGTGGAAGCAAATATTTAGGAGATAACATGCAGGATAATTAAGAATGATTCTACTATTTTGTCTTTATTCGGTTTCTCACTGTGCTATACATAAGTTCGGAGAAATAATCACACTTAATAAACGAACTGTACACCCACACAACAACAAACAACGAGTTAAAACCAAATGTTCAACAATTAGTCTCTGTATACAGTGTAATTTTGAGGTTTGCTTCTTAATCTGTAAAAACAGTGTATTTATAAGGTTTGTCTGCTTCTCAGTCTCTATATACAGTGTAATTATAAAGTTTGTAGGCTTCTCAGTCTGTATAAACAGCATAATTATAAGGTTTGTCTGCTTTTCAGCTTGTACATACAGAATATTTGAGGTTTGTCTGCTTCTCAGTCTGTATATGTAGTGTAATTATAAGGTTTGTCTGTTTCTCAGTCTGTATATGTAGTGTATTTATAAGGTTTGTCTGTTCTCGGTCTGTATATGTAGTGTATTTATAAGGTTTGTCTGTTCTCGGTCTGTATATGTAGTGTATTTATAAGGTTTGTCTGTTCTCGGTCTGTATATGTAGTGTATTTATAAGGTTTGTCTGTTCTCGGTCTGTATATGTAGTGTAATTATAAGGTTTGTCTGTTTCTCAGTCTGTATATGTAGTGTAATTACAAAGTTTGTCTGTTTCTCAGTCTGTATATGTAGTGTAATTATAAAGTTTGTCTGTTTCTCAGTCTGTATATTATATATATATGGTTCTAGATCTTTCTGAGCTACGTATTTCTGAACAGCAATGAAGTGCCACAGTACAAAGAAAACCGTGTTTGGAGCTTATAATATCATAAAGTAACAGTAAAGGTCCCCACTGCATGCATTTATAAAGATAAGTTAAATTACTTTACTCTTTAGGATCTCAAAAACGAAACTTCACAATGAAGCTTTCTTCAATAAACTACATTATTATAATAGTTAACGTTAGCAAGTCACGTTTGTCAGTAAATGTTACAAAAGCTTCGATGAGTGTTAAACAACTGTATCTATAGTACATGTCGTAAAGCTTTCCGTGTGTTCTTAACCTGTATCTATCGTGTCAGTCAATTATAGAGATAAGTAAAAACCCTCAGTTTCAAAGCTGAAAATTGGCCTCGGCTTATTAACCGGAAAATACGGTAAATGTTTTAATATCCGCTCCACCCCTACATTAACACAGTGGTATATCTGCAAACTTTTACTCCGAGAAACAACGTTTCGATACTCATTGTGGGCAGAGCACATATAATCAACAATGTAGCTTTGTGCTTAATCACAAATAATAATTTATTTTTGTTCCCTAAAGGGAGCTTTCAACACAATGGTGGTGTTAAACGTAGAGATAGAGATACTTTATAAAATATATAGAAACAAGAATGCATTACAAATATGAGAATCAGTAACATATTTAGATCTGTGTTATCGGACCTGACATGTCCACATGATAAGGACGCTCAATTTGTAATTTGATTGTGGCGGGTTTGAACCCCCGTTATACCAAACATGCTCGTCCTTTCGCCTATGGGGATGTTATAATGTTACGTTTCGGTCAGTCCCATTATTCATTGGTAAAATAGTTAGGCCAAGCGTTGACGGTGGATGATGTTGACTAGCTGCGTTCCCTCTAGTCTTACGCTGCTAAATTAGGGACTGCTAGCCCTCGTGTAGCTGTGCGCGAAATTAAAATAAAAAATAAAAGAAAAACAGTGTTATCGCGATACTGACAACCTACCTACATCTGAGTGGAACATCTGCCGCGTTACTAGCAACCCACACAAATCTGAATAGAACACCTTCCGATAATCTAGGTAAATATGCTGAGAATAACTAGCCGGATAAATTGCTTTGTAAAGACACCAAATAAAAAAATATAAACATCTTCTTTGCGGTTTGTTTGTTTTGAATTTCGCAAAGTCACATGAGGGCTATCTGCGCTAGCCGTCCTTAATTTAACAGTGTAAGACTAGAAGAAAGGCAGCTGGTCATCAACACCCAACGCCAACTCTTAAATTACTCTTTTACCAATGAATAGTGGGATTGACGTCATATTATAACCCAACCACTGCTGAAAGAGCGAGGCCTGGCATGGCCGAGCGCGTTAAGGCGTGCACTCGTAATCCGAGGGTCGCGGGTTCGCGCCCGCGTCGCGCTAAAACATGCTCGCCCTCCCAGCCGTGGGGGTGTATAATGTGACGGTCAATCCCACTATTCGTTGATGAAAGAGTAGCCCAAGAGTTGGCGGTGGGTGGTGATGACTAGCTGCCTTCCCTCTAGTCTTACACTGCAAAATTAGGGACGGCTAGCACAGATAGCCCTCGAGTAGCTTTGTGCGAATTCCCAAAACAAACAAACAAACAAAAGCTGAAAGAGCGAGCATGTTTAACGTAACAGGGATTGGAACCCGCCACCCTCGGCTTACGAGTCGAACGCCTTAACCCACCCGGCCATGCCGGGCCGTCTTCTTCAAGAATGTGGTAAATGTCTGTAACAAAAACGACGAGCAAAATCAAATATAGAACCACAGTTTAATCCTTAGATAATTCCCGCGTAATAATTCCCAAGAAGTATTTAAACATTTAACAAAATATTATATTAATAATGTTCTATTTCTCGTTTATAATGAATTTGTACAAAAATCTAAGATTGGGAGCTTCAACTGTTTTCAACCTGTAAACTTACTGTCATGTCACTGTGTTTACTAAACGTGCCACCAGGTCACGACCTACTTTACAAATACAGTGAAGGACATTCACAGCTGTCAAACTTTAGTATCATCACTATTTATTATGTAATAGGTTACGTAAGACTTACCACCAACTACTGAATAGTATTTGTTATAGCCTTCGAGTAACGAAATATTTCTCGAGTTATCTAGTTGAAAATTATAAACTTTACAAGAAAAAAGTAGCACTATCCGTCCCTAATTTAGTAGTGTAAGACTAGAGGGAAGGCAGCTAGTCATCACCACCCACCGCCAACTCTTGGGCTACTCTTTAACCAACGAATAGTGGGATTGATCGTTATATTATAACTCTCCCACTGCTGAAAAGGTGAGCATGTTTGGTGCAACGAGGATTCGAACCCTCGACCCTCAGATTACGAATCGCAAGCCTTAACCCACCTGGCCATGCCGGGCCCAATGTGGTAGTAAGCCCACACAAACCTGACAAAATACCTAGAAATACTCAATACAATGGTATTCCAATTTGTTCAAAAAATGATTGTTTGTGGTTTGGTACATTGCTATAAAATTATAGAAGACTCTTTTCAAAAGACTTAAACCTTTTTGTGGTGAAAATACACGTAAAGTAAAAGTAGTTGGTAAAATTATTTTCAATGTTAATAATGAATGTTAATGTCTATTTTTATACTATTAAAAATACAATTCACGTAAGAGTGTTTATAAAGTATATTTCTAAGATATAAAGCTTTTGTATCTTTGATTACGTTTTAATATAAATACTGAAATTTATCTGTTTTCAAGGAAACGCCTTTCAGCTGGTTTGTTACTGAAAACAAAGCTGCTAAATGGGCTATCTGTGCGATGCCCATCACAACCCGATTTACAGTGCAATAAGCCCTTACACTAACCACTGAGCTACACGTTAAGAATCACATCTTTATAACAATATCTGTCTGGTGTTTATGTGTAAGTAAACAATGCTTACTCTGTTTAATTTTCTTTACAGCATTGTGATGAAGTTCGGATAGCATTTCCGAATAAAACGCAAAGAAATACATAAGATATAAAATCACAAATTTTGATCGAATTGTTTCTTTTTTCTCTTTGCACCAGAAGTGCGGATATCCCACTGTTACAGAGATAAGTCTATGGATTTACAACGTTTAAAATCGGATTCAACTTCCCTCGGTGAACTCAGCAGGGCCTGGCATGGCCGAGCGCGTAAGGCGTGCGACTCGTAATCCGAGGGTCGCGGGTTCGTGCCCGCGTCGCGCTAAACATGCTCGCCCTCCCAGCCGTGGGGGTGTATAAAGTCACGGTCAATCCCACTATTCGTTGGTAAAAGAGTAGCCCAAGAGTTGGCGGTGGGTGGTGATGACTAGCTGCCTTCCCTCTAGTCTTACACTGCTAAATTAGGGACGGCTAGCACAGATAGCCCTCGAGTAGCTTTGTGGGAAATTCCAAAAACAAAACAATAACTCAGCAGATAGCCTGATGTGGCTTTGCCATAAGAAAACATGCACACGTAAAAGACAAAGAATCTATGAATTTAGCGTCATATGGTGACGCTAACTAAGAAATACGTGAAAAAACGTATGACATATGGATTGAATTCTCTGGTGGATTTTTTTCTCCAATAAAGAAAATATATAATCTTCACGTAAATATTCACAGAAAAAGTCTGTGAATAATACACAATGTTTCTCACAGAAATTTTTACATATGTTACCTAGGCGCATAAATCTCTAGAGACACACACTTGGAAAATACCCAGAAATGTATGTTGGACAGGCACCAAACAGTACCACATTGAGAAAGCAGGCAAATACCGAGAAATAACCATTGGATATAGACAGACACCTAAGAATTTAATTCGATAGTCAGACAAATACCTAAACATATTCATTGAAAAAAACAAATAAATATCTAAAAATATCCATTTGAAAGGCAGACAAAACCCAGAAATATTCTTTAGATTGGCAGATACTAAAATATTTATTGTAAAGACAGACATATATAGGCCCACAATGGCCAAGTGTATTAAGGCGTTCAACTCGTAATCCAAGGTTTGAATCCCGGTCGCACCAAACATGCTCGCCCTTTCAGCCGTGGGGGCGTTATAATGTGACAGTCAATCCGACTATTCGTTGATAAAATAGTAGTCCAAGAGTTGGCGGTGAGTGACGATGACTAGCTGCCTTCCCTCTAGTCTTACACTACTAGATTAGGGACGGCTAGCGCAGATAGCCCTTGAGTAGCTTTGTAAGAATTAAAAAACAAACAAAAAATAAAAACAGACGAATACCTTGAAACACCTAGGATATTAATTGCATAGGCAGAAAAATACTTGAGAATATCCATTGGTAAGGCAGACATATAACTGCAGGCATACATTGAATAAGCAGACACGTGTCTTATTTTTCACTACATTTAGAGTTGTGATGAACAGAATGGTTTCAACAGCCAAAGTGTGAGAGATGTACAAACTTCGCCGGTGAAAATGTTTTGTGTGTCCTCTATCGACATTTATCTGTACTTTGTAATAAAATATCTCCGTAATTACACTTACAGAATGTGGATTCCAAATCATAATGCCGATCAATTTAACTTTATTTGTGTCGTGGGAATGGATAAAATATAGTTAAATGTTTTCCAGTTGTGGTAATAAACAATTTTGGTGAATAAAATTCTCGTTATATAAATTCACTTCTAACTTTTATCCGTAGAAAGTACACAGTACAAAATGTAAAAAGTAAACATTATTGTAAAGATTAAATTTAATATTTTAAAATAAGTTTTAATTGTTTTATGTCTTAAGTTTAAACGATATGACTCAACTTTAAAACCCTCTCATAGTGAAAATATTTTTTAAAAACATATATGACAGTGCAGCTTAAAATATTTCATATAATCGTTAAATTTGCCTTGTAAAATTCTAGATGGCACCAAAATCCATAGTATTTATTTAATTTCTTTTATTCATTTTAAACTGTAAGTGTTGATTTTAAAATTACCCACAAATACAATTTCTGTAAAAAACATTCAGAAGAGCACCTTAAATTTTCGAAATAATCATCAGAATATTTAAATAAAGTCTCTAGATGGCGCGACTATAGTTGTATTCTGTTAACTTTTCGTTTGCTTAATTTTATATACATAATCAGAACCTGTTTAAAATTAACACGTTTTAACATTTATAGTTAAGAGCTTAATAACGATATTATTATTCACTTATAATATAAACACGATTTTCTGACCTATGAAATTATGCTTTTAATTTTAATAGAGTTTAGTTATTATTAATCGGTATTTAAGGTTGTTTTTTAAAGTAGCCTTAGACTACTTATTCAAGTTAACTTTATTCTGTAACCAAGTACGTAACGTATGAAATAATAAGTAAAAACCTAAAAAATAATAACAACCAATAGACACATCACATCTAAGCTACTGTCACCAAAATTATCCACAATCTATAATAACCATTATTCACAATCTATAATAACCATTATCCACAATCTGTAATAACCATTGTACACAATCTGTAATAACCATTATCCACAATCTGTAATAACCATTATCCACAATATGTAATAACCATTATCCACAATATGTAATAACCACTATCCACAATCTATAATAACCATTATCCACAATATGTAATAACCACTATCCACAACCTATAATAACCATTATACACATTATACCATTATAATAACCATTCATGGTCATGATATTCTGTAATTTTCGCCTTTTTCAACTGTCACGATAACCCTCTGTAACAGTAATCAGAACTTTTGTTATTCTTATTACCTCTATACCAAACTAAACTAAACTAAACTAACGTGTTAGGGGTTCAGTTTGGAGAGAGAGAAATCAGAAGAGTTCTCTCCCCAACCCTGGTGTTCAGGAACATTGTGGTTCCTCTTCGTCCCCTTTCGTGGATTGTTTTTAAGATTAAATGTTGGTTTGTTTGAAAATATATATATATATATATATAATAATTATTATTATTATTCTTGATTATTTGGGTCGAAAATGTCTCTTCTAAATGTTGTCTTGGATGGAGGCAAAGGCAGCAGCGGAAAGGAAGCCCGGGACCTGTCCCAAAAGGAAGAGGTTGAGCAGATGTGAACATGAATATTATTCAAATCCAGATCAAAAATAAAACAATTCAAACGGCATGATTCAGGGTCTGGCAAAAGAGATGCCTGGGCTGGGATCTATAAATCCAATGCCTGAAGATTTTGATGTGGGGGAAACGGGAGTGCCCCGAGAAAACCCACTTTCACTGGACAGGCGCCAAAAGTTTTGCCTGTCGTGTGCCCTGTATCTGAAAAGAAAGGAAAGAAAGAAAGGAAGAAAAAAAAAGAATTCGTGTTAGTGGCGTGGATTGTACTTGTTTAGATTCTTTGTTAAGTAGAATGTGATTCTTGAAATATGTTGTACGGTGAAATGTATTTTGTTGGTGCACTTGATAATTTGTGTAGTGATGCCGTTAGTTTGTTTCTATTTTCTGCTTTTAGATAATATTTGAGAGAAAGTTCTGTTATTCTATCTCTTATAGTTGGTAAATTACTAATTTGGTGTAGATAGTTTGTTGGCGTAAATGACGGTAGGCTAAATGCGGATTTTAATATTCTGTTTTGCTGCACTTGGATTTTCTGGAGTGTGTTATTTGACATATTGTATGTTACTTGACATCCGTACTCTATTAGTGGACGGATGTAAGCCTTGTATATTTGTATAATGGTGTTCGGTGCGCATTTCGATTGTTTGCCAGTTATGGTCTTTAGATATGAAGTCCTTTTTCTGATGGATGAGTGTATATTGTTTATATGTTTTTTCCATGTTAGTTTTGTGTCGAAAGTGACGCCAAGGAATGTGATGTTTTTACTCATGTTAATGGTTGTGTTTCCAAGTGATAATTTTATTTTTTCTAGATTTTTTCTTTGCTTCTTAAGTTTCCTATAGAAAGTAATTGCTTGTGTTTTTGTTGGGTTTAACACGACTCTCCACTTGTTTCTCCATGTTGAGACGTTGTTTAATGATTCTTGTACGCCATTACTGGGTTTCTGGAGGTGCTCCAGATTGCGATGTCGTCTGCGTATTGTGAATTGTGTGTGTATGTTAGATTTGGGAAAGGTATGTCACTGACGAAAATTATGTATAGAAGTGGAGAGAGGACTGATTCTTGGGGCACTCCTGCCGTTATATTAAATAATTCGGATATAGTTTTATTGACTTTTACTTGTGCTGTTCTATTTGTTAAGAAATTTGAGATCCATTTGACTATCGTGGGATTTATTTGCAGGTGATTCAGTTTATATATTATGGCGTTGTGCCATACGCTGTCGAATGCTTTTTTGACATCTAGGAATACCCCAATGGTTACTTGATTGTTGTTGTAAGCTTTGTAGATTGATTCGGTGAGTCGCGTGAGGTGATCTGTTGTTTGTCTATTTTTTCTGGAGGCATTTTGAAATTCTGGAAGGATGTTGTTTGATTCACAAAAATGTAGGAGACGGTTGGAGATAATTCTCTCCGTCAGTTTGCCAAGGCAGCTTAACAGACTGATGGGGCGGAAATTATCTGGATTTGTTCTATTAGTTTGTTTCTTGGGGATCGTTGTTATGATGGCTTTTTTCCACGTGTCGGGATAGTACCCGGTCGCTAGTGAGATGTTCATGATGTTTGTGAGGTGTTGTATTAGGAGAGTGGAGCTTTTTTTCAGAATAATATTTGGTATTTGATCATGTCCGGGGGAAGTGTTCTTCAAGCTTTTGATATTAATTTTTAGCTCGGTTGTGGTTATTTTTCTGTTGATTAAACTTGAGTATGTTTCTAGTGTCTCGCCGGGGAATCGTGGTGAGAATAATGTTTGGTTTGTGTTTATGTAGTTATTGACATGGTGTTGGTGTTGTGTGTCGAAATCTACTGAGTTTAAATCGCTAAAAGAGGATTTGTAATAGTCAGCTAATAAGTCAGCTTTCTCTACGTCCGTCTTTGCGATTTTGTTGTTATGGGTGATATGCTGTAGCATGTGATTTGTGTTTTTGTCTGAAGCGATTCTCTTGAATTTTTTCCAAAATTCTTTTGGATTGTTCTTGGTTTTTTCTAAGTTTTTACAGATGTTATGCCAATTGTTTTCTCTTACTTTTTTTATTTCTTGTTTAATTTTTGTATTTGTTCTATTGATTTCTGTTTTAATGTGTGGATCGCGTGTGACGTAGTGTGTTCATCTTAATTTTCTGCGTTTGATTATTAGTGCGTGAATTTCTGGTGTTAAAGTCCATTGAATAAGTGATTGTTTTCTTTTTGATTTAGGAATTGTGTTTTTAATGGCTCTTTTTTATGGCTTCTGTAATTTGATCAACATAGTTGTCTAGTTCTGTTTTGTTATTTACGTGTTCTATTGGATGGGGTAGGTATGAGTCTATACCAAGTCATCCTACCACTTATAATGAAATTCTATCAATGGCAGTTAAGACACTAGTGACACCTGCTGAACTATTAACAAACAATAAACCTTTAATTAAGTGATTACTTTCACGCAACAAGAAAGCTAGAAAAAGGCTTATCTTTGAAGTAGGTATATTGGAACTTCGAACTGTTTTAACTTAATTTATCAAACCACGAATATATTATTTAATAAATACAGAATATCAGTTCTCACTTTTTAATTTAAATTTTCTTCAATTATAAAATAAATTTGGAAGTTCCAACAAAAACAGGAGTAAACAGGATGGGTTTTATAAACTCCAAAGCCTTGTTATTCTACCATTACTGACAACTAAAATGGAACTGTTTTTACTTGATTAAAATATCAGGCTAATAGACTAGACTCAATGAGTACAGACTTTAAAATTCCTATGGCTACATAATGCTCTAAAGAAGAATTAAAGTGACGCAATTGAAAACTTCTTGTCATCAGTTAATAAGTTTATAACACAGAAACAGATTGCATCTATGATCGTGGTTAATGAATCTACAAAATAATTTAGCTATGCGCTAAAATTATGAAACAAATAGAAAAAGCGCGATCTTTGTTTGGTAGCTTCGTTCGTTACGATTTCAATTTTTATTTCAAAAATGTTGTTTTGAACTCGAGAGATGGAATTGTGTTCGTGTTTGTTTTAAATTTCGCGTAAAACTACACGAGGGCTATCTGCGCTAACCGTTCTTAACTTAGCAGCGTAACACTAGAGGGAAGTCAGCTTGTCCTCACCACCCACTGCCAACTTTTGGGTTACTCTTTTACTAACGAATTGTGTGATTAACTGAAACACCATAACCACCTAGCAGTGCCGAGTCCAACAGACGGAATTAGAGACAATGTAAAACATAAGTATTTATAAGATAATATAACATAAAAGAAATGCGGATTTTAAACTAACTGAGAAAAAGCTTTCAAATATCCACACCCGATATCCTCCTTCTGTTTGATAGTTTGATCAGAAAATAGTTAAACTCACCAAGATGGCTCTAGAAGATTCACATTTACTAAACTCTAAATCAGGATTTATCTTAATTCATGGTTTAAGGAATGTAAAGCTAAGCTTCTGACGTCATCACTTATATTACATCGTCGTTCGCGTATTTTATCTCTTGGTTTCATAGCGCGCCATTCGTTGATCGGAACCCCACCGTTTTAAAAACAGACCTCTATAACTTTTGTACTTGAATAAAAATTTGCTTTAGAAATGGCAGAAAACAGAGCCCGTAAATCTGGATTTGCTGCAGAAGCTTTCAACAAAGTGAGTATTATAGATTTATCCCATTAAATTATCAGTTTAGTTACAAGTCCGTTTATTAGCTTTCTCAGACAAACTAACACTAACAAATGTAATAGCACGAACGTTTACAAGCAGGCAACTCCTGGTTTTTGTGACAACACCGTGCTATGGACCGAGGCATTGTAATTATTAAAATCACAGCTCTTCTGTATTATAAAAATTACTGTTATCGTATCTATGGATTCATTATTCGTTTCTCTAGGTTCTTCACAAAACGTTAAACTAACTTTAAGAAGTCATCAGCTTGCTGGAAAGTAAAAAATTCAGCGAAAGTGAACTTATATTTTATAATAAAACGAAAAAGAAACCTATATAATATTAATGTGTCTTTTACTTAATTGATTTAACGAAATTGAAGTTTATTTTCCAGATACGTATTACTTTTTTTAAGTTTAATGTTTCAACTCCACAGATTGAATATTTTATTTATGGTGAATGTTACTCATAAGTTCAGAATACATCACATATATTGCATGTATTTTGTATGTCCCGACAGTTCTTCACAAAAACGTCTTCAACATGAGATATTTGTCTGTATTCATTTCTCTCCCAGTATTTCTTAAAATTATTTAAGAAAGAGGGAAGTTTTCACATATCGTTTATCTGAAAGATCTCTGTCAGTCATTGTCCTTTATCTTCAATGGTTCTTTGTTCTAATCCGATATATCATAAAAACTCCTCTTCACAGTTGCTTAAAACGTGAACAGAAGTTTTTAGAAGAACGAAAAATTAGAAAAGAAATGTTAGTGAAGCAAAAACTTTACTTAAAGTTCTGTCATTGCAGATCTGTAACAAATGTAGGTGCTAATAAAAGTGTAGCAGATTACATCTGTCTTATCATTTGACAAGTTTATAACACAGCAACAGATAAGACCAACGTTACTAGATGAGTCTTAAAACAAAGCAAAAGATAACACCTCCTATTATGGTAAACTAGTCTACAAAAAAAACAAGTCATATCCATGATTGTTAGTTAACTAGTCTACAACAGAACAACAAGTCAGACCCATGATTGTCAGTTAACTAGTCTACAAGAGAACAACAAGTCATACCCATGATTGTCAGTTAACTAGTCTACAACAGAACAACAAGTCATACCTATGATTGTCAGTTAACTAGTCTACAAGAGAACAACAAGTCATACCCATGATTGTCAGTTAACTAGTCTACAAGAGAACAACAAGTCATACCTATGATTGTCAGTTAACTAGTCTACAACAGAACAACAAGTCACACCCATGATTGTCAGTTAACTAGTCTACAACAGAACAACAGGTCATACCCATGATTATCAGTTAACTAGTCTACAAAAGAACAACAATTCATACCCATGATTATAAGTTAACTACTTTTCAACAGAACAAGTCATACCCATGATTGTTGGTTAACTACTCTACAACAGATCATACCCACGATTGTAAGTGAACTAGTTTACAACAGAACAACAAGTCATACCCATGATTGTAAGTTAACTAGTCTACAACAGAACAACAAGTCATACCAATGATTGTAAGTTAACTAGTTTACAACAGAACAACAAGTCATACCCATGATTGTAAGTTAACTAGTCTACAATAGAACAACAGGTCATACCTATGATTATGTTTAACTAGTCTTCGACAGACCAACTGGTCATACCCATAATTGTAAGTTAATTAGCCCACTACAGAGTAACAGGTTGTATCCATAATTGTGGTAAACTAACCTACAACAGAGCAATAGGTCATACCCAAGATTGTAGTTAACTAATCTAGAACAGAACAACAGGTCTCACGTGTGACTGTAGGTTACAAATCAATAAATATTTAAATTAACTTTTGAGAAGGTTATTGTACAAAATGTTCGTGTTACTTGTTGTTAGTAAACCATGTTGATTGTTCCAACTAGAAGTAGATTATGTTGATTGTTTTAACCAAAAATATACCATGTTGAATGTTCCAAAACGAAAGTCAGGAATTACTTTTAGATTCAAGCAATATGTTTTTGTTTTTGGTGATTAGGTATATTTTGTTTATTGTTTTATAAAACCTTCTAATAACTGTAATGTTATGGTTCTTGTTTTATTAAACCTTCTAATAATTGTAATGTTTTGGTTATCGTTTTATAAAACCTTCTAATAATTGTGATGTTTTGGTTATTGTTTTATAAAATCTTCTAAAAATTGTTATGTTTTTATTGTTGTTTTTCTTGGTTTCATTTAACTCTTCACCCTTTAATATCTTTTACATATTTTTTTAATTTTTTCTTCAAGTTTCTTTTCAACTTTGAAATGTTGCTATTTTAAAACTATTATTCATTCTTGTATCCAATTTTTCAAACATCCAGACTTTCCAGATTCTTAGCCGCTCTACTTGAGATTTTTTGTTGTTGTTTTAATGCAAAGCTAAACAATCGGCTAACTGGAAATTTGTAAGTCTAAATTTATCGTTGACCCGCCAGGGGTCTCTGCATGAAATATTGTTTTAATTATTTTACAAAAGAAAGTCTCACAGTTATCTGTACAAATGTGAGGTATTGATTTTACGTTTTTTTCTTTACAGTAGTCTTTGGTAAATGTTTAACATTCATGACATTTATGTGAGAAAACATCTTTTTCGTTTTATGGACTTTGTGGTTTCAAATCACGATAATATTTCATTAAGAATCTGTAAATTTAACATTAAAGTAATCTGATGTATATTGTGCCGTAAAACAAAAGTGTTCAGATTTACAAAAATAATTAAAAATTTATAGCGGTTTATAATTTTCAAAACTTGCTTACCAGCGATATGTCCGCGGTCTTACAACGCAATAACCCAGGTTTTAATACTCACGGTGTTCAGAGCACAGATAGCTCATTGTTTAGTATAACTATATACACTCTTTAATGTCAGATGCAACAGGTCGATTGGTTTGGTTTGCTTTGAATTCCGCGCAAAGCTACACGAGGGCTCTCAGCGCCCAGCAGGTCGATACATCAACGTATAGTTAGTTGTCAGAAGTCAGGTTTTTTTGGTTTTTTTTGTAACAACCATAGGGTGTTTTCTTTCATTTCAGAACGAACACAAATAGTCCATTGTGTTGCTTTGTTCTTAACTTCAAACAAACGTTTCATGACCACGTGTAGGTTGTCCTCAGATAATGTAAATAATTAAATCCAGGTCATTTTGATTTAATGAAAATATTTTTATGGTAAATTTAAGAGGATGAAGGGGAAGGAACAGCCTTAAACCAACATTTCTACTGAGAAACCGTGACTGTTGGTTTTACTATTTTCCTTCATTTGGTTTTTGCATTTTTACGAATTAAACATTTCGAAATATTAAGTGTGTTTTTGTGTGTATATTTATTATACTACGTTTTCAGTAACAACGATGAGGTCGTACAAAATTTTGCTATAAAATAAATTTTTATTTGAAGGAAAGATTTTTCTGGGTCTTTATACGAAATCAAACACAAGATGTACATCAGAGTTGAGGTTCACCTGCTTTGTCCCTCCCACCCAGTGACAGGGGCCCAGCATAACCAGATGGTCAAGACACTCGACTCGTAATCCGAGGATCTCGGGCTCGAATCCCAGTCACACCAAACATTCTCGCCATTTCAGCAGTGTGGACGTTATAATGTCACGGTCAATCCCACTATTCGTTGGTAAAAGAGTAGCCCAAGAGTTGACGATGGGTGGTGATGACAAGCTGCCTTCCCTCTAGTCTTACACTGCTAAATTAAGGACGGCTGGAACAGATAGCCCTCTTGTAGCTTTGCGCGAAATTCAAAACCAAACCAAACCCAATGAAACAGCGGTGTGTCTGTGAATTTACACCACTAGAAAGCGAGTGGTGGGCAAAGCACAGATAACCCTATGTTTAGTTTTGTGCTTAATGGCAAACTGAGGTTCACCTATAAGGTCTAACGCAGCGCCACCTATAGGTGGCGTTTACGTTCGTGAATGGGTTTCAGTGTTATTACATTAGATTTTCAGCCAAGAAGAAAGAAAAACATATATATATTTATTGGGGTATTTTTTGGACAATGGGTAAACTTGTCTACTATTTTCCAAAGTCCAACAACAAACAAGAGTAAAACAGGGTGAATAAATTGATAATCCTAATGTGGCTTCGGTTTTGTTTTTATCCTTCATAGTCACTTCTTGAAAGTGTGCTTCTGGATTTTTTCATCTACACTCTCGACCTAAGATCATTAAGTTAATTCGGCTTCATTACATGTTCTCAAGCTAATTCACACGACCAGTTCTGCCATCACGTCTTTAAACTGCAATTTCCCGTAACTTTCACATAAGAACTCAATGTGTCACATACCAATCAAACACTTGAATAATGTCGACATTTTACATGATTGTAATGAAGTTCATCCCTGTATATTTTAAACTTTACGTCTGTATTGAAACAGTCTTTGGTCTATTGATAAGATTTGTCGTGTTTGTCTGTTTGTTATCACGTTAACGTTGAAATTTACATTGTGATAACTGCTATGAAACACGAGGTTAGGAAGCAACACAACCTATAAACAGTCATATTCATACAAAAACTCCTTTCTGCATCAGACCGTTGATTGGTGAAACCTAGCATGACGTAAAAACTCTGCTACAGTTTTGTCTACTAAAGTAATTTTGCCTCATTATGCCTGATAAATCGCTTATGTAATACACTTGAACATAGTATAAAGTATTTTTACACAAATATCTGAGTAAGATAAGTTACTGATTAGCGCAAAGTGAAGTTTGAACTCTGTACAGAGTAATGTTAAACACAGTATCTCAACATGTGAAAACATACCGATCAGAGTTCATGTCGATGTATGAAACTAGTTGTCACGCTTCATGTTTAGTGTAATTATATATAATGCAATGTCAGGCCCAACAGGTCCACATGTGAAACTATAGTTGTCACAGTTCATGTTTAGTATAACTATATACATCTGTGATGTCAGGTCCAACAGGTCGACATGTGAAACTATAGTTGTCACAGTTCATGTTTGTATAACTATATACACTCTGTGATGTCAGGTCCAACAGGTTCGACATGTGAAACTATAGTTGTCACATTCATGTTTAGTATAACTATATACACTCTGTGATGTCAGGTCCAGCAGGGTCGACATGTGGAAACGATAGTATAGTTGTCACAGTTCATGTTTAGTATAACTATGTACACACTGTGATGTCAGGTCCAACAGATCGATATGTGAAACTATAGTTGTCACAGTTCATGTTTAGTATAACTATATACACACTGTGATGTCAGGTCCAACAGATCGATATGTGAAACTATAGTTGTCACAGTTCATGTTTAGTATAATTATATACACACTGTGATGTCAGGTCCAACAGGTCGACATGTGAAACTACAGTTGTCACAGTTCATGTTTAGTATAACTATATACACTCTGTAATGTCAGGCCCAACGGGTCGACATGTGAAACTACAGTTGTCACAGTTCATGTTTAGTATAACTATATACATACTGTGATATCAGGTCCAACAGGTCGACATGTGAAACTATAGTTGTCACAGTTCATGTTTAGTATAACTATATACATACTGTGATGTCAGGTCCAACAGGTCGACATGTGAAACTATAGTTGTCACAGTTCATGTTTAGTATAACTATATACATACTGTGATATCAGGTCCAACAGGTCGACATGTGAAACTATAGTTGTCACAGTTCATGTTTAGTATAACTATATACATACTGTGATATCAGGTCCAACAGGTCGACATGTGAAACTATAGTTGTCACAGTTCATGTTTAGTATAACTATATACACACTGTGATGTCAGGTCCGACAGGTTGACATGTGAAACTATAGTTGTCACAGTTCATGTTTAGTATAACTATATACATACTGTGATGTCAGGTCCAACAGGTCGATATGTGAAACTATAGTTGTCACAGTTCATGTTTAGTATAACTATATACACTACTGTGATCAGGTCCAACAGGTCGATATGTGAAACTATAGTTGTCACAGTTCATGTTTAGTATAACTATATACACTACTGTGATATCAGGTCAACAGGTCGACATGTGAAACTATAGTTGTCACAGTTCATGTTTAGTAAACTATATACACACTGTGATGTCAGGTCCAACAGTCGACATGTGAAACTATAGTTGTCACAGTTCATGTTTAGTATAACTATATACATACTGTGATATCAGGTCCAACAGGTCGACATGTGAAACTATAGTTGTCACAGTTCATGTTTAGTATAACTATATACACACTGTGATGTCAGGTCCGACAGGTTGACATGTGAAACTATAGTTGTCACAGTTCATGTTTAGTATAACTATATACACACTGTGATGTCAGGTCCAGCAGGTCGACATGTGAAACTATAGTTGTCACAGTTCATGTTTAGTATAACTATATACACTCTGTGATGTCACGTCCAACAGGTCGACATGTGAAACTATAGTTGTCACAGTTCATGTTTAGTATAACTATATACACTCTGTGATGTCAGGTCCAACAGGTCGACATGTGAAACTATAGTTGTCACAGTTCATGTTTAGTATAACTATATACACACTGTGATGTCAGGTCCAACAGGTCGATATGTGAAACTATAGTTGTCACACTTCATGTTTAGTATAACTATATACACACTGTGATGTCAGGTCCAACAGGTCGACATGTGAAACTATAGTTGTCACAGTTCATGTTTAGTATAACTATATACACACTGTGATGTCAGGTCCAACAGGTCGACATGTGAAACTATAGTTGTCACAGTTTATGTTTAGTATAACTATATACACACTGTGATGTCAGGTCCAACAGGTCGATATGTGAAACTATAGTTTTGACAGTTCAGGTTTGTTGTGATAATCGTTAAGTTTTTCTTGAATTTCAAAACTAAAATTTTACCAAAAGAGTATGAAACAAACAACTAAGAAATTATCTAGAGATTATATCTGAAAGATAAAGTTTTTGCAAACTGATTTCCGCCAGGAATAAAATTTTCTCAGAAATCTATCCGCACTTTCTAGGAAACATATATGTTCTCTTTCTCTCTTTATTGGGTATTTAGGAATTGATGTTTATATATCCAGGAGGGTCAGGTTTCGTTAACCTCTTCCTTGAAAATTTGGTCTTGCAACTTTCAAGTGTATTTATATATTGTACACGAGGGCCAGAGTAGCCCGCACCTACTCAGGCCTCTATCATGTACAATCTACACATACACTTGGTGCAAATAAATCACTTCTCTTATAGTTCCATAGATTATTTGAACTTTCATTAGTTAGGTAGTAACTATAGAACTTTTACATAAAACTTTTTCAATGTTTAGCAATTAAACCCTAAATATATATATGAGTGTGTGTGTGTGTTGTCAGTAACCGTTTTTAAATTGTGACGTCAGACACGCAGCCATGTTGGAAACCAAACATTTTCCAAAATTGCTATTGATCTTTTGACCTGTACCAAGAAAATAATAATAAATAAATACTGTTATGTATGTTAACGTATTTCTATTTCAAATAATCGGAATTTTCAATTTGAATTTATAAGTCAATGAAATGTTAATGTGTATCAGCTTTATGATGTTTGTCAACAAGATGAATATACACATTTTTAACACAAATGTATTTTAATGTACAAAAAACACAAAATACATTTCAAAGTAACGGTTATTACTAATATTTTTATATACAAGAGTTTTACACACTTAGAGACAGCATTGAGTCTTATATTTGGTCTCGGACCGAATTTTTCATCGACGTTCACGAAGACCAAACTAATTATTTGTTGATACACCTGGACCGGGCATGGCAGATAGTTAAGGCACTCGACTCCTAATCCGAAGGTCGCGGGTTCGAATCCCCGTCAACCAAACATGCTCGCCCTTTCAGCCGTGAGAGCGTTATAATGTGACGATCAATCCCACTATTCATTGGTAAAAGAGTAGCCCAAGAGTTGGCGCTGGGTAGTAATGACTAACTGCCATCCCTCCAGCCTTACACTGCAAAACAAACACACATGATACACCTGTACGCTTCTTTTGATGACTAGTTAGCTTGAAGCACCCGTAAGTTTTAACCGGCGACAATATCTAATGTTCTTGTGGAAATATTAACGTCCGAAATTATTTCTCTGAAGTTAACTGGTTTGTAATGTTCAAAATATACAAACGTTCCTGGTCAAATTCTGTAGTTTTCCGATTAAATATGTGTTCCTCACAGTTATAGCTTTAAAGGCCTGTAGCAAACTGACTGTGTAGCTGACTACCTCTACTACCAATAATAATGACAATAATTTTCTCTCGTTTTGATATACCAACCTCCCGAGATTCTCGAACTTTCGACACTGTTCTTAAACGCACTTGTCTTTTTGTAAAACGGTAGTTGTTGACTCTTACTCTCAAGAATCTTCTACAAATTTAGAGACCAGGCGGGAGTTACGCAGTACACATCCAACAACAGACGTCAAATGCATTAAAAGACAATACTGTAACAATACTAATTGTTCTAAGTAAAATCAGTAATAATATCAACAAAATGATAATAAATTATAGGTGTTGGAAGTATAATAATATTGTGTGTTTTAGTCTAACCCTAAAAATCTAATTTGTAAATGACATAAAACGCATGTATAACCTTTCGGTGGCTATTCGGTAAGTTTGAGGACTTATAATACTAAAGAATAAGTTACGATACCTGCAATGGGCCTATCACATATATAATTAATTGTGTAGGTTTCTTGTTAAACAGCGAGTTAAACTTGATTATGATTAAAATTCATGTAATTTATATTTAGTTCACACACCGTAACAGTTGTTGTTTACTAAACCACCATAAATCCGTCTGTCTTATGCCTGAAGTGTCTTATTCTTAGCCGAAAGACCTCGTCGGCACTAGATTATGCGAATGTCTCGTGCTTAGCCTATGCAACTTTACTTTCACTCATATGTTTTTAGAAAAAGAAAAAAAAAGTTTTGGTTCATGTTAATGTACAACTTACTTTTACTGGTATAAAATCAACGCCTTTTAAAACCACTGTTAAGGAATCCATAGTCCTGAAACTAAGCCTTAGTTATTAGAGTAACAAGATATTCTGCTTTCCAATTAATAAGATTGGCCTCACAAATGAAATTACCTTTTCTACGGATTTTCGAAATGGAAACCTACACAATGGGACAGACATGGAACCTTTTTCATGACGATTTTGTTTGTTTGTTTTGAATTTTTCGCAAAGCTACTCAGGGGCTATCTGCGCTAGCCGTCCTTAATTTAGTAGTGTAAGACTAAGAGGGAAGACAGCTAGTCATCACCACCCCCTGCCAACTTTTGGGCTACTCTTTTACCGACGAATAGTGGGATTTACCATCATATTATAACGCCCCTACTGCTGAAAGAGCGAGTATGTTTGGTGTGACTGGGATTCAAACCCACAACCTTCGGATTACGAGTCGAGTGCCTTAACCACCTGGCCATGCCGGGCCTCTCATAACAAACCTGTTAATAGTGATTTAGTTGTATCGAATAAACAGGCCTGTCACTTTTTTTGTAACTTTGGAATAATATTTAATAAATTTATGTTTATCCAATTATATTTGAAAATTCGTTTTTTTTAATTCTTTATGGGCCTTGTTTTCAATTTCTCTTCAAAGGCTAAGGAAGATGACTTCTGGGAATAATGTACTGTATCCATTACTGTAGTAACATACTCTACAAGTTTGTGTATAGTTACGTCAAGTAATACGTCATTAGCTTAATATATTTTGTCTCATCATCAAAACTTGTAACCTGTGTGGACTACCAGTGAGTCAAATACTCAAATTGTTTATGTATGTCCATATATATATAATCATATATACCAAAATCAGCACAGCATAACTGAAATCCAAAAACACATCGCCGTTACGGTTCATAACTGTTGTCCTTAAGTCATGCTAGACTATGTCTGGAGTTAAGCACCCAAATGTATTGGGATATTTCATCTATCAGGTAAAATCCGAACACTGATGACAAACGTGCCAGCGACTAAAGAGAATCGGTTAAGGGTTAGGAGTTGAGTGCTAGAACCTACAAGGTCTCAACTCCAACTGTCCTTCGCCATCTGCAGCCACTTTGAGGAAGATAGTTACCCTTGATACCTTGAAATAACTTTAAGATAGAATCACATCAATCCCATACAAATTTGGTTAAAAATTATAAACGATTCTATTAAGTAAAACATCCAGCCTCCACCCTTTCAACTGATGTTATAAATAATATAATATTCTTAGAATAGAACTAAGCCACCCTTAACTTCTACACAACTCGCAGCCTCCAACTTTTCAAATGATGTTGACCAAGATGAGAGACATACCGTGCAAGCATATCCCGGCTGAGCTAAGACAAGCCCAGGTACCTTAGGCACATCAACAAGTACTATACTGCACAGCTTGGTATTTATTGATTTATATCTATATAATTATGGCGTGACTGGTAGAGTTGATAATTGTTTCTCAACTAGGTAAAACAAATCGTCCAGAATTTAAAACAAAATTTTTTTGGCTTAAACCAGTTTATTACTACCTCAACCACAGATTCATATTATCCAATACAAAATGTTCTCAAATTAAGAAGTGAAAAAGTCTAGCATCTCAACTAAGCATTATAATCCCACGGTCAATCCCACTATTCGTGTTTAAAAGATTAAGTACAAGAGTTGGTGGTGAGTGGTGAAGACTTCATTACTGAATTAGGAACAACTAGTATAAAAAGTCCTAGTGCAGCTTTGCGAAATACAAAACAAACCGAACTCAACTAGATATGAGACTTGTCCATAGTCTGGAGAGAATATTAAGTTTTTCAAACCATTTTTAAGTCTTAAAGTAACTTAAACTATAGAAAATACAACTTTGTGTCATTTGTCGCACCATAGAAGATAAAAGAGATATTTACTTTTATTGCTTAAACTTATTTTGCACGTGATATAATTGGAAGATTTATTGAAATAAGCTGTTAGATTAAGAAACAAGAAGATGTGAATTCAAATGGAGAAACATTCCCTGCCTTTTAGAAGTTTCAGAACAGAGCATTACTTTTACAATTTTGGTCATCAAAATACTGTACTGCATGGCTTTGTCTTATATTTACGCAGAAGACGAGACATCAGATGGCGTCACTAAATTCTCGAGAAACTTTATAGATACACATACAATGAAAATGCCCAAAATATAACTATAATAGTTGAATTTACAACGAATGAAAATTTCCACACCTTTGAAAAAGGAAACAGGGTGGGTTATAACATAAGAAAAACATTTAAGGTCACATTAGGAAACAAAACCCTCACCATAACCAGTTTCACAGGTCTGTGGTGAGGAAAAATACTCGGTTATAATAAAAAATATACATGTAAGGTCACATCAGGTAAAAAATCTCTAGTTTAGCCCAAAACTACACGAGGACTACCTGTAGTAGCCATTTCTAATTTAGAAATGGTAGACTAGAGTGACGGTAGCTAGTCAACTCCAGTCGCCACCAACTCTTTGGGTACTCTACCAAAATAGTGGGATTGACTGTCACCTTGTAACGCGCCTATGTCTGAAAAGGGGTGTATGCTCAGTAATGGGATTCGAATCCATGAATTGCAATTTCCAAATCCAGTGCTCTAAACAGCGTAAAAAAGTATATAAGAGTGTATCTTTATCAAAAACACAGCGAGTTTCAAAACTTCAATAATTCTTAGTTGAGTACAAACTTTTAACTCCTTTAAACAAGAAACTGTTGGGTTTTGCTGTAAATGGTTAATTAGACGTTGTTTGTTTTAAGCAAAAGTTATTCACTTTTATCTTTAGTTACAGGAAAAAAAGTAATAGGTTTCCTAAACGTTTTACATGAATCACAAAAATCTTTCTACACGACAACTAGTTTATTGTATAAAGATTCTCATTGGTGTATCCTATTAACAGTAATTGATTCAGTAAAATGGTTGATAAGGAAATTACTTTTAATATATATGACTCCTTCTCTAAGGTAAAAGCCAAGTATGATCCTCAGCTTGCATCCGAACTGTTGAACTGGATAAAAGACCTCACAGGTGAAGACATCGATACAGATGGAAACAGCAAAAACTTCTACGATACTCTGTGTGACGGAATAATCCTGTGCAAGTAGGTTGTCTTCTTATGTTCATTCGCAGATGAAGGACTTCAAACCACTCCTTAACGCAAAATATTTTAACCTCCGAGTTCATAATGTTACAGAATTTGTTTGTTCCTAAGTACAAACCTACTCAGTGGACTATGTGTGCTGTGCCCACCACGCGTATCAAAACTCGGGTTTTAGCGTTATAAGTTCTCAGATTCATCATTTAGCCACTTGGAGACCGTATTATAATATTACGATCTAAAGTGTAATGCTATTGCTTTAGACTTTTGTCAAACTTCTAAACATAATATTCGGAAAAAGTGTGGTCTGACCTCCATTAGCCATGTAGTGTCAGAGATATATGTGGAGGTATATTCTATGTAATCTAAAAATAGTAATCATACTATATCACTCCATGTGAAAACCAGTGTTTCAACAACGTCATTTATGCTATGTTGCTTAGCAACAAAAGTATGACTTTATATTGTTATTGTTTGATTTTGTTTTTGAATTTCGCGCAATGCTACACGCGGGCTGTCTGCGCTAGCCGTCCCTAACTTAGCAGTGTAAGACTAGAGGGAAGGCAGCTAGTAATCATCACCCATCGCCAACTCTTGGACTACTTTTTTACCAACGAATAGTGGGATTGTCCGTAACATTATAACGCTCACACTGCTGAAAGGGCGAGAATGTTTGGTGTGTCAGAGATTCGAATCCACGATCCTCAGATTACGAGTCGAATGTCTTAACCACCTGGCCATGTCGGGCTTCATATTGTTACCAGTCTGTGTACTGAAAGACCAAAGCTTAATAAATATATTTATATATATATTGATTTTTTAATTTAGTATCTCCGTTTATTAAATTTGGTTTTTAACTTTGATAAGAGAAAAGTGACAGAAATGATTTATGTGTAAGATTGAACTGATGTTTTTTTCTTTTTTGACAAACTTTGTGCACGTGGAGATCTAGATTAGGTGATTTCGATTAAATCTTCACTTTAGGCTTAATTGAAAAGAAAAAACAAAAGGAAGTAATGTGTTGGAGTCACTTTTCGTGATAGAGTTAATTTACAAATTGTTATTTATGTTTTTGTAGTTCTATGACTACTTCTAAGACATTTTTTATTTTAAATTACAAGCAAAATGAAAATGACCAATAATCTCAATGAAATTGTGTTATTTCAATAAGGAAATATATTTTGGGTTTGCTTTTAAACTAACTGTACTAAATACAGTGCATTGTTGGCAAGAATGTATAACATTCAATCCTTTGCTTAAAATCAAACGCAATTCCATTTTTCCTTGTTGAAATAACACATGAAATGAAGAAAAAAATCATATTGTGTTAACTCTCTGATTCAAAGTATGTTTAACTGCATTGAGGCCTAGCATGGCCTAGCGCGTTAAGACGTGCGCTTCGTAATCTGAGGGTCACGGGTTCGCGCCCGAGTCGCGCCAAACATGCTTGCCCTTCCAGCCGTGGGGGCGTTATAATGTGACCCACTTTTACCCACTATTTGTTGGTAAAAGAGTAGCCCAAGAGTTGGCGGTGGGTGGTGATGACTAGCTGCCTTCCCTCTAGTCTTACACTGCTAAATTAGGTACGGCTAGCACAGATATCCCTCTAGTAGCTTTGTGCGAAATTCCAAAACAAACAAACAAATTGACTGCGTTGATTATTTTACGAGGAAACAGACTGATTTTTAAATATAGATGCTAAAAACTCTGGCTTTAATAAAAACACCGATGTTATGGTCATCATGCTAATGATACTTATAGGTGATGTGTTACCCACTATTTCTAAGACTTTTGAAATGGATATTGAAACAACTTACTAAACTAATCACTGTTAATGTTCGTTAGGTAAAAAAACGAAAAGTACGAACAGTTTGTTTTGAATATGCGTGGATTCAGATAAAACATTTAGTCAAGCTAGATACATTACACTTCGTAAC
Organism: Carcinoscorpius rotundicauda; assembly: GCA_011833715.1. Taxonomy (NCBI): domain Eukaryota; kingdom Metazoa; phylum Arthropoda; class Merostomata; order Xiphosura; family Limulidae; genus Carcinoscorpius; species Carcinoscorpius rotundicauda. Next base: position 79,863,243 of record CM022400.1, on the reverse strand, counting down.
AAAATTTTTACTGTCTCTTGTTCCTGGTCAGAAAGTGTTATCTCCCAGTTACTTATGTCTAAAGTGAATGGAAAAGACCTATTTTTCTCTTCATACTTTGCTTTGGTGACCTGGGAGCGTCCAGTGAAAACATGATGGAAGACTATATTTGGTGTCTGATATGTGAAAGTGATTTATATTACAGTCGCAAATCTCAAAAAACTACTCACTTCTAAACATTTTTGTATAACTTTAGTATAAATATACGTAAATCTTGATTCATATGTTGTTTTATTCAGACCTTATGTAAATGAAAATGTGCAAATTTGCCCAATTTTTACACAGAAAATAGATTAATTTCTAAATTTCATTATCCAGGTCATGAAAACAAAGTTTGAAGGGAATAATGACCATTTTCTGTACTTTTACAACATAAACAACTAAGAAATAACACATACTATCTTGGAACAAAGTATGTGTTACATAGTGTAATTTAGCAACAGGAAAAAATAATCTTTAATAATATATGTATATATATATATATATACCTTAACTTGGAAAACACTTCTGCAGAATTCAGAAAGAAAATCTGAGTTGGATGTATTAAACATCCTTACTTAAATAACTATATTTTCTTACTTTTCAAAACGAAGTCGTTATTGTCCTGAGAACATTAGGTTGCAAACTAGGTGTGTCATGTAAGTTATCACAAAATTGTATATCTTATCGCAAATAAAACAAAACGACATTTTATAGTCCTATAGAATTTAATATATGAATACGTTTCTGATATTGGTATGCAGCAGTAAACTGAGATGTGAAACATTCGTCTTCATGATTTATCTAACTGTATAGGAAAAGATCAACACGTAATTCAAACACTTGGACTCTAGGCTTCCTCGCCACCAAAGTTTCCTGTTTCAAGCTTCACGTGGGGCCTGGCATGGCCTAGCGCGTTAAGGCATACGCTTCGTAATCTGAGGGTCGCGGGTTCGCGCCCGAGTCGCGCCAAACATGCTCGCCCTCCCAGCCGTGGGGGCGTTATAATGTGAAGGTCAATCCCACTATTGGTTGGTAAAAGAGTAGCCCAAGAGTTGGCGGTGGGTGGTGATGACTAGCTGCCTTCCCTCTAGTCTTACACTGCTAAATTAGGGACGGCTAACACAGATAGCCCTCGAGTAGCTTTGTGCGAAATTTGAAAAAAGAAACAAACAAACAGTCAAGCTTCACGAAATTGTTGTTCCTCATCACGCTAATGTAAATTTGTTAAATTCTTGTATCTGGATCAGAATGTCACCAATATTTATTAAATGCTTTATCCAAAGTCAGAGTCAATAGTATTATAAATAGTTCACTTGGCAAGGAAGTTAGGACGCTCATCTCGCAAGCTAAGAGTTGGAGATTCGAATCCCAGTCATAACAAACATACTCGTCCTTTCAGCTATGGTTGCGCTATAATGTGAAGGTCAATCCTACTATTCGTTTGTGAAAGAATATGTAAAGAGTTGATGGTGTGTGGTGATGAATAGCTACCTTCCCTCTAGTCTTACACTGCTAAATTAGTGATAGCTAACGTAGGTAGCCTTGCTGTAACTTTGTGCGAAATCCAAAAACGAACAAATCATACACTTATAAACAATCTTAGATTATTTACTTTTACAAGAATAAGGCTTGATATTGTAAGTTAATAATTTACATTGAGACTTACTTTTGCATCTTAATAAAGTTCGAGATGAGGTATGATGAACGTTCAAGATAAAGTTTGTATCTGTAGGTTGATTAACGTTCTTCAACCGGGTACTATCCCAGAAAGGAAGATAAACAACAGCAAGATGGCGTTTAAGAAAATGGAGAACATTAACCACTTCTTAGATAGCGCCCAAAAACTGGGCGTCCCTTCTCAGGAGATATTCCAGACTGTAGACTTGTGGGAACAGCAGAATTTGACATCTGTTTGCACTTGCCTACAATCCTTAGCACGCAAGGTAAGAAAACCTTCACACAGAAACACCTGACCACGTATGAACTCCTGTTAACGCACTGTGTGTTTGATTTTTGTTTGATGTTGTTTCCAATGGTCGCGTGAAACATTATGAGGTTTATCTGCGCTATCATATTCCAGTTATGAACCAATAAACTAAAGTCAACTAGTTTACGAAGCTAGTCAACAGTTACGAACCGATAGACCAGAGGAGATAAGACAGCTAGTCAATAGTTACGAACCGATAGACCAGAGGAGATAAGACAGCTAGTCAATAGTTACGAACCGATAGACCAGAGGAGATAAGACAGCTAGTCAATAGTTATGAACCAATAAACTAAAGGAGGTAAGGCAGCTAGTCAACAGTTACGAACCGATAGACCAGAGGAGATAAGACAGCTAGTCAATAGTTACGAACCGATAGACTAGAGGAGGTAAGACAGCTGGTCAATAGTTACGAACCGATAGACCAGATGAGATAAGACAGCTAGTCAATAGTTACGAACCGATAGACCAGAGGAGATAAGACAGCTAGTCAATAGTTACGAACCGATAGACCAGAGGAGATAAGACAGCTAGTCAATAGTTACGAACCGATAGACCAGAGGAGGTAAGACAGCTAGTCAATAGTTACGAACCGATAGACCAGAGGAAATGAGACAGCTAGTCAATAGTTACGAACCGATAGACCAGAGGAGATAAGACAGCTAGTCAATAGTTACGAACCGATAGACCAGAGGAGATAAGACAGCTGGTCAATAGTTATGAACCGATAAACTAAAGGAGGTAAAGCAGCTAGTCAACAGTTACGAACCGATAGACCAGAGGAGATAAGACAGCTAGTCAATAGTTACGAACCGATAGACTAGAGGAGGTAAGACAGTTAGTCAATAGTTATGAACCGATAGACCAGAGGAGATAAGACAGCTAGTCAATAGTTACGAACCGATAGACTAGAGGAGGTAAGACAGCTGGTCAATAGTTATGAACCAATAAACTAAAGGAGGTAAAGCAGCTAGTCAACAGTTACGAACCGATAGACCAGAGGAGATAAGACAGTTAGTCAATAGTTATGAACCGATAGACCAGAGGAGGTAAGACAGTTAGTCAATAGTTACGAACCGATAGACTAGAGGAGGTAAGACAGCTGGTCAATAGTTATGAACCGATAAACTAAAGGAGGTAAGGCAGCTAGTCAATAGTTACGAACCGATAGACTAGAGGAGATAAGACAGCTAGTCAATAGTAATGAACTGATAGACTAAAGGAGGTAAGACAGTTAGTCAATAGTTATGAACCGATAGACCAGAGGAGATAAACTAGTCAATAGTTATGAACTGATAGACTAAAGGAGGTAAGACAGCTGGTCAATAGTTATGAACCGATAAACTAAAGGAGGTAAGGCAGCTAGTCAATAGTTACGAACCGATAGACTAGAGGAGATAAGACAGCTAGTCAATAGTAATGAACTGATAGACTAAAGGAGGTAAGACAGTTAGTCAATAGTTATGAACCGATAGACCAGAGGAGATAAACTAGTCAATAGTTATGAACTGATAGACTAAAGGAGGTAAGACAGCTAGTCAATAGTTATGAACCGATGGACGAAAGGAGGTAAGACAGCTAGTCAATAGCTATGAACTGATAGACCAGAGGAGTTAAGACAGCTGGTCAATAGCTATGAATTGATAGACCAGAGGAAATAAGGCAACCAGTCGACAGTTTTGAACCGAGAAACTAAAGGAGGTAAGACAACTAGTCAATAGTTAACTGGCCAGTCACCCTATACTCTACCCCACCACATCTGGATCAGTCCTTTAGACCCCAAACACTTCCGCTAACCTTCCATCATCTAATTATTTGGACTAAAATAAAACAACGATTTTCAGATTCACATCTCGGTACGCTAACCAGTAGTACACACCCGGCTCTAACCAAATAACTTCATAACTTATAAGGTAATATACCTTGTGATTTCTTCTTGTTTAACATGTGAGGGCATGCAACGTGTAGTTTTCTAAAGTTTAATATTTAAGGTAAAGTATGTGTGACGCTGATGTTGACAAATAAGTAATTTTATCTACAGAAATCAGAACTATGTACGTATTTATAGATGATGTAAAAATCGGTGTCACTTCATTTTACGTTTCTACTTGAAGAGCACTGTTACATTAGTTAGACACTCTTTCTATTAACGACATTATCAGCCGTAATCCCAATAATATCTTAGGAGGCTGAAGTTAGTACTAAATACACATCAGAGTGAAAAGCAGTATAATAAAACTATAAATATAAAATGATAATAATATTATGAAAAAATGTAATTATACATGTTAAATAATACAGTTAATAGTGTTAATTAAAATAATATGAAAAAATAATGTTATGGATCTTAGTTACGATTAATGCCGTGGGTCTGTGTCTCTTCAAATACGCGTTACTCCCCTACTGTTTACACTACAGTGTTCCCTCGTGTATCGCGGTAGATGCGTTCCAAAACCCCCCGCGAAAGGAGATTTTCCGCGAAGTGGGATCGCCGATTTTTACGTATATATTTATGTGCATTTAGACTTTTAAAACCCTCCCTGTACAACTATTTAATCCTCCCATTACAATACTGTTCATTATTGCTGAAATAATAAGAACAATTATTAAGATATTAAGCCTTAAAATTAAAACTTACATATCTTCAGCAGGTGGTGTCTTTTCGGGGGACACCACTTCCTCTTCTGTGGAAGGTGAATCGGCAATTTCTTCGTCGGTCGTTACAACTTCAGGAACAGTACTTGACACCGGTACCCTTTCTTTCTTGCTCGGCTGGAAAAACATTGTTATTGGCAGTTGTTTTCTCTGCCTCTTTAGCCTATCGAACCATATCGTTGTCCCATTCCTGTGAGCACTCCTTCACTTCGTTAATTAGTTTATTTAACCGTTCTAACGACCATCCACTTTGCTCGATTGTTTCCTCGGCTTCTTTCGGTGTTTCCTTTTCGTCGTCTTCCTCGGCAGCAGACTTCGTCAGTGCTTCTAAGTCTTGATCGGCGAGTGGTTCGGATTCTAAGTCAATCAGTTCATCTACGTCTTCCTTCGTCATATCGGCAAATCCTTCACCTTTGATTAACGAAGCTAATTGCACAGCTTTTTGAACAGCCGAGTGTTGGATTTCTTCAGGCGTGAATCCCTTGTCGTCGTGCACAACTTCAGGCCACAACTTCTTCTAGCTTGCATTAACGGTGCAGGGCTTCATCTCTTGCAATGCCTTATGAACATTTTGCAAACATGTAGCAATGGTAAAAGACAATCAAAATGGGTAGCTGTCATTGGCCGCCTCTCATTTCTGCACCAATCATAGCCCGTCTTGCACATCGCTACGCCATGAAGCTGATCTCGCGTAGCCTTCGCAGACGCACAATGCTTACATCTATAGCCTTTCCAGTTGGTTCTGTTTCCATTTTTACGCTATTATAAACTCAAATATATGTTTATATCTCAAAATATACCTGTTTTTTTTCTTCACACTATTAATTATATTTATTTTTAATATTTTAATGGTATTTAATGCTATGTTTTAGATTTAATGTTTATTATTTTATATATATGTGGGGGTCGGCCTAGCCTGCGAAAGAGGATCCTCGAAGTGGCGAGGAAACACTGTATATTGAACATCACAGCCTGGAAGCACCGAGCAAACGTGAAGCACGTAAAGTAATAGAAAACAACTATCAGAACCCCACCCACCCCTGTTGTCTTACCCTAATTGCGACAGACATTTTCAAGTCAGTTTCGGGCGAATCAGTCACCTCCGATTATATGAGGATGGTCCTCTTTCATCACGAAGGAGAAACCATATAGTCATATTGAGATACGGGAACTTTTAGTGGCAATATCAACTTACAGATGGCGCTGCAGTAGCCTAAGTATATAGAGTATATCCAAGAATGTTTGTGTATTTATTAAAATCTTTTGAAAGTTTTACCTTTACAAAATTAGGGGTTAGTTGTTCCTTTCTACATTGTTGAATAAAATTGATGTCATTTCTTCTATTAATGATTCGTTGGTTTAAATTTCTTAGTTTCTTAACGATCGTGTGAGCGTGTACTGTTAATAGTGGTGTACTGTATGCTTGTTCAGACAAAATGGTAACAGGTAAGTACAAATACACTGAGAAAAACACAAAAACTTACACTTCTCGAACAATCGCCGTGACGAAATAACAATCAGTGATGTCGAGAAACCCACTTGTTGAGAATTTTATATGCAAAAACGGCTCGTTTGGGTTCAGAAAATATTTTACACAACCCCTTCCAAACATGTGGTCAGCTTCCGGTCAGTTACCTCTTTCATTGTGAACCTGACAATGACCGAAGAAGGTCGAAACGTTGTTCGCTCTTCTATTTAAAATATTTTCTAAACCCAAACGAGCCGTTTTTGCATATAAAATTCTCAATAAGTGGGTTTCTCGACATCACTGATTGTTATTTCATCACGGCGATTGTTCGAGAAGTGTAAGTTTTTGTGTTTTTTGTGTTTTTCTCAGTGTACTTGTACTTACCTGTTACCATTATGTCTGAACAAACATACAGTACACCACTATTAACAGTACACGCTCACACGATCGTTAAGAAACTAAGAAATTTAAACCAACGAATCATTAATAGAAGAAATGACATCAATTTTATTCAACAATGTAGAAAGGAACAACTATATCCAAGAATGTTTCGAAAGAGGTACGCTCGATAACGATTTAATACGTGGATTAATTTGTTTATTATTCAAGCATTTGACCCTTCCTATTAACTTACAACGTAAGTAGTGCACGTGGTTTAGCATTACGTAACGTTCCTGAAATCTACACGAAATGTCTCGTGGCACTTGAAACCAAAACCCACTGTCAAACGAAAGGACACAAGAAGTTAGGTTTATGAGTTTGATTATCATAGATTCCTGTGTAAAACAAGGGTTTAGCTTACTTTTGATTTCAATGATATACTCAAGTTGTATTTTGTTTATAATTTAGAAAGACGTAAAAGACATTGTGAATTATTTTTTCATGTAACCATATGTATATAAAGAAACACAGAATTACTACCTTTTCACCCAGATCCACCATATTAAAAGTCAATGACGTCACTCACGTATTTATTTTCATTTATCTTCCACAGATTAAGCATAAACTTCTGAGTTAAATTATTTTGTTTTTGTTGTATCTTTTTCTCGTTTTTTTTTCATGTGGAACGAACGCACTGTTATAATCAAGTCACGTTTTTTTTTAAAGATATTTTTCAATCTTTCAGGCAAGCAAGTTTGGCCACAAATCGCTCGGACCTAAAGAAGCAGAAACCAATGTTCGAAGTTTCAGTGCAGAACAACTGAGAGCGGGTGCGAGTGTTATCAGTTTACAGTACGGGTCAAATAAAGGCGCCAATGCTAGCGGTGTTAACTTTGGTAACACACGACACATGTAGGTCGTTTACCTCGGGGTTCCCTGAGTTATTACCATTATAATTACTAATTATATAATTAACATTACATCGAAACGTTAATAAAAATAATAACTCTGGAGAAAATCTTTTTTATTTCTATGTTTTGACTTAAAACAAACGATTTATTGTTCAGTATTTTGTCATAAAGGTTCGTCTTTCACTTTGCAAGCAACCTAAATTTCATGGATTGTCTCAGCCATAAATTATAATAAAATAAACAGTTTGGTTTGCGTATTCCATAACACCGAGGTAAGATATTAGTTGAGAAACTAATGTCATATTACAGCCGTGTTAACTGTTATAAACGAAATGCAAGTAGAAGACAGATTGTTGTAGGTTTTTCAACACCTATTTACTTATTTCACACTCTTCCTAATCGGATGTAATCAGACATCAGATCTTGTAATTCTGTAACATTCAAACTATCCCTAACTTTGTTTTCACGAATATAATAACTCCATCTAAAAATGATGTTCACACAATCGTCCTTACGAGTAAAGAAACAGAAACACTGTTCACATTAACACAGAAAGGTTTTAAGTTGGTATTCGAAGACAGTGTTTAAAATATAATTCATGAATTTAACACTTTCAGTCAGGGGTTCTCAAACGGTTCAGGCTCGTGTTCCACTTTTTTCCTTTTTTTTTTAATTACAACCCTAGGCCTAATTTTAAGAAGTAAAAACCCGACAACAAATATTCACATTTTTATCACTTGCCCATTAATGTGAAATATGTGTTTCTTATCTGGTACGATTGAAGATCGTTTAATACAGTTTTTGTAAATCTTTAGGGAAGTAACAACTGGCGATTTAATACAAGTAAAGGGCGAGTCTGTATGTGAAAATAGTCTACATAAAGTTGTTGTTGTTTTGAATTAAGCACAAAGCTACACAATAGGCCAACTGTGCTCTGCCCACCACGGGTATCGAAACCCGGATTTTAGCGTGTAAGTCCGCAGGCATACCGCCGAGCCACTGGAGGGGCCTACATAAAGCTCAGATAGGGTTGGTTACAAATTGTACGTTGTGTCTCATACCACTGACATTACCTCCACATTCGCGTATCACAGTTTGAAAATCCGTGTTTAAGACAATACGCAATTTTTTGCGCTAAATCATAAAGTTTGGTTTTGAATTTCGCGCATAGCGAAACGAGGGCTGTGTGCGTTAAATCACAAAGTAATTGTCTTGAAACTAATTAGCAACGTTTATAAACTAACACACAAATAAAAGGTTTAAGGCTAATACATAGTGCTTTAAGTTAATGCACAAATAGTGTTTGTTTTGTATATTTTACATTAATATACAGTTTATTCACAATCTGTTACAGAATTTCAATCTCTTCTCTCGTTTTCCAATGTTTTTGATGTTGACAAATTAGTTGGGTTGAATAGCATTTTAAAAACCTGATACTATAGGAAATTTTGAAGTATATTCATGTTTTTAACTTTGTTTATAATATCAAGGAAGCGGAAAAACAATATGAAATAACTTATTTCAAATTTTATTACAAAAAAAAGTAAATGGCAGACGAACTCCCCACCACTACTCCAAAAATTAACTGCACTTTCTTGTTCTCAATGTTTGTTTTTGTTTGGTTTTGTTAAATTTGTCTTTTATTGGTGTTATTTATAAAGAAGCTGTGTTTCCTTACTAAATCTGTATACCTAAGTTTTAATTATTTTTGCCAGAATTTAGTGATAAATCATTCATTTAATAAACCATTCAAAAACCTAGACTGCTTCCTTTTATGAATCACCATTTCTACAGAAGTTTTTTTTCTGTGGGTGATAACTGCTGTATAAACCACCGAACTCCTATTCTGTGTCATGATATTTTTACAAATATTTCGTTTTAGAAAAACTGGTAGATTAGGAAAGTGCTTACAGTGTAATGTGTCGCGGGTTCGAATTCCCGTCACACCAAACATGCTTGCTTTTTCAGTCGTGATGGTGTTATAATGGGCAGATCAATCCAATTATTCGTTTTATAAAGAGTAGCCCAAGATTTGGTGGTGGGTGGTGAAGACTAGCTGCCTTCCCTCTAATCTTACACTGCTAAATTAGGGACGGCTAGCACAGATAGCCCTCGTGTAACTAAACCAGTTTTTGCACCCGTTCTCTCTGTCACGTGGACTTGTTTGGTTTGTCAGGAATTTCGCGCATAGCTACACGAGGACTATGTGAGTTAACCTTCCCTCATTTAGGAACAAAATACTAAAGGTCAGACAGCTAGTCAACTGCCAATTTCTGAAGCATTCGTTTACCAACGAATAGTAGAACTGACCATTATATTAAAACGCCTCCAAGGCTAAAAGGAAAAGTGTGCTTAGTAACAGGGTATTCGAATCCACGACCCACAGATTGCTGGTCGAATGCCCTAATCTCTGTGCCATGCCAGGACAAATAGCACTAAACTAAATACATAAATAATAAATGTCTTTAAGAGATTGCTGGAGACCTTATCTCCTCAAGTTGACAAACAACCCACGTGATAGTCAAGTACTTAATGCAAACAGTGTGATACACATACATAACCAAGCCCCCCTCCCTTGTAGAATATTTTATCTCATATTGAAACATCAAGTCCAGATTTTTGTTTTCTTTTTTTATTAAAAACAGTATTTAATTTTTAGAAAGAAAAACAAATTACAATCTTCTTATTGACAGGAGGAGAATACTAAGATGATTGAAGGTCGTATCTCAGAACGGCTGGTATGGATGTTAACACTTTTATTGATAAGGAGAGAACAACGTTTTGACCTTCCTAGGTCATCTTCAGGTTAAGAAAGGAAGAGTTTGAATGTGACCGTTGACGGACACATGTCTGTGGAACGAAAGTATTTGAGAGTAATTGAAGGTCGCTTACCGCACCAGTCAAATGTCACTTCGTAAAGCAACTGGTCATTCTTAAAATTGACTATAGTGTTTCAACCTTTAATAATAATGAAAAAGGATTCCGCAACTCATATCGAGAAACTCGGCAGGAGTTAATAACTAGTTCTAATTATTTTTAGTTTTGTTGAAATAATACAAAAACCACAATGAAGACGAAAACTGGTTACAATTCTGTCTTTGTATAATAATTTCGATGGTGAAGCATGAACATTGTATATATTGTTGTAAAGCAATGAGCATGAACATTGTATATATTGTTGTAAAGCAATGAAATGTTGCATGTAAAATTATTATGACAATATTTTTGGATATGGGTCACATACCAATGTCCCCCTCGTGGACAGGAAGTACACAATTATGTCACACATTTTCTTACTTCTATTTCTGGGGGCTTTTCAGACAAACCTGACACTATCTTACACTTCAGAATAAAGAGTGTAGAGGTTCTAAATGTTATATTCCTAACCATCATTTGTACATTTGTGCTTTTATAAACATGGTTGTAACCAGAATACAAGCCTGGTGCATTTGAATCCTTATCAGATTATGAATACTCAGACCTCTTGGTAAGGTATAATGACAAGATAAATACGCTGCAATTTATGCAAAAGAAACAAAGAACTGTTTGCCATAACATTTGATGTACCCTCAAACAATAATATATCAAATAATGTGCACACTATACTCCTAAAAAGTCGATTTTCAATTATCAAGGTACAGCAACAAAATAGTGTGAGAGAGTTTAATACATGCTGTATATATTGGTATCATTGTTTTGGTTGTTCCACACTTCAGTAGGATACAGAAAATATCCTCAGTGCGTGGCAGTTCATGAGACGGCTGTCGTTCTTGATTTAGTAAAGACTTAAAAACGTTTATCTGTTTTCCACACCTTTAAGATCTGTGGTCAACAACATAAGAGTTTGAAATTCCTTCCAAGGAAGAAATAAGTGGTGATATTTTGTTTTGTAAGAGCGATTTGTAGTACTTCTATATGACAGGACGAGTGGTTTGTCCAGTGTTAATTCATGATGCTAGAAACGATACCAACTCGATTTCCCGCCTTTCAACAGAAGCTATTATTTTGAAACGCACAAAATGAAAAACACATGAAAGAGGTTGTTAAAGATGAAGCCAAATTCTCTAATCTGAACCAATGATGTCCAGTCAGGAGGGCTGAAATAGGAAAAGGCTAAAAATGCATAAAAGTTTCTGTGGATACCACATCCCAAAGACGTCAAGTCTTGTCACGAGTACCTTCAATGATCGACTCAAAGGCTATCACGAAATGAAAACCTTACGCGAATATTCAGTAGAATGAATCAGTCCTGTCTGATTCATGAATGCATCAGTCTTGTCTGATTCGTGACTTTAAATTCATCAGTCCTGTCTGTTTCATGATGCAAAATGCATCAGTCCTGGTTGTTTCATGACGCAAAATGCATCAGTCCTGTCTGATTCACGACGTTAAATGCTTCAGTCCTGTCTGATTCATGACGTTAAATGCATCAGTCCTGTCTGATTCATGACGTTAAATGGATCAGTCCTGTGTAATTCATGACGTTAAATGGATCAGTCCTGTCTGATTCATGACGCAAAATGCATCAGTCCTGTCTGATTCACGACGTTAAATGCTTCAGTCCTGTCTGATTTATGGTACTCCAATATTTCATCTTGGAGATCTTATTGATAATTGTAACTCATGACATCAGTGGTAATCCTCACTGAAATTATCCTCTTACATAAACACTGGGTTAAACAACTATACTTCCTTGTACTAGATATCCACACGTGCTGTGGTGGTCATATTCTTTTTAAGTCACTAGACATTGTGTTGAAATACAAAGTTAAACGTGGAGTCTTATTGAAATTAACACAGAAGTTCTATAATAACTGAGTTTAAATGTTTAGTGTAGTAAATCTGGATACTTAGAGCAATTCATTTGATCCACTTATAACAAAATATAAAATAATTTTCTGAGCTATATAAACTTATTTTAACAATTTCTTATAACATTCTATATTAAAAGAAACTATATGTGTATTTTATTATTCGAGTGGGTTGGAAAGAAAGAAACAAAACATAATTCGAGTGTCGTTTTATCACAGATGTTCGTAACAATTTAACACAATTTTAAACCACCAACCAACAATTCACCACTCAAGTTGGATTTCGATGTACAAAAATACGAACGTTAAATGTGCTAAGGCCAGGCATGACCAGCTGGTTAAGGCATTCGAGTAGTAATATGACGGTCGTAGGTTCGAATCCCTCTCACATCAAACATGCTCGCCATTTCAGTCGTGGGTGTGTTATAATGTGATGGTCAATCCCACTATTCGTTGGTAAAAGAGTAGCTCAAGAATTGGCGGTGGGTGGTGATGACTAGCTGTCTTCCCTCTAGTCTTACACTGCTAAATTAGGGACGGCTAGCACAGATAGTCCTCGAGTAGCTTTGTGCGAAATTCAAAAACAAAACAAACGTTGAAATATTTCCCGGTTCTTAGCGTCATCTGGTGAGCAAAATCAATACTTATTTAATGTGTAAACTTTGAGCTATTAGAATTTATTGCAAGTAACGTTTTCTGTAAATTATATGCAGCTATTTAGATCTATAAACTACTAAAATAGGTTTCACTTTTTCAAAGGTTATATTTGTTTCAATAATTCACCTTAGTCGTTGTTTTGCATACCACTAAAGGGCATTACGCAATTTAAGGGATTTTTACCGCACATAAATCATGGAAATTCATTTTGTTCCAATTTAATTTGTAAAAAATATGTTAAAAAGAACAGAAAATACAATGCTCACTAAAGCCAACATTATTCAACTTCGAATAATATTTCTCTTGGTGAAACAGTAGCATTACATTGATCTTCAATGATAATAAAAATAAACACACAAAGGAATAAACCGCCGGAGAAGATGGTTTCTCATTTTACGATTCACTTTATGAATGTTAAAAATATTTAAAAAAATCAATAATTTAAATATATTATACTTCTAGATGCAATATATGTATGTATTTATAAAGTAAATTATTCTACACTCTCAACACAACAAACAGCTGCCATTTTTGTCTCTCGAAGTTCTATGAAATGTATTCTAATATCTCAGGACTATAAAAAACTGTCATGTTTTATTTGGAGGTATTATTAAGTCCATTCTACAATCTCGAGACAACAGAACGCTGTCATGTTTTATCTGGAGGTATTATTAAGTCCATTCTACAATCTCGAGACAACAGAACGCTGTCATGTTTTATCTGGAGGTATTATTAAGTCCATTCTACAATCTCGAGACAACAGAACGCTGTCATGTTTTATCTGGAGGTATTATTAAGTCCATTCTACAATCTCGAGACAACAGAACGCTGTCATGTTTTATCTGGAGGTATTATTAAGTCCATTCTACAATCTCGAGACAACAGAACGCTGTCATGTTTTATCTGGAGGTATTATTAAGTCCATTCTACAATCTCGAGACAACAGAACTCTGTCATGTTTTATCTGGAGGTATTATTAAGTCCATTCTACAATCTCGAGACAACAGAACGCTGTCATGTTTTATCTGGAGGTATTATTAAGTCCATTCTACAATCTCAAGACAACAGAACGCTGTCATTTATCTACCTGGAAGGATTATAAGTTTACGAGAATGAAAATAAAAACAGTTTCCTTTAACCAATTTTTTTCATTGATAATTACCAATCAATTAATGTTTATATTTTATTGAAATGTTAATGGAGATTGAAAGTGTGATTCTGGTCGAGCAGACTTTTCTTTGTTTTCATTATATCGTTTTGTTTGCTTGAACCAACTAGGGTGAGGAAAACGTGTTTGATGAAAACTCACGTCGTTAGAGCCTGTGTAAAGGAGCGAACAGAAATGTTCGTAATGCTCCTTTCTTATAACAAACAATTATTTCACCACAAACTAAAATGATATTTATAATATCTGATCGTTTTCTCTTCCTAATTTCTCAACACGTTTCGTTTTCTTTGCTGCTTTTCTTTCATTTTTCGTAAACATTCTGCATAATATTGAGGGCTTGTTTGTCCTTTTCAACTGACAAGACATGATTATAATTTATTATGCTTGTTGCAAGACACAACTATTAGGTTTATTGTATTATTACACATGCCCTTTTATATAGCCTCTCAGGGAACTTCAAGAATTATAATAGACTTACCTTCTTGCATCACAATACCGTAGTGTGTCAGTCAGTCAATAGACACTTAAATAATGTCACATAAGGAAAGCTTAACGTTGCAATTTATATTGTCATGGCGTTAGTAAAACGCGCTTATGCCTTGAATCACGAAAAGAATTCTGCATTGTCTTGGGTTTTATTTACTCTTGAAACAGAACATTTTAGAGGAACATGGACAATTACACTTAGTAATAACAGTATTCTAACCACTCTTTTTTTTGCCGCACTATTTAGTAACGACACGTCTCGCCCAATCGAGAGCTCGTAGCCGTATCGTGGAAATATTTGTTTAAAAGAATCACAAACCAGATAAAAAGTGTTTTTTAACTGATGTCTTGTTTTTATCTCTTGCATTTTAGTTTTTCTTTTTTCTTATACCGTCCATTACCCTTTTTGTAATTTCATAAACGGTTATATTTAATATAACTTCAGTGTTAATGGTTATAACGCCCTGGTACTTGTTTTAACGTATCAAATTAAATAACGTAATATTTTCCTTCTGAGTTTTATCCACAAACACTAAGCCTTAACATCCTTTCCCTTTCAGTTCTTAATACAAATATCCAAACGAACAATATTTACATTCTACTTATCTGAGAAATTCAAGGCAACAAAATTCTTTCCTTTCAACACCCAGCTGACACATGCTAACAAAAAACACCTCTAAACATTTTACTTTGGAGTTTCGCGATAAAAGCAAATCCGCATTGTTACTCTATAAGTTGGTTTAGGCCCGGCATGGCCAGGTGTTTAGCCGCCTCGACTCATGCTCTGAAGGTCGCGGGTTCGAATCCCCATCACAAAAATCATTCTCGCCCTTTCAACAGTGTGAGCATTATAAAGTAACGGTCAATCTCACTATTCGTTGGTATAATAGTAATACAAGAGTTGGTGGTTAGTGATGACTAGCTGCTTTCCTCTCATATTTTCACTGTTAAGTTAGGAACAGCTAGCGCAGACAGCCCTTGGGTAATTGTTTTAATTATTCAAACTTAAGGTCAACATTCGACGTTTCATAAAAAAACGTAAAGTTTCAAACGACTTACTCTTCATTTCAACAAGATTTGACATTTACAAGTATAATATTCTTAACATCTTAGACCTGGCATGGCCAAGCGTGTTAAGGCGTGCGACTTGTAATCTGAGGGTGGCGGGTTCGCACCCCGCGTCGCGCTAAACATGCTCGCCCTCCCAGCCGTGGGAGTGTATAATGTGACGGTCAATCTCACTTTTCGTTGGTAAAAGAGTAGCCCAAGAGTTGGCGGTGGGTGGTGATGACTAGCTGCCTTCCCTCCAGTCTTACACTGCTAAATTAGGGACGGCTAGCACATATAGCCTTCGAGTAACTTTTTGCGAAATTCCAAAACAAACAAACAAACAAGTTAACATTTTATACATAAAAACAAAATATTTCTTTGCACTAAATGTGGCCCTCCGATAGTAGGGCGGTATGCATACGGATTTAAGAGGCTAAAATCAGGGGTTCGATTCCCCTCAATGGGCTCAGCAGATAGCCCGATGTGACTTTGTTATAAGAAAAACCACACGCACTAATTGGTAACATATTGTCCCGAATCTCTTCTAAACTCCCTTATTTATTAATGTATACAGCGATGTAGTGTTAAGATACAACTTTTTATGTTCACTCTGCACTTTGTGACAGCGGGTGCGCTGTAATAATGACGACCAATCAGACTTTACCATCACACAAGACGGCCTCTTATGTAGTTTCGCTAGAAACTTTCAAATAGAGTTGGTATTAAAATAACAACTAAACTGCACACATCGTTAAAATCAATACACAATTAAAACCGTTTTTAAAGGTTGACTCTATATGTTTCAACGGTCACCATGTCGTCTTAAGAAGCGAACTTGCAAGACGTTAAATGTAATATTTATTTTTTCTTAGCTAGATCACATGACCTGTGTGTTAAGTTTACATTTCTGCATAAATCGCAGAGGAAATCTCTCCACATTCTTACACAGGTAGTTGCTGGATCTTCGTCTCTAGGTAACGCCCATCTGTACGCCTATGGGTTTACAACGCTAGAAACCAGGCTTGATATCCGTGGATGGTTCTGTTTGTTCAGAATTAAGTATAAAGTTATACAATGGGTTATCTGTGTTTTGCCTACCACGGTTATCGAAACCCGGTTTTGAGCGGTGTGAGTCTGCACACATAGAGCTGTGCCCAGTAGGGAGCTCTGTGGTACATTGTTAAAAAAACAAAAAAACATCAGGCATCTGATACGAATTTTTGACAATAAATGTTCCGACCTTTATTGTGTTTGTTGTATCTGATGAGCTCTGGATTATGAAAAAAGCGCCGTCGGCTATGGATATGACGAACATAGAGTGGTTGTCATACCAATATTATTGAAGATTTCTAACTAACTGAATAAATAACGTAATGTTTAAAAATGTAATGTGCCCAATGCTGATACTGGATGACAAGTACGGTTTAAAACTATAAGTACAAACCTTTGTTTATCAAACACTGATTAATGTTCCGTTTATTGTGTTTAAAACAGTTCTTACATCAGTGATTAACGCTTTCTTTATTGTGGAGGGTCGGGAAACATCGCAAGCTTCCCGGGAGGGACGTTGCAGATGTAGTAAAACATTTTAAATTTGCACTATGAGAGTTGAAATTGTTAAATATCTGATTATTATAATAAATAAACTTAGCATTCCGAAAATTGTTTAATATCGAAGTCTTAGTTTATGGTTCCTCTACACTTTGGTCAACTTTGCTCAGTAACGAACTCGACATGTCACCTTTACCGCGCGCACACTGCCGAACAACTGGCAACCGAAAAACTTTACCATTAGTAAAACCTCAGGATGTAACCAACATTTTTTTTTCTGGAAGCCCCACTCTTCTTTATCACGTAATAATAACTCTAAATTTGTAAGTTTAATCTAAATCGGGTCCGTAGTTTTTATAAAAATAAATCGGTTGTTTACCAGAGGACGCTACCATAGCTACAAGATGCGGCTGTTGTCTACCTCCATATTTATCTGTTCAGAAGGTCGTGATTACACGAGATCGTGTTGAAGTCTTGCGTGACCTAAGACAGCTGCGTTCTCGTTTTATATGACTTACTACACGACTCGTCTTTAAAAGACACATTTACATTTTTGAGTAAGACGTCAATGATAGTAAGAAAACGATATAATATCACCAGTAAGGGTGTAACACATAGTTTGCATGAGTTAGATGTAACCTTTTAGTAATAGTTTATTCAAGCCAGTAGTGTTAGAATAAAATCACACTTCATCCTCTACGAGGAATCGAACGCAGTGTTTTACCGTTGTGAAAACGTAATCTTATCGCTGACCCACTGGCGGAGAGTTTCCTTCAACTTTTAAAAAAATTATTCCAACACCTGATCTAATATGCAAACCTTTGTAATCATACCTCATCTTCTTACGACGATTTTTCCTCATATATTAACCAGCTTTTGTAAATATCTTAAACCAGCATCAAAAATGGTTTGTTTTAATATTCCATCAAACGCGTCGCGCAGCAAAATATTACGTAAAGGAAATAAAACTGAAACACCTAAAAAATACACTTTTTTCCCAAAGCATCAAGTGTTTGTTTTATTTCCTCTATCTCGTATGAGAACCTTTCAAATATTTGTAACAACTGAAATGCAGGATTATTTACTCACTCCAAGTCTAGGCATGGACAAGTGAGTTAAGGCGTTCGACTCGTAATCTTAGGGTCAAAGGTTCAAATCCCCGTTGCACTAAATATGCTCGCCCTTTCAGCCGCAGGGAGATTATAATATAACAGTTAATCTCACTATCTGTTGGTAAAAGAGTAGCCCAAGAGTTGGCGGTGGGTAATGATGACTAGCTGCTTTCTCTCTCGTCTTACACTGATAAGTTAGGGACGGCTAGCACAGATAGCCCTCGAGTAGCTTTGCTCAAAATTCGAAACAGATAAACAAACCAGGTAAATTTATTCTGCATTATTTTACTTATAAGCTGTTAAAGTGTTATTGTGTTATTGAAATAACAACAGAGCTTGTGCTAACACCTCCTGTAATTTAGCCTGATAAGAACCTGTACAAGGTTTCCAGAATCTGGATGGTAATTCCTCTTTCTCCTGGACTCTGAAAACGTGAAATCATAAAAACAAACAAACAGGAATTCTGTAATAAAAAGCTATGATGGTTTTTCGACCGTAAGTTTCTTTATGTACCTTTAATCACTATTGTAACTCTATCGTCTCTTGATAACGAACGTAAGTTATTATCTTACGATTTAATATTTGAAAGGGGAGTGTTATATGATGATACAAACGGCTTGCTACGGTCCGACGTTCGTGACACAGTAAGCCTTTCACGTCTTAATCGCATCACATAACAAATGTTGATCTGACAGAGCTTTAGTTAGCGAAGTACTGGTTGCTTTAGTCTCAAAATCCAAGCGTATCTGGCATTGTCTGGTGCTTACAGTACTCTAGTCGCAACTGTGAGATCGAAACCTGTCAAGAAACATACTCTCCATTTCAGCCATGGAGGCGTTTGAATTAAGCGATTAATCCTACTTATCGTTTCTAAAATGTAGTTCAAGAGTTCGGGGGGTGAATAGCTGTCTTACCTCTAGTCTATCATTTTAATATTAGAAACGAATATCCCTCGTTTAACTTTGCGAGAAATGTTTAAACAATAAAAAATCGCAGAAGAATTTTAAAAAAGTTTTTTACCCTGAGTTATCTCGTTCGTCGTTGAAATATCCTAATTACAGTCTGGAAATGAAAATAATGTATAACAGATTAACAGTGATAACAAATTTTATCATGACATGTCAAATTAAAATAGTTTAATAGTGTTTTGTGCTTCAGATCGTTCATACACCGTTTCGACTTTTCGTGTTCGTATAATGTTTCTTTGTTTTGTTTCTTGAATTTCGCGCAAAGCTACACGAGAGCTATCTGCGCTAGCCATCCCTAATTTAGCAGTGTAAGACTAGGAGGAAGGCAGCTTGTTATCATTACCCACGCCAACTCTTGGACTACTCACTTACCAACGAATAGTGAGATTGATCGTCACATTATAACGCCCCCAAGGCTGAAAGGGCGAACATGTTTGGTGTGATGGGGTTTCGAACCCTGGGCCTGTTCGAACCAGCCTTGTTTAAAACACATGACTCGTAACTAATTCTCCTTTAAAATGACAGAGATCGAACAATACAAGGATTATAAGGATTGTCCCCGGTAGAGACAATGGTAGATCTTCGGATTTACAACACTAACATCAAGGGTTCGATTCCCCACGGTGGACATAACAGATAGGCCGATATGATTTTGCTATAAGGAAATACACACACACACACATTATGAGGATTATTAAAAAAAAAACATCTACTGAAAACAAATTAAGAAAGAAAATCAAACACACATCATCGCGTGAAGAGAAAAGTCAGCTTACGGTTTTATAAGGTCAAGCCAGGTTGAGTTATTGGTACTAATATAAAACACAGTTTTGATATTATTAGAGGTCAGCTTATTTGATTAAACAGGCCACCAAACGTTGTTACAGTATTAAGAGATTTTACGGCTGCTCATTGGATACAGATCCCTGACGTAGATCGATAATGTCTGGGTATAGCCAGGATTCAAGGACCTTGCCTTTACTTTGCGTTCAAAGAACCGTTGCCACAGCAACAAATCTATGATTTTTCTTCGTGATCGCCAATCCTAGAAGCCGTTGTCATAGTGACAAATGTGTTATCTTCCTTCGTAGATCTGTACAGACTTGTGCAAAGATTAAACCTTCATATACCTCAGTTTTTAATTTGAAGATGGTTTATATATAGATGAAAGTTAAATATCTCAGTACATAAGAACCGACCTTTAACAATAAGTCTCTGCCGCTGTGTTAAAACTGTAATAGTATAAACCAAACCCTCACAGCCACTAGAGTAACTGCTATCTTCTGAAATAAGCAACTTTTATGTCTGTCCCTTGGTTGTGTAAAATACAGCACATAACAATTTCGGATATTGGGGATATCTCTTAAAGTATCGTCGTAACTTTTACTGGGTTTCTCCAAGATGGTGGCATTCGTGTAACACGTTGAACGGACAACTAAAATCTGCGTCATGACAGTTCACTACATTTTCCTGTCTCTAGGTGTTATCTACCACGTGACAGTAACATCTTCTCTTCCTGATGTTATTAAAATCGGTAAGTAGGTATCCTTCATTAGAAATCAGATTTTACAACAGCCACGTGACTAAAATGATCGCGAAACTAAACTTTCTTTCGATAACAATGTATTTCAGCCAGATAATCCCCGCCTCGGGGCTTTGGGCGTCGCGAACTCAAATTTTTTTTTAATAATATATAACAAATGATTGATGTTTCTTGGACTAGTATATCATAATGCATAAGAAAGATTATATGTGCACCTTGAATCGCCCCACTACAAATCAAAATAAAATTCAGCACAGACAATTCATAACCCTTGAAATCTTGCTGTGACTTCAAAACCTTGCGATACATCGTTTGAGAAAAATTGGTCCATAATAAAATAAAACAAACAGTAAGATGAAACATTTTACTAACAAACAATATGTTTAGAATAAAGCAACACAAAACAAATATTGAGATGAGAATTATCACCGTAGAACAATGTGGCTAGATTGATTAAAAACATTAAGATGAGGTTTAACAATCCAACAATGGGTCTAGAATAAAACAAAACAAACACTAAGACGAGGCTTTTTACAATTCAACAATGTGTCTAGAATAAAGCAAAACAAACACTAAGATAAGGTTTTTACAATTCAACAATGTGTCTAGAATAAAGCAAAACAAACACTAAGACGAGGCTTTTTACAATTCAACAATGTGTCTAGAATAAAGCAAAACAAACACTGAGACGAGGCTTTTTACAATCCAACAATGTGTCTAGAATAAAGCAAAACAAACACTAAGATAAGGTTTTTACAATTCAACAATGTCTAGAATAAAGCAAAACAAATACTGAGACGAGGCTTTTTACAATTCAACAATGTATCTAGAATAAAGCAAAACAAACACTGAGACGAGGCTTTTTACAATCCAACAATGTGTCTAGAATAAAGCAAAACAAACACTAAGATAAGGTTTTTACAATTCAACAATGTATCTAGAATAAAGCAAAACAAATACTGAGACGAGACTTTTTACAATCCAACAATGTGTGTAGAATAAAGCAAAACAAACACTGAGACGAGGCTTTTTACAATCCAACAATGTGTGTAGAATAAAGCAAAACAAACACTAAGATAAGGTTTTTACAATTCAACAATGTATCTAGAATAAAGCAAAACAAATACTGAGACGAGACTTTTTACAATCCAACAATGTGTGTAGAATAAAGCAAAACAAACACTGAGACGAGGCTTTTTACAATCCAACAATGTGTGTAGAATAAAGCAAAACAAACACTAAGATAAGGTTTTTACAATTCAACAATGTATCTAGAATAAAGCAAAACAAACACTAAGACGAGGCTTTTTACAATTCAACAATGTATCTAGAATAAAGCAAAACAAACACTGAGACGAGGCTTTTTACAATCCAACAATGTGTCTAGAATAAAGCAAAACAAACACTAAGATAAGGTTTTTACAATTCAACAATGTATCTAGAATAAAGCAAAACAAATACTGAGACGAGACTTTTTACAATCCAACAATGTGTGTAGAATAAAGCAAAACAAACACTAAGATAAGCTTTTTACAATCCAACAATGTCTAGAATAAAGCAAAAGAAACACTGTGTGGGTGTGTGTGTTTCTTATAGCAAAGCCACAAATGGCCATCTGCTCAGCCCACCGAGGGGAATCGAACCCCTGATTTTAGCGTTGTAAATCCGGAGACATACTGCTGTACTAACGGGGGGCAAAACAAACACTAATATGAGGTTTTTAATATACAAGAATGTGTAGAATAAAGCAAAACAAACAAACAATAATGTGAGGTTTTCACTAACAAACACTGTATCTAGAATGATGCATTCAAATCAAATGGTAGTTTTTAGGTAGTTTTATGTTCCACACGAAATTCAAGCACCCGTGTTGAAACTTTTACTTTAATTCATTTCGCCATCTAGCTTTTGGCAAGCCCCTTCCCAATTCTTTGTATTGATGTGCATAGCACGTGGGTACACAGTGTACCGCATTCCATGCTTACGCGGTAAATTAGCAATAATATTTTAGAAATGTGTTGGAAATGGAATCCATTTTTTCATCTGCTATGTGCGCTAAATGTACAAGATTTGTATTGTGATCTATGATGTTTTAAAAGAGAGTTTAGAATTATTTATTCATCGGTTGCAACATACATGCGACGTTTTGCCTTGTTATTAAAACACCACAACGTGTAATCGAAGTCGCCGAAGGTTTTCCATTCTAAAAATAATTTAAAACAACTTGATAAATATGTATTTTTATTCAATTTCGTTCAAGAAAACACTTTAAATTAACAACTTTATTTTCAAAACAGGCAAAATAAGAAAATAGGTGTTGTGTTCTAGTTCTGGAAACGTCATTTTATTAATTGGCCATAATAAGTCCAATTTGCATGAATGTACGGGATTACAACCGTTACCCCAAGATATATAGTGAAACGCTGAGTTGCAAGCAGTAATTACGACTTATGTAGGCCTAAAGAATTTATATTGTACTAAAATTCGGCGAAACGTTGGCGAACTTTCAAACGTTTAAGAAAGTATTTTATTGCTGAATGTGGGTTTGAAGGATATTATAATATCACGACTAAATATTTTAGTAATATTCGAATACTTGTATGCATAACGAACATAATATCAGTTTTCAACATGGGAGTAAACAAGTGATTAGTTGAGGGTATTCCACAAAAGAAGTTTATTTAAAAATAGGCGAAGTATGCTGTCATCTTATGAATTAGGAACAGGCTTAAGTGTGGTAATTTCAACATTTTTTGTAATTAGAACGTTTGTTATTCAAATTTTATGTTTATTTTGTTGTTTTGATTTTAATAACTTAATAAAAAATATGAATATGTATTGGTTGTTTTATTGTTTAAAACATCCAACAAACAAAATGGATAAAGGGCTAGCTAGGCCTGATACGTGACGTTTAAATTTACTCTAACACGGTACTACTACTAGGCCTATATCGCTAATCTGAGATTAAAAGTCATACTAACTCATTTTGAGCACTGTTGTTTTCGCATTCGTTTAGCACTTTCTTACAGCTAAACGTTTGTTTGTTTTTTGAATTTCGCGCAAAGCTACTCGAGGGCTATCTGTGCTAGCCGTCCCTAGTTTAGTAGTGTAAGAGTAGAGGGAAGGCAGCTAGTTATCACCACCCACCGCCAACTCTTGGGCTACTCTTTTACCAACGAATAGTTGGATTCACTGTCACATTATAACGCCCCCTCGGCTGAAAGGGTGTGTATGTTTGGTGCGATCGGGATTGGAACCCGCGACCCCCGTATTACGAGTCGAACACTTTAACCCACCTGGCCATGCCGGGCAGAGATAAACGTACCTTTAGTCATTTAAACAACGATGAGGACAACGTTTCGCGACTTCACATGTTCAGGCTGTGAGGTTAAGTGAAACTTTATAAAAAGTAAGTGCATTTTTTTCACTTGTATGAAGTAATAACAGTAATTCTACCTATTTACGTGAACTACTTGTCTTACCTAGTAATAAGATTATGCGTGCTTGACCCCGACTAAAATTTGTCGGATGTGTGACTTCACCATAAGTTTTAAAGTTCTCCAAGGCTATTCTCATTTTTGAAATATATTTCAAATAAAGAACAATTAAACACTAATTATTTGAAACTTATAATAAAACCAAATAGAATACAAGCTACTTCACATCCTTTAAATTATGCAGCAAGGCAAAAACAATTTTGTACTGAATAAAAATAGCTGACATTAAAACAACTTTTAAATGATATATCTCATTAATTTACTATCTTTCAACCTAGGCCTGACATGGCCAGGTGGGCAAGCCGCTCAACACGTAATCTGAAGGTTTTTTCATGAGAGTATGTCTTAAACTAAACGTCTACACAGCAGTAATTGTAAAAGAATCAATACTGATGAAAAGTTAAGATGTTACAGGTTCAACCTTTATTCCAGGATGCTATCGCGCCTTCCTTTGCGCCCTCTTTAGGGAAGTATTTGCATTAAATAAACGGGGTTAATTTTTCTTTTGTTTGAATTTGAAGCAACAGTACTCAAGCACTATCTGAGCCAATCGTCCCTAACTTACAAGTGATAGACAAGACTAGAAGGATTGCTGTTGATCAATATTATCTGCCGCCACTTCTTAAGCTATTTGTTATCAACAAAAAGTGGAATTGGTAGTAACATTATAACGTCCCAACTGCTAAAATCGTGAGAATCTTCGATAATAAGAAACGAGGTGTTTTATTATAATTTGTGTAACTGTGTGTAAAATGAAGACAAGTACAAAAATACACATAATTTGTTGTTAATGTTTTTCATATTGTATGAATGGTGAAATAGACTTAAAGTCTTAAAATACGAGTCGTTGACGTCAAAATACGAACTTTTACGTGTCATTGCATAAACATTGTACAGAATATAACAATAATTTATAATGACAGATACTGAAAACAGATATAAATTTAGTTAATTTTAGTCTAAAATATACTTAGAACATATATACTCTTCAAAAAAAGAAATTCAAAAGGGATATTTTTGTTATTTTAAAGAGAAATGTATGTAATAAAGTTACAAGTTCAGAGTATGTGATGTTACACGTGTTAAGGCACTGATTGTCAGACCAAAATGACAATAAAAGTTGTGCACTTTGAAAACGGAGGAAAACACGGATTTTCGCTAAAACTCATGCATGTCCAATAAATTTGTTTGAAAGATCTGCATGTTCTGCAAGTGCAACATGTGCAAAATCCCTATAAAAGTGACGGGTTCTCAGTTTCCATAGCTCAGTGTTAAGCCACCGACACCCAATACAGTTACACCAAGACTGACTGAAGCACAACGCAACAACGCCATTGGTTGCTTGGAAGCAGGCGAATCTCGATCAGATGTTGCCAGAGCTGTGAATGTCCACCCAAGCAGCATCACAAGGCTAGGGAATCGTCACCATCAACATGGATCAACTCGTGACCGTCCACGATATGGCAGACCTCGTGTGATCACGCCCGCACAAAATCGCAACATTCGGTTACGTCACCTTCGGGATAGGACCACCACTGCGACGTCTACTGCCTCAACCACACCAGAGCTGCGTTGGATTTCCGATCAGACCGTAGGCAACCGTCTACGAGATGCAGGAATCCGATCTCGACGTCCAGTCAGAGGCGTCATCTTCATCCAGCAACATCGTCAAGCACGGCTGCAATGGACTTGGGTACATCGGGTATGGCCTCATCGACGATGGAGCCATGTTTGGTTCAGCGATGAATCACGTTTTATGCTTTGTAGGCAGGATGGAAGGACCCGTGTTTACCGTCGCCCAGGTGAACATTTTACAGCAAACTGTGTGCAGGATCTTGACAGATTTGGTGGTGGCAGCGTCATGTTGTGGGCTGCCATCGCCTACAATGCCAGAACAGACCATTTTGCACATTCGAGGGAATCATACGGCTCAATGATACGTCGACGAGATTCTTAAGCCCCATATACAACCCATCATGGTAAACGTCAACTATGTTTTTCAATATAACAACGCCCGTCCTCACACAGTTCG
Source organism: Carcinoscorpius rotundicauda (assembly GCA_011833715.1). Taxonomy (NCBI): domain Eukaryota; kingdom Metazoa; phylum Arthropoda; class Merostomata; order Xiphosura; family Limulidae; genus Carcinoscorpius; species Carcinoscorpius rotundicauda. The sequence goes on along the minus strand of CM022400.1, from coordinate 79,836,948 downwards.
ACTCACACTGTCTTCTTGAGACACCACAACATCAACGTTCTTCTATGGCCCTCCAGATAACAAGATTTAAACCATCTTGGGGACGAGTTGGACCGACGTCTGCGACGGCGACAACCTCAACCGGGGACTGTACCTCAGCTTGCAGCTGTTTTGCAGGCTGAGTGGAAAGCCATTACACAGGATGTGATTCGTCATCTCAGCGCTTCCATGGGAAGGAGATGCCAAGCAATTATTGATGCTCACGGGGGAGCATACTCGTTATTGACGTTGAGTGACGTTAAACGTCAACTAGTGAGCGTGAACTTCGCCTTTGCAAACTTTGGATGTTCAGCAGTGAATGTGCAAAGTTTCACACATGCTATACAGAACTACCCGGAATAAACTTGTAGCAATTTGTCTCAAATTTTGCCTTTTGCGTTTCTTTTTTTGAAGAGAATAGTATTAGTCACATTTTTTGTTAGTCCACTGAAAACGTATTTGTATTTTAATAAATGTGTTGTTTTTTATTGTTATTGTTTTGAAAGATTTTAAAAGAATAACCTTGTGCGACTGTAGTCTTTGAAATAAATCATGGAAACATTTTATGGATTTTAAGACGTTTTCCATGATTTTCACATCTTGTAGTAAATGTTTCGGGCTTAAGATCGTAATATCCTGAATTCGAATACTCAACATGCCACACACTTTCAACTGTGATCGCTCGTAAAAATACAGTCAATGAACCCATTATTCAAGTCGAGAGCTCGGCAAAGCTGTCGCCCCCGCTAGGACAGCGGTATGTCTCCGGACTTACAACGCTAAAATCAGGGGCTCGATTCCCCTCGGTGGGCTGAGCAGATAGCCCTTTGTGGCTTTGCTATACAAATAACACACAAACACGCAAAGCTGTAAGTGCTCTTGTTTTGTTTCCTCCCCTTTGGTCAGTAGTTCAAACCAGGGATGGCTATACCTGAATTCTGATCAGCCAAAGGGCACATTGCGTATCATTTGTGGGATAAAATACAAAAATATGTTGTCCTTGATGTTTGATATAAAGCACAAAGCTGCACAGACTGCTGTCTGTGTTGTGTAGCCACCACGGGTATAAAAATCCGATTCATAGCAATATACGTCCACAGACAATTGGAGGGGGGATTCAAAACTATCTGTTTTAACTGTGAAACATTACAGGTGCCATGTTCGAAACTGGAGATGACACGCTGTTGACAGCCTTCAGTACAGCTGTTGACAGTATGAACTCCGAATCTTTCCGGGTCTCCAACTTTGGACTCTCATCCATCATCCAGCAGCTTGAACAACAGGATAGCTTCCAAGCCTCCAAAAAAGGTAAAAAATATATCAATATTGTATGACACTTCTAGTGTTCTACTTTGCAAGTTTAAGAATTTTTCCAACAAGCATTTCTTATCGAAATTCTTTACACAGTCTCGTACGTATTGTGACGTCAGTCGGCAGGGTGAAACTTTCAACAATAAAAAGGGTGAGGTACTCACGTGGGGGTAAAGTGGACTTGTTTTCGAAGAAAACACTCTATGTTTGAACGTAAAAGATGGTAAAGCAACTTGGTAAGTTCCGGTACCAGTGATTGCCGATAGAATGTCATACCTGTCGATAGCCAAAAATCATTTTTTGGGACCTTTGTCTAAGTCGTTTCTGGTAATCGTAAGAAATCGTTTGTGTTTAACTGACAAAACTAAAAGCGCACAATATAAATCCTTTACTTTAAATGATAACAAGAGGGAATCCTCAATAGCTGCGGTACTTGAAATTCTTTTTGGCAGAATTAGAATAAATTAACCAGTGGGGCTTCTGTTTCCCTTTTTATAAGCTATGTCTTTTGCGCCAGTATTACCAAGCGTGGGGTGCGTGTTTACCCGATTTGATTCTATTACTCATAAGAATCTCTGCCAGTTTACCGTTAAATTGAAATTATTTCCGGAAGGATTAGAATGAATTAATCTATGAGACTTTGGACGTAGTCAAATACATCAACCGTAAAATTTTGGACTCCTAAGTGAAATAAAATATTTATTAAATCTCACATTGTCAAGAGATGACAGAGCTACAAGCTAAAAATATGTGTAAATAAATAATTACCTCAGTCTTTCTATGAGCCGCGACTAAAGTTATTATTGTTATAAACTACAACATTAGTTATTTTCCTTATTGAATACGATTGGCAATCTGATTAAATAACTTGACGGGAAGGTGTAGACTATTTCTTTCCAATAATTATGCCCCCTGCTAGTACAACAATACGTCTACGGATTCAGAATGCTAAAATCAGGGTTTGATTCCCTTTGGTAGGCTCAGAAAAGGTTCGGCATGGCCAGATAGGTTGAAGCGTTCGACCTGTAATCCGAGGGTCGCGGGTTCAAATCCCCATCGCACCAAACATGCTCGCTCTTTCAGCCGTGGGAGCGTTATAATGTGACGGTCAGTCCCACTATTCGTTGGTAAAAGTGTAGCCCAAGAGTTTGCGGTGGGTGATGATGACTAGCTGCCTTCCCTCAAACCTCACACTGCTAAATTAGGGACGGCTAGCGCAGATAGTCCTCGCGTAGCTTTGCGCGAAATTCCAAACACCAAAACCATACCGCTGTGTCACTGGGGGCACTTGCTGTGAAATACTTTGCGTTCTTACTGTTTACACTTAATTTTGATGTACTAAGTTTTGATTTCGTACCGTCTGCCTATTCTTACCGTAGAATATTTTGTTTTATTACTGTCGACACTTGTCCTTACTGTAAAAAATACTCGTTTTCTTTCTATCGACACGTGGAACAATTCCGTATTTTTGCTTTAGAACTTTTTTTTTGCTATTAATATTTGTTAATAAGACGTTTTCGTTGGATTGTTTCTAATGCACAGCTACACAGTTAGCCATCTATGTTCCTTATACTGCGGGGAATCGAACCCTAGACTTTACCATTCACAAACGTATCGCTGCCCCATCGAGGGGACCCAAATATTTAGTCATTTTACTATTGACACTTACTCATACTATAGGATGCTTCGTTTTTGCATAATCCATACTGTTCGTGATGTGAAACATTTTGTTTCACTACCATTGGTCATTGTTCTTGGTGTAGTTTCCAAGTGATTACCAAGTTGATCTTTGGGTCTGTGGGTAACTAGTTCGACTTATTAGGACTCGTGGTGTAAGAAATTATAGCTCATTAAATTAAGTTTATTTCTCTTACCCTGAATCACAGGTGCTTTACTAGTACATTGAAATCTGTGGCTGGAAACGTAACAAACTTAAGTGATTTACTCGTTGTTTAAGGTACATCATTTTAGTTTTAAAATTTAAGCGAAAAAGTTAGGTTTTTGTAACGTCCCAAACCATTCTTGACTTTTTTTTCTTCTTCTAGTGTGTGATCTTCTTGAGAAAGGAGTAGCTGCCATTTTTGGTCCACAGTCAGAAGAGTCCAGTTCAACGGTCCAGTCATTTTGTGACGCTATGCACGTGCCACACATCGAAATCCGGTGGGATTTTCGGACGCACGGAGATAACCATTCCGTCAACTTGTTTCCTTTCACAACGTCACTAAGCAAGGCTTATTACGAATACGTAAAGCATAAAAACTGGAAATCATTCGCTATCGTATATGAAGAGAACGAAGGTAAGAAATTCAATATTTTTATAATTAATAACAATTGATACGTTTTACAGCTCGTTATTAAATTATAAAATATATTTGATGTTCTTTAATACTGTGGTAACGTTGTACTTCTGGGTACTTCCAAGTTATCTGAGGAAAATAATTCAATGTTCTGTTCACGTAACAAACACAAACTTGTTTCTTTCCTCCTTCTGAGAGCTTATTCGCGTCACAAACTGTTGTAGGCTTATGTTTCAGAAGACGTTCAAACCTCTATCAATACTAAGTCTAACGTAAAACATATTTGCTCGTACAAAGTAACTCAATAAACCTGATAGCAAACACAGATCTGAACACCCCAACAGGCTCAGTTTATCGACTAGGAACAACTCTCTATGTTCTTTCTCGTTTATTATTCACATAACACCATCATTGTAATTACATCCATCTAGCTAACAGATAAGCCAAACATCAAACATATTGCTTAAAACATGGTTTTGTTAGCTACGAATAAACGTCAGTAAGGTATAAAAAGTATTTTGTTTAAGACTTGTGATTTGGTAAATGTGGTGTGAGTCATTCCGTTCGTGATCCTTCTGCTCATTAGCGTTAGTCCGTCTCCAGGAGCTACTGAAAGATCCTTCTATCCGCAAACGCAGAGTCATAGTGAAACAGTTTGTTCAAGGACAAGATTACCGGAAAATTATCAAGGAACTGGGGAGAGCCGGAGTGAAGAACTTTATTATAGACGTACCTTCTGAGAAGATTCGAACTGTTTTAAAACAAGTAAGTGATCGATTACTCCCTGCTAGCTTTTGGAGAGCGTTTCAAATGGATAATCAAAAAAGATATTTTAAAACATCGCGCTCACGACAGGTTAAACAACCGTCTTCAGAAGTAAAATGTGTGTTTTCTTATAGCAAAGCCACATCGGACTATCCGCTGAGCCTACCGAGGGGAATCGAACCCCTGTTTTTCGCGTTGTAAATACTGATGTACCAGCGGGGAGAAAAATAAGTTGTTCTTTTTATATCCGTTGTGGACACACCACACATAGTTTGTTGTGTAGGTTTGTGTTTTCCTTATAACAAAGCCACATGGACTATCTGCTGAGTCCCCCGAGGGGAATCGAACCCCTGATTTTACAGTTGTAAATCACTATACTTATCGCTGTACCAGAAGGGTACATCTGAAATAAAAGCAGTATCTTTATCAACTGAGAAAACGTGTTTGTCTTTCGAAAATGTTAGGTTTTATCAGTATTTAAAAATACAGTACAGTAGGAGTACGTTCATACAAGAGGTTTTCAAGTCGTTTGTGTCGGTTGATTCGCTTGAAATATCTTACTATTCCAGACAACGTTATATTTATTTTTCGTTTATTAAAATTATTTAATATTTCATGTTGAATTGCAGAAAACATGTTTTGACGTGTGCTTTTCTGTTATCTGTAGACCCATCAAGTTGACATGGTGTCAAAACTCGTTGTTTAGTGTGCTTTTCTGTTATCTGTAGACCCATGAAGTTGACATGGTGTCAAAACTCGCTGTTTATAATGTCCTTTTATGTTATCTGTAGACAATGTAAGTTGACATTGTGTCCCCCACAGTAGCACAGTGTCTGCGGAATTTCAACGATAGACACCTGATTTCGATACCCGTGGTGGACACAGCACAGATATAACAATATGTAGTTTTGTCCTTAATTTCAAAACAAGTAAACATGGTGTCAAAACTTGTTTATAATGTTAATATTTGTTATTTCTAGGCCCAGCAACCTGACGTGACGTCACAGCATCTGGTTTGTAATCTCATGTTTGTTATTTGTAGGTGCATCAAGTTTGCATGATGTCAGACCACGTGGTTAGTAAATTAATTTCCTACAATGAAAATGATGAATAAAACAGTATACATGATATCATCAGATACTTAAAATACTGAAATATTTATGGTAGACCCTTCTAGTTAACGTGATGTCAGAACACGTGGCTAGAATACCTAATGACTATAATTATTATACCAAACATAATTTGCTGCTCACATGTTTATTTTCATCTTCCGAAACTATATTCAGTGGTATTGGGTACACAGAAGCTACGTTCAAAGTTCAATGTTAATAAATGTGTGTCACGAGACTGAAATAATAACAGGATTTGTCTCGGAACAGTTGTCACTGACAACATTCGTGGCCCGGCATGCCCAAGCGTGTTAAGGCGTGCGACTCGTAATCCGAAGGTCCCGGGTTCGCATCCCGGTCGCGCCAAACATGCTCGCTCTTTCATCCGTGGGGGCATTTTAATGTGACGGTCAATCCCACTATTCGTTGGTAAAAGAGTAGCCCAAGAGTTGGCGGTGGGTGGTGATGACTAGCTGCCTTCCCTGTAGTCTTACACTGCTATATTAGGGACGGCTAGCGCAGATAGCTCTCGAGTAGCTTTGTGCGAAATTCCAAAAACAAACAAAACAAACAGACAACTTTCGTGCATAATTGTAACGATTTTCGGGAAGGCAAATAAATATTTTTATTACATTTGGGTTTTTAATTAACAAAAAAAAAATTATGAGTCTAATTACGTATGCTAGTGTTTTGGTGTTTAAAGAAATAATAATTATGGGTTTAATTATTGTGTATATTTATTTAGGGTGTTAATATTTAAATAATAATAATTATGTGTTCACTTACGTATAATTATTTAGTGTGTCTTGACGATAATGTACTATTTATATGTGTAGTAATTTAAATATTTTGTGTTGTCGTGTATATAATAAAGTATTTTATGTCATTTGTAGGCCCAGCAAGTCGACATGATGTCAGAATATCACAATTACTTCCTTACGTCTCTGGTAGGTTCCTGTCTTTTTCTGTTTTCATTTTTGTCGGCCCGGCATGGCCAGGTGATTAAGACACTCGACTCGTAATCCGAGAGTCGCGGGTTCTAATCCCCATTACACCAAACATGCTCACCCTTTCAGCTGTGGGTGCGTTATAAAGTGATGGTCAATCCCTCTATTCGATGGTAAAAGAGTAGCCCAAGAGTTGGCGGTGGGTGGTAATAACTAGCTGTCTTTCATCAAGTTTTACACTGCTAAGTTAGGGACGGCTAGCGCAGATAGCTTTCGTATTTTTGTTTTGAATTTCGCACAAAGCTACACGAGTAACCTAAGGATCGCGGGTTCGAATCCCCGTCACAGTATAACTCCCCCACGTCTGAAAGGAGCGAGCATGTCTTGTGTGATGGATATTCGGCCTAATTTAGCAGTCCAATGGTGATAACTAGCTGCCTTCTCTCTAGTGTTACACCGCTAAGTTAGGGACGGCTTGAGCAGATAGCCTTCGTGTAGCTTTACAGGAAATTCAAACACAGGCAAATGTTTAGGTGAGATTTTCATATATTACTACGTAGAAATTCTGAACAGTTTTCTGAAACCTTCATGGTTGAGGAGAAGTGTAGTAACAAAACTCACTCTTCCAATCAATTTATATTTTTAATAAAGTCCTATTTTTTGTAAAAACCAAATGCTTGTTTTCTAGTATGATAACACTATGTAACACAAATATTGTTCCTGGATAGTATGTGTTATTACACTATGTAATACAAATATTGTTCCTGGATAGTATGTGTTATTACACTATGTAACACATTTTGTTCCTGGATAGTATGTGTTGTTACACTACATAACACAAATTTTGTTCCTGGATAGTATGTGTTATTACACTACATAACACAAATTTTGTTCCTGGATTGTATGTGTTATGTCTTAATTGCTTATGTTGTAAAAGTACAGAAAATGGCCATTATTCCCTTCAGAGTTTGCTTTTGTGACCTGGATAATGAAATTTGGAAATTAACCTATTTTATATGTAAAAATGAGCACATTTATACATTTGCATTTACATAAGGTTTGAATAAACCGATATATGAATCAAGTTATACAAAAATGTTTAGAACTGAGTATTTTTTTCTAGATTTGCTAATGTAATATAAATCACTTTCACATATCAGCCCCCAAATATAGTTTTCCATCGTGTTTTCGTTATACGCTTCTTTGTAGCGTCGTTCAAAGTCCAGTATATCTTTGTGGAAGCGCTCGCCTTGCTCCTCTGAGTATGCTACCATGTTCTTAAATCTGTCCAGATGAGCGTTTAGGATATAGACTTTCAGGGACATCTTATTGCCCATTTTGCAGTAGTTCCTCACAAGAGCCTCAACCAGTTCTACATAATTTTCGGCCTTCTGATCCCCCAAGAAGCCCCAAACCACTTTTTTCATTCCTACTGAGCTTCTTGGTGAATTCTGTTTACTCCAGAATCTACTTCATTTGTGGTCCAACGAATACGCCAGCTTTGAGATTTGTCTCAAACAGCTTAGGTTAGAAGTCTCGAAGGTACTTGAAGTCTGCAGACTCCTTATCAAGAGCTGTGACAAATTGTTTCATGAGACCTAATTTTATGTGCAATGGTGAGAACAACGTCTTATGGAGGTCCACTAGTGGGCCACACTTTACATTGTGCCTCTTCACAGAGAACTCGGTCCGTTGTGGCTTGTCCCTCCTGTTGTTGTGCGCTGCGGTGTACCTGTTGTTCCAAAGGCAAAGATAACAGGGAAACTTGGTAAAGCCTCCCTGGAGACCAATCAGAAATCCCACTGTTTTCAAGGCTCCAATAACCTCCCAGCCACACTCATCATACTTCAAGACTTCTAGCAAGGTTGTGACACTGTTGTATTCCTCTTTGAGGTTCACCGAATGAGCCAGGGAAAGAGACGGATACTTATTACCTTTATGGAGCAGCACAGTTTTGAGGCTTCTGAATGAACTATCAATGAAAAGTTCGGGTTACAGACAATTCCAACTGCCTCACACAGACCGGACACATTGTGACAGAAGTAGAGTCCATCTTGACGAGTGAAGAAGCTTGAAAAATGTTAGCGACGCTTCCTCTGACTTCTACAACATTCTAGAAAATTCTTGAAAATTATTGCAAGTTCCACAACATTATATAAAGCTTTTGTAAACTCTTGTAAGTTCTTGAAAATTCTCTATCAGTTACTCAGCACTGATTCTACCTGGAATGTTTTGGAAAAAATGGGTAAATTTGAAAATTTCATTACCCAGATCACAAAATTAAAGTTTGAAGAGAAAAAAAGGTCTTTTTCCATTTACGTTAGGCCTAAGCATTTGTTAAATAATACTTTATGCCCAGGAACAATAAAAAGTAAACATTTTGTTACATGGTGTAATCCAGGTTATTAAAAATATAAATTTCGTGACCTGTTTTTGGAGTGAAAAGATCTGTGATCAAGCAGAAAGCTACAGAATGGGCTATCTGTCCTCTATTCACCACAGGTATCGAAACCCAATTTCTAGAGTTATAAGTTCATAGATTTACCACCGTGTCACCTGAGAGACAGAAAGGAATATAAAAACGCTGTGAAAATACAGTCCCTTAATTAATTAGTCGACGTTTCTGGATAATATCAAATTATATTTACATTTAATAAATCAGTTTATTGAAGCTATTTAATTTCACGGTTTCCACATACTCAATAATTTATCGTTTAAACTCCTCTAGTCTTCGAATAACCAAATTACTAAATTGCAAACTAAATCCAAATTCGTGTTCAACAGTAGGCCCGGCATGGCTAGGTGGGTTAAGGCGTTCAACTCCGAACCTGAGGGTCGCGGGTTCGAATCCCCGTCGCACCAAATATGCTCGCCCTTTCAGCCGCGGGGGTGTTATAATGGTACGGTCAATCCTACTATTCGTTGGTAAAATAATAGCCTAAGGGTTGGCGATGGGTGATTGTGACTAGTTGCCTTCCCCCTAGTCTTACACTGCTAAATTAGGTACGACTAGCGCAGACACCCCTCGAGCAGCTCTGCGCGAAATTCAAAAACAAACAAACGGGTTCAACAGTGACTAGCACCTACTAGTAATAGGATGCAATATTATTGAATAATAATTTTGCTTGTAACAACTCATAAAATTGAAAACGTATGTGTGGGCGTATCAGTTGGTTGGAATGCTAAAGAGTTCATACTTATCTTCCCAATGCTATAATTTACACTCCAAATTTTTATACATTGTGTGTGTAATAAGAGTGAAAGTCAAATCTAATTATTTTGTTAAATTAGCGCAAAAGCTAACAGTGGGTACCGTTAGTTAGTCTGTGGGAAGTTGGTGCAGATAGCCCTTGTGTAATTAATCGTTCAGATAAAACCTTCTCTAAATCACGTGTCTTTTCCCTGTTTAAGGCTTATATAAATATAATCGTGTTGATTATAATAGCTTGTGAGTGAAAGTAAAGAATACTATCATGTGAACAACGTCATGTCCAGCTTTACGAGGCTTACCTCTCAATACCAAGATCACCAGAGAGGTTAGGATTCGATACACATAGTACACTATATATACCATTACCTGCTTGAACAAACAACTTGGTTAAATTTTTATTTCACGTTTTAATGGATCGGTTTGAAATATCAATGATTTTCATCATGAAATAATTGCTTTAGGACCTTCACACCGTCGATTTGAAGGACTTCCAATATGGTGGTACTAACATCTCTGCGTTTAGTTTAGTTGACGAGAAAGGACAACAGTACATCAACTTTCTTCGTAACTGGAAGACGGGATATCCTGGGTTGGACAACGAGAACTCAAAGCCAGCTTTAAAAGTAAAAAACTTTGTTAAAACTTCCAATGTTAAAAATACTTTTTGTTCAGGTGGACTGGTAAATGTGAGCAGTATATTTCTCATATTATAAAGGATGCTATTGTTAATGTGTTAAATTAGAGTTTCTCAAACTTTAGCCTAGTTTGTTTGGTAAATCACGGGTTATTGGATTTGTGTTTCTTTGTGTTTCAATTTCACTTGCAATTTATTTTTACGAAACTTAGTAATTTTAGTTATACTTTTAAATTATTATCTCTTGGTGTTGTAACATACTTTAGTGTCCATTTAAACATAAAACAACATGTAAAATGAACAGGTTTTGTGACATCTATGTTGTAACATAATATTGCTTCATCATTAGTGTCCATTGAACATGAACGTGACATTTCTGTCATTCGTGTCCATTCGAACAGAGATGCGCAGATATTTTTGACATTCCCTTCTCATTTTAAACACGTTTCATTTTCTCGCAAACGGTATAAATTATACGTTTTATTTTCTTTTGTTAATTTTGTGACTTAATAACAGTAATATGTGTATGGTACTTTTGGAGCTTAATTTCAGATTTGTACTTTGAGACGTCACTTGTACGTTCGTACAGTCTGCGCATGAAATCTGCATCATTGTTACCTTTTATAAAGATTCGCATTAACCAGTTCACAAAATAACCGTTAACCTGTTCACAAACTTACCATAAGCTTGTTCACAAAATAAACAATTAACCTATTCACACAGTAACTATTAGCCTGTTCACACAGTAACCATTAGCCTGTTCACAAAATAAACAATTAACCTATTCATACAGTAACCATTAACCTGTTCACAAAGTAACCATTAAATGTTTTTCTTACATGTAAGAGTAGCTTTGTAACTCAAACTTATCTGCATTGGAGATAAAACGGGAGTATAAGGAATTTGATGACATGTGGACATTTGTGATGTTCTGGTAATTATATGTATCATTTAATAAGTGTTGCCTTGTTGCTAATGTAACGATTATTTGTGACTGTTGCCCAATATCTTCATTGTGTTAGATAACGTGACACGTGTTGTACTTTGATTCATACCACATATTTTTCTCTGTGCTATCAAATTATCGTTTATGTTCTGTTAATTATGGACAAGACAAATGAAGTATTGAAGTAAAAACTTTCGTTAGATGAGTTTTGAAATGTGTGCATATCACATTATCAGTTACTTAAAATGACTCTGAATTTGTAAGTTGGAATAATATTAATTTGTCAGACAAATCTTCCTGTAATGTAATACATTCCTCTTACAATCACGTGTTGTGCCTTTGCTATGCCCCTTACTATCCTAGTCTATGTTTCGTAGGGTATCTCTGGTAGTTCATGGAAGACTAAATAATTACGGGAAGTAAACAGTGGTCTTGTGACGTCATTGTGACCTGCCGATAAAAAAACGATGGTTTATTTGTTTGTTTTTGAATTTCGCGCAAAGCTACTCGAGGGATGTCTGCGCTATCTGTCCCTAATTTAGCAGTGTAAATGTTGAGGGAAGGCAGCTAGTCATCATTACTCACCGCTACCTCTTGGGTTACTCTTTTACCAACGAATAGTAGGATTAACCGTAACATTATGACGCCCCACGACTGAAAGAGCGAGCATGTTTGGTGTAACAGGGATGCGAACTCCCAACCCTCAGACTACGAGTCGCACGCCTTAACCCACCTGGCCATGCCAGGGCCCAAAAAAAGATTGTCAATAAAAAGTTTGGGTACAACCGATTATTTCGTCTAGAAATTGTCTCTACTACACTCAGTCTAAGTTGAACATTATCTTTTGTCTTGAAAATTAATGTTTTATGAGTTATTCCTATACAGGTACACTTCAATTCCTGAATAACTGTATTCTACTAAGAGAAATGCATATGTCTATTGTATATAATATTTCTATGATGATGTCGTTGTTATTGTTTTTAAGAATTAAGTGAAAAATAAGCCCAAGACCAGTTTGTGTAAAGATAGCGAGTGAGTTTATTTCTTCATCAACGTTTCTACACACCTGCACACTTTCGAATCTCTTGTAGGCCTACGTTATCGAATGTATTTAAGCAAAAGTACCACTTTAACTGCACTACTACTAGCGTAAAAATACACTTTGCTCTACATCTTCACAGCTGATCGAACAAGTAACTGCATAGTCACTTTAACCAAGGTACTTCACTGAAATTATTCCAACAACCAGAAAACCAGAAAGCGTGGAAGTGGGCTGATTAACAACTGAGTAATTAAAAACAAAACACTAATTACAACTCAATAGTCATTAACTGTTTACTTCTGAACTCTCTACTTTTAATTATATCTATATTCTAGTTTCTAGACACTTCACGAAATCTCTCGATCATGAAGATTCCCGAATATTCTAAGACTTGCTTTATCTTAGGCCCGGCATGGCCAGGTGGATAAGGTATTCGACTCTTAATCCGAGGGTCGCAGGTTGGAATCCCAGTCACACCAAACATACTCGCCCTTTCAACCATGGATATGTTGCAATGTAACGTTCAATCCCACTATTCGTTGGTAAAAGAGTAGCCCAAGAGTCGGTGGTGGGTGGTGATGTCTAGTTGCTTTCCTTCTAGTTTTACACTGCTAAATTCGGAACGGTTAGCGCAGATACCTCTCGTGTAGCTTTGTGCGAAATTCAGAACAAACAAACAAAACTTTATCTTAACGTGATGTGCCTTCTAAATGACACCTGAGACGATATAAAATTTAAAGAGAACAAAGAGATGCGTCAGTCTACTTAGGCTGTCCTATTCATTAAACTGTGGGGGGAGCCAGTCCTTACAATTCTAATATTCATTAAACTATGGGGGGAGCCAGTCCTTACAATTCTAATATTCATTAAACTGTGGGAGGAGCCAGTCCTTACAATTCTAATATTCATTAAACTGTGGGGGGAGCCAGTCCTTACAATTCTAATATTCATTAAACTGTGAGGGAGAGCCAGTCCTTACAATTCTAATATTCATTAAACTGTGGGGGGAGCCAGTCCTTACAATTCTAATATTCATTAAACTGTGGGGGGAGCCAGTCCTTACAATTCTAATATTCATTAAACTGTGAGGGGAGCCAGTCCTTACAATTCTAATATTCATTAAACTGTGGGGGGAGCCAGTCCTTACAATTCTAATATTCATTAAACTGTGGGGGGAGCCAGTCCTTACAATTCTAATATTCATTAAACTGTGGGGGAGCCAGTCCTTACAATTCTAATATTCATTAAACTGTGGGGGGGAGCCAGTCCTTACAATTATAATATTCATTAAACTGTGGGGGGAGCCAGTCCTTACAATTATAATATTCATTAAACTGTGGGGGGAGCCAGTCCTTACAATTCTAATATTCATTAAACTGTGAGGGGAGCCAGTCCTTACAATTCTAATATTCATTAAACTGTGGGGGGAGCCAGTCCTTACAATTCTAATATTCATTAAACTGTGGGGGGAGCCAGTCCTTACAATTCTAATATTCATTAAACTGTGGGGGAGCCAGTCCTTACAATTCTAATATTCATTAAACTGTGGGGGGGAGCCAGTCCTTACAATTATAATATTCATTAAACTGTGGGGGGAGCCAGTCCTTACAATTATAATATTCATTAAACTGTGGGGGGGAGCCAGTCCTTACAATTCTAATATTCATTAAACTGTGGGGGGGAGCCAGTCCTTACAATTATAATATTCATTAAACTGTGGGGGGAGCCAGTCCTTACAATTCTAATATTCATTAAACTGTGGGGGGAGCCAGTCCTTACAATTCTAATATTCATTAAACTGTGAGGGGAGCCAGTCCTTACAATTCTAATATTCATTAAACTGTGGGGGGAGCCAGTCCTTACAATTCTAATATTCATTAAACTGTGGGGGGAGCCAGTCCTTACAATTCTAATATTCATTAAACTGTGGGGGAGCCAGTCCTTACAATTCTAATATTCATTAAACTGTGGGGGGGAGCCAGTCCTTACAATTATAATATTCATTAAACTGTGGGGGGAGCCAGTCCTTACAATTATAATATTCATTAAACTGTGGGGGGAGCCAGTCCTTACAATTCTAATATTCATTAAACTGTGAGGGGAGCCAGTCCTTACAATTCTAATATTCATTAAACTGTGGGGGGAGCCAGTCCTTACAATTCTAATATTCATTAAACTGTGGGGGGAGCCAGTCCTTACAATTCTAATATTCATTAAACTGTGGGGGAGCCAGTCCTTACAATTCTAATATTCATTAAACTGTGGGGGGGAGCCAGTCCTTACAATTATAATATTCATTAAACTGTGGGGGGAGCCAGTCCTTACAATTATAATATTCATTAAACTGTGGGGGGGAGCCAGTCCTTACAATTCTAATATTAATTAAACCTTAACTTTACTTCATCCGTCACATCTGAAGTCAGTTCATTCCAAAGATTGCACACCCTATTAGTAAAATAAAACTGTACTAATAGAATATGGCTCGTACTCTGCCGAAATTTATATTTGTGTACCCTCGTCCTACCTTTATCATCATGAAGATAAAAGATGATTCATCAACATTATAAATTAATAAGCTTAAATACCTCAGTCAGGTCCACCCAAGTCAGGCCCACACTAACTGGTAATTTCAGATATTCTGTTCGCGTAAGACTGTCTTTCCATTCTATATATCAGCAGATAGCCCGATGTGGCTTCGCTGTCAGAAAGCACAACACATTTTATGTGTTATTATAGCACCACGCTTCCTCTGAACAGTTTTCAACACTTCCTTTTTGAGACTGGCACAGAAATACTTCCGTACTTTGAACTTGCAATATTATAAACTGGAGTCCGTACTTTAAACTTGCAATATTATAAACTGGAGTATTGATATGTTCGTTTATCATCCACTTATCGCTTGTAAAGTTTCGTCTCACTGACATTTAAAAAATCATGAGACATCCGAATTATTTAGTATATAATATTTGGCATTAGAACAATAGGCAGTTCTTTTTAATAAAGCCTAAAACCATTTATGGGTCAATCAGCAGTTAAGTATTAGTAATTTCCACGCTAACATTCGATTCCCAGTAGCGAAGAGCCTGCATGTGTCCTAATGTGTAGCTGCGCGCCAAACAGACAATGTATAATTTTGTCAAATGGATATAAAAGCATAGAGTAAAACTCGGTGTAAAGCGAAGTTACGTTATATTACTTTAATGAATTGAAAGTATTTTATTACAAATAAATAGTTCACTTTCCAGACTGACGTGGCGCTGATGTATGACGCAGTGAAGCTGTTTTCTGCTGCTCTGCGTGACCTGGACAAAACCAACCAAAAGATCTTCGTTCGCCCAATTTCGTGTCAAACAGAACAACCTTGGACTCACGGAAAAGATATTATTAATAAAATGCGAAAGGTATACATATATATTATGTTACTTGCTTCTGGTGTCTTATTATTTATATATGTATATGTATTGTGTTGCTTGCTTCTGGTGTCTTGTTATTTATATATATGTATTGTGTTGCTTGCTTCTGGAGTCTTATTACTGATATATATATATATATTATGTCTGGTGTCTTATTATTTACAGATGTTTTATATTTCGAAGTGAAAGATATGAAAAAACTTTAACTTAAATATTGTTTTTTATTTTCTTAGAAAAGCGGTGAAAGTGAAAGGAAAACAAGGATTTTTCCAACTGTATTCTTTCCATCTGTTACTTTTTGTTGATCTGCTTTGAGGAAGTAAAAATTTGTTATTTATTCATTTTTCTCTGATAGATTGTTTGAGCAGAGACTTCATTGTGGAGACATAAGTACAGAGGACGATCTGAAGACGAAAGGCTTTCGAAACGTTGTCCTCCACACTTGTCTCCACAACAGGCAGTTGCCATCCATTCTACAAAGTTTTATTAATTTCGTCTTTCGTTTATTTGTCAATAAGTATATGTAAAATCATTGAAGACATGTTAAATCAAGTGTTTGTTTTTCATATTCCAATTTTAGATCGGTATCAACGGGTTAACAGGAAACGTGAAATTTGACGAAAACGGTTTCCGTTCGGATTTTAATTTGAAGATTCTACAGCTGACCCAGCAAGGACTGAAAGAGGTATTTGTTTATGTTTTTTTATAGCAAAGGCACAACGGGTTATCTGCTGAGTCCAACGAGGGGAATCGAACCCTCTGATTTTAGTGTTGTAATTCCGGTGTGATAAGAGATATTTAGATGTATATAAATCAGATATTTGTGAAACGATCAACCATGGTTTAGTGAAGACCTTCAAATTGAATGTATCATATGCGATTTAAAACTGGGTCACATTAAAAATATTTCGCAAAATAGACTTAAATTACGAGACTGAATGTGTTAAAAACCAAGTTTGTTCACGGAGAAAAATACAGAACTAAACGGCCCTAAATACAGAACTTATCTGGCGTTTATTTTCTGTCAAAGTTTTGTGACTTCTCACTAACTTAAAGCTTTCATTTATAATTGGACTGGCATAGCCAGTTGGTTAAGGCACTCGATTCGTAATCCGAGGGTCGCGGGTTTGAATCCCCATCACACCAAACATGCTAGCCCTTTCATTATGGCGTTATACCGTTACAGTCACTCCTATTATTCGTTGGTGAAAGAGTAGCCCAAGAGTTGACGGTGGTTGGTGATTACTACCTGCCTTCACTCTGTTCTTACACTGCTAAATTAGGAATGGCTGGCGCAGATAGTCCTCAAAACAAAACAAACCAACACTCTAGAGCTACAAATAATTTTATTGATATAAAAAACGTGTTTGCTATGCTTCAGTTGGTTTTGTTTAATAATAAAAGAAAGACTTAATTCGATAAAAGTTTGTTTGCTTTTTGAATTTCGCGCAAAGCTACTCGAGAGCTATCTGCGCTAGCCGTCCCTAATATAGCAGTGTAAGACTAGAGGGAAGGCACCATGTCATCACCATCCACCGCCAAATCTTGGGCTACTCTTTTACCAACGAATAGTGGGATTGACCGTCACATTATAACCACCAACATTAACCCACCTGGCCCTGCCGGGCCTCCTCGCTGAAAGACTTGTGGTTCTATCATTCAAAATGAAGCGTCAGCTTCGTAAAGTTGAGATTCAATCAAATGTTCTTCTTATTTCTATCCACCTAAATCGTAGCTTTACTTATCCAAAGTCAAACATAGATCCTGTGAAGTCTTGGAACGAATTTGTTCCTACCTCAGTTCCCATTAATTTTAAGCATTATGAGAATAAACCTGAACCAGACAGTGATTGGTCAAACTGACTGATGAAAGATGTTATTTTCTATATATTTTCTATGCCACCATCTCAATCTCTAAACCCATGTAGAACAAAAAAACGTAGTTTGTGGCGCTGGGTTTTATAAAGAAATGAATACATATATTACTGACTGTTACTTTCAGATGATTCAAACTGGAAGATTGTTTTCTTTAGATTGGAAAGTGGACACCACGCTCTGGAATCAACATGACGGGAAACTTTTCCAAAGCTTACGAAGAAGCCATACAGTCGCTAAAGAATAAGACACTTATTGTGACAACCCTTCTTGTAAGTTAGGTGACTATTTTTAGTTACTTCCAGGAGATACAGTAAAAGTATCAGCTACTATAAAACTACATATTAGAAAGTGAATAAAGTAATACGAACTAAGTTAGGTAGCTTAAATAAATCAATGGCGCATCTGTGACGTCAGGTTAAGTTTTTCCTTCAGTGGTATGTTAAAATGGAGGTAATGATACATGATAATCGGGAAGAGAAACTGATAAAGTCGCTTAATTAACAACAGTGGTGAAATGTACTTAACAATGAACACGTGTTCATCTTTACCAGGGTCTGGCCTCACTGTCCATGTAGTATAAAGTTAAATACAGGTATTCATCTTTACCTGGGTCTGGCCTCACTGTCCATGTAGTATAAAGTTAAATACAGGTATTCATCTTTACCTGGGTCTGGCCTCACTGTCCATGTAGTATAAAGTTAAATACAGGTATTCATCTTTACCAGGGTCTGGCTTTAATTTGGACATTGAGTTTTGGTTAACTGCCCTTTTTAAGTTATACTCAAATTGCCGAGAAATAGAAAATAACAAAATTCGACACTGACTTTTAAAAATACTCTGGCGTTTGTTTAAGTATTCCAGAAAGACCGTCTCTACTGGTTAATAGTGTTGAGAATCATTGAAATCTCAAAATAATAGTGAAAGGTGTAGCCGAATATGACAGTGAATTGAATACAATAAATCTTCAAATTTTAGTGAAGTGTGAACACTATTCAGGGTGGAAGTGAAAATCTTAAGTTATCTTTTGTTTTGTTTGCGATTTTAGTATGATTGGTGATTACGTCAAAAACACCTTGGAAATGTGCTTGATTTTACTTTCTGAAGATCACAAGTTACGAAAACTTATAATTAATAATGTTTAGAAACATTATTTCTAATATTATTATATTTAATGTTTAGAAACGTTATTTCTAATATTATTATATTTAATGTTTAGAAACGTTATTTCTATTATTATTGTATTTAATGTTTAGAAACGTTATTTCTAACATTATTGTATTTAATGTTTAGAAACGTCATTTCTAACATTATTCTATTTAATGTTTAGAAGCGTCATTTCTAACATTATTGTATTTAATGTTTAGAAGCGTCATTTCTAACATTATTGTATTTAATGTTTAGAAGCGTCATTTCTAACATTATTGTATTTAATGTTTAGAAGCGTCATTTCTAACATTATTGTATTTAATGTTTAGAAGCGTCATTTCTAACATTATTGTATTTAATCTTTAGAAGCGTCATTTCTAACATTATTGTATTTAATACAACGTATTATCTTTCACTGCTAAACACAATAATGAAAACATTTTTTATTCTGTTTTTGATATAACTCTAATAAAATTATTTTGTCTAGAACGCCCCCTACATGATACTCAAAGAAGATCGTACCAAAGCTCTCACGGGAAACGACCGATACCATGGTTACTGTGTGGACTTGATTCGAGAAATTTCGAAGATTCGTGGATTTAAGTACACGATCAAAGAAGTTTCAGATAAAACTTACGGTAAAAAAAACAAGCACGGAGAATGGAATGGAATGATTCGAGAACTAATAGATGGGGTAAGGGTCAATCTTCAATGTAATTCTGCAGAGAATTATATTTGTAAGCTAAGAGAGCCTTACCAAGCTCTTATAAAGGGTGTTCAGAAAGTCGCTGTGCAGTTTTGTAATCATATTTTATTCAGTCTATTTCAAGCTAACAACTGATAGCGGTGTTTAGAAACAAAATAAGAAGGATTCAGGCCTGTATTGATACCAACGGTGGTCACTTTCAACATTGTTTATAATTGTCATTCATATTTACTTCCTGTATTCTATATTGAAACACGTCTGTTAATAAATATATAAGTGCACAGTGACTTTCCGAACACGCTGTAAAATATCTGGCTTGTATGCATTCTAAGACTAAGGGAGCCTTACCAAGTTCATATGTTGTCTGGATGACATATCAGGTTAAGGAACCGTTAAGAAGGTCATATACTGTTTGGTTAGTATATTATTTTTTTGTTTTCAGTCGTATGTTCCTCAAGATATTAAAGTATCTCATTGAAATCCGAATCTTAAAACCATAATTAATTTCTTAGCTAATGTTGCCAAGTAATATAACAGCTATGATTCTCAGTGATTGTTTTAGTTACTCTATAACCTTCTAGTACTTTATAACACAAGTTTCTATTCTTGACTTTGTTTGTCTGTTTGGTTTTGAATTTCGCGCAAACCTACACCAGGACTGTCAGTGCTAGCCTAATTTAGCAGCGTAAGACTACAGGCAAGCTAGTTGGTCTTTACCACCCACCGCTGACTCCTGGGATACTCCTTTATCAACGAATAATGAGTTTGACTGTTACATTATATCGCCCTCACGGCTGAAAGGAAGAGCATGTTTGGTGTGACGGGGATTCGAACCCGCGACCTTCGGATTACGAGTCAAAAGTACCTTATCCACCTGGCCATGCCGGGCCTACTCTTGACTTAACCTTGATAATTCTCAGTCCAAACAACATTTTTTACAGACAGGAAACGTGAAACTTAGAATGTTTTCCTTGGTCTGGTGATTATGGTACTGGACTTGCAATATGTAAGCCGCAGGTTTGAATCTTGGTATCGATAAAGCAGAGGAAATTCACTACCCCCCACCGTTAACTGTTGATAAAGCAGAGGAAAGTCACTACCCCCACCGTTAACTGTTGATAAAGCAGAGGAAAGTCACTACCCCCCACCGTTAACTGTTGATAAAGCAGAGGAAAGTCAATACCCCCCACCGTTAACTGTTGATAAGGCAGAGGAAAGTCACTACTCCCCCACCGTTAACTGTTGATAAAGCAGAGGAAAGTCACTACCCCCCACCGTTAACTGTTGATAAAGCAGAGGAAAGTCACTACCCCCCACCGTTAACTGTTGATAAAGCAGAGGAAAGTCACTACCCCCAACGTTAACTGTTGATAAAGCAGAGGAAAGTCACTACTCCCCCACCGTTAACTGTTGATAAAGCAGAGGAAAGTCACTACCCCCACCGTTAACTGTTGATAAAGCAGAGGAAAGTCACTACCCCCACCGTTAACTGTTGATAAAGCAGAGGAAAGTCACTGCCCCCACCGTTAACTGTTGATAAAGCAGAGGAAAGTCACTACCCCCACCGTTAACTGTTGATAAAGCAGAGGAAAGTCACTACCCCCACCGTTAACTGTTGATAAAGCAGAGGAAAGTCACTACCCCCACCGTTAACTGTTGATAAAGCAGAGGAAAGTCACTACCCCCCACCGTTAACTGTTGATAAAGCAGAGGAAAGTCACTACCTCCCACCGTTAACTGTTGATAAAGCAGAGGAAAGTCACTACCCCCCACCGTTAACTGTTGATAAAGCAGAGGAAAGTCACTACTCCCCCACCGTTAACTGTTGATAAAGCAGAGGAAAGTCACTAACCCCGACCGTTAACTGTTGAGCTACACTTTAAGAATGAATAGTGGTATTAATGCTCCCGCGGATAAAATAGTTTAGGAATGACTAGCGGAGAACACCGTGTAGTTTTGCGTGAGGCCTAGCATAGACTGATGGTTAGGGTTCTCGATTCGGAATCTCTGAGTCGAGGGTTCGACTCTTCATCCCTCCAAACATGCTCGCCATTTTGCGGTCAGTCCCACTATTGGTTGGTGAAAAAGTAGTCCAAGAGCAAGCAGTGGATGTTCATGACTAGCTGCCTTCCCTCTTGTCTATATTAGGGACGACTAACGCAGATCGCCCTCATGTAGCTTTGCGCGAAAGTAAAAAAAAAAAAAAAACAATTACAAAGAATGTTTTGGCATGAAATTTAATATATTAATAAGAGCTATTTCTAAATTGGTATATTGCATGCTTTTGATTGTTGTTGTTGTTTTGAATTAAGCACAAAGCTACACAATGGGCTATCTGTGCGCTGCCCACCACGGGTATCGAAACCCGGATTTTAGCGTGTAAGTTCGTAGACATACCGCTGAGCCATTGGGGGGCTCATGCTTTTGATTTTGTGGTGATTATACACTGACGTCTGTTTCTAGCTGCAGCTTTATATATTTACTTGTTGTGATAAGATTTAGCACAAACTGTAAATCTCGTACCATTTGTATAAAATCAAAATTTAGTAGACATTTTAAACGATTTACAGCTTTCCATCGCGTTTAAAAGGGCCCCGGCATGGCTAGTTGGTTAAGGTATTCAACTCGTAATCCGAGGGTGACGGGTTCGAATCCCTGTAACACCAAACATCCTCGCCCTTTCAGCTGTAGGGGCATTACAATATTCCGGCCAATCCCACTGTTCGTTGGTAAAAGAGTAGCCCAAGAGTTTGCTGTGGGTGGTAATGACTAGCTGACTTCTCGTCCTACACTGCTGAATTAGGAACGGCTAGCGCAGATACCGGTAGCCCTAGTGTAGCTTTTCGCGAAATTCAAAACAAACAAAGAAGCCATCGCGTTTAAAATGAACAACTTTCCATGACTACTTTCGTGTTTCGACGTTTTTAAAAAATATTTAAACATTCACTGTATTTCCAGAACGCGGATATAGCAATCGGTGACCTGACGATAACTTATGAGCGTGAGGAAGTTGTAGATTTCACGATGCCCTTCATGAACCTTGGGATCAGCATCCTCTTCAGGAAACCCGCCAAGAAAGTTCCCAAGCTCTTTTCTTTTCTATCACCCTTGTCATTGGAAGTGTGGGTGTACATGGTGACTGCCTTCTTAGGGGTCAGCATCTTCCTTTTCGTCGTAGCTAGGTTCAGCCCTTATGAGTGGACCAACCCTCATCCATGTGAACCAGAACCGGATACTTTAGAAAACCAGTTCAGTCTTTTGAATACTCTGTGGTTCACGATTGGTTGCTTGATGCAACAAGGCTCAGAACTGACTCCCAAGTAAGTTTGTATTTTATAACCAGGAATCATCGTGTAAAATAATTTGGGGATGCTGAATTTAGATTTGAAATCCGTTTTTACTCATCACCTCTAGTTTTTTAGATATGCATACCGTACATTTTGTACACATACTGTACATAAAGGCGTATATGCATTCAGGGTTAATTTCTAATATTGTGTGACTTATGTCTTCTTTTTTAGTTATGCAATAAATGCAAATAAATCAGATGAAGAAATGCCTCTAAGGGAAGATTCTGCCAAGTCAATCTCTTCTGAAGATATTGACTCTTCTTATTCAAGAACAAGTGGCAACGAGCCACACTGGATCACGCAAGAAGACCTGAATGACCTTTCTCGTGATTTGTATCTGTCAAAGCTCTTGGCTTCTCGGCTTAAACAGTGGAACCTAGTCCAGGAAGATGTAAGGATCACCAGTTTCAGGAATCGGAACAAAGACCTTGCTTCATTTTTCGACATGGAAAACAAGTTGTGGTACTGCACAAATGTACCTGGCTTGTTCACTTTCCTTGGTTTGCCACATAATCCTTCAGGCTGGCGTCTTTTCATTGACTCTTCCAAGCGAAGTCTCAAGGCTGTGCTTCTGCACAACGGGAGTAAATATCTCAGCATTCCCACTGCACACTGTCCATCTAAAGGAGTCCTATGACAATATGGAGATTCTTTTAGAAGCTGTTAAGTACAACCAGTACCAGTGGAGTCTGTGTGGGGACCTCAAGGTCATTGGTCTTCTTATAGGTATGCAAGCGGGCTTCACAAAGTACTGTTGCTTTCTCTATCTCTGGGATAGTCGAGCTGTATCCCAGCATTACAAGCAGAAAGACTGGGGGTTTAGAAGCACTTTCGTTCCTGGCGAACACAGCGTCAAGGAGAATCCTCTGGTTGACATGAAGAAGGTGCTTCTTCCTCCTCTTCACATCAAGCTTGGTTTGATGAAGAATTTCGTGAAGGCCATGGACAAAATGGTGCTGCCTTCCAACACTTGTCTACTGTGTTCCCAGGTCTCAGTGCTGCTAAGCTCAAAGAGGGCATCTTTGTCGGACCTCAAATCCGAGAAGTGCTGAAGGATACTGATTTTGAGGAGCTTCTTACCTTAAAGGAACTGAGAGCATGGGAAGCATTTAAGTCAGTCTGTAGTGGCTTCCTTGGTAACACACGCGTACCAAATTACCAAGCCTGTATTGAGAAGTTGCTAAAGACTTATGAGATATGGGATGCCGAATGTCAGTCAAAATTCATTTTCTCCATTCCCACCTCAACTTCTTCCATCCAAACCTTGGAGCAGTGAGTGATGAGCATGGAGAAAGATTCCACCAAGACATTACAAAGATGGAGAGCAACTACCAAGGCAAGTGGAACCCCAGCATGATGGGAGACTTCTGCTGGATGCTCTTGCGTGACATCCCTGAGGCAAAATACACCAGATCATCTAAGAAAACACTTCTAACTGTCTGCGGTACTATGAATTGTGTACATTGTGTCATCCAAGTATATTTATTCCGTCAATGTTCTTTATCTATCCTGTTTTATCTGTAATAAGCTGCTGCAACTGTTGAAATAAGCACGTATATACTCTGTATATACTAAAATGAGACTATTTAAAAGCCAGAAAACTAGAGGTGACAGAGCAAAACTGTTTATAAATTTGAATTCAGCACACCCAAATTAGTAAAAAAAACACCTATTCACATTCTTGCCTCAGACAACAAAATATTTTTTTGTAAACCAGTGTAATTCTTTCTAAATAAGGTCTTAAAACGTTACAAAATTTTCCGATAAAGTGGATAAAATACGTACAAAAATTCCGCGATAAATCATATGTTTTATAAAGTTGGACTTATTGATGACTTTTGTGATTGATTTTATGACCAACACGATAAATTTTCAGAGCAATGTCAACTCGTGTGGTTGCTGGCATCTGGTGGTTCTTTACCCTCATTATGGTATCCTCGTATACAGCTAACCTAGCAGCCTTCCTTACCGTAGAAAGATTGGTTACTCCGATAGAGAGTGCTGATGACCTGGCCAAACAGTCCACTATTCATTACGGATGTGTCCAGTCTGGTTCCACGCAAGCTTTTTTCGAGGTAAGTTTGTTTCTTTCTGGTGAATTTCGCGTAAAGTTACATAAGGACTAACTGCGCTAGTCGTCCCTAATTTGGCAGTTTAAAGGACTACAGGGAAGAAAGCTAGTTATCACTACCCACAGCCAACTCTTGGACTTATATTTTACCAACGAACAGTGGAATTGACTGTCATATTATAATGTCATTGATGGGAAAGGGACTCGAAACTTCGACCCTCCGATTGCGAGTCAAGTACCCTAACCATCTCTCCACGCCGGACCTTTGAGGTAAAAACAGTTGAAGTAAGACAAAATGTTAAAGAAATCAGCTTTATGATATATTTGTTTACGTCACTGACAGAGATTACCATTGTTTTCTAAACCCATGTAAGTTCTCTTTGTTACGATATTCGTGTACAGTTGCACGAGGGCTATTAGTAAGGGCCCGGTATGGCCAGGTGGGTTGAGGCGTGCGACTCGTAATCTGAAGGCCGCGAGTTCGAAACCCGTCACACCAAACATGCTCGCCTTTCAGCCGTGGGGGCGTCATAATGTTACGATCAATCCCATTGATTGATCGTTTGTAAAAGAGTAGCCCAAGAGTTGGCGGTGGGTGGTGATGACTAGTTGCCTTCTCACTAGTCTTACACTGCTAAATTAGAGATGGCTAACGCAGATAGCCCTTGTGAAGCTCTGCACGAAATTCAAAAACAAACCAAAACAGTCTTTCTTCAACCTATTTTACCTTCTTAGTTACTCCCACCATCCCAGTCTACGGATTTACAACGCTAAAATTAGGGGTTCTATTCCCCTCGGTGGACACGGTAGATGTGGCTTTGCTATAAGAAAAACACACACACACACACCATCCCATAATTCTTGTAACTCTTCTATGTTGATTTCTTAATATCATGATATTAAAATATTTCTATTACTCTTGTAACGAAAATACACTAATGTCTTGCGTTTGGAAAATACGTTCGGCCTAACGTACACGTGCAATTGGTTTAAGTTCTTACGTCCAATAAGAACTGCGGTTAGGGTTAAATTTAGGCCTTTATAATAGAAAAAAAAACGAACCTCCGGTTACGTATAGAGATTTGTGATTTGTAAACAAACTGAACTTAAAGTTACGTTTAGGCCACCAGGAGGTGGGCAATACTTTTTTACAGGAGGGGGAACTCCGTGAATTTTGGTAAGTTATCGCAGGCAGCACATTGCTACTGTATTAAATTCAATTAGCACAACATCGACTGCATGAAGACCCCTTTGTTTTTTCCTCAATTACCTGGAATCATGACGCGCGCGAAAGAAATGTTAGATGGGCTGTATTTTGTCCACCCTTGATTTAACACTTCATGATCATGAACTTGTGGTTAATTTCAGTTCATGTTCAACGTCTTCAAACATGTTATTTTAATATTTAAACTTCACCACTGAAAGACGAGAAGTTACGATCAGTCTTCTTGTCGATTGTCCAGTCATTTCCGAAACATTACTGACTCTCATCTCATTTGATTTCTCTGTCACCAATAACACAACTAAATGAACATTTTTCTCAGGAATCCAACATTCCAACGTACAAAAGAATGTGGAACTTCATGGAGTCGACAAGACCCAGAGTCTTCGTAGAGTCTATTGAGAAAGGAGTTGAACGGGTTCGAAATGAAAACTACGCTTTTCTAATGGAATCAACTACTATAGAATACCTGGTGGAGAGGAAATGTGATCTCATGCAAGTTGGTGGACTCCTTGATACTAAAGGCTTTGGAATCGCCACTCCATCTGGTGAGACTCCATCGTCCTAAGTTATTCACAGTTAGTTGAGATGAAGTTAGAATACGCTGCTTGAAACAGTTAAGAGATTAATTGCGGTTTTCTAGGTTTCACGTACGACAAAGCTCAGATACTGCTGTTAAGTAAAGTTTGTCATGTCCTTGAGGTGATATTTTATGTAAAGTTTGTGTAGGTTCGCCAATCGCGTGATCTGACGCGATTCTTTTTGCAGTTTATTTTAACAACAGAGTGTGGTCAGATTGATGGTTAAACGCAGTAGGAGGACCTGTTATATAAATGAGTATTTCCATGTTCGCAAGTATTTTCTGAACGACAAAATGTGGATAACTCTTAACCCACTGATACAACTGATTAAAAACCTAAACAGTGTTGACCATTGTCAACAAGCCGCAATATTTATTCCTTATTTTGCACACAAATGGTAATACTTAGCTCCCCAAATAAATTACAATTTATAGCTCCAATTAAAATCAATAAATAAACGGCCAGAAAGAATTCACTGTGACGATAACCCTACGTGAAGCAAAAATGCATTCTCAAGATGGCTGGTATAGATGTTGAAACTTTAATTAAAATAAAGTACAGATTTCTACCTTCTTACGTCATCTTCCCGTTAACAAAGAGAGGTTTTGTTTTATATAAAGAAGGAAGACGTTTCGAGCTGTCATTGTTCGTGAGATCTTAAGGCTTATAACAAAAGAGCATGCGCACAATTCAAAGAGCTTTCGTCCATAGTATATGTAATGTTGACGAAAACATTTCACCAAAATGACATCTGTTACATAGAAGTCATGAAACGATACGTTGATAACAATTAAAAGTTAAATAAAAATTAGAAATCTACAGGAAAGAAAAGCGTTCTTTTACATCAGATGGGTATTGAATCCCAGATTGTAGATTAATATCATTTTCAACTGTTCTCTTTTGTGAATGTATGTTGGACCACTAACAAGTCTAAGAATCGAAAATTCCTCAAGTGTGTGGTTGTTGGTGTTTTGTCTATGGGTAATTCCTGGTTATACAGTTTAACACGGTTTTATTATTCTCGTGCTCGATCACTGAGTCGGCAGCCTGTTTGTCCAACGTATAAACTGTTGTATCTTTTGTAATTTATATAGCAAATGATGCATTCAGTAGTACATGTAAAGGACTGTCTTGTGTTGAACTTTGTTCTTTCATCCTATATATCTGATCATGTTAATATGCGAGCAGGTAACAAACCTGTTTACATCTTCGAGTGCCTGTCGTATTATTTTGTTTTTAATGTTACTGTGCATCAAAATTTCACGTAGATTTTTTAATATGTAGGTAACAAATGATAGGTGGGTCCTTGGAAACATATTCAGTATTAGGGTCTTCAATATTAATGTAATATCTGTAATTGGTCGAGTGGTATGTTATCACAAGTGGAATACGATTGGTGTATTCTTTTTTGGTATGGTTGAGTGTTTGTTTCTGGTATATGAACTAGCTTCTGTGACTACATGAAGGATGAGAGAATCGTGGAAATGATTTTTACATTAAAAAGTCATCATGCCACTAGATTTATTGTCTCCATGATCACTGTATAATTTGCTCACAATTTCTACGACTATACAATATATTGATTTGCTGTTACTGTTCGAGTGGAAAGATTTGAAATGTAGGTAACTGTGAATGTGTTTCTTTGTAATGTATACTAGTGGTCAGATGGTTGTCTTGTATTTGTATGTTAATGTAGGTACGTTTGTGGATGTTTCTTTGTAATCTAATCTATACTTGTGGCCAGATGGTTTGTCTTCTATTTGTATGCTAATGTAGATGCAACATTAGCATTTATTACTCACCTATATTGTACTTGGTTAGAAACTCATGATAAATGATAACGCACTACTGACCATTTCCTGTACAATGAGTGATTAGACTGACCCCACCCACACGAGTTGAATCCAGTTAAACATCTCTAACATATGTTGGACTACTGACCATTTCCTGTACAATGAGTGATTATACTGAACCCTACCCACACATGATTTGAATCCAGTTAAACATGTGTAAGAGATGTTGAAAAGATCTTTGTCATCATACGATACACCTACAAACAGTGTTCTGGAATAAGCCTTATTACCCTAAACCCGTGGATTCGTTCTCTTTAAACGCCACATCGAAGGTCGACTTATATCAGTGCCTAATTAAATTACTGTTTTTATGAGCTTGACTTCAAAATAAATAGCACCAATCCACTTAAGTGGTAAATATTTACATATCAGATCACGTGATTGGTCAACGAATTCTTGTTATACGCAAACAAATGATCTCAGGGGTGGTATAGGAATTGTTTAACATTATTTTTGGCTTGTCGATTTTACAATATGAAAACCTTAATCATGCATTTTTGTCAATAGTGTATCACCAAGTGCCTCTCTCTAGGAATTTCAAACGAAGCAGCAAACAGTTAAAAAAGATAAAACACGAAAGGAACAATAATACGTCATTGAAATAAGCGTGAAGTGAGAATTCAACTCTACTTTGTTTCAGATCGTTTATCGGAGTTTTGTTGAAACTCATTTTAATTGGCTGAAAAATAAATATAATGTCTTTTCACTTCCCGTGGATAGAAAGAAATCAAATTTAAAAAACAATAATACTCCTAAAAAATTGTATGAAACAAACCGTATAACTCAGACAGTTAGGGCTAAACAGATTAACATTCATTTCTAGGTTCTCCCTACAGAACAGTTATTTCAAGCGCCATACTGAAACTACAAGAAAGTGGCGCCCTCCATATATTAAAACGGCGTTGGTGGAAGCAGGAAAATCCTCAGTGTGAACAAGAGGTGAAAACTGGTTCGGGAAGAGCTAGTGAACTTGGTTTAGATAATGTAGGTGGCGTTTTCGTAGTTCTGATGGCTGGACTAGGTTTTGCCTGCGTCATAGTTCTCGGCGAATTTACTTGGAAATCAAGAAAAGTCGCTGTAGAAGAAAGGGTAAGAAAAGAAAATAACTACTCAGTACTTAGGCTTACGTGATAATGTAACACACAAATAGGAAAACAAATTTAAAAAGGTAAATAATTAGTAATTAGGCTTACGTGATATTAGCACATTACCGTATTCTGCGCCTTGCAAGTTTGGAAACAATTCTAAGAAAAATATATTTTGACTTAGCAACCAACACCTTGATGCAGCCTTGACTTTTTTACAACCTACTGAGTAAATACAGTCAAATACATCATATTCTTCACATTGACAATATTAGTTAAATTGAATGTTTTATACTGTTGAAAATACTTGTAAGTAATGAGGTTACGATCTGTGTTAGAGGCCGTTTCGAATAGAATCTGAGCTAACCTTTTGCTTTAACCCATCAATTTTGGCTTGGAGGATGTATGAGAGTTTTTCAAGGCATTTTTAAAGAAAAAAGTGCAACTTACAAGGCGTAAAATACGGTAATCAGAAAATAAAGCCAAAAAGTAAACAATTAGGCTTAGGTGATGCTATAGTATACAAAACGGAAAACAAAAAGTAAATAATTAGAATCTAGGCTTAGGTGATGCTATAGCACACTAATCACAAGACACGCCCAAAAATGTAAATAATTAGTAATCAAACATAAGTGATTCTACAGGAAGTACTAAAATCAGAACTTTACCAAAAGTACTTGAAGCCACTTTAAAGTTTGCGCCTCACTAATTAGTAAAATGGGCTTTCGAAAAATAATGGCACTCTCTTTACTGTTTGGTTTTATTTTCATTTTGAAATGTACGGTTAACAATTTTCATCAGAATTCTCGGGCGTGCTTCCTAAACTCCCTAGTGTAACTTGGAACAGTACTATCCTGGGAAATATTTGATTCGAAATTTTCACTATAAATCTCATCAAATTCCGTTTTTCACCTTCCACTCCAACATGTGGCTTAAGAATAATTTGTTTGTCAAGTTTTCTTGTACGTGTTACACGTTAACATTTAGAGTTGTCCTTTCTGTTGTGTAGGAACCACTCTGTGTGGAGTTGTGTAAGGAGCTCAAGTTTGCCATTACTTGTGGGGGATCCACTAAGCCGATCGAGAAATCTCGAGAGAACCATCAACCAACAAATAGTCTCCACTTCATGCCTCTTACGAGCTTTGAAAACGTAGGCGCTAAAGAAATTGTATCTTGACATAATGACACTGACACCAATTACTTCCGCTAGGTGGAGGACATTGTAAGCGCCACCGAGTGGAGACTTTCTTCAGCAAATAGCCACTTATAATCCACACACACACACACACAAATTACAGTTATGTTAGAGTCTATATTACTGTCAAAGTGTTTAAGCTAGCTGTATATTTTGCAAGCCATCAAAGAAATGTGAATACTATTGCTATTTTGCAACAAGCTTTTGGTATACAAGCTAATTAGTAGGAGTAATGTGATATTTGGCCCTATGTTACCTGGCGGTGTATTATATTTTAATTTTGTTAGTGCATTCGATGGTTAAATGTGCTATTCTAAAATCGTATTTTCCTTACATGTACGCCCCACATCTAAACGTGATAAAGCTATGAAATAACGTTGTACTGTTGTTGCTAATTGTATTTACGAATCTCTAGTTTGATAGAAAAAAAAGTTTTGTCGCTTTTATCCACGAGCTTAAGTAACGAAAACATGACAACAGTCCATTATTGTGTTCAATAAGGAATGCTCGAGAACAATGGTAAACTGCTGTTGACAGAAGATCATAATTGAAGTTATGAAATGCTCGGAAATGTCCATGTCTAAATAAAATGCTCAGTCGGTACCTTATAGTTATTTATTATCCAGTGACTAGAAGATAGTTGTTAGAAGATTCATTCTACCAATGCGACCGTAACGGTAACTCCTCATCTTAAAAATATAGATGGCTAATTAAACATGAATATTTATAGATCAGTTTATTTGTTGTACTTCGAGAAAACCTACGTGATAGTTATCTACACTAGCCGTTCTTAATTTAGCAATGATAATCAGGAGAGAAGGTAGCAAGTCAATATCGCCCATCTCCAACTCTTGGGGGGGGGGGTACTCTGTCAAACCAAATATTGGGGTTCCTCCCCTTTTCTTATAATGCACTCACGGCCCCAAAATGTAAAGCGTAATTTATCTCCATTTCTTGAAGGTAACGAGGTACAAATCAAAGAAATCTCAGATTCACAGTCCAGAACATTAAGCAGGGGGTCAGTACTTGTCCCCTCGATTCAAATTCTCACTTTTTATCTGTTTTCGTCATTATAGTAGCTTTAATTTGTGGTGGGACAGTTGTTTAAAGTGGCCCTTAGCCTTTATTTATCAAACACCAGAAAATTGTTGTTGGGTTACATTTAACCTTTTTATTTTGTTAATATATTGTTTATTAGTGCTAAAACACTCGCACAAAACGTGGATAGGGTGGATGACAAATATCGTACTGGTAGAAACTTCACCGAATTTTCTATGGACTGAACACATTTACTTGTTTGGCTCCTAAGAACATAATAGCTTTTATCAGGGTCACATGAATTGGCCTCTTCGTCGTTGTCCTCCAGAGTCGCACAAGTTTATCCTCTTCGTCGTTGTCCTCCAGAGTCGCACGTTTGTCCTCTTCGTCGTTGCCCTTCAGAGTCGCACAAGTTTATCCTTTTCGTCGTTGTCCTCCAGAGTCGCACAAGTTTATCCTTTTCGTCGTTGTCCTCCAGAGTCGCACAAGTTTGTCCTCTTCGTCGTTGTCCTCCAGAGTCGCACAAGTTTATTCTCTTCGTGGTTGTCCTCCACAGTCGCACGTTTGTCCTCTTCGTCGTTGTCCTTCAGAGTCGCACGAGGTGGCGTTTTCATTGCCAGAGAATATGACTAAAGAACTTCATACACAACCGAGAATTGGTATTACCGATTATACAAACACTGTGACTGATTTAAGATTTCACGTATATGCATGTTTAATAAGTAATCGCTTATGATGTGTATTGTAAAGGTTCAGTGCTACTGTCTTACATTTGGTACCAGTTTCATCTTGTCGGTATCCATAGATCGAAGTCGGTTAGGATCGTTGGTATTAAACACTAATAATTAGTGTCTAGTTCCGAAATACCGAACGAATCAACTTTCAAAAAGAATGTAATCCAACATTTCCGAGTTGTTTACAACCTTTTATCAAAATGTATTTTGTTATCAATAACTCGTGATCAAAGCACGTTAACCATATAGAAAACAATTCTTCCGCTGTGGTGATTTAAAAACTTTTACTTATTATTTTCTATCGCGGAGTAACAAACACATTTCCGAAGTACACTCTGAAACCATTGAGATAATGAAGTCGCGATTCTTTGCATTAAACCCTGAAAATCCATGAGAATATTTCTCGTGTTATCCAAACACTATTAAATGTAACACGACGATGTAATCCATCACACGTATTCCATAAAGGGGCGTAATTTTGAAATTTGTTGGACTAGTGTATAGCTCTTTTCTTTTACTAGAATCTTGAAAAATATCTCTATTCTGCATTTTAACTCTGGCCAGTTTTGCAGTATCAACAAAAAAAAATGAATTGTTTGCAACCATCCAGTCCTTGAATCTCGTCAAATTTATAGAAGTACTATTTTGATAATTGTACTTTGTGTACCAAGATGTCGTGCCCAGTTTCACCTTGTTTCTAAATATGAATTCACAAAATGTACCCTTTCACCTTCACGGCACTAGAAACCATTTTCAATGTATAGAGTTTCAAAATAATGTGTTTTGAATTAAGCATAAAGCTACATAATGGATCATCTGTGCTCTGCTCACCACGGGTATCAAAACCCGGATTTTAGCGTCGTAAGACCGCGGACATACCGCTGAGCCACTGAAGGACTTGACATCGTGTCGCAATCAGAATCATGACTTCGTGTATATTCAGTAGAGAAAGCGAGTGTGTGTGAAATGGGGTAAAAATACACTGATTTATCCATTTGTACATTCAGTAGAGTAAGCGAGTGTAAGTGAAGCGGGTTACAGTGCACTGTACATTCTCATGTCTATGTACACTATAAAGTGTAGTTAGAGAATAAATGTCACACTTGTGTTTATATATTGTACCTTTTCTATGGAGTAAGGAGAGAACAGTGACGTCATCTATTATGATAATTTTTCTATTAATGTTTAAATTCTTACAGATTATGTGACTTTCAGATATCATATATACCATCACATAACACATCAAAAATAAAAGCGATCTCTTCATTTAGCATAAAATTCCCCATATTGTCGATTTATCTAAAATAGTCCGTTAGCGATTAACTAGGCGTGAAGCGACGTGCACCAGAGGGCGCTATTTGTTTGAATGAATGGATGGCGTTAGAGTTTTTTTCGTTGAATAGGCATATGGCATCGGAGTTATTTTGTTGAATGAAAAGTTCGATGCATATTTGCAAGAGGTTTAATAAAACAAATGAGACATTTCTGAGATGCCATATCTAGTTGAACAAACGAAAATACAAACAAAAATGGACATTTGACCGCAGTAATATATGTATATAATATAGAAACATCAAATGAAAATTTTAAAGCATCGGACCAGAACGTAAAGCCTTTCATGTAAAATGCAGATGTATGTAGTCATTTAAATATATAATGGTCAAAAGACACAAATTCCAGGTTAAATATGGTGGTAACACAGACGAACAAAAATCGAGATGTGTCGCAATGAGACTTAATAAACGCTTTGTTTAAAACATTCATTGTTAGTGTTGTATATGAATAATTACGTCACGTGCAGCCAACTTCCCTTTATAAAGATGGATAATGTGGAATAGTCTAGGAACACATTCAATACATATAGATGTCGCTATACAAACATAATAACGCGGAGATCATTGCAGTGTATGATTCAAATGTGATGAAAGTTCCCACTCTTTAAGAGAGCAGCTGACGTGGCAACAGTACGTATATTTTCCAACGTTTTAGTACCGATAAAATGAGTTTAATGGTATACGGTAGCAGATCGAAAATATGTACAAATATTCATGAGATAGAAAGCATTTCTGTATTCTGAACTGAATTCTACTGAAAACTTACAAACTCCAATCTCCTTTATTGTTTTGTTTTATAAAGTTAACTAAACAACAGCGTTACGAAGGTCTTATTAAAGTTTGTTGGGGAAAATGTTTCAAACCAATTTACCAAATATTTCAGAATTATGTATTCACGTCTTAGAAAAATAGAATACCGGTAGACAATAAAGTTTAAAACGTTGCTTCTATAAACTTGCACGCGCCTTGCTTCCTTTGGACATGCACATTGTTTGTAGGGCACTGTATAAAATGTTTTCCAAGTGCAAAATGTTCTTTTTAATGAATATTTTAATCGTATATGATGACGCTGTTTTACTGTGTGTTTCATGTTTCACAACATCTTACTACTAAACTATAGAATTATCTTGTTATTCACACAATAATGATTTACTATTGTATTCCGTTTTCAAATCTACATTTCTCCAGCGCTCTGAATACAAAATTGTTCAATTTAATTAAAGCTTTTTCTACTGTCTTCTAACGTGGTATTTATGGTCGAATTATTCATAATTATCAATAACCTTTGTTAACCATAAAGGTTAATGCAACTTAATACTTTTTTTTTAACTTTCAAGTGTTTGTCAATAATTGTTAAAACTGCTAATCACGCGGTTAGTAAACTTCAAAAATTTCCAGTTCTTTTTGTACCCGTGATATTATATCTTTGGTGCTCAGTGTTAACAGTAGTGCTATGTCTGTGTGCTTATCGTCGTTTTCGTATGTGTCATAATAAACGATTTGAGTTGTTTTATTTTGGTTTAACTGTCATCTTTCTTGTTAGTGTATCTTTTAGAGGTTCAGTCAACTTCACGATTAGTTACGACTAAACGTACGTGCACATATAACGTATGTTAAATTGTTTTGGAATTTCGCACAAAGCTACTCTAGGGCTATCTGTGCTAGCCGTCCCTAATTTAGCAGTGTGAGACTAGAGGGAAGGCAGCTAGTCATCACCATCCACCGCCAACTCTTGGGCTACTCTTTTACCAACGAATAGTGGGATTGACCGTAACATTATACACCCCCACGGCTGGGAGGGCGCGAATCCGCGACCTTCGGATTACGAGTGCACGCCTTAACGCGCTCGGCCATGCCAGGCCCTCGGATGTTAAATAGTAAATAACTTCAGCTTCTGTATTTTCTCCACCCAGCCGTTTTATTATTGAAAATATGTTTCCTTGACGCAGTGTATATCGAAAAGACACCGTCAGTTTCCAGATAATTACCAGTACAACCATCTGATACCACCGTACGTATAGTGTTTTCGGTGAACCTATATTTATATATGATTATAATTATATGCAGCATTCATGCTAGTAATTAATTTTTATAAATTGTTTAACAGAGAAGCTGGTTAGAATAAATATGAAGCGCGATATATGATTGTATTCATTATTTGTGACTAAGCTGGAATGGGCCAAGCGTGTTAAAGCGTGCGACTCTTAATCTGAGAGTCGCGGGTTCGCATCCCGGTCGCGCCAAACATGCTCGCCTTCCCAGCCGTGGGGGCGTTATAATGTCACCGTCAATCCCACTATTCGTTGGTAAAAGAGTAGCCCAACAGTTTGCGGTGGGTGGTGATGACTAGCTGCATTCCCTCTAGTCTCACACTGCTAAATTAGGGACGGCTAGCATAGATAGCCCTCGAGTAGCTTTGTACGAAATTCAGAAAACAAACAAACAAACACTGATCAAGAAATACAAATTCACTTTGGTGAGTGAAAGGTAACTGGATAAATTATGACATATCATTCCGTCAGTGTACGATATTCATTTATAACAATACGTATTAACTCTGGTAAAGAAATCAGTGATGTCGAGAAACCCACTTGTTGAGAACTTTTATATGCAAAAACGGCTCTTCTGGGCCCAGAAAACACTTCAAATAGAAGAGCGAACAACGTTTCGACCTTCTTCGGTCATCGTCAGGTTTTGTGACTAAGCTGGAATGGGCCAAGCGTGTTAAAGCGTGCGACTCTTAATCTGAACCTGACGATGACCGAAGAAGGTCGAAACGTTGTTCGCTCTTCTATTTGAAGTGTTTTCTGGGCCCAGAAGAGCCGTTTTTGCATGGTAAAGAAATCATTCACATAACAGACATTCCATTCCTAAATGAAGTTTAATGGTCTTTATAATGGTAAAGATTTACTCTCTGGTAGGAAGGGATACTAAACTGGCAGTTAATAGACCATCATTTCAAATGTAGCTCTCACATTTCAACAGGAGAATTAAACAGATCACGGTTGTTATAATAATCTAAGTGTTTCAAAACACATCGAGGTTCTATATTGCAACAGAAGTGGGTGATATTTAACATGTGATTTTACCTCAAAAGACTCGTACGATTATTTTATACATTTGTCACCAAATCCACATAAATTAAAAAAAAACGATTAAATTTTATATCAGGATAAATTCGAAGGAAATGTTGTAATGGAGAATCTGTGATGACAGTTTTGCTGCCTTCTTTAAAATTCTATCTAAAAAGACTTAGTAACTCGTTTCTCCAATATTTTGGATTCTGAAAACCTTTTACATTATTTTTTATCATCTTTGTCTCTTGCTCTCTTTGTCAAAACAATTGATTTTTTTATTTTTACTTTAGTAAACTTTAATTATGAAAAGACTTCAAATACTGGTGGTTCTTCTATTTAGCAATAATATAAACCTGTCATTTAATCTTTGCCAAGAAGACAGATTACACACCCAACCCCTTAAAAAATATTAGTTTTCCAGCTACTACCTGAAAAAAGTACTGACGTAACTAATTCTTTTTTTTTCAAAACTATAATACTATAAGAGAACTCTTGCTTACATGATACTGGAAAAACCTTTTTTTATAATGCGATGTGCAAACCCAACTTGCGAACTTTTTAGCTTGTGTACATGTAGATTTGCAATATGGGTAACGATTTTCACGTTTTGCCTCCGTTTTCTGTCACGGAGAACTCTATTTATCTTCATTTTCAGGGTGCAGATTTGACCTTATGAATACATATCACGCTGGTCTAATGCGCTACCGCCATCTATATAAATATAATCGTACTGTCTGTTGTATATCCATGTAAATACTCAGCAGCGTGTGGATATATGAATGTTTTTGCGGGTTTTTTCAACCAATATTTTGTACCTGTTGATGAATCTTCACCAACTTTTGTGTTTTGCTATTTTTATAGGCATTTATGTTGTTGTTGTTTTTAATTATATATAAAAGAAACAACTTTCATATCCTAATATTGCCTTTCATTAATCATAAATTTATATAACTTCTGTCCAGGGTACGAATACCCTGGCTAGTTATTATAAAATTCCTGTTTAAAAGATGACAGTTTTAGTTACAATCAATGGAAAATTTCTTTTTCTTTACTCACAAAAAATTTTGAATAGATTTTGGTTACGCTTTTGTTTAACTCGATAGTGATTTCAAAAGAATGTAAGATGTACAAATCAGTTTCATCTTAATCTGGGTAAATGAGATTAGTATAAAGACAACAAAATGTTTATTAAAATGTTTCGCTAAACATCAATAACTTTTGACATCATCTAAACAAGATGATTTTGGAAAAATATTTTATTTAATTCATTTCAGTGTTGATTTTTCCTCACTGACAGAAGAAACAACACAAACATATACACTCAAATGAAGATATCAGTAAGTGTTCCAACACAAACATATTCACTCAAATGAAGATATCAGTAAGTGTTCCAAAATATCATCATAATACAATAGTAAATACACGATATCTGAAAGCGAAAAGTCATGACTTTTACGTGCTCTTATAATGCATTGGGTTAAGTATTCCTCCTTGTTTAACTTCTAACAAATATCTCGTTTATTTCATATAGGGAACAGGGAATACTTGCAAGCTATTTCTATCTTAAGTATTTCCATATCTGTTTATAAGTATAAATCGCGATTCAAACTCCTCTAGAAAGGTGTAGAGTACATCACGTAGAAATAGAGGAATAGTACATAACAATCTAATGCTTTATTTTTCTTTCAATCAAATCTTAACATGGTTCAGTGTTAAAAGGGATCTGATTGAAATAGGACTGGTAAGTGTTGATCTGTTACTTCCCTTCATTTTTTGTACTTAATAGTGACAATAATAAAACTATACATTCTCACAAAATATGAATCATCTTCAGCTAAGAACGTTTCGTGTTGCAAACGTTGCACTTCTACTCTTGGAATGGATCGCCTTCGTGTGTGACAGCTGTGGTAAATTTAAGATATCTTAAGGGAAACGAGATAAATATTTGAAAGATAAAACCTGTTTAATAGATGGGACAGTCCAGATGGACCAAGAGATCCGTTATTTCCTTCATTGTCAAGTCTCTCTAAGATTCTTTCTAGTAAAAACAAATTACAAAATAAAGAAATGCTGGGTCATATTTATCTGATAAATGTTTACTTTTCTGACACTCTAGTTGGTCTTTGGAAAGCATGTTCCATAACTTGTATTTCACCGACAGTTTATCGGTTTATTTTACACGAAATATAATTATAATAAATATACCTGAGTTTAGTTCTGATTTATATTGTTAATATTCATTGAACAAAATATAAATTTCTTTTCTAGAATTACCTTCTGGACTAAAGAAAGAAATTTAAAACTCATGGAGATAAAATAATTTCCTAATCCGTCTATATCAATAGTTTTAACATAAACAGTTCTCTAATTACAAAATGCGTTCCACAATTTTAATCTTGGTCGATTTTCAGCTTTGATTTTTGCATCAGTTACAGGTATGTACACAAGAAATATACAGAAAAACTTCTAGACAAACAGCAAAACATGTTGCTCAACTGATACTATCTACATAATACTGTTTAGTTTAACAGTTAATGCAGTAAAACCTTGAAATTCAAACTGTTTGTTTTGAATTTAACGCAAAGCTACTCGAGGGCGATCCGCGCTACCCGTCCCTAATTTAGCAGTGTAAGACGAGAAGGCAGGTAGCTAGTAATCACCACCCAGCGCCAACTCTGGGCCTACTCTTTTACCAACACATAGTGGGATTGATCGTGACATTATAACACCGCCACGGCTCAAAGGGTGAGCATCTTTGGTGCGAGCGGGATTCGAACCCGCGACCCTAATATGATGAAGTGAACCCCTTAACACGCTTGGCCAGACCGGACCGAACTTCAAACAGAAAACAAATTCGACTGAACAGTACCATAAGGAATAAAACTTGCAGTCTTGAGAATACCACTGTGCCATCGCTGTGTATGACAGAATTAACGATTAAAACCAAAATAATCTGCTAAAGTAAAGATATTTTACACAAAACACCCGTCAGTGTATCTTCTGCTACATACCAAGACGGCCGCTGAATCAGTAATTTCGTAATACAGTTATTTATTATATACACTGTTTTACCTCGACACACATATCTCAGCACAAATTACAATGCATGTCTGAGAATGGCCTAGCGCGTTAAGGCGTGCGTTTCGTAATCTGAGGGTCGCGGGTTTGCGCCCGAGTCGCGCCAAACATGGTCGTACTCCCAGCTGTGGGGACGTTATAATGTGACGGTCAATCCCACTATTCGTTGGTAAAGGAGTAGCCCAAGAGTTGGCGGTGGGTGGTGATGACTAGCTGCCTTCCCTCTAGTCTTACACTGCTAAATTAGGGACGGCTAGCACAGATAGCCCTCGAGTAGCTTTGTGCGAAATTCCAAAACAAACAAACAAATGTCTGAGAAATTCAAAGAAAACATTTATTTGGAGTCTAAATTTGGAAACTTGGTTGTCTTTCGAAACTATTACTGCTTTATTCCAATCAATAATCAGCTTAACGACCATCAGACACCAAATGGATCATTAAATGTTTATTTATGTGGGTAAGAAAAAGTTAATCTGATTAGCTATTCTCAAAACCAGGTCGATTTTGTTTTGCTCTAAGAAGTTTTCTTGCTCCTTTCAGACTTTAACATTAGTTAAAATAATAATAGTAAGCTGAAATTCGACAGAAAATTAAATGTCTTTGATCCTCGTAGTTAGAGGTTTCATCCCAACAAAGGTAAATCTCATGTAAACTACATATTCGAACACAAGAAACCTACATTTACGTTACTTGTGGATTATGGCTTGTTATACACTTATCTCATAGCCGAGTTTGGACAAATATACCTGTAAGGCTTCTCTGATTCAGTTAACCCATGACCAAAATTATATACGTATGGATTCCTTATATCCAAGTCATACTAGGTCTTTCTAGTAATCGCTAGTTATGAGAATGTTCGTGCATTATCCTAAATACCATGTGTTAGTAAGGAGTACAAACACTGTAAGAAAATGAGAAATTGTCACATTCACAAGTGATGGAAAGGAACTTATATAGTTCAACACACACATGAAACATTCTCAGGGAAAGGGTAACAATGGCTCAAAAATAGTGCAGAAAGGCCCTCATAACAAACAGTCACTCCATACAGCTAGAAAACAAAAATGTACTGACCACAGTAGGGCTGATTATACCTGCAAGAGAACTTGTTTATATCGGGAAAGGAGTTGGTTTCTTTTGAACTTCGCGCAAAGCTACACGAGGGCTATCTACGCTAGCCGGCCTAAATTTAGCAGTGTAAGAATAGAGGGAAGGCAGCTAGCCATCACCACCCACCGCCAACTCTTGAGCTACTCTTTCTCCAATGAATAGTAGGATTGACCGTGGCATTATAATGCCCCAACGGCTGACAGGACAAGCATGTTTAGTGCGATGGGGATTCGAACCCGAAACCCTAGGATTACGAGTCGAGTTTCTTAACCACCTGGCCATGTCGGGCCTTGGAAAAGGGAAAATATTTATGAATAAAAACAATCACTACAGTTGATAGTTTCGTAGTTTCTATGTTCCAAAAGCACTCCATCATCTTCACAACAGCTGGACACTTGGGTGTTAAGAAGACACCAGAAAGAATAAGATAATGCTTCCACTTGGTTGAAGGCCGGGTAGAGAAGTGGAGTAATTCACGTGAACTATGCTGTGATTGAAAGGCCTACGAAAAAACTACAGTGACACTGTACTGGTGCATTACTTGAAGAGAGTAGCTTGTTTGTTTGCTTCCTTACAACAAAGCCACTATCTGCTGAGTCCACCGAGAGGAACCGAACCCCTTATTTTAGCGTTGTAAATCCCCAGACTTTCCGTTGCCCCATTAGGGGGACACCAACTTCTATAACACTGAAATTTCTTACGCTTCTTTTTGTCTCCTGAAGATGGTGGAATTTTACCTACCTAAACATGTAGTTTTTTTTTAATTGTATGCTTTGCTTTTAACTTTCGGCTCGGCATGGCCAAGCGTGTTAAAGCGTGCGACTCTTAATCTGAGGGTCGCGGGTTCGCATCCCCGTCGCGCCAAACATGCTCGCTCTTTCAGCCGTGGGGGCGTTATAATGTGACCGTCAATCCCACTATTCGTTGGTAAAAGAGTAGCCCAACAGTTTGCGGTGGGTGGTGATGACTAGCTGCCTTCCCTGTAGTCTTACACTGCTAAATTAGGGACAGCTAGCATAGATATCTGTCGAGTAGCTTTGTGCGAAATTTAAATCAAACAAACAAGCTTTTAACTTTATGCAATAAATCATTGTATAATTTTCTAAACGTTGGAGTTCTTATTTATTTCAGGAACTCTATGCAAAAAGAATCGTCATAAAATATATTAAACTAATTTATTATTATTACATTATTTTCGCAAAATAATATAAAAATTTCTGCTTAACGAACGAACACATTACAAAAATGTAGCCCTCTAGTGGAACATTAATATATCAGCGGACTTAGAGCGCTAGAAACCAGGTTTCGATTCACGTAGTGGGCAAAGCACAGATAGTCGCCTGTGTGACTTTGTACTCATCTTTTGTTTGTTTATTCAGTTACTCTGTCACTTATAAGTGGTCAGTGAGGTGTTAACACTGACTAATTCACTCTACCAGATAGAAACAACTTTACTATTTCTTCGTGTAAATCCACATCTATAATCTCCATGCTTTTCTGTCCACATATTTATGATATATCCTCGAACGTACTAGAAAACTTGGCATTAAATCATTAGGACTTTCTAGGCTTAATTTAAAGTCATCATAATAACATGATTCTCTCTTTAGCTAAAATCTAAACTAGAACATTAAAAATATAACTTATAATACCACACTCTTTTTCAGATTGTGAAATCCCATGGACAATCCTAACAACAAATAAATATTGACCAGTCGCCAAGTCTTTTTGGTGGTTTTTTCCTTTAAAGACCATGAAAAACAGAAGGGATGATGTCATATCACTGGTCTTCCTGTAGCTAAGGGAGTTCTTCCTGGGTAGTTCGTTGAAGGAATCTGCAGGTAGCTCCATCCTTGATGATACTCTAGACAAGAGATATGAAATACTGAGTTTCTACTACCAAGTTCTTTTCCAGAGTAGCTTTTCTCTTGCTGACATTCTTTCAAACATATTCATAGAGTATGGCATCTGTCATGGACCATTTGGCTTACTATATTATGTGAACCACTTCATTGATTCTTCTCAGCACAGCATGTGACAGCTCTTAGCACCTGCTTAGATTTAAAGCTCGTCTCTTCTTGCAGTGCAGATTGTGTGTAGTCATTTCATGACAACCTTGATGTAATCCAGTATCATCAACATTGTAGCAACTTTTTATTTCATCACTGATCAATTTAAATCTTTTTCAGTTAAAGTCATACGTCACATCGGAGGTATTTCTAAATCTCTTCACACATTCTGTGTAAGACTCTTCTGAGGAACAGTTCTTTGAAGGTTCAATTACACTTTAATTTCTCTCACAAATGTTATGATGAAGTATTGCCAGTGGTTTCATGAGCAGTTATTCAGTAACTCATCAGAATCAGAGGGAGATCATCATTCGACACCTCCTGATGATCGTCCACACATATGGTAAAAATGATTTAACAGCAGGTGATGTATCACTACACCTTGTTATCAGAAGATGAATGAAGGGCTATTATTCTGGTCTTTTCAATCCCAAGGATCTGACATTTTCCTGAGGAAAAAACTGTACTCAGAGTTTCATTCCTGGTTGCAATGAAATTCTATGAGGACACCAAATTTTAGAGAAATCCATTGACTAATTTTGTCACTAGGATTTCTATTTTCTGGTTGAAAACGGTATATTATTCTGGCTAGTTGGTGAAATCAGTGGTGAGATTCAGCTGGTTCACACCGGTTCATGAAAACATGTACTTAAAATTTAAGGAGTTCGCCGAAACGGTTCTTACCGACTCTTAGCCCTCTAATGCTAGATATACAATGTTTCAACTGTCACTATGAGAATTTATGCTACGTAATCGACTGTCACTATGGGGATTCTTGCTACTTAAAGTCACGCGCAATAACACAATTGTAAATTAATACAATAACTTTTGAGGCCGAATTTGCACGGACCTCTACAAGTGACAGATCAGCCATCTTAGACCAAGGAAGAAGAGCATTGCCATAGACTAATGTAGGCCTACATTTTCCTATGTGAATATTTGGTATCAGTTATCTATCACACCTGGAGCACACAGAGAAAAGAAGGTAGTCTATGTAGAGTTCTACGCTATTAACGTTAAATTGTAAGGCTTAATGTTTTATTTTGTAGGTTTTACTATTCTAAAGCAAAATTTGGATTGATGTTTTTGTCATCGGTCTTTTCAATACTGATTGGTTAATATTGCTGCCCCTCACCATTTTATTGGCAAATTGTGCCGGTTAAGCATTTAATTTATTCAGACACGAACAAGTTATTTTAATATGCATATTACCAAAAATGTAAAACGTAGATGGCATTTGACCGTCTAAGGGAATAAAATACATCTCATGTTTTTGCCCAGGTTACTGAATATCTCTTTACTTGTATTTTCATACTGACAGGATACGAAATTTGGATACTAGGCTTAATAAGCTGGTACTCAAGTAGAAAAACTTTACAGTAATAGATATAAACATTAACCGTAACACCATAGTACAACATTTATGTTATAATTGT
This sequence comes from Carcinoscorpius rotundicauda, assembly GCA_011833715.1. Taxonomy (NCBI): domain Eukaryota; kingdom Metazoa; phylum Arthropoda; class Merostomata; order Xiphosura; family Limulidae; genus Carcinoscorpius; species Carcinoscorpius rotundicauda. Next base: position 79,792,293 of record CM022400.1, on the reverse strand, counting down.
ATGACTTGGTGAAACTATATTTCACTATATTTATACTTGTTCATATACACTGATCATATGAAAGCCCTACTGTAAGCGGAACAGTGACACCTAAAAACAATATTTGTAAAAACAGCTAAACTCAAATTAATTTGACTGTCTTCCCATTGGATTCATGTGATCCCACTTCTTCAGTTCAAATGTGGCTAAGAAAAAACTACACAGCTGATGAAAACATGGTCAAACGTGGAAGGAATAAATATTTTAATGATAATGAAGTGGCGATTTGGAAATATTTAATGCATGCTAACTAAATTATTTCAGTAAGATGTTTTTTATTATTTTTTCATTGCAAAAAATGGAGGTGTACAGCGATGTAGATACGGTTGTTGAATTTTTGAATCCCAACACTGGGTGATGTGGTCCATTATATTTGTGATTCACTTATGTATCTTTTGTGTCCACTGAGAGGAACCAAACCACTGATTTTAGTGTTTACATTCATAGACTTACCGTTGTCTCAACAGGGAATAGCCACAACAGAAATAGTGAAAAAAGTTCTTAATTTAGTTATATATATACAAAAATAATTGCCATTAGAAAGTCAGCAGATGTGAATCGACCAAAAATACTTTAGCAAGCACTTTCAGTGGCAGTTTGGATATAAATAAAGTTAATATTAAATGGGTTCCAAGAATGATGAATTTCGCGCAAAGTTACATGAGGGCTATCTGAACTAGCTATCGCTATTTTAGCAGTTTAAAACTAGAGGGAAAGTGGTTATTCATCACCACCCCGGACAACTTTTGGCTGCTCTTTCACCAAAGAATAATGGGATTGACCGTAACTTTATCATGCCCTCATGGCTGAAATGGCGAGCAAGTTTGGTGTGATAGGGATTGGAACCCGTGACCCATCTGGCCATCCCGCACCTTATGTATCGTTAATCAACAACTTGCATCAAGAAATTAGAGAAAAAAAGAGGGTTCCTTAATATGATTTTTTCATCAGGACAACACCCATCTCACAAATTGTGTGTTGCTTTGTTCACTATCCATTATGCTGGCTTCGAATTATTCAGTCACTCCATTCTACTCATCAGATTTAGCTCCAAATTATTTTTTCTTTTTTCTGATCTTAATATATTTTTGAAAAGTAGAAGACTTTCAAGTCATGATGACCTCATGCCAAAGAAAAAAGACACTTGCAGAAGGACATAATAGCCTTAGAACACCTTTGGTGCTAATTTGCAAATCCAGAAAGAGCATGTACTGAAAAAATAAATTATAGCTGAAGCAATGTCTCTTTAATTTATTTGTCAGGCCACAAGCTATTCTGACATCCTTTGTAGATGCTCTACTCCCGTTAGCCATCAAATAGTCTGGTATCAGATTTATTTTTCTTTTAATTGTTTCTAAAGATAAAAGAAAAAGTAATTAATAATGATGTTTAAATGTAACGGACTAAAATAAAATGCTACTGCAACGAAGATAAAATAAAACCATTATTAAAACATAAACGTTAAATAAACTTACACCTGCACGCCCTTGAAATTAGAGAGGCACTCAGTAGAGTATTTGCCACCCAGCGTTGATATTACTCGGCTCCCCAGAAATTCAAAGTTATGTCCGTTGTTAACAACAAACACAGATTATTCCTGACAGCGCAATGAAGAATAATATTCTACATAAATTCAAGTTTCACCAGTTTATTTGTTTTGTTTAATTTCGCGCAAAGCTACACGAGGGCTATTTGCGCAAACTGTCCCTAATTTAGCAGTGTAAAACTAGAGGGTTTGGTTTCTTTTGAATTTCGCGCATAGTTACACGAAGGCTATCTGCGTTAGCTGTCCCCAGTTTAGCAGTGTAACTAGAGGGAAGGCAGCTAGTCACCATTAGCCACTGCCAACTTTTGGGCTACCCTTTTACCAACGAATAGTAAGATTGACCATCACATTATAATGTCCCCACATGGTGCGCGGGTGCCTTAACCACCTGGACATGCTGGGTAGTTTCACCAGAATCTGATTATATTCCAATTATGTTATATGGGGCAAAAGTAGTGCGAAAATCGGTCCTCGTATTAACAGATGAGGATTTTTTTTTTTTTTTCATTTTCGTTACCATACTTTCCAAAAATTGATCACATATTCATGTTGGGCCATAGTTCAAATGTATACCAACTTTCATGCAAATCCATCATCAACCGTTATCAAGAAATTTTGCTGACAAACACACACAGAGGTGAAAACATAACCTTCGTACACCTTCTGAGGAAGGGATAATCAATGTTCTCTAGTTAAATGATGATTTAACGTTTTAATATAATGTAAAATACGTAGTTGAACGAAACGATAGAATGAATAATAAATGAAGAGTAGACAACACCATAACTAATTAAAAATAGAATTCGATGTCTCACAGTAACAAAGAAATTCCAAGAAATGTAAAATATAACAAATACTTATGGCTATCCCTGCATCTTTTATTTTTTGGAACAGTAACACAAATTCATTTTAAACATTCTTAAAATTAATTATCTTTATTGACATTCTTTTATAGTAAGTTATTTCTTTCGTGTGTGTTTTTTAAGCTTATCAGACGTTTAACTTCTTTCTTTACTAGTTCATGTGAAATCGCAAGAAGCGACTTGGAATCCAGTAAAATTTTTATGTGGATTTATTTAGTTTAAATTTGATTCCAGATAAAACTGAAATACAATGACGTCACTTCGTATTGGTGATTTGCATGCTATGTGGCGTCATATGGTGAAACTATCAAATTAGGGTAATAATATTGAGAGTTGATGTCGTTAGTCTGTATTTTGAGTAAAAGGGAATAAAAGTTGAGCAGGTAAAATTGTATTTATATAATCAGTATGTAATATAACTGTTTATCTATTTAAAAAGCTCATTCTTCCTGTACAAAGTTAGGATGGACTTGTGACTCGTTAATTCTCGACATGTTTCGTAAGAACAATAATCATGTGATTTAATAATCTTCTTAATAATTACTTCAGATTAGTGTCAGATTATTTGGAATTTTATTCAGAATATAAGTTAGAAACTACAGCAAAACTGTTATATGAAGATAAGGGACTGAACTAAGTAACTTTTGTGACTGCTAGTAATATGAAACGTATATCACACATATGAGCTTTATCGATATTTGTGATTGTTATAATTGTTATTCGTATTTGAAATTATATTTTTATCCATCAGAAGGAGTAGTGGAAATTTATTAATGAAATATTTGATTATTTATTGTAAATATTTATTTATTATCTTAATATTTCACTTATTTTTCTTTTCTAGAAATATTTTCTGCAAGTCTTGAGTAAAAAAAGATACATGTGAAGAAATTCAATCAATAATGTCTTTGTCGTCCATGGAAAGTATCCTTGAAAATGGTTTTAATTTTCAAGTTCTGATGATGAATTTAAACATACATTACTCATTCAGGATAGGAGAATATATATTAATTGTAAATAAAAAAGATGTAGTTATCTGATTTTAAGGAAATATGATATATTTATAGATTGACATATTATCTAACATAACCTACCGTGAAATATCCACTTATGAAGTGTGATTAAAAGGTTCCAAAACTTTACTTTCATTCTGAAGAATAATGTACATACATCAGTATTGTATGCTGTTCCATTCAAAGTAATCTCCCCCACCTGATACACACTTGTTCCAACGTTCCTGACATTTTGGGAAGCAATGTTTTGTGACTAAGATCTGTTTTCACATTACAAATGGCTGGAATGTTCATTAAATATCTTTCATTTCAACTTGATTTTGATAATAAAAAAAATCACATGGGGTAAGATCGTGAGAATACAGGGGGTGTGGTATCACAGGAATGTTTTGTGTTTTTTTTTTTGCTGAAAATTGTTGAACAGACACTACAGTGTGTGAAGGCCCGTTGTCATGATGAATAAACCAATGACCATTCTGAGATGTTTCTTCTAACATACTCCGTCAAACAAATTAAGATCTCTTTATAAAAGGCCTGGTTAAATGCCTGGCCATGAGGTATAAATTTATGATGAGCAATACCTCATACATCAAAAAACACTATTAACATTGTATTCACTGTTGATCAAGATGGTCGTGTCTTTTATGGACGTAGTGATGACAGAAACTTCCACTGGGAAGACTGAAGTTTTGTTTCAGGATCATAACTGTATACCCATGACTCTTGAAGGGTCATAACCATGTACCCATGACACATTATCAATAATAATGATGTTGATGAAATTAAAATCAAATTCTGGCCTTTTTTTCAAATCCTTTCACCATTGATGGTGAGAGTTTAGGTCATCTGTCAACAACCTTGGAACAAATTATGCTGACATTCGACACATGCAGAGTTTTTCAATTAAAATTGGCTGACACGATGCAAAGGAAATGTCCAATTCATCAGCAATTTCACAGATTGATGGAGAAATCTGACATGGATGGATCTAATGAAAGAGAGAGAGAGAGGAGAGCTCTATAGTGAACCCTTCAGATGTGAGTGCAGGTGGAGGAAAAAAGAAGACCAGTGTGGTAATATGTGGAAAATAAAAAAAGAGTCTGGATCTACATCTCACAAGAGATAAGGGACAGATGTAGAAAGAGGTTTTTGGGTTTGATCAAGATGAAGTAACATCCGATGACCAGTTGATGAGAGACTGATGTGAACTTTTAATTCCTTATTACACAACAAAATATAAAGCTGGAATTGGATGAAAGCCATTCACAACTGGATTTCTGCATAGTTTTTCTTGATGAAGATATTGTAGAAACTTTGACTCAAAGCATCATTGCATGTGCAGCAAAGATTTTTGAGAAAAACATTTTTCCAACAAAATTATCATCTGTTGCCTCATGGATGCCATTTACCTCTTATGAATGGTTAAAGTTTAGTTTTGATTGCTGTGAACTTTGACCCAAGATCGGATATTATTTGTACACTACTCGACATCTCCATGCATCAGTTGTTTGCTAAGGACAGATGTGAGATAATCTACCACAGCAAGCTTCATACTTGTGAACCAGATGCTGTAAACAAAGAAATGATTGAGCTGTTTGTGGAAAACTTGCTTGAAAAGTTCTGAGCTGTCAATTACTCTTTCGAAAATTTTTGTTGACGAAATGGTTATCGAGTGGAAAGGCAGATTCAAACACAAGCTTCAGATATATCACATCAAGACAGTTAAGCTTTGTAATTCTGCAACAGACTGTGTTGTTGATTTAGGAAGTTATTTTAGAAAGGACACAGCAATACGATCCTGACCTCGACCCAGGCTGTAGTCATGTTGTCTTTCAGGTTTGTTGACACTCTTTATTAAGTCTCTCTGCAGCAACTCTTCTAGATTATCTGCACAGCTTCAGTCACACTGGAATGCACAACATCAACTGTGTTGGCTTTGCAGCAGAAATGGAAAGTCAGAAACTTGATCATCAGGAGGTGATGTGGTTTTTGGACTCAGGAAAGAAAATACTGTTTGTTGGTTGGAAGGACAAAAAGGTACAAAAGCCTCGTGTATTGATATTAACCAAAACTGAAGTGCAAACTATTCAAAAGGAGCAAGAATAAGTACCACTATAAAGCAGAAAGTTGTGGATGACTGCAATATATCAATGAATGTGTGTAATCACATGGGCAAAATCGTAGGATATTATAGTATGCACAATTGCAAAATCCAGAAGTGGTGGAAGAAAATATACCACAGGATTATTAAAGTAACCCTGTGGCTTCTATGGTTTATGGCAATCAAATGGGTCAAAGAAAGTGAGTCTGCGAGCTTTTAAATAAAATCTCATTGATGACCTCGCAAATAAAGCTGCAGAGGTGACACCCAAAGACATCATAAACTGTCCATCAGAGGATTCAAAACATAAGACAGTGGATGAAGTGAATAGTGTGGTTTGAATCAGACATCTTGTGGTATGTCAAGGAAAGGATTGAGACTCTGCACATTGCAGTGGTCCTGGAAAACAGTGTCATTCCAGTTGTGTTTGCACAGGATGCATGTTCAGAGAAGTGCTTCTTTACAAAATAGCACGTGATCTATGTGGTACATAGACAATATATGTTTCTAAACACTATTCCTGACTTTATTTATTTATTACTTCCCTTTGGCAAAATGCCCAATGATGTACTGTTCTTCAATACTGATGGTTTCAAGGACAATTATGGATATACGTGCTAACAGCCCTCATCTACCTGCCTTTCTCAAGCTTTTCCAGAAGATATTCACCTTGGAATAAGTGCTAAGACTTGGTATATTATGGTTGTAGGAATATTTCTTCACCTTGTTTATACTCTTTATAATCAAAAATGTATTTTTCTTTCAGAAAACCTTCATATTTTTAGTAGAATATGAACTACAGCCATTTCGCTTTACCATAATATACAACATTATAAATAGATATTGATAGCTAATCTTACCTAGATGGCTTTGCAAAAGAAACTTCTTCCAGTATACTTTCTTGTGTGTATTGTTGCTCTGTCTAAAGTGTGTATTTGCTCTGGAGATAAGTTGAAAGGCTGCTGGTAATCGCTTATTAGAAGAGGAGGGTTCATATTAATGTTTCAAATAACAAGAGCAGTGACCTCTGGTGAAACATTGCAGAGACACTAAAGCTAAATGTATTTTTATACAAAACTAAAATGTTGTAAGTAGTATGCTGTATAGCAATACTGTGGTGTTTTTTGATACCAGTATAGCATAATGTCATTCCAAAATTTTTGTTTCTTAATTGCATGTCTATTTGTACTTGCTGCCCTTTCTTAACCAGTGATATTGTATGTTCTTGACATAGAGATATTTTTCTACGTTACTTTTGATAAATGTAGAAGATTACAAGCAATAATCACTAACTGCAGATCACTAATATATGTTATTTTTATTATTATTATTATCGGGAATTACTGATGGACTTTAGAAAAAAATTGGTCTAACATAGTGGAGTGTAGCAAGTTCCACAAAATATTTTGTTTTATCTTTTTAACATTATGGAAAATTTTGGTGATTAGAAAAAGTACAATTTGATTAAAGCACTCCTGAATAAATCAATTATATCAATTAATTATTTTTACTGTATTTTCAAGTCAGTGCATACTGGAATAAAAGTAAACTATTTAATATTTTTATAACAGTTTGTAATGAAAAAGGTGGGACTGTAATAAATTGGATTCTTATGATGCTCTTGGACAATATGAAGTTTTAATGTTTAAAAAATCAAGCTTCAATGTTACTGAGTTGAGTGGTGTTTGTGATCAATTTAAATCAGATTTGTTTTGTTTATCTCCTTAATATTTGTTTTTGTAAACAGAAAACTTGTTTAATTTAAAATTTGCTGCCAAAGAATTGGTAAGAAATTCTAAAAAATGTGAAAAAGAAGAAAAAGCAGAGAAGTTAAAACTGAAAAGGGTAAGTCTCTACAAGGGTTATTATATACTTTGAGAACTTGGAAGTGCTGTAAGTGTGAAAATCAAATCCTGCAGCTTATTCAGTCAAGAGTTGGCAGTGGAATGTGATCAGGTGTATTCCCTGTAGAATATTGGTTATATTAGTGACAGGTAGAGTATTGGTTATATTAGTGGCAAGTAGAGTATTGGTTACATTAGTGGCAGGTAGAGTATTGGTTACATTAGTGGCAGGTAGAGTATTGGTTACATTAGTGGCAGGTAGAGTATTGGTTACATTAGTGGCAGGTAGAGTATTGGTTAAATTAGTGGCAGGTAGAGTATTGGTTACATTAGTGGCAGGTAGAGTATTGGTTACATTAGTGACAGGTAGAGTATTGGTTACATTAGTGGCAGGTAGAGTATTGGTTACATTAGTGGCAGGTAGAGTATTGGTTACATTAGTGACAGGTGGAGTATTGGTTACATTAGTGACAGGTGGAGTATTGGTTACATTAGTGACAGGTGGAGTATTGGTTACATTAGTGACAGGTGGAGTATTGGTTACATTAGTGACAGGTGGAGTATTGGTTACATTAGTGGCAGGTGGAGTATTGGTTACATTAGTGGCAGGTGGAGTATTGGTTACATTAGTGGCAGGTGGAGTATTGGTTACATTAGTGGCAGGTGGAGTATTGGTTACATTAGTGGCAGGTGGAGTATTGGTTACATTAGTGGCAGGTGGAGTATTGGTTACATTAGTGGCAGGTGGAGTATTGGTTACATTAGTGGCAGGTGGAGTATTGGTTACATTAGTGGCAGGTGGAGTATTGGTTACATTAGTGGCAGGTGGAGTAGTTGGTTACATTAGTGGCAGGTGGAGTATTGGTTACATTAGTGGCAGGTGGAGTATTGGTTACATTAGTGGCAGGTGGAGTATTGGTTACATTAGTGGCAGGTGGAGTATTGGTTACATTAGTGGCAGGTGGAGTATTGGTTACATTAGTGGCAGGTGGAGTATTGGTTACATTAGTGGCAGGTGGAGTATTGGTTACATTAGTGGCAGGTGGAGTATTGGTTACATTAGTGGCAGGTGGAGTATTGGTTACATTAGTGGCAGGTGGAGTATTGGTTACATTAGTGGCAGGTGGAGTATTGGTTACATTAGTGGCAGGTGGAGTATTGGTTACATTAGTGGCAGGTGGAGTATTGGTTACATTAGTGGCAGGTGGAGTATCGGTTACATTAGTGGCAGGTGGAGTATCGGTTACATTAGTGGCAGGTGGAGTATCGGTTACATTAGTGGCAGGTGGAGTATGGGTTACATTAGTGGCAGGTGGAGTATGGGTTACATTAGTGGCAGGTGGAGTATGGGTTACATTAGTGGCAGGTGGAGTATCGGTTACATTAGTGGCAGGTGGAGTATGGGTTACATTAGTGGCAGGTGGAGTATCGGTTACATTAGTGGCAGGTAGGGTATCGGTTACATTAGTGGCAGGTAGAATATTTCTATAGTGTGAAATGTTATAGTTTTATAGAAGTTCTAGAAACTCCCATAGGAAAATATGAGATCGTAAACAAAATCGACATGGACTTGCATAAAGGAAAATTTGGATTTGACGTGTTTAGATTTTCAGAAACTTGATGTACCATCTGGATGTTCAGCTCAGAGAGTCACATGACTTAGTTGTGTTGAAGGGTGACTGGGTGAGATAAATCAAATTGTTATTAACAGAGCCTAGATAGACTGGACATTTATAATTAATTAATGGTGTGTTTTCAGTTGTAGTAAGTAGGTTCAAATTCACATAATTGGATCACATGTTTAACAAATAGGAACCTACTTAGTTACACAGCTGACAAAAAGGTTCTTGGCATACTGAAAGATATACCTCTGAAACCAGTAAGATAAGAGTCCATTTTTTAGTAATAAAACTAATAGAATTTTAAATTTATTTACAGACATATTGATTACAACAGACATTGATTATAAGTCTAAAGAATTTAATTGAATAAAATTCAAGTTGTTTACTTCTGAAATTGGTCATTAAAGAATTCAAGTATCCAATTTTTTTTTACCTCTGAGATTTGTCTTAAAAGAATTCAGTTACCTCCCCATGTTGGTCCAGTGGCAAGTCTATAATGATTCACAATGCTAAAATCAGGGGCTCGATTTTCCCTGGTGGCAGATATCCAGAACTGACATTCAGACTTAATGTATACAAACAGTTCTAAAAGAAAGAGATGAATGCTGTTAAAGTTTAAAGCTGTCTCAAAATGTAGATCTTATAGATTTCAGTAATGTTACTGTTGAACATAAAAATAAGATTTCAAATGACGTTAGGTTGAAACAAATAAAAAGCTATTTTAAGTGTGAGAAGTTTAGTGCACTTGTGTTCTTAGAAGGTCCAACTTGTATCATTTATAATATCTTAGATTATCATTTAACTCAGGCTTAAGGAAAGTTATTATGAGATTTAATGTTTTAAATTTTTCCTGAAAAACTGGATTATGTAGATTATTTTTATAGTTTTAAACAGTTACTAAAGAAATTAAAAGATATTAATATATTAATATAATATATTAAGTGAGGAAAATGTTTCATAACGTAATTACTGAAACTTCAAGTTAAGAACATTCAGAATGGCAGTTTTGACCTCAAAAGGTCAAATGAACTTATCTAAAGACCAAATTTTGACTTTTAAAACATCTTAGCTCACTTGATAACTTGATAAATAAACCAGATAAAGGGAGTGATGTTGTACTTTTGAGTGAAAAAATTATATAAATACACTTAACTATTTTGAATGGTAACCCTAAATTTAAGAGATTAGAATCTGACCCTACAGTAACAAAAGAAAGATGACTACAGAATTATTTGTAATCAAATTATACCAGTTGGTTCTCATTATCAAATATTTTAGTAGTCACCTACAATACATAAATTGTCCTATTAGACCAGTTGTTTTAAGTATCGGTACCTTCACTTATATAAGCTAGCAGATTTAGTGGTAGTTTTTTTAATCTTATGTAACTAGTGAATTTGTGGTCAAAGGTAGTTTTTTTTCTAACTTTCCAAAGATATATCAAAACTGTCTTTTGACAAACCTGTTTATATTGCCAGTCATGACATTGAATCCTTATATATAATTTTATCATTAAATGAGTGAAGTACTAATTTATTTTTTAAAAATTCTGATGTAGTTAAAGTTGTTACAAAACTTTTAGAATTTATCACCAAGGAGGCAAATTTATTTTCAAATGTTATCTTTACAAATAACCTCATGAAGTGTGGTCTATGAGATTCAAAGTATTACACCATGTTTGACCAACTTGTTATGAATAACAGTGGTTAAAAAGTTTAAACCGTTAAACAACAGAAGATATGTTGATGAGACTTTAGTAGTTTATAAGAAATCAACTGATATTTAAGAATTTCAAAATTATTTAAACAATCAGTTTAACAATATTAGATTTACAGTTGAAGAACAAACTGTTAATAAGTTATCTTTCTTAACAGCAATATTACTAACTATGGTAGAGATTTTAACAGAAATTTTATCATAATCCAACTTTTACATACACTATTTTAATTTTGATAGTTGTTTTTTACTTTTTCAATTTAAAATGAACCTAATTTATTTAATTCAACAGTATTGTAACATATCAACTTCCTTTTCCTATTTCTATGAAGAAATACAAAACATAAAGGTTGTTTTACACAGGAGTATTTTTCCTATACAATGTTAATAATTTATACCTTTATCAGGAAATGTTTAAAAGCTTTGTGCATTCCTAAAATTAGTAAACAGGTTGAAAGCAAATAAAGTTTGTTGTTCTTTACTAGTAATTACTCAGTGGAATTAAGGGGAAAATTTTAATTTATCTCGAATAATAAAATTTATCCACATATTAAGTTTAGAATTGTCTTTAAATTGATTTTTCATTACTGTTATGTCATATATAAATATATGTGTCCAAGATGTAACTTTGGCTATGTGAACTCTGCAGTACATTGTTGAATGTACCCTGCTGGTACAGCAGTTAGTCTATGGATTTACAGCACTAAAATCAGGGGTTCGATTCCCCTTGGCGAACTCAGCAGATTACCCAATGTGGCTTTGCTGTATGAAAACGCACATACACATTGTTGGAGCTCACACATTAAAGAGCATATACAAAACACAACATAGAATCAGTCATCTGTCCTTCACCACTATTTATAGGACGGTGACACAAATCTAACTACAAAACACTTTAACGCTCTGGGAGTGAGGACAGTAAAGAAGTGTTATGCACGAAAAAATCTGTGTAGATACACACATTGTGTGTTGAATTAAATGTCAATTAAAGGGTATATTGGGTAATCTTTGTTTCCAAAATGGATATTTAGCCATTGTTATCTACTGAACAGCAATATATAATTGAGCAATAGTGAAGAAATTAATAGAGAAATGAATCTTGCCAAAAAATATCCATAGAATGTTAAAGTAACACAAAGTTCAACATCTCTGTTTATATGTACTAGATACAGCTGATATGGATATCAAAAACTTTATTTAAAAACTTAAAACTGTCATTCTTGATGATTAGAAACCCACTTGAAATAAAAATTTATCTGAGAACAGCTGGTATGGGTATTAACACTGTTATTGATAAGCAGAGAGCCTTTTTTTTTCTATTATTAACCTGAAGATTACCTCGGAAGGTCGGAATGTTTTTGTCTGCTTTATCACAGAAAGGGTTAACACCCATACCAGCCATTCTGAGATACATAACAATGTGACAGTCTTCTCAGGTCATTATCAGGTTAAGAATAAGATATGAGAAAGTGACTATTATTAATTACGAGTTGTGGAGACGACTGTAATTATAGGTGTAGGGTTTATTTGAATATTTAATGTGTCATGGTACTCAACATTTATAAATAATTCATACAGATATAAAAGTGTTCTCTTTTGCTGGTTTAATGTGGGCTTAAGTTCTTGTAATAGAAGAGCTTCTTTAATTTTTCATTTCTTTATTGTTTAAAACGTTTGATGTGATAAAAAAAAATATTCTGTCATGTATATAAAGTAACAGTTCACCAAACTTTTCCACAGGTGTATTTTTCGAAATATTGCCCACACTGCGTCATGGTTGTGCAGTAGGATTTATGTCCAGAGAAAGAATTGTGACTGTAAAGGCATGTGAAGTAACTGAATTGAAACATCTTTTGAAACTTTATACAATGCACTGTAACTGCCTGTTGTGGAGACACAAATGTAGAGGACGACATTTTGAAAGTCTTCCACCTTTTGTCTTGGACTTGAAGACGAAAAGCAGAAGACTTTCGAAACATTGTCCTCTACACTTGTGTCTCCACAACAGGCAGTTGTGTCCATTCTACAAAGTTTCGTCATGAATATTCTGCCTAAACAATCTATCATAGAATGAAACCTCTTTTGTTCTTATATGAAGGCTATTCAGAAGAATAATGTTGAAGGAGCTCGTATTCATGCAGAGAATGCAATCAGACAAAAGAACCAGGCCCTAAACTACTTACGCATGAGTGCAAGGATTGATGCTGTGGCTAGCCGAGTCCAAACAGCTGTAACAACCAAAAAAGTTACTCAGTCAATGGCAGGAGTGGTGAAGGCTATGGATGCAACAATGAAAAGCATGAACTTGGAAAAGGTAGAAAAGAACTCTTGCTTATCATGTCAACTTTCAACCTGTTCAATTTGAACCCTTCTTTGTCATGTCAACTTTCAACCTGTTCTATTTGAACCCTTCTTTGTCATGTCAACTTTCAACCTGTTCTATTTGAACCCTTCTTTGTCATGTCAATTTTCAACCTGTTCTGTTTGAACCCTTCTTTGTCATGTCAACTTTCAACCTGTTCTGTTTGAACCCTTTCTTGTCATGTCAATTTTCAACCTGTTCTGTTTGAACCCTTCTTTGTCATGTCAACTTTCAACCTGTTCTATTTGAACCCTTCTTTGTCATTTCAACTTTCAACCTATTCTGTTTGAACCCTTTCTTGTCATGCCAACTTTCAACCTGTTCTGTTTGAACCCTTCTTTGTCATGTCAACTTTCAACCTCTTCTATTTGAACCCTTCTTTGTCATGTCAACTTTCAACCTCTTCTGTTTGAACCCTTTCTTGTCATGTCAGCTTTCAACCTGTTCTGTTTGAACCCTTTCTTGCCATGTCAACTTTCAACCTGTTCTATTTAAATAGATACTGAGCATTTCACTGACACATTTTGTTTAAACTGTGTATAAAATTAAATATTATATTTGAGTATGTATTATTTTTCTCTTAAAAGTGACATGTTTGTGTGGCATGAACAGTGTTATATGTGAACCCAAACATGTAAACTTGCACAAACTAGTATTTACAGATAAGCATAGATCTGAAAAAAATGTTTTGGCTGAAGAATTATTCAACACAACCCCCTACAAGAAAAAGGCTAATGTTCTTAAATTGCTTGTTTGTCACAGAAAATTATCTCTCGTGTTTAGTAAATAATTCTAGTTGTAATATTTTTATAAGTAATAAAATTATGCTGTTGTTTTTTTAAACTAGCAGTTTGAAACTTGAATAATATATTCATTACCAAAGAGAGCTGTAAGAAATTAAGATATTAAACTTTATATGATATTTTTTTAAACTACAAACAAAATAATTATTTTATGAAATGACAAAATACCACTAAAATTCCATGTGCTAATTTTGTAATGTTGTTTTCATTGTTTTGAAGTTGTTCAGCTCACAGCTCTCACCTTGTTTTTTCATACAGGTGGGTACGTAGATTAAAAGTTATATTAGTTCACATCAAAACTTTATTTTTAACTTTCTCATAACAATGACCTTTATTATGTGGTGTGAACTAAAATCATACTATTTTACACCAAAATGTTTCTTGTTTGTCATAACTATGGCTTCAATTATGTAATGTCAATTATTATTTAACCTATTATTATTATTAAATATTCTGGTTTAATAAGATGGTTTTATGTGTTTGTTAACAAGTAATTTGTTTGTTTGTTTTTTTTGTATGAATTCAACCAATGTGAAGAACAATAACTCGTTTAAATTTTAAAACTTAATTTTTTTTTTTTCTAATCAGAGCATACTAAAGAAAAGTCATTTCATATATTTCTGGAATTTAATTCAGTTACAACTAACATATTTACAAGATTTATAAAGCAAAATAAAAGTGTAGAATATAGTGTTTTTGTACAAATTAACCTGTCGTTAATTTTTGTTCTTTACAACCACAGATGTCGGCGTTAATGGACAAGTTCGAGAAACAGTTTGAAGACTTAGATGTCCAGTCTTCTTACATGGAAAACAGTATGAGTTCCACTACAACAGTTACTGTACCACAGAACGAAGTCGAAGGACTCATGCAGCAAGTCGCTGATGAAGCTGGGTGAGAAATCTAACAAAACAATTTATCTTAGTAATTATTGTTATTTAGTTGACCATGAAACTGAAATATTTCCTTGTAGCTTACTCTCTAAGACCAGATTCAGGTGTGTATTATAAGGTATCTGTGAAAAACAAACACAAAAAAATTAGAATTCTATTGTGCGTATCACTGAAATTATATTAATGCTGTTCAAAATTTGAACATCTAAATTTCATAACATTAGATAACGAATATGATTTAATAAAATCTTCTTAGGTTACTTTCAACCATCACATATATTGGTTTAAAGTCAAAACCTCTCTTTTTTCAACTCTGACTTGAATTCTATCTCTTAAAAATTTGACTCAAAACCTGCCTTTTAACCCTCTGTTCGTGGGTGGATAAAAGTGTTTACAAAATGTAATGTGACTGTTTTATTATAAATTTATTTCAATAAACTTGTTATCCAAATGTGGTTAATGAACTGAATTTTAATATTTTAATTTCCAAAGGAAATATTTAAACACATGGCTCAACATTTCTGTATCACATGACTTTTATTCATTATGAATCTTACACAACATTTATTCTCTGTGAATCACACATTTTAAGCTGTCTTTCCACCCCATTTGAATATCTGAATTGTGTTGCACATTACCATCTAATATTATAGGATAAGTAATGCTTACATTATAAATTATAACATCCAGTCATTTTACATAAATATAAAAAGTTCAAACCAACTTTCTTTGTCTGCTGTTTTTCACAAAGTTTCAGTAATTCTCTCTGACATTTGCTATTATATTGGTTACAACCAACAGAAAGAAAAGATTATAATTTACTGACTTGTAAGTAATGCTAGTTCACTTTCATAAAAGCTTTTGAACTATCCAACTTGACCAGCTGAGGAAGTTATTTTAAAGCATGTATGGCTTAGTTAGAAAGTCGGTTAAATTGTAATATTTATTTAACATCATTTGCTGCGTGTTTGTTATTATTTTGTGTTTAAATTGAATATTTGAAATAACGAATCAATGTCGTAAAAAATTGGGGTTAACCTTCATCAACACTTAATGTCTTTGACTAAACAAAATACGTGTGATTACTAAAGTTCCTGTTTTTTGCATATGTTTATATTTTACTTCTTGTTATAGAATAAATAATATGTAGAAATTACAAAGTTACTCGGTTACATAAAAAATATAACCTCATAAAATTAGTTTAAAAAATTCTCCATCAGATATTTACACGAGTAGCTCGTGTTTACATAATTCAGTTTGAAAATTTTAACTATGTTTTTGCCAGTTGATTTCTAGCATGGTACATAAGTTTAATAGATAGATAGACACTATCAAAGAACATTTGTATAAATTATTATGAGCATGAAACTGTTTAGGCAAAACAGTTTTAATATTTTGTTGCATTCTATAGTCATTCTAGAAATATAAAAACGTAATTTAGATGTATTTCTTTTCATTTAGTGGTCACAAGGTTGATCAAATGGACTGCATGTGTGTGGTCCTAAGGTAGAGATAGTAATAGATCAGATGTAAAGTTTTAATTATAACAAAACTTAATATTCATTTAGAAAGATTCTAAAGGCAATGCAAATGAAATTTGAAAATTGTAAGATGGAAAACAATTTTTTTTTTAATTATCCCTATGAAAGTAACTTTAAACTCAAATATTGTAGTTCAGACTCTTTGTAAATTCAGACAAGTCTCTATTAAAAATACTTGACTAAAAAATTATTTTTTTTTGTACAAAAGACTTGCATTGAAAAGATCTTGTCAAGTCTTGTAAACTACACTAAAATTTTTTCCCCAAAAGGAGACTAAAAGCCCCCTAGAGAGGTTGTTTGTTTTTACCATGTTAGTGTATTGTCTGTCAGTCAGTAGACACTAAAACATCACATAAGAGAGGTTAATGTTACAATTTTTACTGTTGTGATATCATTAAAATGTGAGTATGTCATGAATCATGAGAAGGAGTATGTACTCTGTAGGCTACAACTCGGCATCACGTGAATTTCAAAAGCAAGAAATAAAAATTTCTTATTCTTTGTCTTCAGACTTGGGTACTTTTAAAACAGAAAACTGTGTTTATAGTTTCATAGTAATCTGGTCATTGCAAGGTTGATCAGAACAATAAAGCCTGAATTGAGAGGGTTAAAATCTGACTATAAAAAATTTCACTTTCACCAAATATCCAAACATTCTGTACACATACATATACAGGGTGTCCCAGAAGTCGCGCACCATACGTACATATAATAATGTCAAAGGATTAGCACTGCAACCCTCAACAAAGTAAAAGACAGTTTTATAAAGAGAATTGATGAATGTATCAAAGCAGAGGGTGAACAGTTTGAGCATCTGTTATGATTATTATCAATAAAATTGTTATTCATATGTATTAACATAAAAATTTATATGGTGCGTGACTTCTGGGACACCCTGTATACTTATATTTTATGAACAGTGTTTACCACTTCATTCTTTTATTGCTAGAGAGCATTTCAAATTCAAAGTATAATGATTTGTTTTGAAGTTATTTGTAATTGAGAAGGTAGCACATTAAACATTGTGATCAGATGAAAGTCTTTTTATCACATAAATAATGGTGTTGTAACTTTGCTCCATTTCAGTAAACTGTATAAAGTTAGAAAACTTCAAATTCTAGCCCAGCATCAGTAACATTTTTATATTTTGTTTGTCAGTGGTTGTTGAGACTAGATATTATTTTGTTTTACCTGATAGTTTGTAACTTTGTTTTTGGTTTTCTTGAGGTTCATAACTGTTGTGCTATAAGTTATCCAGTATTTTACACCATTGATACTATTAGAATAGATGTCATTTAGCATTAGAAATAAACACACATTAAATTCTTGTATGGCACCAAGTTAGTGTTACAGAAATTGTCCACATTTTAACTCTGTTGAGCTTTGGTGTTTTTAAGAATACAGCAGTCACAATTAAGCCTACACTATGAAATAAAAACTTTTAACTACAAGAGTTTGCCAGTAACAAGATGTCACCTGATAATACAAGTTTCTGTGTTTCTTATAATTTCAATTAGTAAAAAATTCAGACACTTTGACTTCAGAAATACCTAAATAAAAGATTTTTTTGCATTAAACTTGTTTAAACAATTGTGTTTTTGTTTGTTTGTTTCCACAAAAATACTAAAGTTATTTGATAATAAATTTATAAGTTCACAGGCAAAAAATTCCATAATACTTGTAAATGTTTTGTGTGTTAACTCTGGAAAGAAAATACTGACATTTTGCAGACTGAAAGTCTAAACATTGATACAAGAAAACTGTAAAGTTAACTACAACAAGTGGAATTTGTTATTCTGAACTTTTAAATATTTTGATGGAATCTTTGTTATGTATATTATAAAATTAAGCCTTTCAGAAATCTTTGTTACATAATTATTTAAATATATCTCCTGCAGGCTGGAATTAAATATGGAACTACCACAGGGAGAGTTAGGGTCAGTTGGAACAAGTACAGCTGCGTCTACAGAACAGGTGAGACTCGTAAAGTTTCCTTGATGCGACTATCAAATTTGTTTGTTTGAATTTCGTGCAAAACTAAACTTGTATACATTTTTATTATCACTTGCATTTCTTTTAACTTTGGTCTGTTACATCAGTATTATGTAGACCTCTGTTTATAAAACACATTTATTTGTAGCAAGAAATTAAATTTAAACATCGGTAACTATTATTAATGTGTAGACACAATAAAACAAAGTTACTATTATATCAGGTATTCAGCATGTCCCTTCTGTCATTACTAGGATTAATTTTAAAGTCACAGTTTCCTTTTTTTTTCAGTTTTTTACATTGAATAATTTTTCATGTTCGTAAATGTGGTTGGTTTATTGTATTGGTTTAAAATCACTACAGACATTTAAATATGAATTGTACACACACACACACACACACACACACACACACACACACACACACACACACACACACACACACACACACACACACACACACACACACACACACACACATCCAAGTGAAATTCTTAATTTAAAGTAACTAAAATGTTTTGATGAAATTCTGAAATGGCTAAACCTTAGTTTTAATTAATGTCAAAGGCATCAGATAACACAAAAACAACATTTAATAGACAGCATGTTGTCAGTGTACTATTAAGACCTTTATAGATCTAAGACAGATTCATTCTGTGTTAAATAATGAGTAGTTTGAGGAGTACAAAATGTTTCCCCTCCATGGCTAGTAGTGATAAGTAAAGACTGGTATAACTTGTGCAAGTATTGATTTATCAGGAGTTGTAGTCTACATTTATGTGGAAGGTGATCCCATGTAAAGTCTTGTATAAACGTACTGGTTTATAACGGATTAAAGTCGATAAACTGAACGTGCCCACATCAGTACATGCAAGTATTCCCAGTATCTTTCTAATTTAAACAACAATCATTTTGTAACTACCTTTCTAAAAATTGCTTGATAGGCTTACGTTGCTACAGAAATTTGATTGTGAAGTATCCAGTCCTTATGAGAATACAAATAAGTTTTATACACATTATCAGCAGTTGAAAAAAATATTCTATATGTTTATGATGTGAATGAATTAACATGTGATTTGTATCCATTCTCTTGGATGTTTTTTCTGCTTCTCCTTATAAAGTATCAGTTATTAAATGGTGGAAGAAGAGAGTGTTCATGTTAAAACGTGTGAGCCTGTAGGAGAGACTGGCCATTTGTGGGTTTTGCTTAAGGTAGATGTAGTCAACGTAGTAAGTTGTATTTTGAATATAAATTCACAAAATTCAGAACTGCAAATGGTTTTGTTTTGTTTTTTTACATAGATTTACAACCAGGGACATGCCAGCTAGATATATACCAGTTCTGGACAATCCATGACATTGTGAAACAACCTGTGTGAGACTAATTTTTAATTGTGCTGAAAGTTAATTGTAACAAATTTTCCAAACCCCTCCTTCCTTCCTCATTATTTATTCTCATTTGTTCGACATGATTAACCAAAAAGCTGTAACAGCTTCCTGTGAAAGAAAAGGTTAATATTAGACCATGAATTTTGACAAGTTTTCTCCAGGTCCTCAACTGTATGCTGATATTTTTTAACAGCACAAAAGTTTATAATGGTTGCATCATCATAGTGTTTACAAATATATTACTGTGGTCCTAGGTTCTTTGGACCATAACAAGTATATTGTTGTGGTTTCCAGTTCTTTGGATCTTGACAAGTATACTGCTGTGATTCTAGGTTCTTCAGACCTTGACAAGTATATTACTGTGATATGGGCTTTTTTGGATTGTGACAAGTATATTACTGTGGTTCCAGGTTCTCCAGACTTTTCTTCCCATGAAAAGATCTGTTCATTTAATGGTTTAACTATAAGTTTGTTAACTTCTGGTTCTTGAACTTTTTAAATATCAAATCTTTGTTTATTTATACCAAAAGTTGTTCTCAGATTCATTGCAACAATTTTTTTTTTTTTCAAAGATATATCATTCCTCACCATTGCCTTGACCAAGAAGGATGAGAAATTTGCTCTAGAATGGTTTATGATGTAGATGTTGGAACCTTTTGTTGTCCAATGCTCTTCCAGTTCTTCTGCTTGTAAGGAGATACCTGATGCTTCCTTCTTTGAAATGTAACATTTTTTGGTTATAACCTGTCTTGGTGCTTGAGCCATTTTTTGATGTATCGTTAGTTTACCTGTGACAGCAGTGGTGCATCAAATGGTTGGAAATTCTCCATGAACCAGATGTAAAAGATGCCAAACTTGTTATTAACAATGTCACAGAACATACTTGTGGAACCATGCTACTGAACACAATTAGTTCATGGAAAGTGTGACTGAATCTCTGTTTTAACCATTCCTCAAATTCCTGTTCCATTAAGCATATGTTATTGAAATATTGAAGTTGTGAGTAAGGTGTTCAGTGTATCTTCATATGTAAAACAGGTGAGTCTCTGGTAGACCATTAGTTGGCTGTCAAGAACTAGAAAGTGAGATTTTTCTTATCAGTCTGTTGTAAGACAATTAGTTGGTCTCTAACAGACTAAAGGTGAGATTTTCTAACAATTATGTAGGCAAGACCCTTAGTTGGTCTCTAAAGAGCTAAAGGATGAGATTTTTCTTATGTGTCTGGAAGTATCTCCATTTGTTTGTCTCTAAAAGTCTGAAGGATGATATTTCATTATCAGTCCATAGATATGACCATTAGTTGGTCTCTTAAAAATCTGAAGGGTGAGATTTGTTACAACAAATGTCATTGACTAGTACTGTATTTGTAAGAGAGGTTCATAAAATTCCTAATTGCAAAAGGTTTTTGTGTTTGTTATTTACATCTAGAAACCAGCACTCCTAAGACTGGTCTTAGGAGGAATCATTCTCAGTGTTTCACAGGTTTAGAAAATGAGACCAACTAAATTTAAAATTATTAACAGTATTATACCAGTCACCTACCTGGTATTTTTAAGTGCTAAGCATTGATTACACAGCATTTCATATGAGGCACACTGTATCCACGGAAACGTTTTACTTGCAAAAGTAAAAAAACCCTTTGGGAGTTGTTGGTGCACCTGTGAAGTGGTGTTTATAATGCCTCACTTATTATTGTTTATATCATCACCTACTATATTTTCTGTACCCCAATCCCCATTTATTGTGTACTATTCAAATCTAACTGCTACCATGCATTGCATTACACATAGGCTTACTGCGAGTCTGTATGAACTTCATCTGGTGCATGTGTTTATGCCATACGTTGGTGATTATTCCTGTTATTTAACATGTCAAGTAGATCTGTTGGAAACTTTAGTTTCAAACATCATAAAGAATAATAAACCAATAATGGTTTTAGTTTCATTTGTTGACCTCTTTAATTGATTCATTAAATTGTGTTTTTTTTTCTTAGGAGGAGATGCTAAAACAAGGATTGTGGGGTGAAAGATTTGTAGTTTAAATATTAATAACATTTGTTTGTATGCGACTTCTTGTTTTATTTTTCATTATGTAATATACTAGACAGTCATGGTTGTGGTCTCAACTGCAACACTAATAGAGACTTGGATATGTCAGTCTATCATACAGTTATACTTTCCTTGCCGTCTTCAATTCATTCTTGTGCTGTATACCGATTTTGAGACTATAATATTTTAAGTTTAATCACCACATAATATACACTACATAGCCAAAAGTGTGTGGACACCCCTTATAATTAGTGGGTTTGGCTATTTAAGCCACACGCATTGCTAACAGGTGCATAAAAATCAAGTATACAGCCATGCAATTTCCATAGACAAACATTGACAGTAGAATGGGTCGCACTGAAGAGCTCAGTGACTTTCAACGTGGCACTGTCACAGGATGCCACCTTTCCAACAAGTCAATTCATCAAATTTCTGCCCTGCTAGAACTGCACCAGTCAACTGTAAGGGCTGTTTAGGAGTAACAACAGCTCAGCAGTAGGCCCACAAGCTCACAGAACAGGACCACTGAGTGGTGAAGCACGTAAAATTCATCTGTCAACAACTGCAACATTTACTACCGAGTTCCAAACTGCCTCTTGAAACAACGTTAGCACACAAACTGTTCATTTGGAGCTTCATGAAATGGGTCTCCATGGCCGAGCAGCTGCACACAAGCCTTAGATCACCATGCAGAATGTCAAACATCAGCTGGAGTAATGTGAAGCACATTGCCATTGGACTCTGGAGCAGTAGAAATGCATTCTCTGGAGTGATGAATCACTCTTCACTATCTGGCGGTCTGATGGATGACTCTGGATTTGGCAAATACCAGGAGAATGTTACCTGCCTGAATGCATAGTGCCAACTGTAAAGTTTTGTGGAGGAGAAATAACGGTCTAGGGCTGTTTTTCATGGTTTGGGCTAGGCTCTTCAGTTCCAGTGAAGTGAAACCTTAATACTACAGCATACAATGATGCTCTTGGGAATTGTGTGCTTTCAACTTTGTAACTGCAGTTTGGGGAAGCCCCTTTTTTGTTTCAGCATGACAATGCTTCCATGCACAAAGCGAGGTTCATAAAGACATGGTTTGCCAAGGATGGTGTGGAAGAACTTGGCTGGCCTGCACAGAGCCCTGACCTCAACACCATCAAATTGGAATGCCAACACTGATGTTCTCACCCACCATCAGTGCCAGACCTCACTAATGCTCTTGTGCTAAGTAGGAGTGAATCCCCACAACCATGTTCCAAAATCTTATGATTAGCCTTCCCAGAAGAGTGAAGGCTGTCATAGCAGCAAAGGGTGGACCAACTTCATATTAATACCCATGGTTTTGAAATGAAATGTTCAACAAGCACATGTGTATGTGATGGTTATGTGTTCACATGCTTTTGGCCATGTAGTTTATCTGTACAAGTTTTAAGGCTGTAGCATTTTAAGTTTAATAACCACATTATATCTTTGTTAAAAAGCACAAGTAGTAAACAGACAGTTATTTCCCAGGGATAAGTAATGTAGAAACTTTGCAGAAAAGGTTATTGTAGCACATAGGTGTAGCTTATTACTGATGTAGAAAATGACATGTTAAAGAACCATTCCAACCATCAGAACTCTAAGTACGTTAAAAGTAAACTTTATTTGTTCAGGGCAAAGTTGTTTTTGATAGGTTAAAGTATACCCCAGCGTGTTCAGAAGAGACAGCAAGAAATTAGTAGTTTTTATTTTTGAATAATGATGACAATTTGTCACCAGACAGTTTGGCAGATAGAGGGATTCACCGAGTGATTATTTATTTCTGTCTTAACATTACTTAACTCTATCTTCATTTAACGTTTTTTTTTATCATCTTTTCTTCAGGATGAACTTACTCAACGATTAGCAAAGCTCCGTCAAAGCTAGGATTGAAATATGACAAGAGGAGGGAAGCGTGCTCTATAAGATATGATATTCTCTGTCATCCAATAGTATAAATTACAAAATAATTAAAAACTAAATAAATTTTAAATATACTAATTTTACATGAAGTTGCTGTAAGAAACAAAACTTTGCATATTTAAGATGTATAAAATCAAAACCAGAACTTTTGTGTGAGGTATATCTGTGTATAAAATTACCTTATAGTTAATAGGTCAGTGTAGAGTATTTTCAATATGTATTATTTTTCATTGTGTTGTCATCATTAAAATTTTTATATCGAGTACATAAACTTTTGTTGTTGTAATATTTTGCAATTAAAACCAATGCAGTATTATGGGCAATAAATATTTGCATTTTGTGTCTGTTTCAGGACTACAATGTATAAAAACTAGCCTTAGAAATCACATTTAAGGATATAAAAGTGGTGTTTACAAATAATCTTAAAGGATAATATAAACACCTTTCTCAAGTGGTAAGGCTTAAGAAGGAGATCAAGTGATTAACAAAGACGTCTAAAGAAACGACTCCGTATTATTAATAATGAACCACAAGTTTACTTAAAGACGTTTCTTGTTGATGGAGTAAGCTTACTCAGTTCAGCTTTTTCATTTTTAAAATGAAAGGAGTAAAAACTTAAAATATATTATGTGTTGATGTTTTAAATAACTAATAAAAGTTATCTTTAACTTTGTCAGAAATGTAGTCTTTGAGAGTTGAATTAATTGATGTTAACTGCTAATCAGAGCAGGCTGTGCATAAAATGAATCTGAAAATGAACTTGTTAATTACATAGCTAATTAAATATACATTTATATAGGTAAGGAGTAGAATAAATGTTTCGTCAGTTGGGTACTTTCACTATGAACAGTATTTTCAAATGGAAACCGAATCATATTATTTTGCAAGGTCTGGTCATATTAAGACACAGTAGTTAGCCCTAAAAACAGACATTAAGCTGTCTAAAAGTCTTTATAATAATGGCATCTGACATAAGAGATAAAGCAATCAATCTCGTGAATGAAAGTAACAATTAATATTACCTAGGAAATGCAAAAACTAGCTACAGATTTCAAGTACTGGCTTAAAAGCAATCATAAAACAATAAATACCCTATAACCCAAGTTCTTTCAAAAGGTGGACTTTTCTTCTTCAGTTTGTCCATGAAGAACAGATGTCCATCATTTCAAAGTACTTGAATTATAGGGTTTTTATTGTTTTATATTAAAACGTCTTGAATGTGCATGTTTTTCTTGCATGTTAAAATGTATCACAATACCATTGTGGAATAATTTCAGTCCATCGTGTTGCAAACTGTATTAATCTTGTATTTGATAGTTGTAAGCACAGATGTGTTTGCATTGGCTACAAGGTATCATCAGAAGTAAGCACTCTAGCAGAGCATTGTTATTTCCATAGAATATAAATGCTTTAAACTGAATTGTGAAAACATCATATAACTATCTTTTTAACTAATTACATTCTGAAGGTTTCTCATCAGAGTTTGTTTGTTTTTCTGTTAAGCATTTATGTTCTTCGAAGAGACATTTAAATTTCATCAAAACTCTCTTTTCATCAAAAATCAGAAATCGTTCCCAGTTATTTTATCTGTATAAAATACCTCACATTATAGGTTTGATATTCTTAAAGTTACACCTTGTAAACATTAACTAAGACTGTTATCTGAATTTTTTTTCTGAGTTGCTTGAAGCAGAAGATCGTGTAATACTCCAGCCATGTGATAATTCAATATAATATAGGGTTTGTTACACTTGAACCAAGTTAATGTAACTTTGTGTCAATAAACGATAAGATCAGTAAGTCTTTTCTGGGGGGTGATTATTTATTTCTTGTTAATAGAGAATTATTGTGTAACTGATAATTTGAACATATTATAATAGATGTAAACATGCTTAAATTACTAATCGTTACTATCAAAAAATTGTAAATAGATGTTTACTTAAATGAACTTTCACATTAGTTTCATTGTCAATATACGGTGTTAAACATGTATTAAATACATAATTTAAAAAGTTACCAGTCTGTTATTGAATATACAGTCACCATATTGTGTATATTTGTAATATACTATTAAATATACAAGCCTCTAATACCATATCGTGTATATTTGTAATTTGATGTAGAATATACAACTCCCTGTAACCATATCATGTATATTTGTAATCTCTTACATGTATTGAATGCACAACTTTTTGTTACCATATCGTGATTTTGTTGATAACTACAGTTTTAAAACAGAAACAGTTCTGACTTACAGCTTGACTGAAACAGCTTTTGTAAGCCTGTGTCACTTTATAACAGCAGCCAGTATTCGTTTCTTTAATTCGATGAGGTCAATTAGTTTGTATAAATTACTGCTTTATTATAAACATCGTTCAATAAAATTAATATATAACACTTACGACAGACATATACTCAATAGTTTTATTTGTTGTGTTCTGAATGATTTGCAAATAAATAAATAAAATAGTTTTTTATGATCCTTCCTGTTAAATTCAAACATTTTTCATGTGACATGTTTTTGTCAGAATCCACCATACATATCGTGATAAAAAGTAAGGCCAGGGTTGGTTCTTGACTTGACCCTCACAGGGCCATGTACCTTTAACCACTGAAATAAATAACTTTTAACAATGTTAGCCTTTCATAAGCCATTGAAAGAAAGAAGAAAATTTCAATACTACCGTTGGTTAAAGCAAAAACGATAAAGGAGAGGTGAGGTTTAATTGCAAGTTTAATGTATATTACTTCATGTAATTCTAAATTTCTTGAATATAATAACTGTGCTATAACACGATTGATTTGGCTTAGTAAAACTGAGAGTACTATTGGTGGATAAAAATAGTTTAAAGTTTACTTTGCTTCTCAGTATTGGAACATAATACTCGATTGTTATCGTTAAAATTAAAGATGTATTGAATTCGATGTACAGATACCCAGTTGTTGGTTTATATCTTTGTTTGTTTCAAAATAATTTTGAGTTACCTTGGTATACGTAGTTCCACTTCCTGTCATATAGCTATTTATTTAAGTCGTTTGGTATAATTCTTAACGTGGTATGAGTTTGTATGTCTTTACCACTTCTAGCTCTCGGTGAGTTACAAATTCAAGACGTTGAAATTCATGACTCGATTCTCAGCACCCGGCACAAGAACAACAGCAACGTTTTGCCATTCCATCTGGATGTAAAACGTTGTTGGCATTGAAAACATTTAAGAACAGTTTTTAATACTTCTGAAACAAAAACTTTTAAGTCTACGAACACTTCATAAACCAGAGCATTTAATAAACAACGACCTTCATAACAGTGGTTCTTATTCGTTTCAGAGTGTTATTACAATATAGCAATCGGATCTAGCGAAATTTTTTATACAGACAAAACTAGATTTCAGGCGAAGCATTATGTTTGTGAAAAGATTGTCTGGCCTTTCGAGATACCCACTTTCTGGTGTAAAGGTAAGTGGTACAAAAACAGCGCGTGCATGTTTACGTCTAATTTCAAAACGTGTGTGTGTTTTTATTTTTTGTTTATCGTATCTGTTTCTTCATGTTACGCAAGTAACTTGGAAAGGTATATCGTGAACATATAGTCCAAATTATCATAGTTAATTTTGTGATTGTAGGTCATTTGAATGAGGTCACACCAGTAAACGTGTGTACACGAGTTTTTGATTGCATTGTGTTCAAATAACTTTTAACAATGTTGGTGTTTGATACTACAGTATCAGTTGTTGGAAACACAACAACAAGATAAATAAGGACTTGTAAAACTTAGTGTGATTAAGTCTTAACTTCTTGAAAAGAAACAAAGAAAACTAATTCCCTTTTAAACGGCTTCGAGAAATGTAACACGACAGATCTCGCGTAATTCTACGTTTTATATGTAGTTTATTTCTCCGAGAAACAATTTTTTTTCGTATTTCTTCATAAGCTGTCAAATAATAAATCGTTTACGTAACTGTCTAACGCAATGGAAACTGGCGGGAAAAATGTTCGTATCTCTTTGTGTTTGTTGTTTTCCACTATTATGCGGTCTTATAGCTAAATGGCCCGGCAAGATCAGGTGGTTAGGGCGTTCGATTCGTAATATGAGAGTTGTGGGTTCGAATCCCCATCACACCAAATGCTCGCCCTTTCAGCCACGAGGCGTTATAATATATGGTCAGTAAAAGTATGTTGGTAAAAGAGAATCCCAACAGCTAGTGGTGATAACTGGCTGCCTTCCCTCTCGTCTTACACTGCCAAATTAGGGAAAGTCATCGCAGAGAGCATTCGTAATACTTTAAAACAAAACCAAACCAAAACCTACTTGATTTCTCTAGCAACAATAATTTAAAGTCACGTGATGATTTGTATCTGACGAACAAATACTATTTATGTAAGTACCAATTACTATGTATGAAGATACTTAAAGACAACGAAAATTTGTAATTCTGCTTACGGCGACCTCTGTGATAATACAGGTTAAACATATTCCGATCAAACTACAGGGTGGTCGCTAGAAAAGCGGAAAATTTGTCAAAGAGCTATTTATTTTCACAAAGAATAACTTTTACAAAGTTTTTAAAGGCATATGTTATATTACACTCATAGATGCTCAAAATGTCGTCCGTGATATTAAAATCATGCATTTTATTCATGATGTAAAGAAATCAAAATAGAAATGAGTAAGCACGCATTATATTTATGATCTCATCTGACCCTCAAATTTTCCGCTTTTCTAGCGACCACCCTGTATATTTAAATTAAGATCTACGAAACATTTCTGAAGTCTTACCTGTACCACGGAACTAAACCATCAAAAACAGCAACCAAGATTGCCAGCAAACCTATATTTTCGTTTGTGCACCTTGTTTATGTTTATTTGTTTTGAATTTCGCGCAAACCTACACGAGGGCTAATTTAGCAGTATATGACTAGAAGAAAGGCAGTTATCACCACTCACTCCCAACTCTTGGGCTATTCTTTTACCAACGAATAGTGAGATCTACTGTCACGTTATAACACCCAAACGGCAGAAAAGGTGAAGATGTTTGGTGTGACGGGGATCCGAACCCGCGACTCGTGGATTACGAGTCGAGTGCTTTAACCACTGGGCTATGCAATCTGTTAACCTCATGAAAATGTAACTGAAGAGTTACGTTGTGTACTGGCTATAAACACGCATGTATAGACACACCCACGCTAGTTAGCTATAAGGACAGGATTAAATATGCCTCTCAGTTCGTTACATCTTTTACAGAAATAACGTTTAACTTGTTACAAAATTTTGAAAAACTATTTAAGTATACTTCATTTTCTATGTTATTAAAAAGATACAATCATACCAGTTGCATAGTACAGAAGAATGTGTTTTCTTATCACTCGTATCTTAAATGACACTTAACATGTTGAGTGTCAAATATTTCAGCTGCTACAATACGACTCTAATGCTTCTTCATTTTGTAACTTTTTTTCGGAAAGCTATTTTGGATCGAAAGTGAAACAGTTTGTAAGTAGGTCAATTGCATGAGTGGTGTTGACATCTAGCGTTGAAGTTAGGTATTATTGAGAACGAATTAACTTGTCCATGGCATTGTGTTACCGATCGGCACTGAACAGGTTAAGGTTCTTTTAAGCCACGAACATTTGTGTTTAATGAACTTTAAAGAGTGTGTTTTCTTATAGCAAAGCGACATCTGGCTATCTGTTGTATCAACCGAAAGAAATCAAACCCATGATTTTAGCGTTGTAAGTCCGAAAACCTATCACTGTTCCCGCAAGAAACATAAACTGTATAAGTTTAGTCAATTTTTAATTAATGCAAATATATGCTGAATGGCTTCTTTATTAAAGAATACCCACATAAAGTTAGATTTCACCACCTCTTGCCATAAAAAAACAACTTGTATGATGAAATGTGCCTTGTTTGCAGTCCATTTATTGAGCAGTTTAAACTACAATTGATTGAGGGTTAAGGGATGTAATGCTTAAAGTTAAATTGGTTTCTGCAAAGAAGATGGCTGTAGTCTTGAATTTCGAATGCTACAAATTTAACAGATTACTGTGTCGTTGAGTCAAAGAAGAAACCTTGTACATCAAAGTGAAAATACAGCTTTATTGGGTGTACTTCATCAATAAAAGAAATGTTCAAGTACCTTTTTCATATGTTTGTTTTTCTAAAAGAATCCAAACAATCTCTAATTTCAAATACTTCTCCACACTGACACTCCACCTCTGTCTTCTTGCAACGTCCGAACAGCACAAGCAAAATCAAATGGCTCACCAGAACACATTGTACACAGTTATTAATACTCTAGGTATCCATGAAGTTCCTGTCTCCATCTGAGAAATCAGTCTTAAGATTGGTAGATGGCTATCACAGTTTTGTAATGTCTTTTGCTTGAGACTATGGGGTGTAACCAGGATTACGGTTGGGGGGGAGAGCATAACGTACCAATTTCTGAAAATATTTTTACCTTTCTTCTTTAAAAGGTTAGATCACCTGAACATTGAATAACTATGCAAGAGGGATATGATACTAATTTAATGATTTTTATTCGCTAAAACCAAAGTAAATAATTTTTATCATCTTCTCAGAAAATTATCTAGTTAGTGACATTAACAAACTGCATGCAAGTAGCTATTAGTCGCTATAATGTAATCAATTCTCACTTTAAGCTTCTGGTGTCATTCACAATAGTGTAATTACTTTTGCTTTTAAATTTTGATTTGACCGTTTCTTGTGGACACGTGTCGCTTAGTCAGTCTGATTTCATTGTTAATCCCAGCCAAGTTTTCAGTCAACATCAATAAACTTAAAAAGGGCCATAGTCGCCTCTGGCCCTCCCCTTGTGACGGCTGGAAACAGTTGAATCCTGACATCTATTGAAGATATCAGACAATTTTATATATGCAAAACTTTTTAAATCATATTTTATATCATCAGCGAGTTCAAATAAATAATTTCTTTCTAGTAATAAACGTGCACCATTTTGATTGCCACTAGTATAGTGAAGTCCAGTGATAGATGTGTTATAAACAACGAGTAATAACGCTCCTGACAGACTGGCCCTCAATAACAGAAAATAAGTGATTTTTGATTACGAGAAACCCAACTAAAATAAATCTCAAGATTCAACAAACTACAAAACCTTACACACTACGTACTATATGTTTCCGACGTCAGAAGAGATCCTTTCTCATTGTCAAACAGACTAATTAAAACAGGCCAACATTTTTGCATTTATAAAGATAAAACAATCACAAAATTGTGTGAGTTTCGCATAAGAAGATATATCTGGATTGATTGAGCAGAATTTCTTAGAATTGAGTGACTTAAGCCTATTATAAAGTGCGTCTCTTACAGTGGTGTGGCTTGATTTGAATCTCGTGCAAAGCTACACAAGGGCTATTTGCGCTAATCGTCCCTAATTTAGCAGTGTAAGACCGCCTACTCTTGGTGTACACTTTTACCAACGGCTTAAAGGGCGAGCATGTTTAATGTGACAAGGATTCGAACTCGCGAACCTCGGATTACGAGTCGAGTGGTGTGTGAAAGAATTACAAGATGGGGAAGCTTGACTGGACATAAAGATTTTACAATAAGAGACGTAAAGCTTAAGGAGCTACTAAAACCAATTCTCGTTCTACTAAAGGCAGCTCAAGCTTGAAATATCTGGAGGTATGCCCTTCCCCAGAAAATTAATAAAATAATATTATTTACAAGTGCTATATAAGTCAAATATTTAGAAATATTTATTTCCTGAGGCCTCTGTCTTACATCAGCTTTTATGCACCATATCATTAACCGTTGGAATGAGTATTTGAATGAGATTCCCGATTTTTTTCTTGTTTTAACTTCATTAGTTTGTTTGTTTGTTTTGGAATTTCGCACAAAGCTATTCGAGGGCTATCTGTGCTAGCCGTCCCTAGTTTAGCAATGTAAGACTAGGGGAAAGGCAGCTAGTCATCACCACCCACCGCCAACTCTTGGGCTACTCTTTTTACCAACGAAAAGTGGGAGATATACCGTCACATTATAACGCCCCCACGGCTGAGAGGGCGAGCATGTTTGGCGCGAACCAGTGACCCTCGGATTACGAGTCGCACGTCTTACGCGCTTGGCCATGCCAGGCCGAAACTTCATTGGTAAACATTACTTTTCTTTAACTGTTTTTTTCTTAATATTTTCTTACGTCACGACCGTGTGTTCTAACTGTAGTCTTACACTGAATTAGGGATGGCGAGCGCAGATAGCCTCGTGTATCTTTGCGCGAAATGCAAAATAAACCAAATCAAATCCTACACTACTATGAGAGACGCACTTTGTCTAACACATTATAATAGGCATAAGTCACTATGAGAGACGCACATCTTCTAATACATTATAATAAGCATAAGTCACTCATTTATATATATATATAACTACAACCATTCCTTCCTTTTAAATAGGCCTGGCATGGCCAAGTTGTTAAGGCATTCCACTCCTAATCTGAG
Source organism: Carcinoscorpius rotundicauda (assembly GCA_011833715.1). Lineage (NCBI taxonomy): Eukaryota > Metazoa > Arthropoda > Merostomata > Xiphosura > Limulidae > Carcinoscorpius > Carcinoscorpius rotundicauda. Next base: position 79,760,109 of record CM022400.1, on the reverse strand, counting down.
GATCACGGATTCGAATCCTCGTCACACCAAACAAGCTCGCCCTTTCAGCCGTTCGAGTGTTATAATGTGACAGTCAATCCAACTATTGGTTTGGTAAAAGAGTAGCCCAAGAGTTGGCGGTGGGTGGTGATGATCTAATCTTACACTGCTAAACTAGAAGAGGCTCGCGCAGATAGCCTCTTGTAGCTTTGCACGAAATTCGAAAACAAAAACATACATACATTTACTGAATAAACACAGTTTTAAACATATCTGTAAAGAATTTTAAAATATGATTGGATAGAGTAGGAATTAGGTTATCACATATTCATAAAATACACAACATGGCCAAACGCATGTGAACACCCCTTCTAATTAGTGAGTTCAGCTATTTCAGTCACATCCATTGCTAACAGGTGCATAAAATCAAGCATACAGCCATGCAATCTCCATAGACAAACACTGGGAGTAGAATGGGTCATACCGAAGAGCTCAGTAACTTTTAACGCGGCACTGTCATAAAGTGTCACCTTTCCAACAAGTCAGTTCGTCAAATTTCTGCCCTGCTATAACTGCCCCTGTCAACTATAAGTGTTATTATTGAAGTGGCAATGTGTAGGAGAAACAACAGCACAGCCACGAAGCGGTAGGCCATACAAGCTCACAGAACGGGACCGCCGAGTGCTGAAACGCGTAAAACTCGTCTACCCACAGTAGCAAAACTAACTACCGAGTTCCAAACTGCCTCTGGAAGCAACGTTAGTACAAGAACTGTTTGTCGGGAGCTTCATGAAATGGGTTTTCATGGCCAAGCCGCTATGGAAACACCTAAGATCACCATGTACAATGCCAAGCGTTAACTGGAGTGGTGTAAAGCATACTGTCATTGGACTCTGAAGCAGTAGAAACGCGTTCTCTGGAGTGGTGAATCACGCTTCACTATCTGGCAGTCTGACAAATGAATCTGGGTGTGACGGATACCAGAAGGACACAACTTGCCTGAATGCATAATGCCAACTGTAAAGTTTTGTGGAGGAGGAATAATGGTCTGGGGCTGTTTTTCATGGTTTGGGCTAGGCTCTTTAGTTTCAGTGAAGTGAAATCTTAATGGTACAGCATACATTGTCATTCTAGAGAATTGTGTGCTTTCAACTTTGTGACAACAGTTTAAGGAGGACCCTTTTTTGTTTCAGCATGATAATACCCCCGTGCACAAAGAGAGGTCCATAAAGACATGGTTTTCTGAGGTTGGTGTGGAAGAACTTGCTGGCCTGAAAGAGACATGACCTCGACCTTATCGAAGACCTTTGGGATGAACTAGAACCCCTGACTGCAAGCCAGGCCTTCTCGTCCGACATCCGTGCCCAATCTCACTGATGCTATTATTGCTGAATAGAAGCGAATTCCCGCAGCCATGTTCCAAAATCTGATTCAAAGCCTTTCCAGAAGACTAGAGGATGTTATAGCAGCAAAGAGGAGACCAATTCCATAATAATAAACATGGTTTTTGGAATGAGATGTTCAATAAACACGAATGGGTGACATTGTTACCCTCATTGTGAGAGTAAAACATGTGCTAATTTTTTCATTATGAATGCATCTAATTTTCAGGAAATGAGTATCCATATACCCCATATTTGAGAAACAAACATTTGCGATCGCTCGATAATATTTGGTCAACATTAGCGATTCATCCGCTTTGTAGTAAATTGTGAATAAAATGTGGAAGAATTTGTTTTGTTTATTATTGTTGTTGTGTTTTGTTTTTGGCAAATGCGCAAATTATGACCTTATAGAACAGATTTATCATGAGAAATCATAGGTAATTCGAAAATTAATTTAAAATAAAATATGCAACGTTATACTCTGTTGATCCAATGGTTGAAAAAGCTTGTTTGTTTGTTTTGGAATTTCGCACAAAGCAACTCGAGGGCTATCTGTGCTAGCCGTCCCTAATTTAGCAGTGTAAGACTAGAGGGAAGGCAGCTAGTCATCACCATCCACCGCTGACTCTTGGGCTACTCTTTTACCAACGAATAGTGGGATTGATCGTAACATTATACAGTCCCACGGCTGGGAGGGCGAGCATGTTTAGCGCGACGCGTGCGCGAACCCGCGACCCTTGGATTAGAGTCGCACGCTTTACGCGCTTGGCCATGCCAGGCCATGGTTGAAAAAGCAAATAGATACTTTGTTTATTGTTTTAAAGGTTGTAAGTGATTAATAAGCCTGTCGCTTAATCGATTATATTATCGACTATCATTCATTAATCGCTCAGTTCTATAACTGTATCCACAATATCTTTGTTTCTGAAAGTTGCGCAAAATTACATAAATTCTATCTTTGCTGGTAATTTCTGATTTCAAACATTTAGACTAAGAAAACAATTAGCCAACCATTAGACTACACTGATCAAATAGTGGGTTGTGACCGTCAATCATAAATGCAACCACATTACCAGTGTAGAGCTTTCTTTCACAAGATACGTTCAAAGTGATATAGCTATTTTTCTTTAGTTATTTTATTGATATTAAACTTGCGTTATAACATAAAATAAATTACAATTTCCAAATCTTACCCCAAACACTCATGTTTTGGGGTTTTCTCTAATTAGATGAAATTATTATTTATAAGTAATTCTTTGGTGTCTTTAATTTTAATTCAGTACACGTTAGGGTAATCTGGCATGACCAAGTGCTCGATTCGTAATTTATGAGTCGCACGTTGGAAGCCGTCGCTGAATTCGTTGGTAAAGAGTAGCCCAAGATTTGGCGATTGGAGGTACGGGCTACCTCCCTTCCCTCTACTTTAGTGTTTGTTGTAAAAGAAAATTAGCGACAAGTATATATTATCCACCAATTAGCTATATGAATAATAATATATATCAAACTTTAAGGCAAGCCAATAACGACTCATAGAATGGTTATGAAATTTTTATTTTTTGAAAGAACAAACTTTTAGTTCATAGCTCCGTCATCTATTGGTCAATTCGAAATCTAATTACAGTTCTGAACTCAGGAGGCCGAATCCGTTATGTGTTTAATCATGTCCAAGCTTTCGTGGATTAATTCATTCTAATTCCGCTTAAAATAATTTCCGTTTGAGGGTAAGCTGGTAGAAAACCTGGTGAGTTAATTGAACATATTTTTCGTCAATGTAGTATATTTGATAATTAACCTTTGTACCTCTTTTTTCATTTTAAAGTATTGTATTATCCTTATCTCGCAAACTGTTTAATAAACGTAGATTATCATTTAGTTACATGAATATAATATATGCTGTTTATGACTATTAGAACTTGCACTGTACCAACCTTTAACTCTGGTATTATTGTTCCTCGCTCTCGATTTCTATTTTGTGAAAACTATTCCACGCCTATGTTGTTAAAACTAAGGTTAGTGTTATATGTCTTACGAACTAGTTTACAAAATAATCTGTCCAGCAGCTTATGTTTCCGAAAACAAAGATTTGTTTTTTCGTATGCGCAAAATAAATCTCTTATTTAAATATTAGACAGAACTGTGTTTTTAAAATGCTTAAGACTTTTTATCGGTTGCACGTAGTACTACGTTTGTTTAATTTATTCACAAGGTTTATCTGATATTACCGGGTGGGATACAAGAACTGAGGTTGGTTATAAACTTGTGTGAAGTGTAATAATTACATTCAATATATTATTAAATCAAATAACATATAGCGCAACTGCAGAAAAATAAGTTAGGCCTATAACAATGATTATTTGATTTTGTTTACTACTGTTTCAAGCTTGCGTTTTTCAGAACACTGCGACTTGTAAACAGTTTAATACTGTAAAGAAACATTTTTACAACTGACATTCATTGTTTCTCAAACCTTTTCACCTCGCCGAGCATTTTTAATATCCAAACTTATGTCGCATGTTCGTATGACAGGCCTCTCACAAAACACTGTTATATAAATCAAATTTGAAATTTAAAAATTATTAAATTGGTAATAAATTTACATTTAATAAATACAAATTACTTTAACTTCCGCGGCACACAGTTTAGGAAGCACTGCTGTATAGGGTGGCCCATAAGTCCCTACCCGTCCATATATCTGGTGCTGTCCCTCATTCTCGCTACATAATATTATCTGTGAGACATTTTCAAGTCTAAATGGGCTTACATCGGCCATATTTCTCTGAAACAAATTTTATAATACATGCGTAATTGAATATAACATATTAACAAATGGTTGGGTTGGAACTTACGGGCCACCCTGTAGAACATTTGATTATTAAAGCCTGTTGTGATATGTAATGGGGGCGCTCTCTATATAAATTTGTATTGTCGAGTTACTCTGATACAAACCCAACGTGGGTTGATGGGGGTGTAGTTATGATTGTTGCTGAAACTAACGTACGCAAATAATCTGTGTTGTGGAGCAAAGTTAACGTGATAAGGTTTTGAACAACGTTTAAAGTGTCTATGTCCTGTTGTTTTAAAACCATCTACCGGGCTTTAAGTACAAATCGATTAAGCTTTCATTTCCGTCCTACGAAAGGATCCACAAATCTGCTTTTGGGACAGAAACGAAATAAAACTTGTTGAATTAGCATGACTGGTTTTCTATCGTTGGCTTATCACTCCAAATCGCACATTGTATCAATCGGGAGGTGGCCGTCATATTGTATATTTTGTGTAAGTTACAGACGACCGGAATAATTCTTTTTATTACCTCACCTTTAAAAACCGGTTAGTGGTAAGTTGACGCCGACTAACGGAAACTAGTTTTATGACTCAATGAATTTTATTGTTTTCGCTCATGTTTTATCATAATGTAAACCGGTTCTTTCAAAGAACTATTTAAATTCGTATAGTGTATAGAAGCGAAATAAAACTCCTTGCGAGTTTTCATTAATTTTGTACTTTTACTTTCTATATGTTTTTTATATGACGAATGTTATATTTTACGTACTCCGGTTTTTCTATAATAAATATGTTATCTATTGGGGTAGCGGTACAGCTTTAAAAGCAGAGGTTTGATTCCTCTGGGTGGACACAGCCGAATGCTCGACGTGGCTTTACTATAAGAAAAACGCATACTCCCACATATTACACCAATTTCATTGTAACCAATAAGAACTAACTGCTTCTAAGCTGTTTGGACGTAATAAACAAATGATTATTAATTCATTAGTGATTTCTCTGTAATGGAATTATTGTTATTGAAATTTTAAAAATACAATTTTGATATTATAATATTCTTATACCTTTTTAACTCGCATCTTCTGTGTAATAAATCAAACGCTGTTATTTGATTGGTATTCTCTGGCAAGTGGGATTTAACAGCCAATCAGAAAGCATATAATATGTTGGCAAAAAGAGGTTTTTTACCAATGAAACTCATTTTACTTACTCTCTGATCCTGATGTGCGGCGGTGACTTGAAATACCCACTCCAACTGTTTCCTAGAGGTGGCTGAAAGCGATATTAATTAATATAAAAGTCTGTAAGTCAAAAAATCACACTTCAGGTCGTATTTACAGGGTTGCGGGAAGATGAATACAGACGTCATTTTGTTTACTGGCGTAATACTATTACTGTTTTCAGCTGTGATGTACAGCAACGTGAATGGCCAAGAGTCTCTTAACTCGACTCTCCCGTCGGCTGCTAAGAACGAAACTAAAATGGAAACTGTAAAGGTGGGTGTGAAGGAATATCCAGAATATATTTCTAGTAAATTATTATGATCTTGGTGCAGCTGTGAGAATACGTGATGTAATTTAAACTATAGCTAGTTTGAAGCTTTGCTGTATTCACTGTTATCGGTATTCGTGTTAAGCTACAAGGATGTTTTGTAAATACCGACATTATTGTCTCTCACTTTCTATCTACGATTTTTGCACGTTATGTAATTAAGATATACCACAAATTCACGTGATTGTTATTAATTTGATATTGGAACGTGATATTCGATGTGTATCTAGTTACAATGTGGCTATGGCATTAGTTTTACTGAGTTCTCGCCGTCACCTCGTTCTCGTATATTTTGTTTTGAGGGGTAAATTGTTTTACTAACCATCTGCAGATAATTAAGTTGTAGCTCTGTCTCTGTAATGACACTAGTTGATCCACAATGTAGTCATCTAGGTGATAAGGGATGTCAATTATTATTTTTAAAAAGTTACATTTCTCTGAAATGAAAACGTAGGAACAAGGAAGATTATTAAACTTTTAGAAGTATATACAGTACATTTATTAAATTGGTTATGTTTCAATACAATATACCAGTAAGTTTAAATTTGAAAACAATACAAGTTCGTTAAGCCTAACGGTAGAAATTATATACAAGTAGGTTCATCGAATTGTTGAATTTTAACATAATCACGACTATTTTCCTATTGCATCACACAACAGCAGTTGACCAAGTGATTTTATTCACTAAAACCTTGCACCAAATTACCAAGTTTTTAGAAATTACCTTATAATAGCACAAACTTTAAGTTTGCTTAAAACTAAACAGGTTAAAATAAAGTTGCTTATAAAATCAAGGAATAATTGAACATAAAAACAAAAGATATTCTCAGTAACTAAAGGAGTTAAAATAATCTTAGGATTAGAATGACCTAATCTTCGAGACCTTTTAGTATTATTAACAATGTTCCTGGGCGTCAGCAATATCCTGCGTCGTGCACGTTTTTACTGAATTCATTTTTATTACCAAGATTTCTACCAACTTATTTCAAATTAAAAGCAGTATAGATACGATTAGGGTAAATTAAGGAGACCTTGAATGTGATCAAATACATCAATCGAAAATTGTGATTGGATCTTAGTGGTCAAGTGATGACCCATTTTATAAGCCGCGGCTAGAAAGAAACAAACTTTTGCAATCAAACTTGACAAATTCGACCAAGAGTTTTGTTACAAGTAGAAATATCGTTTTTTTTTTTTCTTTCCTGGTTGACCATCTTTGTGTTAAAAAAATAAATAAAAATCTATGAACCCAAATCAGGCCTTATTGAGTATTCTTTATTTCTTAAAATGTATACAAGAACATTTTTTTTGCTTCGTTGTAAATGATTAACATTGCACGTTTGATGTAACATTGTATTTATTCTTAGATTGAACACTAATTTGTCGCAACACAATAGTAATTGCGTAGGACGTTTCTTTTGTCTATTCATGGAGAGGTTGGGGTGTTTTATAATATATTTCAGAGCAAAGCAACACTAAGCTTTCGGCGCCGTCCACCGCACATAATTAAACCCGATTTTTAACGCAGTGTTCCTTAAAATTGAACAGAACAAATTCACACAAGTGGGTTTTGTGTATTAAAATTTACAATGTTTTCTTTTATTATTAAAACGCGGTGCTTTTACTGTGTTCACAACTCGTGTCCAATTTGTTACATTATAACTGATTTATATTGCTTAGTTCATTTTTTTCTGAAATATTTATTCTTTAAGCGGTTTTTTTTCCAACCATTTATTTCAAAGACCACAAATGGCAACCAAACTATGTGGACTACATATGACAGCAGTACAGGTAAAACGCAGGATGTTTTGTCTGCAGTGTCAACGTCAAATTCAGTTGAGGTAAGACGTGTACATTATTACACTGTGTATTTTTTGTAGAATAAGACTTTATTTGTAGTACGTTTTCAGTGTTAGAAGTTTAGTGTAATATGTAGAAATAACCATCTATAATTGCCAGTATAAGTGGATTGTTGATGACACTTTACTGTCAGTTAACGTGTAAGACAGAGTCGATGTCTGTGAGTCATTCAGTCAATGAATCAGCATGTTTATGAGTCGATTAACGAGAACATTCTGTTGTCAGGTGTGTTAATAAGTAAGACCTGTATACAGTGAGCCAAGGAAATGTTATTCAAATGTTGTCTGTTAAGTTACGTCTGCTATTGAAAGTATCCTGTAGGAAACGCTATTGAAGATATTAGTTTATTATTACATGGTCTGGACTTCACGTAATTTTTACTGAGTACTTTACAAGAACCCCTCCCATGATAACACACTACGAGTGTAGATAAAGACTGTTACTGAATTCTGTTCTTGTTAAAATTTCTAAAACGCAAAACGTTTTTCTAAACTCTGCCTAAAGACAATAACGACTTACGGTAATTAGCCGATTATTCAACCACTGTTTCTGTGAATAAAAGATAACGGTTTTCATTTATGAAATGAGTTATGAATTAAAATTGAAACTTTTTTTTTTTTTTTTAATGTAGCAAACATTGTGAGACAGTTTGCGAAATACATTTTTCATTTTCCGGTGGTAAGTACAAATAATCCGGCGAATGTATTATTTACCCAAAAAATGTTTATTTTTCTATCGTGTTTTAATGTATATTCTAAGACCCAGCTTGGTAAATGTTTTGATCTCGTCTGTTTTTAAAATTAACATAGTGTTCGGTCACTGAGTGTCATAATACTAGTACATGTATTTAGATGTGTATTCATTTACCTACAGTATTTCTCTGCAGCCGTGACGCTACCTCGAATATTTTTATTCTTCTAAAATAACCGAAGTGATAAATATCCAAATTTTATTAACTAGGGATTTTTATAGTGGAACTTAACAATTCTATTTACGTTGTAATGGATTACTTTGGTTCTGATATTTTTAGTAAAATTTTACAAGTCTGTAAACAGTTGCCACTACCAAAATCCTGGGCCACTCGAACCTAATACTAGGGTTCGAATGTCAATTTACAACATACAGCCCCAAAGTACGGACCGCGATTTTTTTTTTTTTTTTTTTTGTGGGAACGGGGCGCTAGCCAGTAGGTGACGCCACTTCGCTTAAAAATAACATTTTCAAGTTACTTAAAAATTATATGAACTGCATATTTTTAGTTATTTTGGTTAATAAATTTATTTTGAAAGGTGTTTTAATGTTGTTCTTTTTTAGATGTTTCGAATTTCAGAAGTGTCTCGATCTTGACTCTTAATTTTATGATGGATTATATTACAAATATATCAGTAAGTTTAATTTGTTTTTAAATACATATGACAGTTCTAAGCAAATGAAACGTAGACGAATAGTTTCTGTATAGTTCAGTGAAAAAGGTCTTTTATCTCGAATGTGTTATCGTGAATTTGAACCAAAAATAACGGATCTTCGTCAGTTTTATGTACTCCCACCTGTAGGATAATAAACACGAAATGTCTGGTGCTCCAAATTTCACATCTGTATTCTCGTACTCTTTAGCTGGTTAAAAAAAAAAATTTCTGACATCTGGCCTTTCTGGTACTAAGTTTGGTGCAACAAACGTCAGGTTTCGTGTTCTCCTAAGTTTATATACTTTTTAAACCACGAAGTAATCAGTAAATGCGTAATAATTACTCGTGTTATACCGTAATATTGTTTATTTTTAATACAGTTTCTAAGAAAATGTGAATACTATGAATTATTAGCAGGAAACTTATTGTTTGGCTTTGTGTTCAACAAGAAACAAGCTTTGAGTTCTGCACACGGCACGTATCTAAATTGTTTTTGTGTTAAGCCTTATACTTACCAACAAAGCATCGAAGGCATTAGGTAGAATGTGTAATAACTAGATTTGTGTGATTTAATATCACTTCGTACAAGACGTTTTATCTCCAACCATTAAAACTCAACATACGAACAATAAGGGACCATTTAATCCTTCAAGGATGTCCTTGCGTGCCCATTCTTGAGAAAATAGAATTTTCCTATTTCTCTTCAGTTTAGAGGAAATATTCGCTTTCTCTCTTCAAGCTTTACAAAACGCTGTACTTCATTATTATTATTATTATGGAAGGCAACGGTTTCCCAAGTCAATGACCTTGTAGAAAATAAATGTCAAGCCTGTCTTGACTTTTCAAAGTCCTTAAACTCGTGACGCCGTGGCCTGTTTTGTTCTGAACATTCTGAAGATGTCTGAAGCCTTTTTCTTATTGACTCCCAGATAATCTTGCAAGCATTAAGTATATCGTTTTGACTTCTTTCTATCTTTTCTCAAAAGAAACTAAAATATCTTAACCCCTCTAAGATGACACCCCCCCCCACATTACGGATCATTACAGTAGTTCTGATCGCTTTTAACAAATCTATGCCCTTCTTTTATGTAAAAAAATACAAATATTGTAGGTAAGGCTGATTATCTGCGCCTTGTAGGTAAGGGCTCTCTAATAATGTCTGTAAATTGATGTTTATCCCCTTTAACATCGTTGTCTTTAAATATAAAAATTAGGTTTAGTGTTCCACATTAGGTATACCACAGATGAGTCTTCGTTTCTGTCACATCCATGAAGATTAAATCAAGTGGTTTTTTTTGCAATTTAAAGTCTAACCACAGACCTACATACAGTAACGTAGGAAATTGTCATCAGTTAGAAATATTTCTACATGGTGATTTTTTACAATAAAAAAAATTACTTCCGAATCCTCTTGTCACCACTTAACCATTAATATATTAACTTGCTGACAATTTCAGACTTCAACAAGTAAAGAAGGAAATTCTGGAAGTTCCTTGGGATTTTCCGCAATGATATTTACTCTAGCGTTAACAATGACGTTATTACAGTTGGGACCATCAAAGTAGGTCAGTATGTTATATATGTCAGAATTACTTAGATATATATCTTTTACCCGCCCTCACAATTAGTATTTCAAAACCTGAATTGTGGCTGGTTGAAAGTTTTGATTTCGAAAAAGTCGAATAATTCGTACTACTTGGATATGGGTTATTAAATTTAGACGAATATACTATTTGCTGTTTTAAGAAACTATATTATTAATAGATCCAACACTTGTGTAAAGAAAATAAAAAAGCTCTTATCATTTGAAATTAAATAAATACAATAAGCAGTTTTTACTTTTTATTTGAAATAAAATATTTACCGCTGAAGTTACATTTTTATTAAACATTAAGCCATTATGGATCTCGAATCTTTTGCAATAAAAACAAAAATCTAGAGTGTGTACAGAAATCGGTGAAATTTATTCTATCTGTTGGGTAAAAATTAAATATAGCAACAGAGGGCACAAAACTCGAAAATTAATTCAGTTGATAAAACTAAAAATACAGTTTCAAATCTGAGTATATAAATCGATAAAATGCATTTACTTGGCAATAATAATAATAATAATAATAATTAACTAAAACTTGGTAAGATTCATTTTGTTCTTTATAATGAAAAACTTTTTTAATTATTGAAGAGTGAATATAAAAATCCTTAATTTTTCAGGTGATTAGCATCATAAACAAAATTCTGTATTAAGTATAGAAATCTAATTTAGTTCATTATGAAGTTACTGTTACTTTCGTATTTGATAATTCTCGATCTTTCATTGAAAGCCCAGCTAACCCTAAACCTTATATTTTGAAGAAGTTTAATACAAGTTTGTTTGTTTTTTTTCTAGCAGATATTATCTAACTCGAGAGAAAAGGAACTTCTCTTGTCCAACGATTAACTTCTGAGGATACTATATAATGAAACTAAAAGTAACTGTTTAGTTGGAGGTCTTTGACTGGAATAGTGTTTTTGTTTGTTTGTTGTTTAACTCAAAATAAAGTTTATGACAAGCCAGTCATCCAACAATAAACTTGTGCCTTGATTTGTCTTTCTCCTGAAAGATGGCCAGGTGACGAGTGCTCTCAAATCGTAATCTGAGAATTCGAATCCCTGTCGCAATAAACATGCTCACCCTTTCAACCTTGAGGCAGTTATTATGTGACGTTCAATCCTACTATTCGTTGATCAGAGTAGCCCAAGAATTGGCGGTGAGTGCTGATGACTAGCTGTCTTCCCTCTAGTCGTTTACAGCCAAATTAGGAATGGCTACCACAGGTAGGCCTCATGTACCTTTACCCGAAGTTTAGGAACCGAACAAACGAACTCTCGTCATCGTATCATCTGCAGAAAACCGAGGGAAACAACATTAGGTTGTACGTGGCTGTATTGGTCAAATACAGAACGAAGTTGTATCTTTCTAGCTTTAGTTTGTATATTATTAAACGAGAAGAAGCTTAGCAGACGATAAGATTTTGTGAATCCTAGATGAAGAAATTTCTAACAAATGAAAGTCATTTCAGTTTGGTTACTTTTATAGAAAAGTGTTGCGTTTACTACTTCATAAGGTTTACAGTAACCAAGTATAACCACAATTATCACTTTTACAGTAACCAAGTTCTATTAATTTTCCGAATGACGTGTTTCTAGGCACCTCCCTCCCGAAAATTGAGGTCCTTTTAGCGACTGCTTATACTTGCAACTTCTCACTCTAATTGGCCAGGTGATTAAGGCACTCGACTCGTAATCTGAGGGTCGCGGGTTCGAATCCCCGTCGCACAAAACGTGCTCGCCCTTTCAGTGGTGAGGGTGTTATAATATTAGGGTGAATCCCACTATTCGTTGGTAAAAGAATAACTCAAGAGCTGGCGGTGAGTGGGGATGACTAGCTGCCGTCCCTCTAGTCTTGCACTCCTAAATTAGGGACGGTTAGCGCAGACAGCCCTCGAGTAGCTTTGCGCGAAATTCAAAACAAACGAATCTTGCTCTAAAATTTTCAGTTTCCACATTGAAGTTCCTTCCTGCCAACTGCTATGTTTAAAATAATTTATCGAAGTTCTTACGAAGAATTCGAAGTTGCCTTTTAACTTTTCAACATCTGGGTTATCGTATTTGATCGTGTCATTAAATTACTAATGAATTAAAAAGTAAATAACCAAAGTGTTTACATAGGAAAAAAAATCGTCGCTTGAGAAACTAAGGTCAAATAAAGTATTTAAAAAGTGACAATTTAACAAACCCGCAAGTTTGATTGCAATAAGTCTGTTTACCAATTCCAATAGTATTTCGTTAATCACTTCACAAAATACTTGTGTTAAATTTATATAGATATTTTATACTGGCTAACAGTAATGTAACGTGATTTAACGTCTAATTTTAACTGTATAACAGGTATATACCCCGTGTGGTAAACTTTTGTATAATTTTATATCTTTATTTTTGAAATACAGATTCAAATAGTCGTAGAAATTGATTTCAGATAAAACTAATGACGTATATATAATATATTCACTTGTTAGGCGAGGTTTTCTGATCATTTGGTGAAAATGTCAAATTCACTTCACGTGACAATAACGTATGTAGTTTATTTCTTCAATAATGTTTGGCACACGTTACGTTCGTAGGCCTGACATCCCAAACAACATTGCAACAGAAATTCTGAAACCGATGTATGCCTACTTTGCTTGTGTGACTAGTCGCAGAATTTTATCACCAATCGATTGTATGTAATAAACAAAACAAAAACATACCAACGAACTCGCGCGTAAACTAACTCTTGCAGTCTAACTCGCTGACATTCAACTGAATCGCTGATTTAATTAATTAAATAAATAACTGAACCGTAACTTGTGTCGTTCTCTTATTTCTACGTTTTCATGATCTTTACAGATAATTTTATAATCATTACCTAATGGTATTCTCAGATTAATAAATATCTCGTTAAAAACAAAACTTACAAGCCTGGTGGTTAAGGCACTCGTAGAGTCAGTCGTTGGTTCGAATGCCCGTCACACCAAACATGCTCGCTCTTTCAGCTGTGGGGCGTTATAATGTAACGATCAATCCCACTATTCGTTGGTAAAAGAGTAGCCCAAGAGTTAGCGATGGGTTGTGATGACTAGCTGCCTTTCCTCTAGCCTTTCACTACTAAATTAGGGATGGCTAGCGCAGATAGCCCTTTTGTAGCTTTACGCGAAATTCAAAAAAACAATAACTTAAATTTTAAAATCCCAGTAATATTTGTAACACTAGGGTAAAACTTTGCCGTATGTACACACCACATATTAAAATAAAAAACCCACAAATTTCTAGAATATTTTATAAAACTTCCTTAAAACCTTACATTCGTTGTTATTGGTCGGTTTTTATACTTGGGGAACGTCGGTATCACTCAGTTCTAAAACTAGGTCGTTTTCTGTAATCCATTTCTTAAAAGTAGCACAGAAGTAAGTTTGCGGACTCGCACAGCTGTGTCTCCCGCAAGTACAGCGGTAAGTCTACGGATTTAGAACGCTAAAATCGGGATTCGATTCCCGTGGTGGGCAGAGCACAGATAGACAATTGTGAAAGTTTGCGCTTAATTCTAAACAAACTTAATGAAATCAAGGTAATTCTGAAATATTTTTGGATTTTCAGGTAGCTTAGAACTGGTGTAAAGTGTGTATGCACTTGTGTCAGGTGATTAGTGCGATGGGGCTGTTAATTCAAAGTTTTATAGTTCGTAGCTCGTTGCTGAAAAAATGAACTCCGTTCTTTGGGTTCGTGTTTTTCTTCTAGTCTATTAGTTTAAACTTAGGTTTGTTTTGAATTTCGCGCAAAACTGCTCGAGGGCTACCTGTGTTAGCCGCCCCTAATTTAGCAGTGTAACATTAGAGGGAAGAGAGCTAGTCATCGCAACCCTCCGTCAACTCTTAGGCCACACTTTTACCAACGAATAGTAGGATTGACCGTTACATTATAACGCCCACATTAGTGAATGGGCGATAATGTATGGTGCGAAGGGGATTTGAACCCACGACACTTAGATTACGAGTAGAGTACCTTAACCACCTGGCCATGCGGAGGCCTCAAAATTAGGTATTGTTCTTTGTCGTTATTCCATTGTGTCGCTTTGCATTAAAATTATGAAAAAAGAAATCGTTATCTTTCACTTACAACTTTGTTACTCCCGTATTGATGTAATGTAGTTCACGTTACGCGGTATATATATATAGCTAAATAGCATCCTGAACGGCTAAGCCTAATGAATGGTTGTAGCTGTGTATCAGTCATATCTGACGCTTTGTATTAGCCTGTTGTTCAGCTTGAAAGAAGCAGATTTCGCATTAACGTCTCGGACAACAAAAGTTTTCTGCAGTTAAATGAGTTTACTTTTGTTAAACAGTATCAGCTCTGATTGTTCTCTGGTATTTTGAAAGATGGCGTCCTAATTCAGGTATTAATTACGCAGTATGACTAATTGAACGTCAACAAGTCAAATTAAAAACAACAATTGTAAAATGAAAGTTTTTTTTTTCCCTCAAAATCTTGTTTATTATTATTAACCTGCGGTTTTCTTTGATACTATTTCAAACCAGATTGCATAGGCAAAAAACAAAGGACAAGCTAAGAGCAAGTATTGCCATCTGGTGGTTTGAGAATCTTTTAAATTACTAATAAATCATTTTTAATATAATAAAAATGTTAACTTCAT
Organism: Carcinoscorpius rotundicauda; assembly: GCA_011833715.1. Taxonomy (NCBI): domain Eukaryota; kingdom Metazoa; phylum Arthropoda; class Merostomata; order Xiphosura; family Limulidae; genus Carcinoscorpius; species Carcinoscorpius rotundicauda. The sequence goes on along the minus strand of CM022400.1, from coordinate 79,744,915 downwards.
TTTGATAGATTTATTCTGCACGTAAAAACGTTAAGTAAAAATGAGACATCAACTAATTAATGCAACTTTTCTTTCTCTGTTTATTTAGAAATACTTAGTATGGTTCTTGTTTGTACCTGACACAAGTTTCTTTGTTTCAATAATAAATCCAATCAGAGACTCTTAAGTAAGAGTTCAGTCACTTTTTTGCAATAAAATATACGACAATGTGTGTATCAAAATGAGCAATAGGCTGACTTAATCACATGGAAATATAGTCTCGATATGTGACATTTTCTGTCTTACTTTACGTTCCAACATATCTTGATCTTTGCGAAACATTTACGTGTTTTTTTTTAATGTAAAGCGGTATCGGATTCGCCGCTGTGTCCATCGAGGGGAATCGAATGCCTGATTTTAGTGTAGTAACTCCGTAGACTTGCTGCTTTTCCGGCGGAGGACCAACATTTAAGTAATTTCATATGCGAGGAAAATGTATTTTAATATTTCTTATGATACAATATAAAATTACTTTTTAATAATTATTCGTTGACTAATTTAAATAAAGTAAAAAAAACAAAAACGAATTGAAGAATAATCACCACTAATTTTTGTTGGCTAGAAATACTTAGTTTGATTTTCTTTAGAACTTTTATAGTGATAAAATACTTTGGTTTGTGTTGAATTTCGCGCAAAGCTACACGAGGACTATCTGCTCGAGGTGTCTAATATAGCAGTGCAAGACCAGAGGGAAGACAGCTGGTCATCGCTACCCACCGCTAACTCTTGGGCTACTCTTTTACTAATGAATAGTGGGATTGACCGTCACCTCATAACGCCCCACGGCTGAAAGGGGGGGGATCGAGCATGTTTGGTGTGACAGGGATTCGAACCCGCGATTACGAATCGAGCGCCCTAACCACCTGGCCATGCCGAGCCTGAAGTGCTTTGAAATCCCCAAACAATTAAAATATAGACACAGTTTGAACACTGTTTACTTGTTTATATAAAAGCTATAAAAGTAAATAATAGTCCTGTATTTAAAACGACTTGCCAGTGTCTTTAATAATATCAAGGTATATAAATGTGTGCTTGGTATTTAAATGGAACATATATTCCAAAACAACAACTCAGACTAGAATTGACCTCTTTAATAAAATCTCAAAGTTAGATTTTTGACAAATTTGATAATTGCCTTAGAAAGTGTACTTTGGTTAGGTATATTTCCTGTGTGGTTGCCATATTTTTAAACACTTTAGTTTTTAAGTAAATAATGAAACAAAATGTGCGAGATTTCGAACTCAAGTTCCTCTCGGCCGTTCTGCTGTTTCCGTGACGCTTTACAACTATGACGTAATAGTTGCCAAACACGCTTCCTTGCTCGCCGACACAGGCTGGCAAAATGACTCTATTCATTTTTTCCTCGTCCTTTACATATTTATTTGACAAATCTGCGATAAGCTAAGTATCTATATAGCCTGAAAATGTAAAATTACAAACTTATAACCGTAATAGAAACTCTCTTTTCTCCCAGCTTTTTGAAATTCTATAGATATTGTTTTGATTCCATAGATGACAATTTCATGAATATGAGGAGAATGTTTTCAAATCATGTAGCTTACATAAATAATATTATTAAAATCAAAATACTCGATGCAATGATTGTGGAAGGGCCGAGTATTAGTTACCATAGTCGGCAAAGTATAAACAAAGAAAACCAAGTCTGTGATACCCATAATTTATAAACACTGGACAGGTTTCGAGATGCTTAAAATTGCACGTGAAATAATACAGACCATATTCGTTGTCATGACTTAGGCTTACCAATCTTCCACTAGAGGTATGACGGACTCGTAACCAGCCTGGACGCTAATCAGTATTACTCACAGTTCCACTACTCTCGCTCGTGGAATTGGCCTCATCACTAAAACTTGTTTGATCTGTGTCAAATGTAACTGTTTTAGGTTCTTTCAGAGTAGGTTAAAATTGATATGGTGCTACTCGACACTGCTCAGAACATTAAGTCAAAACAGACTCCACCTTTGTTTCTCCATATGCACTGGCCATGTTTATTTTCGTTCAACATGCTGGCGTTGGCGATTTGTTTGGCAACTATTACGTCACAGTACTTTTCCTCGCGGTAAACGTAAAAATTAAAACATTCGGATCGCCGCTCGGAAACGGCTCTTTCTGCACCAAGTTCTGTTTCATTTTATTAGCACATATTTTTTTATAAAAATGTGAACCTGCAAAATTAATCAGTAGAGTAATTCTTTTGACTGCAAAGTTTTCTTTTTTTCTGTAAACTTCACCTTCAAGGCTAATTTTCTTATGTATATAAACAGTTTTTTTTATTTGGTGTAAGTTAGCCAATAACGTAAACTACAAAACCTTGGTATGCTTGTGATGTGGCTGTATTTTACGGTCACTGCTGAGCTTCCAGTGAAACATTTCACGGTAAAATAACAAAAACAGTCGTCATTTTAGCACTTTATTTATAAAATAAAAACTTCATTTATTACGTTACTTCCCAATATCAGGTTCACATCTGAGATTCATAGTTGGATCTCCTGACTTTGCACTCAGAACTTCTCACTTTATATTTTATTTTAGGACAGTGTAATGATTCTAGTCTCTGCAGCCACGTACTGGTTAAGCAACAGATAATTCTACAATTTTACGAAATTTTTGACAGCCGAGGGATGGCAACTTTATATCCGAGAAAGCTTTATAACCAATGACGTTATAACAAAGTAATACTATATAGCATCCAGAATGAACGATTCGGAACTGTATTATTCTTTCGTGGCCAATTATTACGTTGACTAAATGTGACAACCAATCAATGCTGCGAGGGAAAAAAATCATACAAAGAAATGCTGTCAATTGGACATAAGCGAGTTATCCTATTGAATTCAGGAACACTTTCTTTTGCCAATTTCTATTGGGAAATCATCAAGTGAAGAGTTACTTCAAGAAATATGCTGTAGATGTTTGGAGGAATAACTGTCACTTAGTCTGCGAAGATACATAATCGTGTTTTCTATTTACTCGTTTTAATAAATATTTTATTATTTATTTACGTTTATCCATGGTCGCTATTTAACACTTAAAGATATTTAGTAAAGTTATTCGTTACAGAACACTTTCCATTATTGGTTTTTATTAACTCTGCTCGTACATGCTGATATAGCATTCTGGTATCTGTCGAACTTTTTTATATCTAAGTGAAAGAAAAACAATTCATAATATAGGATCCCTATCCTATATCTGTGTCTATTAATAAATGATTCTAAGAATTAGGGTTAACCTTTAAAAAGAAAACTTGAATTATTTAACAAGATTGAATGATGGAACCTAAACGTGATGAAATCCATGCCAAAGGGTCATACGTTACTTATAAATAAGAAAACATTTTTCATTGAGTTAGATTATTAGAACATTTGTTTTAGTGCTTGGCTGTGCTGTAAGGGAGTCGTTTTCGACATTAAAAAATGCAAACGAAATTTAATCCACGGCAGTTTTTGCCCGAAATATTAAATGCAACTTTATTCATTGTGCCATCTAATAGCCAAATATGCAATCTTAAGGTTAAACTAGATACCCGGAATTCAAGTCTTTTGATAAATTAATGAAATAAAGTTCATAAAAGTACTGCCGTAAAAATGATCTTTGTTGAGGCGTTCTTTATAATTATGTGTAAAATAATTTAAAATTAAGTCCATGTAAATGACAGCAAATTAAATTATCTCTGATTTGATGCTTTAAGGTAACAAGCTTCCTTCAATTATAACCTATTGCAACAAGGAATATTGTGCTAATTTTTCGATACCAGGTTACTTCTACACAGTAACTCAATATACGTGATCAATAACACAGATAAGAACACATAAACACACTACCTAACTCATTCTACGAGTTTACTTGAGTAATTTATTGACTGGCTAATTCGAATTTATAATCTAACTATAAATACAAAACTTTTAAACCTTTAAGGTTCTAACGTTATACACCAGGACTAGTAGGTCTCCCTAGTAAACAAACCGTAAATATACAGCTAAAAACAATATAATAATACGTTATTACTTTGAATTTAAGACGTCCTGTAACTTAAGACGTGCCCATCTTTTAAAAAGGGATTTACAGAAAAAACAAATTAGATTGGAGTAAATATATTTTGAAAGAATAATCAGTGATGTCGAGAAAATTCACTTGTAGAGAAATATGTGTGCAAAAACGGCTCGTTTGGATTGAGAAAATATTTTTATGTTGAAGAGCGAACAACGTCAGTTTCACAAAAAAAGAAAGAAGTAACGGTAAAGAAAGCTGACCACACGTTTAGAAGGGGTTGTGTAACTGAGTGTCGGAATGTAGAGGGCGGTATTAGATGTTTGAATATATAATTTTATATTTATTTTATAATATTTGATATAGGTATAAAGGCGTTCATTTATATTGGTTTATTTTGGCGTTTATTGATAAACCTGATGATGACCGAAGAAGGTCGAAACGTTATTCGCTCTTCTACGTAAAATATTTTCTCAACTCAAAGGAGCCGTTTTTGCATACATATTTTGAAAGAGTTTATTAACGAATCAAAAATGTTAACAATGTACTTAAAATGAAATATTATAAAATATACATTAAATTAAGAATTTTCATTCAAATAATGTTTCTGTATTTAATCACAATGCTTCTTCCTGCTTTCCTTATTGCCCCCTCGTGGCTCAGCGGTATGTCTGCGGACTTACACGCTAATATTCGGGTTTCGATACCCGTGGTGGGTAGAGCACAGATAGCCCATTGTTCAGCTTTGTGCTTAATTCTAAACAACAACAAGCTTTCCTTATTTAATCAGAATGTTTATTCCTGCTTTTTTTAATTTAATTAGAATGTTTATTCATGCTTCCCTTATTTATTCAGACTGTTTCTTCCTGCTTTCTTTATTTAATCAGAATGTTTCTTCCTGCTTTTCTTATTTAATCGGACTGCTTGTTCGGTGTTTCGTCTGACTTCTGTTATGTTCTGAAGTTGAAGCATTCACAACTGTCCCAAAGAATAGCATCTTGTTCCATCTTACACATTGGATAAACAACATTTTAAAAACAGTTTTCTAATAATACCGTCTGACACTTCTTTCCAAGCTTTTTGAATCTATTCCACTATTACTGATACCCTTTTTATTGTACCATTCGGTGTCAAAACATGATTGTCTTTATTCAACTAAGCATCATAATGCTTACGGGTACAATCTTTGAATGACTTATTAATGGACATAAAGAGGTTGTAACTGACCTCTCAATTCACAAAGAATTATCACCAGATCACTGGTTTTGTTCCTTAACCTACTCTTTATTTTATCGGAGAGATGGACACGAAATGCATTCATTACAAGCATGCTCTGTTGCTTTAACAATGCACCAGGCTGACAAACACACTCCAACCACTTTCACATTAACTCAAATGTCATCCATGCATTCTTTTATGCACAAACTATTACATTTTTGTAAACATTTTCTTTTGGCAATGTTTTTGTTGTTTAATTTGACATACGGTGGTAATTTATCTCCATCTGCAGTTAGATATAGCATGACACTGACTTTTAGCTTTTCATAGACAGTAGTATTGATTTTCATAGATTTTTCTCCATTAGTATTTATTGTGTAGTAAAAAGCTGCCGTCTCATGTGCCTTACCGATTTGGTTAAGGGAATATTGATTCATTTAACGCAACGTTGATATTCAATAACTTTTGTTTCAATTCTAATGGCAATTTCTGACTAATTGTTGTCATTCGCTTTAACGATAAACCTTCTCTTTTCATAAGTTTTTCACACCAGCCACGACTGGCCTTGAAAGAAACACCACTATTTTCTAAACATTCTTTTCTTGTTAACGTTGGACTTCTCTTGTTACAAGCAGTCCTTTATTTCGTAATTCTCTCGTTGAAACGGCGACATCAATTTCAAGATGTCTTCCTGGGGGGGGGGGCAGAAAATGACTTTGTACTTTTCTTCTAAGAAAACAACTTGGTTTTTTATACCACGTCAACAATGTGCATTTGCCTCACTCACTGTATACTTTTTACCGGCTGCACGAGTCCCAATCTGTTCGGCGTACAAAATAACTTTTCTTTTAAATTGTGCATCATACGAAAAACGCTATTTCATGGGTATAAACTCAGTAAAAACACACAATAAAAAGCATCTGAACAACAGGAAATTCAAAGACTGAGGACAGTGGTGTCCAACTACATCGCTAGAAGCGCTGATATCGTCAAATTAACGTTTCGTACGTATTTTTTTTATAGTTTCCAAGCTACGTTCTTTTTAACATGTAACATGTAATCCAATTTGTTCGTTAATGCAGGATTTTTCTAGAAAATATTTGTTGTTCGAGGAAAATGATATTTTCGAGACTTTCGAAGAGCGAAAAATAATATTTGAATATAAGACGCACCCTAATTTTCAGTTCGGTGTGTGTGTGTTTAGCAAAGACACATCAAGCTATCTGATGAGCCAACCGAGAAAAATTGAACCCCTGAGTTTGGTTTTGTAAATCCTTAGACTTACCACTGTACCAGAGGGGGAAGTTCAGTTCGGCAAAAACTGTGAAAAAAAGATGCGTCTTCAATTCAAAGTAATACGGTAAAATGAACTTCAGGAAGACAACAGTAGCTGTAATTATGTTGAAGTAAGAGTTAAAGTGTTTTGCTGTATGAAGATAATATGCCAAACTTGCTCGTCTCTCTGTGTGAATTATTACATATAGAAGTCTAGAGCTATTGAGCAACAAAAATATATAATTTAAAGCAACATCTAAAGGAAGTTGGATATTTTCTACCGACAATAATATTAATTGTCAGTTTTAAGTTTTAAAGGCACTGCATTCACGATGAGGAATAAACATATTCTAGTTTTATCGAGGCCTGGCATGGCCGAGCGCGTTAAGGCGTGCGCTCGTAATCCGAGGGTCGCGGGTTCGCGCCCACGTTGCGCTAAACATGCTCGCCCTCCCAGCCGTGGGGGTGTATAATGTGACGGTCAATCCCACTATTCGTCGGTAAAAGAGTAGCCCAAGAGTTGGCGGTGGGTGGTGATGACTAGCTGCTTTCCCTCTAGTCTTACACTGCTAAATTAGGGACGGCTAGCACAGATAGCCCTCGAGTAGCTTTGTGCGAAATTCCAAAACAAACAGTTTTATCGAAAAAACAAGAATAATATAATTAAAACAAATATAAAGAAAACTTCTTTCTTTGTATCTAAAAGTGTTTTAAACTGACGTATTTAAGGTTATTATAAAATTATAATGAAACACACAGGTCCTTCTCTCTTTATACTTTTACCCCTTGGTAATTCTGTAGTAACTCTAAAAGTTCATGACACTGAAAACTGATTTCGATACCTGTGTGACTAAAAAACAGATACCCCGTCGTATAAGAAAAATAAATTTGTATGCATGTCTTAGAAACAAAATGAAATGTGAAACTAGACTACTTTTAATAATTAAAATATTTATAAAGCCCGTTTCCAACACCTAAAACAAGTATTTCATTCAAAATCACAGGCCTAACATTTGTAATGTTAACTACGAATGTACTTTTTCGCATTTATTTTACTTTGCTTATTCCAGATTGAAAATCAACCGTTTAATGGCATTTGAGATTTATATCTGGTTGCGAATTCGAAATAAGCTGTAAAGAATATGATGAAAAGCGTAACAACGTACAGGTGCATACAGTGAACTTGAATGTTAGGCTCAAAATATTTATATATTATATCAGATATATATCATTTTTATAATATACTCCTCGCTAGAGGGTGCTCGCAGTTTTCAAGAACAAAAACGGCGAAAACCAAATACTGTTTAATCCTCGTGTTGTTTGAGCGTTTACTTTAGGTCCAAATTTTTATAACTCAGCTAATATAGGTTTGTTGGAGAAACCAGAAAAAATGAGTAATGTTAGTGTTTCTATTATGGCGGGGAACAGTGAGGCTGAACGCAAGCGTTTTATTGCTGCATCAGATAACAATGAACCTCATCAGCAGAGTGTGACAGAGAGAAGTGAACAAGGCCAGGAGAAACCGCCGTCAAACGCACCAACTTCATCAGCTGGTAGTGGTGATGAACAAACTAGACGTTCGAGTAGACGAAAGAAACCGCGGGTAAATGTAAATGAGTGATTATATAAATCTGTTTGTTTCTTCTACTATAAGATTGTAAAATATTTAGTGCTAGTGCTTAATAATAGAAATAGTGTTACCAAGAAATCGGTTGGGTTGAAAGATTACAGATGACTCATGTAATAAACAGTATTAAATAACCCCAGAAGTTTTAAAAAGTATACCCCAAAGAAAGAACAGGTCTATCGTCCAAAAATAAAGCACACAGATTACACTTGTAATTATGAGTGAGTTAATTTTAACCACCCCTGAATATCACTAAATTGGATAAGGAGCATATTAACCTGCGTCTTTCATTTTATGTAATATATTCTTGAGGTCAGATGACATCCAGTAACTTAACTTTCCCACAATGCATTACTTGCAAAGCCACTGAACCAAAGGGGCAAACAAATAGAGAAATGAAGGGAAATTCTGTTCATTCATATTTGTAACAACTATTTGTGCGTATGACAATCTTTTGATGTTACAGACCTGCAGATGTGCTGAAGAGTTGTGTAGTAAATTGCATCAGTAATGAGTTTAGTAACATATATTTGAATTCGCATAAAACGTGTGATAGGACTTTTGCAAAAAAGCTTTATACAATCCTACAAGGTTTTATACCCATTTAGAAAGTGAAACAAATTTCATATGAACACTGTGAAAAAAACATTGGTTAGCACTGATTAGGTTCTTGGAGTATATGCTGCACTGTTAAACCTGGATGAAGACATCACATTTAGTGAGTGATGTCTGTAATAATTTGAATAATTTTTATTCAGATATCAATTTAATGCTACAACTACTGCTAAAGTTGTATAAACAAATCTTTCCCACTCTTTTCAGAATAATTTTTCACATTTGTTACTATGCAATATAGTAAGACATATTTTTGTTTATTCCAGAAATATATGTATATTTAGTCTGTGATCACTAGCTATTAAGTGTTGACCATGTCACAGTGTAGTGTTATCTGAAGTCATTAAGCAAGTGTTGACCATGTCACAGTGTAGTATTATCTGAAGTCATTAAGCAAGTGTTGACCATGTCACAGTGTAGTGTTATCTGAAGTCATTAAGTAAGTGTTGACCATGTCACAGTGTAGTGTTATCTGAAGTCATTAAGTGTTGACCATGTCACAGTGTAGTGTTATCTGAAGTCATTAAACAAGTGTTGACCATGTCACAGTGTAGTGTTATCTGAAGTCATTAAACAAGTGTTGACCATGTCACAGTGTAGTATTATCTGAAGTCATTAGGTAAGTGTTGACCATGTCACAGTGTAGTGTAATCTAAAGTCATTAAGTGTTGACCATGGCACAGTGTAGTATTATCTGAAGTCATTAAGTAAGTGTTGACCATGTCACAGTGTAGTATTATCTGAAGTCATTAAGTAAGTGTTGACCATGTCACAGTGTAATACTATCTGAAGACAGTGAAACAAATTATTATTATTTTGAACTTACTGCCTTACTTGTCATGTCAATCTTATCATTACTTTAAGAATAAAATCGTATTCTTGTGGAGTATCAAAGTATTATTTTGAGAAACCTGAAGCTGAGGATGGACAGCTCATTTAAAAATGGCTTAACCTGATGATGACTGAAGACGGTTGGAATGTTGTTCGCTCCTTTACGTAAAAATTTTTTCAACCCAAACCAGCTGTTTACATATATATATATATTTTTCTCAACAAGTGGGTTTTCTCATCATCACGGAGCTCATTTTATCTATGTATATGCTATGCATCATCAGTTTGTGTGGAGTTAAAGTGGCAGTAGTTATGCAGTTTACGACAGGACAACTTCCTGCTTCATTTGAAGCACTTGGGTCGTAACTGTACTTGTTTTGCTGTTCTGTGCTCTTTTCTCAAGATGGAAATAACGTCACCACACAAAAACCATCAAAATGTGATAGCACGATGACCTCACGATTATCACAAAACTGGTAAAATAAAAGCTTGTGTTAAATGAAATTCATTATTAATGTAAATGTCTGGTATCATGTTGAGTAGGAAACTCATATTTCCTGTTGTCTGTGAATTTTACAAGAACATTACATGCTGTTTGATAGACTGTGTAGAGTGTTATGATGATATGTTGCTTATCAGGTTTAGTTGTGTTCATTTCTGATAAAAATAGCCCACAGGAGAACTATGAGAAGGGGCATCGAAGTTATTGACTTTTGTGTTTGTAATGCTATAATCTCCGTGCCAAAATTTTACTCTTTCTCTTGTTTACCTTGAGTAAACAGCCTAAGACATTGTTATAGTGTTAAGTCAAACAGTTTGTTTGTTTTTGAAAATTTGCACAAAGCTACTCGAGGGCTATCTGTGCTAGCCGTCCCTAATTTTGCAGTGTAAGACTAGAGGGAAGGCAGCTAGTCATCACCACCCACTGCCAACTCTTGGGCTACTCTTTTACCAACGAATAGTGGGATTGACCGTCACATTATACGCCCTCACGGCTGGGAGGGCGAGCATGTTTAGCGCGATGCGGGTGCGAACCCGTGACCCTCGGATTACGAGTGCACGCCTTAACGCGCTCGGCCATGCCAGGCCAAGTCAAACAGATTACGAGTTAATGACAGTGTTACTAGTTTAAGAATTAGACCACAAATTTTATTTAGTGTCACTTATATTGACTGCCTGTGTTGATAACTGGATATGAAGTAAACCTTGAGATGATAACAATCATGCTACACTTGTTGTTTTTTTTCGGTGTGCTGTAACACACTGTACTGTAACACTATTGAAATGATCTTTACTAAACAAGTTGTTTTAATTAATATTTATAACATGTTGTCTTGGAAAAAAATATTTCTTTGTAAAGCTGGGTGAATTATTCGATAACCCCTAAGTAGCAGTTACAATGATTAGTGTCTTAAAACTAATCATCAACTGACATTATTATTAATTTTATGAAAAAAATCAATTGATTAAAATTAGTGATTTCTGTTATTATCTATTTCTATTATTCCAACAGTCAACTAAGCAAAATTAAAACTAAATAAATCATCACAAAAATAATTAACAAATTAAAATTTGGGTTTTTGATTCCAATATCAAAATATTGTAAGTGTGTGTGCTTGTTAAGCACAAAGCGACCTGATGACCAGGTGGGAAAATGTTTTGTAATTTGAGGTTTTTCAGGTTTAATTACCATTATCACTGAAGTTGTACTGTTTTTATTATTTCAAAGCTATTGAGGCTTACTACAGTGAAGACAAGTGAGTGATAAGCACACATTATGTAACTTTCTGGCTGAGTAGAAATAAAGTGTAAACTTACTGGCTGGTTTTTCACTTTGTTACATTTCTAACTTGATTGCATATATACATTCTTCAACCCTTCACAGTAGGCTCAGTATAATATACACAAGTTTGTATATGCAGTTGTACACATTAAGTATTTACCCTGTAACTTTTGATACAGTATTGTACATTCACAAAATTTGGCAAACTTTTAGTAAAGCTTACAGAGTTTTTGTACAAAAAAAACAAATTTTTTTCCTTGAAGATTGTTTAAATACTGAGTCTGTTTGGTTACAAGTCCAAGGGTGAAGTGATTTCATGTTGTGATTAGAAAACTATAGTTCATTCTAAAAATCTCAAATATTATTTTGGTGATCTCTAAAACCTCCAAAATACATTTCAAACATTTGTTTTCAGAAATACTTTACATTTTGTTATTTTCTATACCCTGTGTGAGGTCAGTCAGTCGACTGACTTCACTGTCATCATAAAAAATTAGGAAATATATTTTTTCTTTGTGCGAGAATGATTACACAGTATGACATGAAAACAAAAAAATATTTAGTGTAAGTAGCTTAAGTTTCATAATGTGTGTATATATATATATATATTTAGTGTGAGTAGCTTAAGTTTCATAATGATGTGTATATATACAAATATTTAGTGTAAGTAGCTTAAGTTTCATAATGATGTGTACATATATATTTAGTGTAAGTAGCTTAAGTGCCTTTTAACAAATGAAGATTCTGAACCGTTGATTGGCTATTTGCATTCTATGTTGTATTAAGGGACCATTTCTAAAAGTGGAAAGACGTGAACAGGACTACTGTGTTTGATTCAGTTGGTAAGCCATATCTCAACAAAATAAAAAGATACGAGTTCCTTATTTTATAATCTAGCTTGTCAACCTCAGCAATTTGAGTTCCTAACTTGTACAAAACTGTAAACTAATATTATGACATCACAAACATCTAAATTTAAATAGTGCTGCTTGCACCATATCACACAACTCACCAAAATCGTTATTATAATGTGTTTTTTAATATTTATTTTAAATTAAGAAATTAACTCGTACATAATATTAAAATTTGGATTATATTCTACCGTTTGATTCCAAACTTACTGACATTAGTCAACAAACATAATGACATTGTCTTTGACCCATGACCCATTGTGAAAGTGTTAATGTATAAGCAGGAGTCAGAATATTAGTTTGACATTCAGACCCTCCATCATCTGGTTTCAGTAATAACTAATTTATCTAATATTTTAATAAGTAGACGGATATCTAAGGGAGTCCAAACCATTCTTCTTTTCTTTCATTCTTTTTTGTTTCATAAATTAATAGACAATATGCAAAAGAATATCAAATATTATATGTCAGTTTTTACTTTATTGGTCCATTGATTATTTTTCACTGTTGTAACAGCAGTAAGTGTACAGATTTACAGTATTAAAATCAGGGGTTTGATTCTCCTTGGTGGACACAACAAATGGCCCAATGTGACTTTGCTACAAGAAAAAACACACACACACACAAACCATTGATTATTGTAAAAATTCCTTTTCCTGTTTTTCTGAAGTGAACATAATTATATTATTAGTCAGTAATTAATTATTTTATATTAATCCAATAATATTCAACTGTATGTATAAAACCTAAAAAAAACCAAAAAGTTTTGTATCTCCACATACAAAAGTTTAAAGTGCTTGGCATCTGATGTCAAGCTGCAACCTAGTACAAAAGTCACACCTGGAAGATAAAATTGTTTGCTTTACTTATTTATTTACTGTTCTATATTTCAAGAAAAATTTCATTACTTAATTCTAAAGAGTAAAAATATATGTATAATGTATAATAACTGAAATGCAACTTTGTGTTACAAAATACTAGTTCACTAAAACTCATCCAACACAAGGTCACTTTGTAAAGATGAAAGGTTAATTTCATATTATTAGATACCGTAATGCGAGTGCTTTTGCACTTTGATGTAAGTTATGGGTCATTCCATGTCAAATCATCCAGAATTTAGAAAATTTTCCAGTTAACTCCCTCAAAATACCTTGAAAAAATTGACATGTGCTGATCTATTCATATAATGAAAAATTACCAAAGATTAGATCAATATCTCCAATACTTTCTGATTTACAGCCCTGTAAAACGTAATTAATTTTTTTATTTTTTTGGCAAATTCATTTTCAGGCAACTTTGGCTGCTTAAAGCTACAAGAGTAATGGTGGTAAAAGGGTGAAATTGGCTACACTGACTGAATTAATCTCACAGAATTCAAAAATGGTCTCAAACCAAGTTTATCTCTCTTAGGATTTTCATAGTGAGGCTGTAAAATCACCTGAAAACCCAAAATTGTAAAAAACATTGGTTTATGTAATAAGCCATAGCTCTAAGACTTATTATGATACAAAGCTGAATTTTGTTTTCAAATATCCTGAAACATTTCAGTTGATAAATCAGCAATTGTCGTAATTAAGGTTTATTAGATGTTCTGTAAAAAAATTAGTTGCACGCAACTTTTTATAATTCAGCTAAAAATGACCCTACTTCAGGCTACAGTTTGACCAGGTAACCAGTTATTCAACCTTTTCAGATTTGTACCATATATTCTTACATCTCTGAATATGATCTACAAAAGAAATCAGGATGGTGTTCAACCTACTTTTTGAGTTATAATTTTTAAAAGTATTTTCTGACCATACGTTGTTTACTTGAAAAAACAAGCTTCAATTGAGGTGTGTTACTGCATGCAAATATATCCATACAGTTTTGAAATAATTTATGAATCCCATTGAAATATTCTAATCAACCTTTACCATATATTCTTACATCTCTGAACATAATCTCAAAAAAAAATCAAGGTTGTGAAAAATTATAAATTATCAAATTTTAAGTGTCTCTGATATGTACAATTGGGCAAAGGACCACATTCAGGGCATTCAGTTCTTTCTTGTTAATTAGGAATCAGTCCTGCAGAATTGTGTAAAGTTTGATCAACTTGAGTGCTATGAAAAATACAAAACTGTGACAGGTATTAGGTCACATCATAACTTTATTCCCCACTCTACCAACAAACTGTATATGAGAAGGCTATCAGATGATGATGTGTACACAGTTGTAACTGTTGGTAGTAACAGTGAAAGTGATACTGCAGCAGCTCAAATAGGGTCTAATGATAACAATGACAATTATCAGCCAGGGAAATATGTGGCATGCAGAAACAATCATGAATGGTATGGGAGAAACGTAAAAGATAGATCGATGAACAGTTGATGGGTTTGCGTCATTTATGAAGACATCAAGAAATGAACTGTTCTTATGGCCTGCAAGGTCACGTAAAGATGAAAGCTGGATTCCTTTCAAATATATTCTTTGTATGATAACTGCATTTACCATGCAAGGCAGTTGTGCTCACCACTATGTTGTAAGTCAGAGTGATCTCAACATAATCAAACTCGAATTTCGGACATCTATTCAAGCTGTCTGAACAAATCAATGTTTATTTGATGTTGTTAAGGCTAATTTATCACCAAAGCAGTTTTTGAAACATTTGTTGTCATGATTATTGCAGTTTGGTGTGACTATAATTTCAGTTATCCCCTGTTGTAGCTCTGTGCTTTTTGTGTCTGATTTACCTTTGTATTTATTATATTATGAATCTTAAACTCAGCCATATCTGCATAACTGTAATACATACACAATATATTTGCGTTGCCATGTATTCTAACTAGTTATGCCAATAAACTTGTTCAGAAATGAATTAATTCTTTATTGTTTCTTACAACTTCATTATTTCACATTGTGAAAGGCTGGTTAGAATATTTCAGTGGGATTCATAAAAGTTTGACAGGTATTTTTCAAAATTGTATTGATATATTTGCACACAGTAACACACCTAAACTGAACGTTTTTTTTAAAATAAAAAAATGTATGGTCAGAGGATACTTAAAAAAATTATAACTCAAAGTAGGATGAAAACCATCCTGATTTTTGTTGTAGATCATATTCAGAGATGTAAGAATATATGGTACAAATCTGAAACGGTTGAATAACTGGTGACCTGAAGTAGGGCTATTTTTAGCTAAACCATGAAAAGTTGCATGCAGCTACATTTTTTCACAGGAGATCCAACAAACTTTTAATTACAACAATTGCTGTTTTATGAACTGATATGTTATAAAAAAATTAGAAAACAAAATTCAGCTTTGTATCATATTAAGTCTTAGAGCTATGGCTACTTACATAAACCAATGTTTTTTACCATTCTGGGTTTTCAGGTGATTTTACAACCTCACTACGCAAATTCTAAGAGAGATAAACTTGGTTTGAGACCATTTTTGAATTCTGTGAGATTAATTTAGTTAGTGTTGCAAATTTCAGTTGTCTATCACCATTACTCTTGTAGCTTTAAGCAGCCAAAGTTGCCCAAAAACGAATTTGCCAAAAATAAAAAACAAACTAAATTTTACAGGGCTATAAATCAGAAACTATTAGAGATATTTATCTAATCTTTGGTAATTTTTCATTATATGGGTAGATGAACACATTTGATGATTTGACATGGAATGACCCTAATGTAATGTTAAACAGGAGTGACTGGAAGGTCAGTATAATAAAAATAATAAATATATGATGTCATGAGACTTAAACTGTTGTGACTAAACACTTGTATTTTTGTGTTGTATTCTGTAGTCATTCTAGAATGTTTAAAGTAGGATTTGTATTTATTTCTTCATTCTGTTATGTTAGTTATGAGGTCAGACAATTTCACAGACCATCATCCAGTTAGGGTAGAGAAAATGTAAGACAAAAGACAGTCTCACTGAAAAGAAACATTGAAAATATATTTAGAATGTTTTAGAGGTTACATAAATAACACTTGAGATGTTTGGGTCAAAGAATAGTTTTTAATCGTAACACGAATATTGTTTTGCACTCGGATCAGTAATGAAACTAATTTGATATTTTCACAAATGTTTAGTGAAAATACTTGATTAAAAAATCTGATTTTTTGTGTATAGAACACTTGAAAACTTTAATGAAAATCCACCAGATTGTGTGAAGCTACACATGCTGCTTCGCTAGTTACAGGATAAATATCCAATGTGCAATTGTACATAGAAACTGGTGTAGGATATAACAGGCCCATTGCAAAGGGTTAATGGCCAAATTAAGTGGAAATACAAGTGCTATAATTTAAAAAAAAATATTTATGAAAACCAAAATATTAACTTTGGTGTGGAAAGTTATCATTTCTTGTCTTTAAATGTAATTGTAATTAGTTAACTGTTTGTTTTTATGGTCATTACATTACTAGAAATAAAAATAACAATCTCCGAAGTCATTGAATTATAACTCAGTTTTGCTACTTTAACAATTTTATAGGCTTTCTAACTGATTTTGTAACTAAAGTTACAAGTAGTATGCAGCTATTAAACACTCAAAGTGATATAAATTTCTCAGCAGTCGTGTCTAATCTCACTAGCAATGTCCTAGATCATTCCTTTTTTGAGCAGGTTTCTAAAAGTATGAATCTGTAACAAAGATGTAATATAAATACCCCATTTAGTGAGCTTTGATGTTTTTCTATTTTATGTTTTTGTTATAAACATCATTATTGTATGACTTGAAAAATAATTTTATGTCCAGCTGAAACTAGCTGCTTATCATATATTTTGTTGTTGATGTGTTCAAAGTGTAAAAATTTATTGATGTTATGTAAAAATATTGTTAAGGAAAATGTTTATTTCTGTCAACAAAAATTCGATAATTTCCGTCTGGTTGTCTTGTGTAAATTTTTAGAGAGAAACCTGTGTTATGTTTGTCATCATTTTATTCTTAAGTTGTTCCAGTTTTGTATGAAACATTTTCATGTACAACTGTTTTGAATGAACAAGTTAACTACTAAATTTTTATAAATGAAGCTTGGATTTTTTCCAGCTTTTCTTGCATTTTGACTGCACATTTTAGGCAGTAGTTTGTTAATTCTAAGTATTTAAACAGTTTTAACACAAAAGGATTTTAGCATCAATATTTTGTCATATTATAACACCTAGTGCAAAGAAAGTAGTTGATATTTTAATTTTTGCACCACAACAAAGAGTTCCAAACAGAACAACCTATTTGTCAGCTGTTTTAGAATTGTTCCAGCCATCTCATAAAATAAATATTTTTCCTTTGGAACCTATCATCCTTTGAAAATATATTATCCATTTCTTAACTGTCAAAGCAGTTCCTAAGTTTTTGTATGGAAACTTTTCATGGTGTCACATCAACTGTTTTAATAACTTGCTAATATTATAGTTATAAATAAAGTGTAAATATAATTGGTAAATATGTGCTCGTATGAATTGTAAGGGACATGGTATACTGAGCCTGTTGGATAATCAGTTAGCAAATACCACTAGCTGGCCAACAATGATACACTGGACAGAAAGAGAAATGAAAGACTTTGTCCTTTAAAATGCATGTAAAATGCTTATTTGTTTGTAGTCTTAACATTTTTTTGCACTCTTGTTGTGCACTCTTTCGCACTCATAATGAACACGAATGAATACATCCAAGAAATGAAGAACATTCTATCAGACACGAACAAATTTAAACCAATACACACAAATCCAACAAAGACACATGAGACGCAACTGAACAAATTACTACTACAAATGAAAAAAGCCAACACAATTTCACAAACACTTTATTCCTACCTACGTAAAACCGACTCACGCACACAACAAATATACGACATCCCCACACCTCATAAACTAGATTGTCCATTACCACCAATAATGTCCACATATGAATCGTTTAATTACAATCTTGGTAAATACATAACATGGGCATTCTCCAAATATGTAACATCAGCCAGCTCATTCATCAGACTTTTAATTTCAAGTCTAATCTAAATCAACTTAATCATAAAGCCTTAATGGCCAGTTTTGATGTTATATCCCTCTTCACAGAAGTTCCAACTGCTGAAGCCTGCAAGATAGCCTTAGAACTCTATATCCGAGACCCTAACCCAACTATATACATTTCCAGCAACCAATTAGCAACCCTCATAGAATTCACCATGATAAAGACAAACTTCATGTTTAACAGCCAAAACTATATACAAACAAATGGCCTAAGCATGGGTAACCCAGTATCACCAGTTCTAGCCAATATTTTTATGGCACAAGTTGAAACACAAGCAATTAACACAGCATTACATCCACCACTATACTGGTACAGATATGTAGATGACACGGTTGCGGGACTCAAATCTACAGAACACATACTTAATTTTTTCAATCACATTAACTCTATACATCCCAACATTAACTTCACATGTGAACAGGAAGAAAGCAATCAAATATCATTTCTTAACCTCAAAATTACAAGAACCGACACACAATTCAAAACCAAAATCCACTGAAAAATCATCCACACTGGACTATACATTCCTTGGGACTCTGCACATGAAACAAAACAAAAACTCAACATACTAAGAAACCAAATAAACACAGCCATAAAACTATGCTAACCAGATAAAATTAACAATGAATTAGACAAAATAAAACAATACTTCATCAACATCAATAAGTTTCCTCCACATACCTAGACAGAAAGCAAAATCAACAAAATATATCTCACGAATCAAAAAATCACAAAACCATATACTGCTGCATACCATACAATCCTGACATCAGCAGACAAATAACCAACATTTGGCAAAGACTAGTAACAAAATATAACGTTCCAGTTAATACCAAATTTATTCAAAAACCAGGCACAAAACTAAGGTCTATACTATGTAAGAACTGCACTGACAAACACCACACCAACATTATTTATAAAATACAATGTGATAACTACCACGACTTCTATATTGGAGAAACAAATAGAAAAATGGAAACCAGGTTCAAAGAACATAAGTCACCTTCACACATTTTCGAACACTGCAAGTCAAATAAACACAACATAACCATAGAAAACACTTAAATACTAAATAAAGAAACAAACGCAAAATTAAAGAAGCCTTACTTATACGACAGTTTAAACCCAAAATAAACCAATATAAAGGAATGCCTTTACACCTATATTAATATAATAAAATAAATAACTTGTATATTCAAACATCTAACACCACCCTCTATGTTCCAACACTCAGTTTCTTTCTTTGTGAACCTGATGATGACCAAAGAAGGTTGAAACGTTGTTCACTCTTCTATGTAAAATATTTTGTCAATCCATACTAGCCGTTTGTGCATATATATTTCTCTACAAGTGGGTTTTCTCAACATCACTGTCTCTGTCCAGTTTTCCTGGATTTCTGGTCATATCTGAAGGAACACATTTGCTGACATTGCGCTCAAATTAATTTCCACTAGCAGCATTACATATTTAGACTTCAAGTTATCAAGGCAAGGCTTGATACTTTGTGGGGAGCTACATTTAAATAAATTTGTCCAGATAAAATATATTGTTCTCTCAGTAATTGACTCAATTCATGAATTCCTGTTATTACAATGACTCTGAATGGTTGAATAATTTTAAATATTTTTAACCCTTTAACATTATTACTCACTGGCAGGGATAACACTGTCCATGTTGGCCATGTGTTTAGTTTTGTATGGACCATTGGTTTCTTTAATTATACTTAACGTGTTAACATTATATATAAAAACTTTTGTTTTTTATTTTCTATTTATTCTATACTACTGCCCTTCTTACAGAAGAAACAACTGATGAAGGTAATCTATGTTTCAGCTGAAGAAACTGTTTTTCAAGCTATATATTTAAAAAATACCAAATATATTAACTGAAGACAAAATTGTTTTCACTGATTTAACTCCATAATTTTGGAAGCTTACAGCATCAGATGGTGACAGCAAATGTTTAACAGGGAAATGTTTGAGGTTAGTTACTCAACAATGCTCTCAGTGGCTACCCCTGATGTTGAAGGGAAAAATAATATTAACGAAAACTGAAGTTTTATGAGGAATGGTGATGATTGTTAGGAAATTGTAAACATAATCCTGGTGGAATGTGGTAGAAATTACAGGTTTAAAAAAAGTTCAGAATCCCAGGAAAGTTTTAAATGAAATAAGTTTTGAAATATAAAGGGTTAAATATTGTTAAGTTGGAGTGGTTTAGTTAGTAGTTATGCTACAAGGTAATATTTGAAAAAAATATGCTTGCCCTACTGTAAAAACCTTCTCTTCAGCTGACCATTAGATAGTTTTGTTTGATTTTATTGTGAAACACCAACATGCATTTATGAAACTGTACGTAATGTATACACAATTTCTATGTATGTAGTTCTGTCTGATTTAAACTTTCCTTATGCGTGGTTACTCACTGATATTCTAGAAACAACAATGTAATCATAGTAGGAAAGTAGTTTCTTCATGAACATACTGTATGTATGGTTGACCGTTTTTCTTGGAAGTGATCGATTAAATGGTTCTGTAAAGTAATCATCTGGTATCTCTTTTTGATATTATTCTGGGAAACAACAGAACCTGGAGGTGACTTAGATTATGAAACAAATGTCTGTAACTGAAAAAAAAACTGCCTTGAGAAATATGTTTGTGTAGAAAAAGTTCCAAATAAAGAAATCAGTCTTTGAAAGAAATTCACAATATTTACTGAGAAGGATAATGTATGATCTTACATCCTGTTTACAGTTGCAAAGCTGATGTGTTTGTGTCAGTTAAACTTGTATTGCTAAACCAAAATAGTTTGTAACTTTCATCTAGAATTACTCACAGTAGATGTATGTTATGTCTTGAGACTTAACAGAGACCTGGAAAACTTCTGTGAGCAAATTATTATCTTTACTGCAACAGTACTTCTTTAAATACAGAATTTCTAAAACAGTATAAAAGATTTCCAGTTGCATACATGGAGATCTGTAATTCTATCAAGATACCTTATTTCTGCTCACTATCCTCATTTAGTGCTGCCCTCTATTTGCAAAATTTTTATTTTCATGTTAGAAGCCTTTCTCTCTCTTCGATCCCTCCATTCAAATGGTTAAACTAATTTTTATCATTTAACAAACTTCCCCCAATGGACACACCATGCACCCCTGTGACTCCCTCTATGCTGTTCTACCAAACTGTCACTTTGGCAGTTCTTGTATTTGAATATTTAGTTTGTGCTCTCCTCAGGTTTTGAATCTTTCTATGGGTTTACTTATAAGTAGTTTACTATTTATTATTCAATAGTTCTGATTTGTAGCTTATTCTCAGATAGAATTACTTTATATTCCCAACCAGTTACAAAATTTAATTGTGAGTTACAAACTTTTTCACACTTTTTATTTATTTTTACCAACACAGTTATGATTGTTTATTAATTCTGAAGTTTGAGTTATTACTTTGAAGGTTACAACTTCTACCAGCACATGTACACAGTTTTTGGGTGGGAATACCTTGACTATGAAGTTATCAGCATTTCTTCATCAAGAGATTGGTCATTACATTGAACCAACTTCTTTTCCTGATGTAGTTCATTTTTCTTCTGAGAAAACCAAACCTGTTTGGGTTGAAGAAGCATTTGATAGTCTTTTTCCTCCACCTGGTTTTGCCATCTTCCCAAGTTCATACTGTGGGATCAAGTAAACCTTCTATGGCACTTTTGTACAGAGGTTCACAGTTGTGTTGTGTTTCAGCCTTCTCCTTTCCTTATTGTATGATACTTCTTTCTCTCTGTATCTTGTGTTTCTTCTGATATTGGGGTTCTTGCTGAACATTTTATATCTTGCTTTCTGCTTTAGCCTACCATCAAGCTGATTTTTCATTCTTCGAGTTTCAGCACTTAGAATCATTTTACCCATTTGGAGGCAGACAGTGATTATCCTGTTAATTTATTCCATGCCTATTTTTCTTGTGTTAGTCTCACTCTCACATCTATCTTACAGGGCTTTTTCACCATCCACAGAGATCCTGAGAATTTTTTGGGGGGATACATTTGCCCTAATTACATCTATATTGTCACTTTGTTGAGTTTGGCTCTTTATTTGCACACGTTGTTCCTTACATTTGGGGAGAGATGCAGTTTATTTGCCATCTACTTATCTTAGGGACTTATTTTGGCCTCTCTTCTCAGTGGAGACTGGAATTCAGAATAGAATCGGTGAGATAACTATTGACTCTTTCCTCGTTGAATGATCATTTATCTCACTCTGAGCCTCAATCATCCCTTATTTCTCTTTCCTATCCTTCACTTGTTCCATCCTTCATGGGATCTTCCTCTTATCATTATATGCAGTGTCACACTGCCACTATCCTGTGGGTTCTGGTCCTCAAAACAAAGTTACCTTGGTTTTGGTCTCTGACACTTCAGCCTCTTGGACTGGCTGTAAGTGTATTCAGTTAAGAATGACAGACAAATTTCTTTATGTGTCCTCCAATGTAGTATCTGATTTCTAGTATCCTCATCACTCTGTGTCAAGTCTTTCGACTTATCTATTTCTGGCAAGCCCAGCCATGGTTTCTGTGATGGCTTTAGATCCAGTCTGCTTCTCTGTGTCCTCTTCCCATGACACCAATCTCAGTCCTTGATACCACATCCAGCCATGGTTTCTGTGATGGCTTTAGATCCAGCCTGCTTCTATGTGTCCTTTTCCCATGACTCCAACCTCAGTCCTAGGTACCACATCCTCCCATTTCTAACCTTCATTCTCTTGCCTGATTTTTATCTAATTTGTTACATTTAGTAGCTTATATGCAAAAGCGGCTGATTTGGCTTGAGAAAATATTTCACATAGAGGAGCGAACAACATTTCGACCTTCTATGTAAAATATTTTCTCAACCCAAACGAGCCGTTTGTGCATATACATTTCTCAATAAGTGGGTTTCTCGACATCACTGATTTAGTAGCTTAGTTTTCAGCACGTTTAATTTGCCCTTCCTTCATGGAGTTTTATCAATATAAGTAGAATATATTTTGTTACAGGTTTTGGGGTGGGAGTTTTTCCTCTTCTTGTCCCACTATTCCTGTTGTTATAGATTTCCTTTTGGTCTGTGGAGATCATTAGTTAAATTTGTTTCCCATCGATGTTTAAAGAAACTTTGTACCTTTCCATGGATATTATCCTCAACAAAGATCAATATTTTTATTTTTCATAACTTTGGTGGCAAAAAAGGGTGATTCCTCCTCCTCACCTGTTTTCCTTCCTTCTACTTCCTGTTCTCAAAATGGTCTGGATAGACATCTATGTACCATCCATGCTTTTCTGTGATAACAGCTCCTACCCTTTCATTCCTTGGGTGCTATTTCTGTTCATGATCTCTCTCATTTCACCCTTATCAATTAGGTTTAGGTTTTAATTCAGTTGGCTTATTCTTTCTTGTCTCCTTTTTCTTGTAATTTTTTCCAGATTGCTTTCCATTACATTAGGCTACTTACCTTTTTTCTGATGTCCTGTCTCTGTCACTGTTTGGAGGAAGTTCTTCCTCCAGGCATGTAAACCAGTTTTCTTACTTTATGTGAATTTTGTGTTGCTGTTTCCTTTTTGTCAGGTTATTGTTTTCCACCTGTTACCATTCTTTATATTGATTATAACTGGGTGAGCTTTCTTTTGTTATATATATTATTTTAAAGAGCCTATCCCGTGATTTGACAAGGATATTGTTCTGTGGTGAGTGGTACCTGTCCACATATACTACAGTCTCTTACAGTTTTACAAATAAAACCTGCACTGAAAGGCCGTGTTGATTTAATTTTCATGTCACTGAATGCATACCATTTGTTATAGTTTTATAAACTAGAGATATGGTGTTCCACAAGATTGCTTGTTGGTTATTCCTCCCAATATATTTGTTTCTTAAAAATGCCCATTCTGGACTATATTAACCCATGGACTTTATAGGTAAAGCAGAAGAGAATTGTTGCCCATCCATGCCATTCCTCAGATTGAATAAAAGGATTTGGTCTGCTATTACATTGTCTCTGGTGTGTATGTTCCTCCAGACTTTCCACAACATTATTCTCTGATTTCTTTTAGGGAGTGTGGGTGTCCTTATTAGTTTCTATTTCTTTGTCTCTTGAATAAGAGATATACGAAATAAACAGTAAACATTCCATTCAGTTGAGAGTAGGGCAGTGAAGTTCTGCTGGTGTAGATGTTCTGGGGGAATGTTGTAGCTGTTGAGTGAGTCATGAAAACGATTTGGATCCATTATCTTACTTTTGTGTAGAAGTCTGTTCACAGTGGTTGAGTTGTGGATTTAGAGCTAAATCAACCAACGTATTATCTTCATGGACATCATGCAATTGGGATTCCTCATCCTATCCTTGCATGGTTGAGTTTAGGATTTAGAGTCCTCACACAGGTCTTCAGGATGTTCCTGGTTCCACAGTCAGTTTTCCTGAAGTGCACTAACCTGATGTTGTGATTCATGGTGGGTGCACATGTTGGTTGCTCTGCATCTTCCACTTGTGCTACTCCTTAATGTCTTTATGCCAATGATGTTGCTGTGTTGGTATTTATTTCTTCTGGTCTGTTTGATTTGAGTGGTGCATAGCACATTACAGGGACACCATGTTTTTATTCATCTTGAGGTTAGGTTTCCAGTTCACTATGTACATATATATGATATATCACTTCTCATCTTTGCCCTGTTTACAGATCAGTGGTGGGATTTCTCCCTCTACGTGGTTGAACTTGAAGATTGTATGAACCTTGCCCTCCCCTTCCATGGACATTGGTTTTCAGTGATCAACTTTTGGACACAGTCAACTGTTGTGAATGATCTGTTATTCTCTAGCCACACTCTGCAACTTAGTGCCTTCATGTAGCTTTGCACAAAATTAAAAAAAAAATCCAAAAAACTCTACATCTTGGGGTTCATCTCTTAATTTATTCACAGTCTGTTTATAAGTGAGATTGAAATTATTAGGTGTGGTTTAGATCACAGCTCAACCTATGTTGTTTTGTTTTTCTAAATAGGATGTGCTCCACAAATTTTTCCACCCATATATGTCACACCTTTTTTCAAACCTAAAAAAAGATTATACCTGATAATGAAGTAGCGAGGTCTCTCACATACAGTCCCCTTGTCAGTACATCCTGAGGATATTTTTTAAGGATGCTTGTACTGGTCCCTCCACATATTCATTGTGGTATGCTAGCTGTGTAGATGAGCAGAAGTAAAGTATCTTGTTGGAAATTATAATTTTCTGAAATGTTCAAAATAACAATTCTGGTATTGTTGTGTAACTATACAGACATCCAATGAATGGGCAGAGCTGTCCTAATCCTCCCAAAGTTCTTATGTTTCAAACTATGTCTGTACAGTCAACTCTCGGTACTATGCCACCCTTCGGGACCGAGCAAAAGTGGCATAGTAGCGAGTTTTTTTCAAAAAACGGTTTTATTGTTAAAAAATGCCTTTATTTTCTCATGTAATCTATCAGCTCAGTCCAAGGCTCTCAAAAATCGTCAGCTGGTGCATCTTCTTTCGGCGTATCTCAAGCATCTCATTGTCCAACTGATCACATGCCTGCATCACACCGTGCTTGCTGCTTCTCTGCTGCATGAACTTCCGGACGGTGCTCCATGCGTGCTGGGCTTCCTCGAACGAAACGATTTCCTCCTCGACAGTCACCTCGTCGTCATCGCTTTCCACCGGCTCATCGAGAAACAGCATCTCATTTGCAATCTCCTCCAGCGTAAAAGTCCCACAGGTCGCGAGGCGCTCGTCGGCTTCGAGAAAGTCAGACAGCTCGATCTTCTCGTTCTCGTCCATCTTTTCCTCGGCAGGCAGAGCTTCCCAGATGTCAAGTAGCTCAGCATCCTCCGGCTCAGTCTGGATCTCTTGCTCGACAAACTTTGCCTTCACGAAACAGTTCCTGATCGTCGACTTGCTGACCTGCTCCCAAGCACACCGGGCGACGTGCAGTGCGTCGAGTAACGTGAACTTGAACTTTTTTCTTTGGAAACCAAAACCCAATTTTGAAACAGCGTGCACACAAAAAAGTGGCATAGTAGCGAGAGTAGGGGTGGCATAGTAAATTTGATTTTGTATTGAATTTTGTCGGGACCGAGCAAAAGTGGCATAGTAGCGGGGTGTCATAGTAGCGAGAGTTGACTGTATCAGGATATCATTGTGGGAGGACAGGACAAAGCATGTGGAGCATTGGGTTACTTATGAGTAAACTGCTCTTATTTCGCTGAGTGGCAAGGTAGACAAGTCTTTTGGTTTCACCTGATGGTGCAACAGATGCAGAAGAGCTCCTGGAAGTTAGAAAAAAAAACAAGTTGATTGTGGCAACATATTTGGATGAGTACAATGAACAACTTGCACCAAAAATTTTTGCAGTCAACTTACTTTCCTGGTGGCTGGATGAGTCTTGGTGTGTGTCTGTTGGAGTAGAATAGCAAATGATTGAGCAACTAAAACATTGGTAGATCATACAGTGTGTCTGACACTTCAAGTAAACCACTACCAAAACCATTTGACATAAATTTTACTTTGGGGACTGGAGATAAACTGGACATGAATATTGGAGTCATGCTCCAACTGTTTGCTTACATAAAAAAGGCAGTTATTGCTGAATTCTTTCCTGTCATCTATTTTTGGAATGAGCATACTGCAGATTTGTCTGTGCAACTGGTGAATTGATATTTCATGATCATGTTATAAAGTAATATTCTGTGATTTATTACAGAAAATATCTCGTTGTATTATGTAGTTATATGGTCCATGGATGAAATAGACTATTTTAATTGTGAAGAAGCAAGCAGCATTACTTCAAACAGTTGTATGCTTGACGTTATATAAAGTTCCAATGTTGTTTTGTTATTAAGGATGATTTGTTATCCAGGTGAACATTAGAATGGCTTTTGGTACAGTTAAGAAAATGGAACTAACTAAAGATAGCAGTGGTACTGGGGCTGTGGGCATTGCATCACATCTGTTAATACATATGTATCAAGATGTCTAAATTGTTACTTGAGATTCTTTCAGAAAATCTACAATCAACACAGCAGCAGAAATTTAGTGTTCTGTTGGTGGGATTTACTGATGTATTTGTGAGACAAATACAGGTGATGTACATCCAATTAACCACTGCTCATGGTTCTCTTGAGCACTATGATGTAGCTAGTGATGATTTACAGTCAATGTTAACATGAAAAATGATAGTCTTCAGAGATTGCTTGATTATTTCTACCATTGATTGTTAGGAAGGTATACTCAGGTTCCACATTGAACAGTGTCGCTCCCATAAATGCCTTTCCTTCTTTGTGAACAGAGGAATGTCTTAATATATTGAAAGGGATCCATATGCTCAAGACATTAGGCCTGATATCTGGATACTGGCCTGTTGAGAGCAGACCTAAGATTGCTTTCATTATTAGAGATGCCATATTGTTCAGCCTGTGTAGTGTGCCTACTACTTTTGTGTACTAGAGCATCTGCTGAAGGATATGAAGTGGTTCATCTGTATTGATGATGTCTTAATTTATGGTTTCTCATTTGAGTCTTTGGCTGAAAACCTTAAAATGGTATTCTGAATGGTTAAAAAGGCAAGTTTAAACCAGGAAAATATTTTTTCTTGTGAATAAAGGTGAAATATCTGAGTCATATAGTAGAATCTCCACAGATCTTGTTAAAATAGCACCAGAGGAATTTGACCTCAACGTGTGACCAAACAGGAAATCCACAGTTTCCTAGAACCTGTTATTGGCAAATCAACAAGAGGATTGTGAATTTCTACTAGAAATTGATGCTAGTTATGGTGGAACCAGAGTAGTGTTATTCTAGTTGAAGTAGAATAAGTGATTACTTAGTTTAGTTGTGCACTAATTACTTCAGAACACAGCCCACCCAGTGTGGGTTCCGTCGACAGCACTCCACCATAGACCACCTAATTCGTCTTGAAACATCTATCAGAGAGGCCTTTCTCAACCGCCAACACCTTGTATCGATATTCTTTGACATAGAGAAGGCTTACGACACAACATGGAGGTATGGCGTTTTGCGAGACCTCCATACATATGGGTTACGTGGCCATCTACCCATGTTTATTAAAAATTTTTTAATGGACAGGAGATTCCAAGTTCGTGTAGGTTCGGCACTTTCACGTTCTTTTGTACAGGAACTTGGAGTCCCTCAAGGCTGTATATTGAGTGTCACACTTTTCAGTATAAAGATAAATGCCATCACTGAACAACTCCCTCTCACCGTTATGAATGGGCTATATGTTGACGACTTTCACATCTCATGTCAGTCATCAAACATGAGATATATTGAGCGGCAACTACAAACTGCCCTCAATCATGTACAGAAGTGGACTCTTGCGAATGGCTTTAATTTCTCTCTTTCCAAAACTGTATGCATGCACTTTTGCCGCCAACGAGGTATTCACCCTGATCCTGAACTTCATATCGGTGAAGTTTTGCTGCCAGTGGTCCCAGAGACAAAGTTCTTGGGGCTTATCTTTGATCGTAAATTGACCTTTATACCACACTTAAAGCAGCTTCGGGTCAAATGCACCAGAACACTGAACATCCTTCGTGTCCTCTCTTCTACCAGTTGGGGGGCAGATCGCCGTTCAATGTTAAAGATATATCGTGCTCTTATTAGATCGAAACTTGACTATGGATCAATGGTCTATGGCTCTGCCAGACCCTCGGCCTTAAAGATACTGGACCCCATTCATCACCAAGGTCTTCGACTCTGCACCGGAGCTTTCCGTACCTCTCCAGTTCAAAGCATATACATTGAATCTCATGAACCTCCTCTACACCTTCGTCGTTTGCAACTGTCTTTACAATATACTTCGAAACTTCGTTCCTTACCAAAGCATCCCACCTGGGAATGTGTTTTCCTTCCTCGGTGGGCAGTACTTTTTCAGAACAGACGATCTGTCATTGCTCCGTTTGGCCTTCGCATCCGGGTGCAATTGGATGAATTGGGTCTGTCCTTGGATAACATTGCAGATTCCACATATCGATGCATCCCACCATGGCTTATTACAGCCCCCAAGTGTGACCTTTCTTTCAATCACCTAAAAAAGGCGGATACTCCAGACTGGAAGTACCGTCTTTTATTCAATGAATATCTTTCAAACAATCATTTAGTTCCCATTTATACAGATGGTTCCAAATCAGGAAATTCAGTGGGCTCTGCTATGGTTTGCTGTGGGTCAGTAGTTGCACACAGAATCCCCTCTACAGCTTCTGTGTTCACTGCTGAACTGTATGCAATATCTCTTGCCCTTGATCATATTGCAGCTGAGCAGTACTCCAACTGCACTATTTATACTGACTCACTTAGTTCTATTCTTGCCTTGGAATCACTTCACATTAGCTCACATCCTATTCTAGCAGATATTCGAAACCGACTGGCCCATTTCTCATTAGCAGCTACTTCAATTCAGTTTTTCTGGATACCAGGCCATGTTGGTATTCATGGGAACGAGCTTGCAGACATGGCAGCTAAATATGTATGCCTCAGCTCCATCACCCCTATGCCTATTCCGTACATGGACTATGGTGTTGTCTTCAAAGCTCGGCTCCGTGCCAGTTGGCAGTCCACTTGGAGTGAACAACGCGACAATAAACTTTTTCAAATTAAACCCAAAATTGGAGTTTGGCCATCTCGCTTCCGTAAAGTTCGGAGGGAAGAAGTTGTTCTCACTAGGCTACGCATTGGTCACAGTTTTTTAACTCATCATTTTCTTTTATCTGGAACTGATGCACCAATGTGTAGTTTGTGTAACAC
Source organism: Carcinoscorpius rotundicauda (assembly GCA_011833715.1). Classification (NCBI taxonomy): domain Eukaryota; kingdom Metazoa; phylum Arthropoda; class Merostomata; order Xiphosura; family Limulidae; genus Carcinoscorpius; species Carcinoscorpius rotundicauda. The sequence continues at coordinate 79,714,788 of CM022400.1, read as the reverse complement.
TCAAATCACTATCAGCCATGTTTTACTTTCTTGCCATCGTTACAATCCTCAACGACGGCAATACTTTAAACATATTTTTTCCCAGCGTCAATCTGTAACATTGGACAGAGTTATTGGTGATGGTGACTATGTCCACCTTAATAACGTTTTTAATTTTTTAATGGCCATTAATCTTTTTAACCTTCTTTAAGTGTGGTATATTTATTCATTGCACCTTTTTAATTGTGGCTCCTTTTTAAAGTTTTATTCTCTCTCATTCAATGCGACATTAAACAATAGCCAGAACATTAAATAACTCGACACCAGGACTGGAAAGGCCAACTTCAGGTGACTAACGCTTCTGTTTGAACTACTCGTTAGTCTTCCTGGCGAGTTACTGTTATACTTTCGCTGCATATCATTTCGTGCTTTTACAACCTTTTTGTACTGGCCATATTGACTCATAACCCGGAACCAGGACGGAAAGACCAACTTCAGGTGGCTGACAGTGGTTTATATACTACCTGTTAGTCTTCCTGGCGGGTTATGATCATTCCCATTCTGCTACAGGTTGGCCTTTACTACTTTGTTGACTGGATGTCGTCATTGGTTTTTGCACCATTTCCTGTTTTAATTCCCATTTTGTTTTTATCTTCAATTACCTTTACACATTTTACTCCATTTACTTGACTTTTATCTTTTTACTGGACATTTGGCTACTCTTTATTATGATTTTGCTGAGTGTCTTTTTAAACTTTTATTCCATTACATTTTGATATTAGCTACTATGACACATAACCCAGAACCAGGACTGGAAAGGCCAACTTCAGGTGACTGACGGTGGTTTTTGAACTTGTTCGTTAGTCTTCCTGGCGGGTTATGATCATTATTATTATGCTAGAGTAAATAGTTTATAACTTTGAAGACTGGGTGTCACCATTGGTTTTTACACCATTTTCTGTTTTAATTGCTGTTTTGTTTTTACCTTCATTTTCCTTTACAAATTTTACTCCATTTACGTGACTTTTCTCTTTTTACTGAACATTTGGTTACTCATTGTTGCGTTTTTGCTGTGTGTTTTTTAATACTTCTATTCTTTTACATTTTGATACTAGTTGATATGACACATAACCCAGAACCAGGACTGGAAAGACCAACTTCAGGTGACTGACGGTGGGTCTTGTACCTGCCTGTTAGTCTTCCTGGCGGGTTATGATTATACCTTTTTGATAGAATACCTACCTTACAACTTTTTACACTTTGCCTTCTATCTTAACCTTGTAGACTAGGTGTCAACACTGGTTTTATATTTTTTTTTGTTTTACGTTCATTTCCATTTATGTCTTTTACTACATTTTTACCGGTTGTTTGGCGCAGATAGCCTCGTTGCTTTGTGCCATAAAACACTAAATCAATCAATCAATCAATCAGAACACAGATGTTCTACGGCAAAGAAAGAACTTTTGGTCTTCATAAAACACTGAATACAACACATATGGTGGAAAGTTTACTGTTTGGCTAGACCAAAACGTGATGTATAACAGCATCACAGGATATTGTTTAAACATTGCTTCTCAGCCAGAATAATTGTGTTAATCCTTTTGTTCTTCCAGTCCACAATGTTTTGTATCTTGTATTCTCTTTAGTACTACTAAAAAATTCTCTCAATGAATCAGTTAAGCAACTTGCATCATCAAATGTCAAAAGAAACTTGTTACCTAATTTGGATTAATTGCATTGTTACTTATTTCAATGGTAGGATTAATTGCATTTTTTTTTCAGCTAATAATTTTAGCTACATTTATCTTAAAAAGTGAACATTACAGAGCAATACATAAATATTTCAGGTTGAATATAAAGAAAATGAAGAGAAAGCCTCCAACATATCAGAAGAAGAGTACGTTTCTGATGAGGAATCCAAAGCCAAGCAGGAAAAGCAGAGTGTGATAGCTCCTGTGAAAGCTCCAGAAGAAGAAGAGGAAATAGACAGTGAACATGATGATCCAACAGGCCTGGAAGGAGCTGCTTTCCAGAGTCGTCTTCCATTTGACAAAATGACGGCACAGGAGGCAGCATGCTTTCCCGATATCGCTCAGGGTCCTCCTCAGACTCAGAAAGTCTTCTTGCATGTCAGAAACAGGCTGGTAAGACTATTGGCTATACTTTCCAACTGAAATCTGTTTTATTGCAAAATTATTTGAGTCCTGATATCACCTTATTCCTGGTTGTTGTTGTTTGTTTTTTTGCCATGCCTCTTATTTTAAAACTTTCAATTTTTTCAGTCATTAGAAATGATTAACTGTAATTCTGTGAAACGTTTTTTTACTTTATGGACAATCATCTGAGATCTCATTTGATGTATTGGTTACTCAGATTTGAAAGAAATTCCTGTAAAAATAAACATTGTGTTTGACAGCAGGATAGTAAACACTGGAATTAACCGAGTTTTATTAAAATGAACTGAAAATAATTTACTCCCTTGATTTGTTTGGTTTATTCCATCTAAAATAGCTACTAATTTTATTTTTCCATAATCATGACAGAATACATTTTTTATTGAGACATGTTCTAATTCTTTTTCTAAGTTTCCATGTGCTTTCTGCCTGTTGTTATTGGATGCTACAAGGACGAAAACATGTGCTATTCCTTTCATACAAGTGAAGGTTACATACAGTCAGAGCAAACTAGCATGTAGATGTTTATATATGAATCTTTTGTTCAAACAGGTGACACAAGAAACTTGAACAAATTGGATTAGAATGATTTGGATTGCATGTGAACATGTGTAGTTGAAATATGCAACATAATGGTGTGTATAGGATATGTCATTAAGTGTTTTGCCTGATTATAAAAGTATAGTACCACGACTCTCTGTTGTTGGAGTCATGTTCTTGGTTTTTTTATATTTTTCCTCGTCTTGATATTTGTATGACTCCTCTTCACCCCAACATCTGATCACAATCACCAGAGTATAAAGCTGGCCTTTCAGTGATAGTAACAACATAAAGATTTGTTTCGTGTGTTTTTCTTCTTAACCCTTTGTTTTGAGGATTATCAGTATTTTCTGCACTACACCAGTAGTTGGTGTAATAGGAGATAACACATCTTGTGCATACAGCGATCTCAATTAGCATTGGAACTTAGGCCTATTCTTATTTTTGTTCTGCTTTATTTTTCTTTGGAATTGATGGATTTCTTGCACCAGTTAGGAGAAAAATAAAAATTTTAATTTGTTTTAATCCATTTGTAATTTTAGACATGTATTCCAGTGTGCATGAGAAATATTTTTTGCCAATACTATTTCTCATTTTAATTCAGTGTGCATATTGGTTTTGTTATGTACTTTTCAGTTATGCCATACTAGGTCTGTGTGTAACAGATGTACTAGGCCATTATGTACCAGATGGTTGTTTTCTTTGTGTTCATGGATTCAGGATTCTGGATCTCCTGAGGATTTTTCTTATACTTTGAAATCTTATCACCTGACATCTCATCTGTCTGGTTTATTTTCTTTTTTGATTAGAAGTTTCACTAAGTTTGTCATCACCTGCCTCATGGAGTTACTTCTTTTCCTTGTTCTCTTGTTGCTATTCAATATTTTCTCTGATGGCTGGCAAGTGCAGGTTTTAGAGCAACTTCATTTTTTTTATATGCAAAAACGGCTTGTTTGGGTTTAAAAAAATATTTTACAAAGAAGAGCAAACAATGTTTCGATCTTCTATGTAAAATATTTTTTCAACCCGAACGAGCCGTTTTTGCATATAAATTTCTCAACAAGAGGGTTTCTCGACATCACTGTTTAGAACAACTTGTTTCTGGAACTCTCTCCCACCTTGTACATTTACAAACTTCTTTTGCTAAAGACTACTGGGTCACTGAGCTGTTTTTCATTGCCCTTTTACTCTCTATCTCACATGGTAAGAGCACCATGAAATGGTTCCATGAATCTTCTTTGAGGTTTTATTACCATAAAGGCTGGAGATGAATTAATATCACACTTGAACCAAGTTTGTTCATTCTTTGGTGTCAGATTAACGGCTTTTGTTTTTCTTCTGAGATGATTATTCTCCCAGGATGTGGATGACGAGAAGTATTGTGTCAGATGCTTTATCTACAGCCTGGTTTGTCCACTTAACTTTTACTTCCTTCAGTTCTTCCATATCATCAAATATTTTTTTCACAGCTCTTCTCATGAGGTTGGTTATGACCCTCTGTGTTTTTAATTAGGTGTGATGAGCTGTTGTTCAGATATTGCGTGCTACTGTTCTGTTACTGTATAGATGTTTAGCCTAGTTCTGATATTGCATGCTACTGTTATGTTACTGTATAGATGTTTAGCCTAGTTCAGATATTGCATGTTCTTTTCTGTTGCTATGTAGATGTATAGCCTATTTTTGTTCCATCTAAAGTGGAATCCATTGTTATGACCTCCCTTTTCCTTTGATAGTCATCTCACTGGGCCCCTTAAGGTGGATTCCTGTACATGGTAAGGGGACCTCCCAGAGAATGTTATGTACTTTCAGTTTATCTCCTGTGGGATCTTAACATCTGCCCAAGTGTTTATCATGTGTGGCAACCCATTATGGGGAGGAGAAAATCTTGGTTGTTGAGAGTTCCAACTGCAACTTGCCACTTTAGCTTTGAACTCCTGTAGATGGGCAGTCTTGAGGTGGCCCCCCAGAGCCATTTGAGTGGTCCTGTTAGGTTAGGGTCAATTGAATACCAGTGTTGAATGTTCTAAATGGGTGTTATGGACATTGTGTTTGATATTGATGTTTGGGTAAAGTGCTCATGAAACCCTGATGTTACTGCAGTGTCCTTGTTTTTCACTGCAGAATGTAGTTCTTCATTGGGGGTGGAGGTCAGTGGACACCAAATCTTTTTTCTCTTATTATGGATCCCCCAAAAATAAAATAATAAAAAAGTATTACACTGCTCTTCAGACTATTTAAAATGTGGTTGTTTAACAGTCTTCATCCTCTTGTAAATTTGTACCTCATTTTCAAACCATGTGCAGAGTCTTTTGTTCTCTTTGTATAAGTGTGTTGATAAGTCCATGTCTACTTCTCTTTCTATTCTCATCATTTCTTCCAACGACTATTTGGGCCATTTTCTTTGGCTCCAAGATGGAGAATAGTTATTTGTTCTCACTCTCTGTCACTGGACTCTACATATACTGATAGAGATTTGACCACGCAAATCAGAGCAGAATCTGTAGAGGTTGAAAGACCTCCTTCTAATAAAGAAAAAATGACATGACACCCAATTTTCCCTCACCTAAATAGAAATGGCCACATTGTTACAGTGGAACTCAAGGATTCCATTCTAATCTTGATGACATTAAGGCCTTGATGGATTCCTATCATCCTGTATATTTTTCCTTGCAGGAAATGTTTCTGAAATCCATCGATACAGTCACTTTTCAGCAGTTTTCCTTATACCAAAATGACAAATTGTGTGATGGACAAGTTCATGGAAGGATGACACTCCTGGTCAGCTAACACGTGCTTCCATGTTTTTGCCACTAGATACACTTGTGGAGGCTGTAACCATCCAAGTTTCCTTTGGTCATACTATCACTGTTTCTTTTCTCCACCTGTCTCCTAGAGAGATCTATGATTAATCAGACTCTGATCCTGTCACTGAACAATTGCTGTTTTCCCTTTTAACCTTGGGGTACTTAAATGGACATAATCCCCTCTAGGGTGGTGCTAGTATAGATGGGAAGGGTTGTTCCAAAGAGCATATGATCTTGGATCACAACCTTTCTCTCTTCAGTTCTGGTTCTTGTATATATATTTTTCTGCATCTGGTCACTCATTTACTGCTGTTGGTCTTTCCATCTGCTTTCCTTCAATTTTCTTTCACAGGGCAATGATCATTTTCCTGTCATTTTGAGGAAGACTGGTTGTGGCTGAGGCTACCCATCTCATAAACCTCAGTGAAAATTGGATGAGGCCAACTGGTCTTCATTCACTGCTCTCTTTGAACTAGATCTTGCTGTTATCTGTATGGTGCTGATAGATGACTGTATTGTCCAGGTGGCTGCTATCATATTCCTAAATCTTTAACATGTATTCTACAGTATCTTCATCCATGGTGGAGTTCTGCCTACCAAATGGCATGGAAGGCTCAAAAACAGGCCTGGGATATTTTTTTATAGGTATTTCACATTTTCAAACTGCATTATTTTTCAAAAGGTTCAGGCTCGTGTTTGCCAGAAAAGATGTTAAAGCTAGAAGGAATTTTGGAACAAACATCTCTTTTTACCGCTAGTTCCAAAATCATATGGGACAAGATATGGAAGGTCAGTGGATGGTATGCTTTCCTCCCCCATTTTGCTTTTGCTTTTCAATAGCCAGGAGTTGCTGATGCCCAAAGCATCATCCTTACTTTCAGTGAAGACTTTTTTCATGCATCTAGCACTTCAGTTTCACCTCCATATTTTTGGTCACCAAGTTTCAGGTAGAATGATTGTCTTTCTTATTTTGGACCCATCATTTCTATGACTATAATCACCCCTTTAATTTTGGACCCATCATCTCTTTTATGATAATCACTACTTTACCATGGTGGAACTCAAGCTTCATCAGGTTGGAAGTACATCAATTGGACCTGATGATATTCACTATGAGATGCTGCACTATCTCTCTTTTGCTATTCATTTGGTAGTTTTTAATCAGATGCAGCAGGCTATTGTTTTCCATTAATCTAACCTGGGAAGAATGCAAAGATTCCTTCTACCTTCTTCTCAGTTGGTTTGATGAGCTGTATCTGTAAGGTCTGTAAAAAGAATGGTTAATGCTTATCTTATTTGGTTCCTCAAATCAAACAACTTCCTCTCCCAATGTGGGTTCTGACAACAGCAGCCCATTGTTGACTATGTGTTTCAACTTGAAATGTTAATCAGAGAAGCCTTTCTCAAGCAACAGCGATTTTTCTTACATTCTTTGACTTTCCATGTATTATCGTAAACCTTCTCAGGTACAACATTTCATGAAACTTCTGCTTTTTAATGGACTAGCGATTGCAAGTCTGTGTGGGTTTGACACTTTCATGTTCTTTTCCACAAGAATGTGGAGTCTCCCAGGCCTGTGTTTTGTGTGATATGCTTTTCAGTGTGAAGATTAGGTAATTTATTTAGGTAATCTGAGGAAGACAGATATTCCCAATTGGAAGTACCATCTTCTATTTGCCTAACAAACCATTTTTCTGTTCCCTTCTACGTGGTTGGTTCAAAATCAGGTGACTACTCTCAGTCATTTACTGAAGTGGACCACAGCAAATGGTTTCAACCTTTCTTTTTCCAAAACTGTTTGCATCCACTTTTGCTGTCAACAGGGTATTCACTCTGGTCCTGAACTCTGTATTGGTGAAGCTGTGCTTTCTGTGGTCCCTGAGGAAAAGTTCTTGGTGCTTATATTTGACCATAAGCTGACATTTATTCCACACATCAAGCAGCTATGTGTCAAGTGTATAAGGGCACAATAGATTTTTAGCATGGAACATCAATCTGTCCCCCCCCCAAAAAAAAAAAGATGGAAAAGAGGACACTGAAGATGTTCAGCCTTGAAAATGTTGGATCCTGTTCACCATCAGGGGCTTTGGCTTTGCACAGGGACCTTTCTCATTTTTCCAGTTCAGAGTTTGTACACAGAGTTTTATGAACCCCCTCTACACCCTCATTGTTTGTAACTATCTTTAACATATACTTCAAAGCTTTAATCTTTACTTCAGCATCCCACATGGGGTTGTGTTTTTTTCTCAGTGAGCCACACCTTTTCATAACAGATGATCTGTCACTGTTCCTTTTACCTTTCATTTCCAAGTGCAGTAGGATGAATTGGGTTTATCTTTGGATGACATTGAGGTATCCACAGATCAGCTCATACTGCCATAGCTAATTACTGTCCTTAAATCTGACCTTTCTTTGAGTCATCTGAAGAAGACAGATACTCCTGATTGGAAGTATCACCTTCTATTTGGTGAACATCTTTTGAACTATCCTACCATTTCCATTTTTACAGATGCTTCGAAATAAGATGACTCTGTGGGCTCTGCCATTGTTTGCAGTGATTCAGTTATCAAATGCAGAATCTCTACAGTTTCTGTGTTCACATACTGATTCACTTAGCTCTCTGTTAGCCTTGGAATTGCTTCATGTCAGTTTTTACTCTGTTCTCTTTGATATTCAAAACTGATTGGCCCATTTTTTTTTAACATCTGCTTCTATTCACGGGAATGAGCTTACTGACACTGCAGCTAAGCCTATCTAATCTGGCAGTACCACTGCTGTGACTGTTCCATATATGGACTTTGGTCCTGTATTCAAGTCTAAGCTCTTTGCAAATTGGCAGATGACTTGGAGTGAAAAACGTTAAAAAAAACTTTCCCAAATAAAACCCTTTATTGGACTTTTGCTGTCCTGTTTTCATAAGAATTGGAAAGAGGAAGTTGTCCTCACTAGACTAAGCATTTGTTACAGATTTTTAAGTCATCGTTTTCTTTTATCTGTGAATGATGCATCAGTGTGTTGTTTGTGTGGTGGGATTATAAGTTAGATACATTTCAAATAGTAATAAAACAATAACATTAAGTATAAATAAATGTGTACTTTTACAACCATAAAATTATCTAAAATAAACAATTATGGTTTCTTGTTACAATTGAGTCATTTTTTGAAAAAAATAAAAGGTAATTTAGTCTTATTTCCTTATTGTGGTTACCAAGTCAGTCAAATTGACTAATTGGATATAAAATTAGGTTAGAAAAAATAATGGATAAAATACATTTTTTCCCAAGAAAAATTTCATAATATTTATGTAGGAGGTTTCAGAGATTATGCAAATGAAATTTCAAAATTTTCAGGTGAAAAGTATTTTTATTATGACACGAAAATCACTTCGCACTTAGAACAGTCAATGATTTGACTCTGTATTGTTAATTAACAAATTTCTAGTAAAAATACTTTTAAAAAAATTTTCATTTTTTGGTCTGCAGAAGACTTGTTTACTGAAAGCTTGCCAAATTTTCTGAACATCATTGAGTTATTTCATGGCTAGAGAACCTAAGGCAGCAGCTTGTCCTTTGGACAAAAATTGTCATAAAACACCACACAGGTTTCCAATTATCCACTGTGAAATGTATTTTTCAGTTACAACTGTGGCTAGAGAACCCAAAGCAGCAACTGGTCTTTGAGAATGTACTTCCACAGATAGAGCCTCCTTACAACAGTAAGTAAAGTTAAGGAGCAAATGTTTGTTTAGAAACAGTAATTAAATTACATTCAGTTAATTGTTATTAGAAGTAATTATCACAAAAGTAAAAACCTTGAAAGATAAAAAAAAAGTTGGTAATTTACATTAGAAAGAAAATACAAATAAAACTTTATTATTTTCAAAATTTAAATTTTGAAAAGCTTAATTTTAGGTTTGTCTTTTTTAATGTAGAAGAGTAATAGACACTAGGTTTAGGCTAGAGTCAGTGTCTGTTGTTCAGTTTTATAAGATTATTGTAGAGCTACATTGTAAACAAGACAGATGATGTATTGAATTGTTTAAAGTAGCCATTCATAAGTTTGCAGTGAAATACTAGAAAGGCATTAGTCAACATTACTAACTTTCAGGCTACTCTTTTAATGAATAGTAAGATTGACCATCAGATTATAATGTCTCCTTGACTTAAAAGGCAAGCATGTTAGGTGTTTGGAATCGAACCTTCAAACCACAGATAAGTTGAGAGCCCTAACCCCCAGACTATGCCAAGTCCAGACTATTCTTGATGATGAGAAACCCACTTGAAGTAAAAATGTATCTCAAGACTCCTGGTATAGGTATTGATTAAAATAAAGTACAAAACAGTGTTTCAAACTTCTTAGGTCATCTTCAGGTTAACAAGGAAGAAGAAGGTTAACCTGAAGATGACCTAAAGAGGTCAAAATGTTTTAATGCTCATATCAACCATCTTGAGATACAAGTCCAGAATAGTTTAAGAGATTTTAAATTAGGACTGAATCAATATATTTGTTACAAATTACAGAATAACCTTTTGAGAAATTTTTACAGATGATTGGAGTATTGACGAAATTGAAGTGTAACATTTGTCTTTTAACCCATTTCACTAAAATAACCAAACTGTGAATTGATTTCTTAAACAACACAGGAATTCAATAATTATTTGTGATCTTCAAATGTTCATTTACCTGCAACAGTATCCATCAAATAATTAAAGTAAATAATTCTAAATGTTGAAAGAAAAAGAATGGAAAAACATAAATACACCAAAACAATGTAGTTTTGTTACTATTGTTGTGACATTAAATTTTGTTAATTATGTAAATGGTATGTTTTGTAAAACTGAATAATTTGAAATTTGTTAGAAAATTTTGTTTCCATTTAAAATATAAGATAGCACTTGTTTTGGTATTTTTCATGTACCTGATTTCTGATAATTAAAAAATATATATTGTGCTAAACTTTATACTATCATATGCTGTGTGGACATCATCTGTTCTGTTAATGATTTGAAACATACCCTGTTTTCAATAATGAATCCTGTTTTACAGGTGATGGACCTATGGTCATGAGAATTCATGCATACCTTGAAAGACACGGCTACATTAATTTTGGTGTGTTTGAAAGATTAAAACCCTTGCCAGGTATAGTATGGAATCGAGTAGCATCATCACTTTGTGAGAACACTTTAACCATCACTTAATGTATGTTCATAAGGATGTTGAATTAATTGGTGATTTTTGATGTTCTAAATATGCCCATAATTTAAATTCAGAGCCTCGTTTGTTATAAAAACCATAAATTTAATAATGTTTTGGTTAAGGTTTTTAAAGATGTGATGGATACATTTTATTGTTTCTTGAAAACTTATAATATATGGTGAAAGTTTATAAGAATTGGTATATTTTTGCTGACTTGTACTTTCATCTAATTTATCTTAAAGGAAATGTTAATGAAAGACAGTGTGGCATATAATGGCAGGAAAGCATTATGGAATTGCTTTTGACTAGCTCGTCTTGCTCATTCCTTTCACATACATAAGTATGAATAAAAAAATTACATTACAATGGAGAAAAACTTTAGTCTTAAACTCATACCCATAGGCTGAATGAAATTTGTATGTGTACAAAACTTATTTCTGTTAAATGTCTTAGAATCAAAGGTGTATTCCAACAGTAGTAAACTTTTGTCGTATTTCACCAAACCATTTTTTTTTTCCATTGAAATTATAACATGTTAACTTATGTTGTAAAATTTGGTATTCCTTGTGTTGGATATTATAAAGTAATAAATATATTATCAGTTCTTGTTGTGGAAATATTCTACTTGTTTTTTATCATTTTCTTTTGTTGCAAATCAAAGTGGCTAGAATTCTTCAGTAGTGTATACAGTTTTTTGTGAGGTCATCTTGTGGTTTGTACTCTATAAGAATTACAACTTACAAAGACAGGTATTCATAACTTTGAGATTTGAACCTTGATAGTAAAAATTCACTTAAGAAACAGTAATCTACATTTTGTCTGCACTTGACTTAAGAGTATATTATGTCAGAATATAATTCTTTTCTGATATTACTTTCTGCTTTTCTGTATTACATTTGAATTTATGGTTTTTATAAAAATCAGTAGAACATTAAACATGTTTAGAAATACAGAAAAATAAATTAAAGAGTTTTATTTAAACCAAGATTTTTGTGTTTGACATCCTGTAATTTCAGTATCATGTGGAGTAACTTATCAGTTTAAAATCAATGTATTTAGTGAAAGAAGTTAAAACATTTGAGGATATGACTTAAAAAATAATATCACTATTTACAATTTCAAGTTAGGATGATAAATAATACACTACTTTAAAAGGATTTTTACATCTTTTATTGGAATATTTGTTGTATGGAACGTACATTTAATTACTCAGTTCATAGTTATTTAGAAGACACAAGCTTATTTGAACATGTGATCGTCTCTTGATGTAGTAAAGAAACATGGAAAAGTTATTGTGATTGGAGCAGGAATTTCAGGCTTAGCAGCTGCACAACAACTTCAGCAGTTTGGAATGGAAGTAATAGTTTTGGAATCAAGGGTATGGTTGTCAAAGTTTATTTAAACTAGTCCTAGCTAATTCACAACTGTATTTAAATCACATAGACCAAAACTTTATTCAGTGAAAAATGTGCTTATGTTCTAGGTCAAACACAAGACCCGTTTGTTTGTTTTTTGTCATTTTCCAATTAAAATTATCGAAACATATTTTACAATATTAAAAGCATTAAAACTAATTGGTAGCGACTGATAAAATATTGTTGAAAGAATGATGAAAAATTTCCGAAATTCTAGAAATATGTAAACATTTAAGCAAGCATGTGTAGCCCAGAAATGAAAACCCTGAAATTATAATGCTTAAAACAATATTAAAACGTTATTGTTGCATAAGTTGTGCTTATAAAACATAAGACATTTTTACTAATGACAAGGATATAAATGCAACATGAAATACCACTGAAAACAGTAAGAAATGTTTCAGTAAGAATAAAAGATGTTGAACTTTACAGATATGTCATATTTGTTTACATTACCACAGGATCGAGTTGGCGGAAGAGTTGCTACATTTCGAAAGGGAAATTTTATAGCTGACCTTGGAGCTATGGTTGTTACAGGCTTAGGTAAGTGAGCATGTTTATATTCAGTGTGTGTGCTGAATTTTGCTGCATTTTGTTTTCATGAAATAATAGAATTATCTGTTATTCTGATCAAGCGATAAGGTCTTAAGATCCATCTTTGAGGTAAATCAGGATGAATCATTAAGGATCTGCTTTCAGTGTTTATCTGATAATCTTCTGAGAGAATTGTCTGTTTTGCTAAACATATCTGTGATCAATACTAGTAAACTTACTTTGGGCTATTTATTTAAAATATTTGTAATTTCAGTATTCAGGAATGTATTTGTGCTATTTGAAAACAAGAAAGGCATTTTTTTATTATAACTATTCAGGGTAAGATTTGATCTCCTTGCACTCTTTCACTGAAGCCTCTTTCAGTCATAAAGTGCAAAGAGTTTTCAGTAATGTGGTTTGTTTGAATGTCAGAATAAACCAAACTCCAATTCTGTGGTGTCGTTATTGACTATTTGTTGAACAGAAATGGTGATGTTATAAAATCTGAAGAATTTAATTAAACCAACATATGAGAATTTTTTTTTATTACTTTATGTGTTTTAATTGAGAACAAAAATAAATACAGACACTAAAAATATCAAAACTACCTTTGAAAAAGTTAAATATTCAGTAAGAATAAAAATATACAAATATCACATAACTATCAGTTACTTTACCAACCTAATTTTATTTTCAATAGGTGGAAATCCAATGACTGTATTGAGTCGACAAATAAACATGGAACTGCACAAAATACGTCAGAAGTGTCCATTGTATGAATCTAATGGAAACACAGTAAGAAATGTTATGAGCAGTGTACTTCAGTAATATTATTTTCTGGTTAGATAAGGCTGGTTGTATGTGTAAAAAAAAAAAAAAATATTTGATAACTTTATATTTGGAGTTTTCTTATTTTTGTGGGAAGATAATGATAAGTAAGGCTTTACAGAGCTATAAAACTATTTATTTGTTCTGTGTCAGTTTTATTTATGGACTTGAAGCGAATGATATAATATTTGGTAAATAAATAACGTTGTGTTATTAATTTTACTTTAAATTCTTATTTGTAAGTGACTTAAAGTCACTTAATTACAATTAACTTGGTTAACACTTGTCTGTCATATTCCAGCCAGCCTGATGAATCCTGGTACTTGTAAAGGTCTTATCAGCACTGAATGTGATGCATGTGATGTGTGGCTGACGTTGTAATGAATTCTCCCATGTTTTCATTCGTGGGTTGCTAGAATTAATAATTTGGTACCTTCGCATTGTCGCTGTATTTGTTTCACCAGTTATTATGAGTGATGGAAAAAAATTAATTCCAATAAATTGATACAAATAATAAGCATTACATGTTAAATGAATGAGTGTGTTGTTAAGTTATTAGTTCTCATCCTAAAGATTTGTAAATGCTTTAAATAAAATTATATATGTAAGAACGACTCACTTGGGTTGAGAAACTTTTTTACGTAGAGGAGTGAACAACGTTTCGACCTTCTTTGGTTATCATCAGGTTCACAAAGAAAGAGAGAGGTAACTGACCGGAAGCTGACCACATGTTTAAAAAGGGGTTGTGTAACTGAGTGTCAGAATGTAGAGGGCGGGTTTAGATGTTGGAATATACAATTTTATATTATTTATTTTTTTATTGTTATTTATTATATTTTAATACAGATATAAAGGTGTTCCTTTGTATTGGTTTATTTTGGGCTTAAGTTGTTGTATAAGTAAGGTTTCTTTAATTTTGCGTTTAATAATAATTAAAATCCACTTACACTGGACATGGCTTATGTGGTGTTATTAACACAGCATATTTTCCGCTGTTTCTTTCATTGGTTATTTAGAGCCACTGATACTTTATCTGTAAAACATAGCACAAAAGTTTTACAAAATAAATCTTGCATGTAATGTGGAGTCTTTGTTTTGTGAATCGTATCATTGAATATCAATCAATACTGAAATATTGTGTCTGATAGTTGAATTCAGAATAGCCAAATTGAAAGGAATATGGGGAAACATATATATGTATATGTAGTTTATGTGATTTTTGTTATACATTTTAGGCCTTTTGGTTTCTGATGCTTTGTCAGCTTTCACCATTTTAGCAGAGACCTAGGGAGATAACTGGAAATGCTATTTTTTGTAATTTTCGATTTTTGAACCTGAAATAAATAAATTTTAAAAAATGTAACAAAAAAATTTAGTTTTAGATCTTTTGTCTGTTTTAGGCCTACAGATTATGATTCTGTTTAAATATTTAAACTTTTACGTCATTTACCAAAGTAGCAAAACCACAATTTTGAGTGTTTGAACCGGCATCTTCCTTTAGTACTTCGTGGTACATCAAAATGTTTAAGCAGTATTAATTAGGAGAGGTTGAAATGTGGGGTAAAAAGTATAATAATACTGTGATGATAAGAGGTGAATTCAGATTATTTAAGAAGCGTTTTCATTAATATGGCTATTTTATTATTTTTATGTAATCTGAGGTGAATTCAGATTATTTAAGAAGCGTTTTCATTAATATGGCTATTATTATTTTTATGTAATCTGAGTTGAAATCAGACTGTTTAAGAAGCGTTTTCATTAATATGGCTATTTTATTATTTTTATATAATCTGAGGGGAAATCGGACTATTTAAGAAGCGTTTTCATTAATATGGCTATTTTATTATTTTTATGTAATCTGAGTTGAAATCAGACTATTTAAGAAGCGCTTTCATCAATATGGCTATTTTATTATTTTTATGTAATCTGATGTGAATTCAGACTATTTAAGAAGCGTTTTCACGAATATGGCTATTTTATTATTTTTACATACGCTGCTGGCCAAAATCTTAGGGCCAATGACCATAAAGAAAAAGTATGCATTTTGCATTGTTAGACTCAACTTATTTGAGTAGAGCTTTGGGGGTGGATGGCAAGAGAAGTCTGTAGAAATGGACGTCAGTTTCAAACAGTGCATGATCTTTGTGAAACAATCTTCACCACTTGGAATAACATTCCAGCCAGCCTTCTGTAAATGCTTATATTGGCCACGCCAAAGCAAATGTTTTAAAGTTATTCGCAATGATGGCAGTGCAACTCTCTACTGAGACCTCTTGTTGGGCATTTCCTACCCTGTTTAGGGCTTCTTTTTGGTATGGTCTTAAACTTTTGACTAGCTAGTATTTAGGCTAATTTCATAGTGTTTACATTTTCTCTATTAAATGCAAAAAAAAGTTTTTATTTTTATTTTTCCTTTTTTTTATTTTCATCTTTAGAAACTCTACTCAAATAAGTGGTTGAGTCTAATCTAACAGTGCAAAATGCATAATTTTTTTTTTATGTTCATTGGCCTTAAGATTTTTGCCAGCAATGTATTTTATTATGCATGAAATTAATTTTATCTGGGAATATCCTTGGGTCCAGTAACCCAGGTGGAAGAAAATTTCTTGATATATATATTACAACTGTGTTATTGTTGTCGTTAGATCTGGTTTTTCAAATACAACAGTGGCTAAATAATTTAAATTAGCACTGAAGAGTTCTTTTAAATATGATCAAAATCCATGTGGAAATAGTGAAATTGTGTGTATGTGTATATATATTTGTATATAAATAAATCAAAAATTTGACTAAACAATTACAAAATGACCAGGAATAGAGTAATAATAAAGTGGTCACTGTAAGAGACCTTTAAGACCCAAAAGGTATCCTTGGTGAAATTCAAGTATTATGGAATACATAATGAGAATAAAACAAAGTCATATATTCCAAAGGACTTAATTAGTCCAAGTTCACCTCTTACACTCACTGTACTTTTATCAGTTTGCCTCATTATTTTCACATAGATTTTGTGACATTTAACTACTGTATTTCTACCAACTTTCTGCTTGTAGTGTGTAGATATTTTGATATATCACGAAGTACTGCATGTAAATAATTTTGTGAGTTCAAACATTCAAAACTGTAGATTGTCATTATGTTAGTTGATAAAAAGGTTCTGCATTTTTCTTTTTCTGTAATAGTAGTTTTATTTTCATGAATAATACTTAAAATTAAAAATATTCATATAATATAATACAAACTGTGATATTGGGAAAACATGTAGGTTAAAAAAGTCAATTGAACATAAAAAAGATACAAAACCCTAACTCTTAAAAGTTTTATTTTTGTAAATACTTTTATCTTGATGTTTTTGGTTATTATTCTGCCAAGTTCTTATCTAGAATTATGTTTGCGAGAAATAGTTATTTGGTTAAAATTTGATGTAGTTGTCACATCTATAGTACGAACATTATTCACTTGATCAGGTTCCAAGAGGGATGCACTCCAGAAATATTCTTTATATAATTTTCTATAAAGTAATTAAAATGAACTCGGTCATTAATTTTATAAAGTGTTACAATAGGAAATATTTCTAATTAATTAAAAATTGATTTCTTGAGGATTTAAGTGTGAGAAAAAATGCAAATAAAGAAAACTTTTATATCAATAGGTCCCTAAAGACAAGGATGAAATGGTCGAAAGAGAGTTTAACAGACTTTTAGAAGCAACATCCCACTTGTCTCATCAGTTAGACTTTAATTACGTTCAAGGAAAACCGGTGTCTCTTGGACAAGCTTTGGAATGGGTGATTAAGTGAGTATTGTAGAAAATTGGCTGTGGTTGTAAAGTGTTGTACAGTAAACATTGTTTACATTTATTGTGGTCAGCATACTCTTACAAAATCACTGTAAAAGGAAAGTATCCTGACAACAAGGACAGTAGTTAATTTTCTTTTTTTGTATCATAACATTTTTATTATTACTTTTTTTGCAAAAATTATTATGACCTGTGCTATAGAAAATTTAAAAAATCCAAACTGACAAATAACCTTGTAAGTTATTAATGCGTAGGTACTGCATTAAGTGAGCTTATTTATGGATTTACGATTATCATTCAATTTTCTCACCAAACATTTGTTGTGTTTGTTAGTGTTAGAACAAATAGTTACCTCATGGACTGTAACAAACAAAGACCCAACAATGAAGTATGAAATTAAGAGTCTGCTCGTTGTAAAAAAACAAAACAAAAAACAAACTTTGTGGCTTAGTCATGAAGATTCTTCTCTGCTAGTGTCAGTTTTTCTGTCCTTAAACTTGAAATGTAATAATGTTAGTTTCTGTACCAATTTTTCAAATCAAAACAACTTTGTAGTTATGTGTTGTGATTCCTGTTGGTAAAAATCAGCTTCAGGTTGAGCTGTGACTAACATGTACTTCTAACATGGTTGTAAGAAATCGTCATAATTTAAATTTCAATTCATCTTTCTGTTGTATTGTTTAATTTTTTTAGAATATTTAACAGTAATATACGAAATATATTGTTCCTTTTTCAATACATATAACTCGCCAACTTTGATTATGATACATTTTAAAGTAAACTGTTATTTTATAATTATTTAAATTGAGTTCTCTGTCATTTTGTCTGTACCATGCATATAATAAAAGAGAAATTAATTCGTCACTTGGTGTCAGTCAATGTCATTATCTTTACATTGCAAGTCCTATCCAGTTTCCCTTTTCTATTCTGTCCTTTAAATAAAAATTAGGTTTTGATGTCAGTTAAAGAGTACAGCATAGCTAGCACATCACGTAACTTTGCGTTTTACATCAATCAAACAAACTGACCATTACCTAGCCAATCAGAACAACAGAGAGGACATCATACATTATATTAAACTAGATAGATATATAAATACTCTGTTTACCAGTTTTTATACCAAGTTATTAATTAGGATGATCTATTGAACAACTGGTAAGCAAATATCAGCTCTTTCAGGTTTATTGTTTGTAAAGGTGTTTGACTCTCAGTCACTTCTCATTCATTCTTTGTACCATTTATTAGTACCACCCAATTGTTAGTAGTACATCGTACAAAGTGACACCTATTTTAGGACCCTACTGTTCACTTTGTATGCAGTTGTTAGTTTTCTTGTAATCCTTTTTGTAATGAAAAGAAAAGAAAAGAAAGCACCATTTTGTATAAAGTTTTTATACAAAAACAAATATATAACATGAATCAACCATATTGCTCTGGGATTTCCTTTTGTCAGTGGTCAGAGGTCAAATCATCATGTTTGTTGATGTATGTTGAAAAGCTCGTTGTACTTATGGATTAATATTGGGAAGTTTGATATTGAGTTGTGTATTATGGTCCAAACTTTAGAATTATAGATAATTTCTTAATTTAAAAGTAAATATTAAAAGAAAATTCTAACTCAATTTTTTTGTGTGTTATGCAGGTTTGGTTAAAATTAGATGTTTGTGATGTGTGTAATTTTTTATGAATTAGAAACTCGCATTACTAATAGTGACAAGCTAGAACAGCGATCCTCTTCATCAGTCAGTGTTCATTCCTTCTTCTAACACATTTTTAGGCCATTAAGATGTTTTACTAAATTGAAAATTACAAGGCAAAATAATAGTCAATTTCTTATGGCATAATATTGATAGATATAACTTTTAAAGCCTTAAAAATTTCTGTCTTCTAGTTCAGAGGTAGGTCAAATCAACCAAACCCACACAGAGGTGAAATAGTTATTTTCTAAAGAACGTGTGATAACATGAGAAAAACATTACCTTAACATTCTTAAAACTTAAAAAAAATTGATATTTTGTGTATGAAAGCTTTGTAATGTTTGTTGTTAATCTACAGAAAACTATAGTGAGTACAAAACGATAAGAGGTTGCTCCCTCGACCAGTCCCTCTTGTGACAGGACTAAATAATGTATGGAAAAAAAAATGATTAAATTTTTGGTACTTATAAAGTGTTGGATCAAAATGTACTTTTGTACCTCTAATTTATACAAAAATATTAGACTTTTGTTGTATGTTTTTCTTGATTTGTTATATTGACATTAATTCCTGTTTTTTGATATTTTCATAAGGTTAGTTTCCAATACAGTAATAGAACATGGACATAGAGGGTATACCACCCTTATTTCTGGAATCTTTATGATGGAAGTAATTTATTAATATCTTCTGTTTCATAAACAACATGGTATAAATATCAATCCTCTTACCCTTTCAAAACAAATATTAAAAATAATCATAATGACACATAACTTTCACCATTCTTAATAAGCTAGTCCTGTTTATAATGACATAACTTTTACCAATCTGAATAAGTCAGTCCTGTTTATAATGACATAACTTTTACCAATCTGAATAAGTTAGTCCTGTTTATAATGACATAACTTTCACCAATCTGAATAAGTCAGTCCTGTTTATAATGACATAACTTTTACCGATCTGAATAAGTCAGTCCTGTTTATAATGACATAACTTTCACCATTTTTAATAAGCTAGTCCTGTTTATAATGACATAACTTTTACCAATCTGAATAAGTTAGTCCTGTTTATAATGACTTAACTTTTACCAGTCTGAGTAAGTTAGTCCTGTTTATAATGACATAACTTTCACCATTTTTAATAAGCTAGTCCTGTTTATAATGACATAACTTTTACCAATCTGAATAAGTTAGTCCTGTTTGTAATGACATAATTTTTACCAATCTGAATAAGTTAGTCCTGTTTATAATGACATATAATTTTCACCAATCTGAATAAGTTAGTCCTGTTTATAATGACATATAATTTTCACCAATCTGAATAAGTTAGTCCTGTTTATAATGACATATAATTTTCACCAATCTGAATAAGTTAGTCCTGTTTATAATATAACTTTCACCAATCTGAATAAGTTAGTCCTGTTTATAATGACATATAATTTTCACCAATCTGAATAAGTTAGTCCTGTTTACAATGATATAACTTTTACCAATCTTAATAAGTTAGTCCTGTTTATAATGACATATAATTTTCACCAATCTGAATAAGTTAGTCCTGTTTATAATGACATAACTTTTACCAATCTGAATAAGTTAGTCCTGTTTATAATGACATAACTTTTACCAATCTGAATAAGTTAGTCCTGTTTATAATGACATAACTTTTACCAATCTGAATAAGTTAGTCCTGTTTATAATGACATAACTTTCACCAATCTGAATAAGTTAGTCCTGTTTATAATGACATAACTTTCACCAATCTGAATAAGTTAGTCCTGTTTATAATGACATATAATTTTCACCAATCTGAATACGTTAGTCTTGTTTTTTGTATTTTAAATAACGTGCTACAGACAAGATAATTTTACATTAGTACAGATACATCTGCGTTTCAATGCTTACATTATTTTTGCTTGTGTAAACTGTGAGAATTCATATAAATTTTACATAACTCTTAAAAACTATAACAAATAATGCCTTGTTTTTCATTTTTCATCAGCTTTTATCTTGCTTATAAGCTTCTATTAGCTTTGTAACCAAGAAAAGGTACGACTTTCCTAACGAATGGTGTACTGTCAAGTAAAATTAGCATCCAAGTGCATTTTAAATTGTTACCTTTTTAATCTTTTAGGCTACAAGAACGTCATGTTAAGGAAAAGCAATGTCAACATTGGAAAGCTATCTTAGAACTTCAGGAAAAGCTGAAAAACAACCAAAATCAAGTATGTAGCATGTAGCAGTTTATGTGTAGCATGTAGCACTTTGTGCCATCTGTAGGAGTATTAATAACTGTTAGAGTGTTGGCCTTTTTTTTCCTACCTACCATTACTTACAACTAATTTATTTGTTCTGTTTTTGATAGCCTTCGAATAAAAATAAATTTTGTGTAACAAACTATTTGAAGGGCTGTAATATGTGGTATCAAATGACAACCACTCTAACAATTATTAACAATGACAAGGACAAAAATTCTCATTTGTTTGCAACAATGAGAAATGTTAATGTCTATTAGTGATATTATAACCAGCCAATCGTATTATTTTCCTCAACCTGTTTTGGTTTTATCAATTTAGTAGATGTGAACATGGTATTTAGGGTTAGGTAGTAGTATGCTTTTAAACAGTGTGAGGTGACTGAACTCAAAACTTTTGTTTTTCTGGTTAATATTTAGAGCAGAGAAAATAGTATTATATAATCACTTTCTCTACGGTTTTTCCTTCTTTAAAATGTATCAATTTGCTTAATCTAATGTCTTGTACAAACAAGTCTAAGAAATAAGCTTCTGTTCAAAATTTATGGGTAATTTTTGTTATTAGGTGTTTAAAACCAAAAGTTACTTTCTTTCAAATGAGACATTTTGGTTAACATAACCCGAGATCAAAATTTTTACATCTAAACCTGTGAATATTTCTTGTTTAAGTTAAGTTACATGAACAGGATAAAGTGTTTAATCTCTTGTTACTCCAGATGCTCGAGCTACGAGAACATATTGAAGAGCTCCACAAACAGCACAAGGTCATGTCTGAATCTCCAAAACACAGAGACATCACTCAGGAGTTCGCGTTACGAAGTACTCTCCGAGATCTAAATGCAAGTTGTAAGGTAATGTGCAAAACCTTGTGAACATTCTTTAGATTGACAATTTCAAAGTAAAAGATTGCTGCTGTGTGTTTGATACATATTATAAAATATGTGACAAAAAAAATATATGTAATTGTGTGAATGTAAAGACTTAGTGTAAATTATAAGTCAGTAATAATGAATCTCATATTTTTATTGTGAAAAGTAGCAATATTTTGTAACTTTGGTTATGGGTTAATGCAGAATATAGATGACATATTCTGTGTTTCTAATGAGAAAATTATTCATTAAAAAGAAGAAAAGGAAGCAATCTTCACGATATTTAATCATGATTGTTTTCTTTATTTCTTGTTATTTAAGTATATTCAGTTTGTCCATGGAAATGTTTCTTTTCCTTCAAGTACAACGTGTTTCCTTGATTAGAGTGGAAATTACTGTGCATCAGGAAGTGTATGTTTAAAATTGCAATATCTTCTTTTAATGATTTTGTTATATCAACTTTCTTCTATCTTCCTTTGTTTTTCACACATGTCAGAAATGGTAACTTGGAGAATATGTTTAATGTGAATTGTACCTGCTTTTAATTTTAAATTTTTTCGACAAGACATCTTGTGGAGATGTTGGTTAACGAGCAACATTAAAAGACTAAATATTTTTCTAGCTTTTGACTGTTATCAGCTGAAGTGAAATATACATGACAAGTGGGTAGTCTTTTAAGAAAAAGGCTTAACATGTAAACTTAAAAGTGGTGTTTGAAAACTTGTTTTGTGCAATGATATCAAACATGAAATGGGATATTTTTCATCATTATACGTTACTTTCCATTATCAGTTTTGCTCATTTACTTTGTCTGTGATATAATGTAATGAAGCTTAACAGAAAGAGAGAATTCCACAATGTTAGGCCTGGCATAGCTTGTTTAGGTTGCTCAACTTGAGATCCGTTGGTCAGGAGTTCAAATCATGTCACTGAACGTGCTTACCCTCTCAGACAGGGACAGTATTGCAATGTGACAGTTAGTCCCACTTCTCATTAAAATTTAGCTCAAGGGATGGTGGAGGGTAGTTCTGATTAGCTGCCTTATGTCTAATCTGGCCAATGGTAAGTAAGAGATGGCTAGCATAGCTAACTCTTGAGTAGTTTTGAGTGAAATTCCAATGAAATTATGTGCAGTTAACAAGTACGTAAGATCCGTTACAACGTTCTTTGTTATAATTTAATTCAGGAGTGGGGCCAGCTTTCTGAACAACAGAAGGAGATTGGAGATAAACTGCAGGAGTTGGAAGCATCACCACCAAGGTCAGGAGACACAATGATTCTTTTACATTATCTTCCAAACGTAGCTGTTATTTTAAGAAAGCTTTAGATTAGTGTGATTGGTTCTGCACTCTCTATAACAAAAGTTTTGTAATGATAGAATCCTGAGTCTGTGATTTTGTTTTATAGAGATGAATTGAGACTTGGCACTGGCAATATTTGTGATTGTTTGTACTTAAAGTAGAAGATTCATCTAATAACATATTAAATATATTCTTTTTTATATATGTAATATTTTAGCTTCTGCAAAACTTCTGATTAAATCGACTTTTTAGGGGAAAATTTAAGAATATTTTAATGTTGCCTGAAAATAAAACATATCTGTATAAGGTATTTTAAAAAGTGTGATATTTGTGGATTAATTTTGATGAGAATGGAATATTTATGTGATAAAATTAAATTTTGATTTGCTTTTCTTTTCCAGCGATGTGTATTTGTCATCTCGAGACAGACAAGTACTCGACTGGCATTTTGCTAACCTGGAGTTTGCTAACGCCACTCCTCTGAATAACTTGTCGCTAAAGCACTGGGACCAAGATGATGATTTTGAGTTCACAGGAAGTCATTTAACAGGTTAGATTTTGTAGAAAACAGTACTGTGTGTGCATGTGAATGTGATAACAGGTTAGATTTTTGTAGAAAACAGTACTGTGTGTGCATGTGAATGTGATAACAGGTTAGATTTTTGTAGAAAACTACTGTGTGTGTATGTGAATGTGATAACAGGTTAGATTTTTGTAGAAAACAGTACTGTGTGTGCATGTGAATGTGATAACAGGTTAGATTTTTGTAGAAAACAGTACTGTGTGTGCATGTGAATGTGATAACAGGTTAGATTTTATAGAAAACAGTACTGTGTGTGCATATGAATGTGAGCGAAATTTTATTGAAAAAAAAAATTGTTAATATGTGTGAAACAGCTTGTATTTTATAAATTGAAACTAATTTAATTCCACTGTGTGTAACAGGCTGGATGTCATAAACAGTAACCTGTTTACACTTGTATGACAGATCGAGTTTCATACACACATAACATTTTGTTTGTGTGTAGCATATTGGATTCTGTCTTTAAAAACTGCTGATATAACTAAGGGTTTATTTAATGAAGCAATTGAGAAGAAGAAAAAAATTGTTGCTGAAGGTTGTTTTGTAAATGTGTTTTATTGTAGAAAAGAATTATTTTGTGATTGATTTTAATGAAACATTTTGAGTTCTTCAGTTATTTAACATGAGATAATAACAATATAGCATGCTTCTTTTTTTGACAGCAGATATTGTGTACATGATGTTAAGTATCCTATTATTCAAATAACATTGTGTATTTAAAATCATTACAGGTAAGATTAACTTGGTTTGTCTCATCCACTTGTGATAATAAAGAGCAAAACTGTTAGAAAGTTATGGAATATTTATATGTACCTTTTATACATAAATTATTCAGGATAAATTTAAACTTCTAATACAAAGTTAGAATAGTTAATAAATTAATTTAAAAGTTTTAAAGCAAGACAAGTTTTAATTTAATCAAAAATAAAGTTCATAAAAACTTGAAATGTTTCATGAGTACTTTACCTTCCATGTAAAAGCAGAACACATTTAAATTACGAACTTAAATATGTATTACCAGTAATTTATGTGGTAAAATAGAAAAATTGATAAAACTTACCTTAACGCCATTGGATGGAGTTTTTTTTTATTATTACAAGTAGAAAATTAAATGTTATTTTTCTCAGTTGATAGCAATAGTTGATTCATAAACTTACAGTTATTACTTAACGATTGTTAGATATTAGTAGCAGAATGTTAAGTTATTACACTCTGTGTCATGAAGCATGTGGTATACAATACAAGATTTCTACAAAATTACTTAATTATAATTAGTCAGTTAGAATAGAGGGATTCTGAATGTGGTTTTTGATTGGACAAGCCAAAATTGTATATGCTTCTGAGAGAAATGATGAAAATACATAAGTTATTTAATCCTGTATTTGAAGCTAATGAAAGATTAAATCAAGGGCATGGCTATCATTTCTAATGATAACTTTGATTGTGGCACTGATTGAAGTTTTATTTAACTGAAATATAAAAATGAATCATTTTTCTGTTCACAATACATTTTATTATGGCGCAGCCTAAGAAAGAGAGAAGTATAAGTTATATTTTTTATCATTATTTGTCAGGCATAATTCTGTGACCTTAACCTTTTGTGTAAATGTAACTTCTGACCTGAAAACTCACCCTTACTTTTAAAACTTCCTACTTTTTCGAGTGACTATTGAATATGGTTCTTCTTCACATTATTTCATGATGGACATTGTTTGTTGTAAAACGACCAACTGTATCAGTTTCATCATTGAAAGAAAGTTTAATTTTAATTGGTCTATACCAGATGAAGCATGGGTGAATTTTTATTCCACATTTTTCTTAACATGTCTCTAGTTGACCAAGTTGAAATTTAGGTTGTTCAAAATTTTTCCAACTCGGTTGTGATCTCCAGCCACCAGGTTACTCTGTATAATAGTTACTATGTTGTTAGTTGTAATCTCCAGCCACCAGTTTACTCTGTCTAGTAGTTACTATGTTGTTAGTTGTAATCTCCAGCCACCAGTTTACTCTGTCTAGTAGTTACTATGTTGTTAGTTGTGATCTCCAGCCACCAGGTTACTCTGAATAATAGTTACTATGTTGTTAGTTGTGATCTCCAGCCACCAGGTTACTCTGAATAATAGTTACTATGTTGTTAGTTGTGATCTCCAGCCACCAGGTTACTCTGAATAATAGTTACTATGTTGTTAGTTGTGATCTCCAGCCACCAGGTTACTCTGAATAATAGTTACTATGTTGTTAGTTCTGATCTCCAGCCACCAAGTTACTCTGTATAATAGTTACTACGTTGTTAGTTGTGATCTCCAGCCACCAGGTTACTCTGTATAATAGTTACTACGTTGTTAGTTGTGATCTCCAGCCACCAGGTTACTCTGTATAATAGTTACTACGTTGTTAGTTGTGATCTCCAGCCACCAGGTTACTCTGTATAATAGTTACTACGTTGTTAGTTGTGATCTCCAGCCACCAGGTTACTCTGTCTAGTAGTTATTATGTTGTTAGTTGTGATTTCCAGCCACCAGGTTACTTTGTCTAGTAGTTACTATGTTGTTAGTTGTGATCTCCAGCCACCAGGTTACTCTGTCTAGTAGTTACTGTGTTTTTAGTTGTGATTTCTTACCACCCTAATTACTCTACCTAGTAGTTAATATGTTGTCTGTTGTGATTTCTTGCCATCCTAGATACTCTATTTAGTAGTTAGTATGTTGTCAGTTGTGATTTCTTGACACCCTAATTACTCTACCTAGGAGTTAGTATGTTGGAATATACTGTTAAGATTTCATATTTCAAGATGGTTTACTATTGAATACACTTCAAATTTTCCCCTGAATGTGTGTTACAAAAGTGACAGTCAGTCCTACTATTTGATTCAAAGAGTTGGATTAAGCCCTTGTGGTTGCAGGGGCTGCTGTCTGCAAGCCCTTTTGACAGTAGCTCAGACATAGAGATGTCTGTACCTCTAATCTAAAGTGTCTCTGACTTGGCCATGTGTCCGAAAAACTTCCAGTTCCAAATAGACACATAAAAACATTTTTTCGTAACACACCAATATTTTAATTGCAGTGGAACAAATTGAATGTGAAATGTTGTCTCTGGTAGAGAAGTGACTTCTAATTATTATAATTTGGTAAATGTGAAGCTGAGTGTATGTTTATATGTATGTGTAATATATTTGTCTCAAATACCAGTAGACATCGCAATGCTTGGTCAACATAACAGAATGGAATTCTGAAGCTTAAATGTGTATTGTAGGAAGTTGGATGTCGAATGTCACCTCCTGTTTTTCTGTTGTGTATTATATATATAGTTGTAAACATCACTACAATAGAATAATCCTTGATTATATATATAGTTGTAAACATCACTGTACAACAGAATACTCCTTGATTACTTGGTGTGACCATGCATAGTTTTTTATGGAAGTAACTATACAGTAGTTTTCATAATTTTTTTTCTGGATAATGTAGTCAGACATTAGTATTTATAAAGTAAATATTGGTAGGAAACTTAGGCCAAATGTCATGACAGTACAGGACTTAACATATATTGATAGGAATCTTGGACTGCGAGTTACCATACTGTCAGACTTAATGGATGTCAGTAAGGTTATAACTGTACTAAATTAATTAGATACTGGTATATATCTTTGGATTATCGTGAAAATAGCCATGTACTCAATAGTTATCAGTAAGGATTGTGGAATTAAAAGTTCCAATCGATTGTTTATGAATATAAAGCTGAGAACAAAAGTTTAATATTCCATTTATACAATACTTGTATCTATTCCAAATGTCACTTGTAATAATGACATTTTTTTACACAGTAAAATGTCAACTTTTCCTTTGATAGAACAGTGCGTGAAATATTACAAATAATCTTGTGCTTGTTGTCACGGTTAACACTTTCTTCACCACCTAAAGCTTATGATATGGTCTTTTTGTTTTTCACCTGAATTATCAAAGAATACGTCTTTTTTGTTTTTAATCTAAACTATGCGAAATACCTTTTGGTGTTATAAATTTGTCGATTATAGTGTACCTAATAATATAACAAATAACAGAAAAAGAAAATTCAAACAAAAGTCTTGGCAGAATTTCACATTTCATCAGTTTTGCACACATGATGCGTTAAAAATATAAAATTATTGAGTATGTGGACCCAAATGGCACTGAACATTATGAAGAAAAACTAATTTTAGGCTTAAAGTATTTTAATACGCATAATTTCTAAATTTAACGATGATGCGTTTCAGTATTGGTTGGTTCAGTAAACATACAAGTTTTTAAAGGGGAAAATAGGAAAAAAAAATGTTTTGTATTGTCGTTAGTACAGCTGATGACACCATGTGCTTCGTTATGTATAGTCTCATGTTGCAGACCCATCGTGTGCTTCGTTATGTACAGTCTCATGTTGCAGACCCATCGTGTGCTTCGTTATGTACAGTCTCATGTTGCAGACCCATTCTGTGCTTCATTACACGTAGCCTCATGTTGTAGACCCATCGTATACTTCGTTGTGTACAGTCTCGTGTAGCAGACCCATCGTGTGCTTCATTACACGTAGCCTCATGTTGCAGACCCATCGTGTGCTTCATTACACGTAGCTTCATGTTGCAGACCCATCGTGTGCTTCATTACACGTCTCATGTTGCAGACCCATTCTGTACTTCATTACATGCAGTCTCATGTAGCAGACCCATTCTGTACTTCATTACATGCAGTCTCATGTAGCAGACCCATTCTGTACTTCATTACGTGCAGTCTCATGTAGCAGACCCATTCTGTACTTCATTACGTGCAGTCTCATGTAGCAGACCCATTCTGTACTTCATTACGTGCAGTCTCATGTAGCAGACCCATTCTGTACTTCATTACATGCAGTCTCATGTAGCAGACCCATTCTGTACTTCATTACGTGCAGTCTCATGTAGCAGACCCATTCTGTACTTCATTACGTGCAGTCTCATGTAGCAGACCCATTCTGTGCTTCATTACACGTAGCCTCATGTTGCAGACCCATCCTGTGTTTCATTACACGTAGCCTCATGTTGCAGACCCATCCTGTGTTTCATTACATGTTGCCCCATGTTGTGGATATCTGTGAGGCCTAATGTGTAAAGCATTACATGAAATAATACTTTACTAATATATTACATGAAACAAATTTGAATGTAAAGGAAAAACAATCAAATTCTCGGGTAAGTGATTGTATAAGTTGTTGGTGAAACATTTTAACGATTTGTTTGTAGAAATCAACTAAAATCGTCTCTTTTTTTTCATGACGAGTCGTTCTCTCTGTTGTAAAAGTAATAGCTACTTACAGTCATTTTTTATTTGCTTGGACTAAAATTTATGTGGTTATCTGTCTTTCCCAGCAATGTTCTGCATACTCTGTTTCTACTGTAACTTTTATTACGTTACATCAAATTAAAATTAAAAAGCTGAGAAACTATTCCATCAAAAGCAGGCACCGTACTTCCAATTCTAGGTTCCCACCGCCCAGCTCTTGTCCAAAGTCGTTAACACATGGTTCTAGTCTGTGAGAAAACTTTATGGTGGGTCGTTTAAGGCCAGACTCTCTGGCTAGCTCGTTAAGATAAGGATAGGGGTGTTAGAAAGCCGCCTGTTGAGGCTGCCTCTCCATTTGTCGTGTCTTCGAGTCGTGATGCCACAGAGACTCTACCGTTATCAGTTTCCGAGTTCGTCTGAACCGCGAAAACGATTTTCCAGAAGACCTGGTGCGTGAAAGGTTTTGTTGGTAATAGAGTATTACACCTCGGCTTATCAAACACCCAATTAACTATTTCACCTCTATACGTCCGTGGTGCAGGGCGTTTAAAAATCGCTCGATTCTGAATAAGTCAGCTCAGTTGGGTGGAGTGTTCACAAAATGTGAGCACTGAAGTGTTATCTCTCAACGTTTTTGGAGGAATGTGGTAGTTAAGCAGACGATGCACGACGCTGTAAGGTGATTTTTACTATTACATGCACCAGGATTTTCTAGGATGAGATCGAGGAACCTGCTATATCTCCCTGCCTGTTCTTATCTCCGTATTTAAACTGTTACTTTTCAACTTTTTGTCTTATTGTTGTTTTTAATTTCAAAAGAAATAAAGTTGAGACAGTATCGTGCAACGACATTGGCATGAATCTTTATCAGTTGTTTTGTAACTGATAAATCAGTTAGCCAATTAACACAGTATTTGACCTGTGCACAGTTTGTGTGAGAAAATCACTATCCGATTTTCTATAAAGTTATTTACAGAAATAGGTATTTTGGTATATCTTCGTTTTTACCAAAACAATTAACCCATTAAACTAATATACCACTAGAGGGCGACACTACATCTAACATCACAATTTTTTTTTAACGTGTTTAAGTGTAGTAGAATGGAAGATTGATTATTTTTTACTGTGACCATTTTTAACCACCACCACACCTACTTACTTACAATCGTTTCTATACCTACATTTTATAGAAGAAATGTCGTGAGGCTATCCAAGTGTACGATATTATGATGTGTTACTGTGGACTATTACCGTAGTCATAAGCTTGTATATAGTTAAAAGTAGGACTCGTACTTATTGTGATGTACAACTACTGTTACTGTACTCGTACTGTACTGTATTGTGATGTACAACTACTGTTACTGTACTCATACTGTGTTGTGATGTACAACTACTGTTACTGTAATCGTACTGTATTGTGATGTACAACTACTGTTACTGTACTCGTACTGTATTGTGATGTACAACTACTGTTACTGTACTCGTACTGTATTGTGATGTACAACTACTGTTACTCTGCTCGTACTGTATTGTGATGTACAACTACTGTTACTCTGCTCGTACTGTATTGTGATGTACAACTACTGTTACTGTGCTCGTACTGTATTGTGATGTACAACTACTGTTACTGTGCTCGTACTGTATTGTGATGTACAACTACTGTTACTGTACTCGTGCTGTATTGTGATGTACAACTACTGTTACTGTGCTCGTACTGTATTGTAAGGTACAACTACTGTTACTCTGCTCGTACTGTATTGTAAGGTACAACTACTGTTACTGTACTCGTACTGTATTGTGATGTACAACTACTGTTACTGTGCTCGTACTGTATTGTGATATACAACTACTGTTACTGTGCTCGTGCTGTATTGTAAGGTACAACTACTGTTACTGTGCTCGTACTGTATTGTGATGTACAACTACTGTTACTGTGCTCGTACTGTATTGTGATGTACAACTACTGTTACTGTACTCGTGCTGTATTGTAAGGTACAACTACTGTTACTGTGCTCGTACTGTATTGTGATGTACAACTACTGTTACTGTGCTCGTACTGTATTGTGATGTACAACTACTGTCACTGTACTCGTGCTGTATTGTGATGTACAACTACTGTTACTGTGCTCGTACTGTATTGTAAGGTACAAGTACTGTTACTGTGCTCGTACTGTATTGTGATGTACAACTACTGTTACTGTACTCGTACTGTATTGTGATGTACAACTACTGTTACTGTACTCGTACTGTATTGTGATGTACAACTACTGTTACTGTACTCGTACTGCATTGTGATGTACAACTACTGTTACTCTGCTCGTACTGTATTGTGATGTACAACTGCTGTTACTGTACTCGTACTGTATTGTAAGGTACAACTACTGTTACTGTACTCGTACTGTATTGTAAGGTACAACTACTGTTACTGTGCTCGTACTGTATTGTGATGTACAACTGCTGTTACTGTACTCGTACTGTATTGTAAGGTACAACTACTGTTACTGTACTCGTACTGTATTGTAAGGTACAACTACTGTTACTGTGCTCGTACTGTATTGTAAGGTACAACTGGTGTTACTATGCTCGTACTGTATTGCAAGGTACAACTACTGTTACTGTGCTCGTGCTGTATTGTGATGTACAACTACTGTTACTGTGCTCGTACTGTATTGACTGACGTGTGAGTAATATCACATCTCTTATTAGCTGACGTGTGAGTAATATAACAATATCTGCATTAGCTGACGTGTGAGTTATATAACTATCTGTATTAGCTGACGTGTGAGTAATGTAACAATATCTGTATTAACTGACGTGTGAGTAATGTAACAATATCTGTATCAGCTGACGTGTGAGTAATGTAACAATAACTGTATTAACTGACGTGTGAATTATATAACAATATCTGTATTAGCTGACTTTGTGAGTAATATAACTATCTGTATTAACTGACATGCGAGTAATATAACGATATCTGTATTAACTGACATGCAATTGATATAATAATGCTGGTATTCATTTACAACTATCAGTATGCAAATATTTAAATAAAACTAATGTTAACGCGTAGTTGCTAGTATGTAAATATTGTAACAGTGCCGATATTAGTAAATAATGTACAAATATAACGAAACGTCCAACTGTCTGGACGTATCTTTAATAGAAAATGGCAAAATCCATAGACACGACGCCCCAAGGATAACTGGCTATTATTTATGCCAAAGATAGTCACATTAAGTGTTAGCGTTCAATAAACTTGAACGTTATTTGTGTATTAATTGTATAGTGCCTGCTTTATGCAGAGCGCATGTTGTCCTTATATAAACCCCGTTGAAACTGCTGGTACATACAAGTCTACTCATTTATGTAATAATTTGTTTCCCTCTGCATGGTAGGCTTACATTTCTCTCACGCACATGGCATGTCATCGCACGATGTGTTTTCCGTGCCATTGGTTTCATTTCTCTGTTTATTGCTATAAATGTTGAAACACTATTGGTGTTTAGATATTGCACAATTACTGTGACAATTTAATATTCCGTAAAGTTTTTATTTCTGTCCGAGAAAATATTGAAAACCGTAATGAAAAAGTTTAAGAAGTAAAAACTATTTGACATTTGATAACTTTTAGATTCAACGAGCAAAATTCGTGACTCGATCCTCGCGGTGGACACATGTCAGGTCGACTGTTGTGCAGCTTTGCGCTGAAATAAGACATTTACATATATATTGCGTCTGTATGTCTAAGGTAATTTGCAAATAAAACAAATAGTCGTTTACATATATCAGTAAGTCAAGTCAGTATAGAAAGACTGACTAATAACCCCAAGTGGCTCGGCAGGAAGTCTGTGGACTTGTATGTTAGAAACCTGGTTTCGATACCCATGGTGGGCACATCACAAATGGACCATCGTTTAGCTTTGCACTTAATCGCAAACTAAAAACCATCACGCGATATATTCATTTTGGACGAAATAGGTAACAGGAAATAACTGGTTTTTATTAAGTTAATTTACATTTATTTTCAACTTTTGTCATCGATACTACAATCTTTTCTGTCAAGTGAATAACTAATAATGTAGTTTCTTGTAATTACTCTATGTTACAAAATGTTTACTGTCTCTGGCTCCTGGTCAGAAAGTGTTATTTATCAATTACTTAGGTCTAAAGTAAATGGAAAAATTTTCTCTTCAAACTTTGCTTTTGTGACCTGAGAGTGTATGACGAAAACATAATGGGAGTCTATATTTGGGGGCTAATACGTAAAAATGATTTCCATTACAGTCGAAAATCTTGAAAAACTACTGACTTCTAAACATTTTTGTTAAACTTTAGTGTAAATACATGTAAATCTTGATTCATGTGTTGTTTTATTCAAACCTTATGTAAATGAAAATGTGCAAATTTGCCCGTTTTTAAATAGAAAATAGATTAATTTCTAAATTTCAATATCCAGGTCACAAAAGCAAAGTCTGAAGGGAATAATGGTCATTTTCTGTACTTTTACAACACAAGCAATTAAGAAATAACACCTACTATCCAGAAACAAAACTTGTGTTACATAGTGTTATTATTGCAAAAGTTTCTATTTATTACCAGCTGGAGTATCTGTCCCCTGGCGGAAGTTATATAAATTCATGACTAATGAAAATTTACCTTTGGACATGAAAAATTGCTTTCCTTATATGTAATTGTAAAAAACACCTAAAAAACTGAAAATTTGTGTTTGTCTCCCAATGGAACCAACAAACCTTTATGTAATATTTAGTGAAGATTTGGTAATAGGAGACGAAGTGGTAATAAATACACGAAAGCGTAAAAGCACCAATGAAAACCGCAAAATGCAAAATTAATAATTCATATTCACCCTAGCGTGGATCCTGTGAACCTCTATACCAGTTCTGGTGAAGACACATTTTCACCATATGAAGGTTAGTTACACTGATATACAGCAGACAGTACTATTGTATTTATATAGATTAGTATTGGTAAATCGTTCCGAAAGAGAAAAAAAAACTCTGAGCCCGTAATGGCCGAACTATGGTTGAAATAGTTTTATTTATTATTAGCTGTAGAATATTTTTTTTTCTCTTTCCCCAACTTTATTGTCTTTAGAACTCACAACATAAGTAAATCAGTGTCTAAAAGTCTTGGTTGATTGAAATACGTTTCAAAGACCGATCCTAACGACATCTGGTTTTAAAGCTGCAGGTTTAGATGTATCAATCTTTACTCATTAGTAACAACTTCATGTACTTTGTGTTTGAACAACGTGACTGTGTTGATGAGCCGTGAATTCGAAGAAACTAGTATGTTACAGATTAGATCACGTCATTCATGGATTCCTTTGATGAAATGACGTCATTAGTATTAAAGCTGTTAACCGGTAAGAAAACAGTGAAAACGAATTATGAGAAACACAGATTTGAGTTTTTACATAAACTGAAGAATTGGAACTTTGATCATTGTAGCTGTATAACAAAATAGATATTTTACACACATTACAAAAATGAACAATTACTTCATTATGATACACTTGAGGAAACAAGGCACGGCTATTGCACAAAGTGTTCCAACTGGTAAACTATATCTACGACATAGAGGCCTAATATATTCTTTAATCTGCTGTACCCCCCCCTACTCTAAACTTAACCTGCGAGTGTTATATGTTAAGCACAAAACTGCATACTGAGTTATATGTGCTGTGCCCACCACGAGTGTTGACACCTGGTGGTCAGCAGTGAAAGCCCTCAGATTTACCGCTGTTTTTTTTTTATTATTATTTTAGCAGATTATTACCAGATGAAAATGCATAGTAACGAAAATTAATATTTGACCTGATGATGATTTAATAGAGGTTACTTGGAAATAAAATCTCTTTAATTTGGTTAAAAATAACAACAAATATGGGATGTTGTTGAACAACAATATTTATTCGCTGATGACAGTTAACTCGAATGTCAAATGTCATTGGTCGTTGAGTAACGATTCTTCGTAGAGCTATTGGTCAGCTCGAACTGAATTAATTAGAATTTGTTTGCTGCTCGAAATGTGGAAAATGATCACCTTTACCTTGTAGTCCAATCGTTTATTGAAACAACATAAACAGACCGTTACTGAATACATTTAATTTCAACTTTTGGGCATATTTAGGCAATGACCAACTTGAAGTCAAATTTTCAGATCATGACAACCATTTTGTATTTCCCTTGAGTTTTTAATTTCGCATTTTGTCAAAACTGTTGTCATAATAGATGCAGGTTTTATACCTGTTATTTGTAAAGTCGGTGTTAGTTTGTTAAAAATATGAGTTTTATACGTATTGTCATAAAGTCGGTATTAATCCATCAAAGACACAGTTTTTATACGTATTATTATTAAGTCGGTATTAATCCATTAAAGATACGGTTTTCATACGTATTGTTATAAAGTTGACGTCACATTGAAAAATACTAAAATACTTTGTATTTTACACCGGAGGTATGCTACCATAGTTATGTTTGCCATTATTATTATGCACGTAGTTTTATCGCTTGAATATAACTCTGTCGAACTACTTGGGTGAATTTTAAAATTTTTATGTAAATCTGTATGGTTTAATATAATACATGGTTTACTTGTACGTTTTGTGACGTTTAAATAACATTAGTGATGTAACATGTAAACCACGAGTATTTGTTATTGCAGAAATAGATGCTTTTCTACACATAACCATCATGAGGCCCAGCTACCCATGGTCCAAAATATTATATATGTCTGCAAAAATAAATGAATAACGAATATTCTGTTTTTCGTAAATATGAAATAAAGTGATAGCCGTGTATGAAGTAGTTTAATTTACTCGGAAAGTGAACCCGTAGATGTATTGTTTACAACCCGTTGTTGTAAACATTGGGGTGTTGTATGAGTGTCGGTAAAATCCGGCACTTGGTATGGTAACAATCGACGGTAGGTGTTGTTGACTAATTGCCTTCTTCTTAATATGACACCTTGTAATAAAAGATTATTACATGCGTGTCACCTTTATGTAGAGCCCAGCATTGCCAGGTGATTAAGGCACTCTATTCGTAATCCGAGGATCGCGAGTTTGAATCCCCGTCAAACCAAACTTGTTCGCCCTTTCAGCCGTATGGACGTTATAAAGTGATGGTCAATCCCACTATTCGTTGGTAAAAGAGTAGCCCAAGATTTGGCGGTGGGTGGTGATGACTAGCTGCCATACATCTAGTCTTACACTACTAAATTACGGACGGCTAGCGCAGATAGCTCTCGTGTGACTTTGCGCGAAATTCAAAACAAACCAAACCTTTATGTTGGTTTATGCGAAGTTTTGAAACATAGCAATAGAAGTGTCATTTTTCTGTATATTTTAATTAACAATTTACGTCTTACTTGAAAAAAAGGTGTTTGAAGGAAATAAAAATAAATGTATTTTTCATAACTTGTCGATATTTGAAATGTTTTGTCTGCTCCCCTGGTAGCACAATGTTAATTAAGTCTGCTGACTCACAGACGCTAGAATCGAAGTTTCGATAACTGTAGTGGGCAGGGCACGGATATCCCATGGTGTAGCTTTGTGCCTAACTTCAAACAAATGTGTTACAAGTTGTGGTTTTATTTGGCTCACATGTTAATCTCTGACTACACGGGCTCCAATTGGGAAGGTGGGTGTCTATCATTCGAGTATGTTCTTAAACAAGCCACTGATGTTTAAAATGTATTCGGTGGAGGAATATATATATATATGTGGAAAATCCTTGATATGTCGAGACAATAAAAATCGTTTCTATTAAGGTCCTAAGACCTTATAACTGAGTCAACATACAAAAACTTCAGGTGAGGTTTCAGTGCTTTTTATTAATATATCCTTGTAAATTTAAAACTTGTGTATCTCTTGTTCATTATAAACTGTCTCTCTTTGAATATGATTCAAGAATTCCTGGTAGTGTTGTGAATTTAAAATTGTTTATATTTTTGTTTATTTTAAGTCGGAGGACCTTCGTGCTGTTACTTGGCTAAAACTTTCTTTTAGAGTATTGATTTAACTGTTGGGCGGTGTGTACCCTTAATTATAGCTTGGCCAGGTGGTTAAAACACCGGATTCGTAATCTGAGGGTCGCGGGTTCGAATCCTTGTTGTACCAAATATGATTTCCCCTTTTTCAGCCGTGGGGCGTTATAATGTGGCGGTCGATTCTACTATTCGTTGGTAAAAGAGTAGCCCAAGAGTTGGCGGTGGGTGGTGATGATTAGCTGCCTTCTCTCTAGTCTTACATTGCTAAATTAGGGATGGATAGCGCAGATAGCTCTCGTGTGTTTTTGCGCGAAATTAAAAACAAACAAACGTCTTAAATTCCAAGTAAATGGTCAGGTGGCTACGCAATCTGTGGGTCGCAGGTTCGAGTCCTCACCCTATCAAACATCCTTGTTCTTTCAGCCATGGGGGCGTTATAATGTGGCGGTTGATCAAATTATTCGTTGGTTAAAAAAAAAGTTGGCGGTGGGTGGCGATGACTTGCTGTCTTCTCTAGTCTTTCGCTACTAAATAAGGGATGGCTAGCACAGTTATCTTTCGTGTAGCTTTGTGCGAAATTCAAATGAATCCAAATAAACAGTGGGGTGTGTAACAAACAACTCGCGCCATTATGGTCAACTTGATTTTTGTATCTTGTTAAATTTTTTTAATTTATTTTTGATATGTAAGGTTAACGAATGACGTATTTGTAATTATTTCTAACATGAAATACCTTTCTTTCAAAATATATCTCAGAACGGCTGGTGCGGGTTTTAACATTTACTGATAAGCAAAGAACAACGTTTCGAACTTCCCAGGTCATCTTCAGGTTAACCTGTTCTCTGCGTACCAATAAGTGTTAATGAATGAGATACATTTTTATTTGAAGTGGGTTCCTCGCCATCAGAAACCTTTTCTTTCAATTACAATAATTTTTCTAAAGGCAGAATTTATCGAGGAGGAAGTCACAAATAAGTTAAGTATCACTGATGTAAACAGTTTATTTGATATTGCTTCCTAGAAGAAGTGATAAAAGTCCATTGTTTGAGTACAAAGATGTTCGTTTGTTTATTTTTGAAATTCACGCAAAACTATACGATGACTGTCTGTGCTAGCCGTCCCTAATTTAGCAGTGTAAGACAAGAGGGAAGGCAGCTAGTCATCACCACCCACCGCCAACTCTTGGGCTACTCTTTTACCGACGAATAGTGGGATTGAACGTAACATTATAACGCCCCCACGGCTGAAAGGGCGAGCATGTTTGGCGCGACGGGGATGCGAACCCGTGACCCTCAGATCACGATTCGAACGCCCTCGCCCACCTGGCCAATGAAGACGTAAACCTTATCAAAAAACAATATTACGAGATCCAATTTTCGTCTTTCCCAAACCTTTCAGTGACAACTAACAAGCGTTACCATTCTTAAACTGAAACAATAAACACAACACATGAACAATTTTATTACTGAACCGGCGCCAAAATGAACACTGCGAGAGAAACACGTGCGTGATTTATGCTGAAATAAAATGGCGCCATTAGTCTTACGGCTGCCATTTTAGTTGTTGTTTTTTTATAGGGAAGTAAACGCGTGTGTTTTCGATACCTTTTTTCATTAGAAGGTCTAATTCGAATGTTTATTTACTGTAAACTTACTGCCTTTTCGTTTCCTTGTGAAGTTAGGACTATAATTTTAGCTATCCAGTGACCGTTTAAGACTAAAAACCGAGTTTTTGAATTCTTTACTACAAATTGTACTAACAAATAATTTTCACCATACTGTCAGGAACACGTGTACCTGATACCCCTTCCCTCAGGAGAACGTTTTCCAATGCGATATCACTGCTATGTCATTAATACCTAACTGAACTATATGTCTTGTTGTGTAAATTATCACAGAGGTTCGACAAGTCACATTAGCGGAACTTTTGAACAATGTTACTGAAGTTAACAGATTTGTTATTGTCAAGTAGTGGGAATATTGCGTTTATTCTACAGTTTTATCGTAAAAGTTGTTATTTATTAGCTGATTCTGGAAAGTTAGAAACGTTCTGAGAAAATGCTCGTGTGAACGTTCGTTAAATGTGTAACGAGTCGTATGTATAAATACTTTAATTAGTTCTACATTTAGACTTGTCCTGTTGACCCCCCCCAATTTTTAGTTGCAGAATGAGAGTATTTTTCTTTGAGTTAAAATTTGAAACCTAACTATCTGGTCATAAATACAAAATAATATTTGAAAATAAAATATACGTGCTGTTCAAGATAGTTGACTCAAGGTCCTCGTTATATATCTGTACCAATAGGCTGACATAATATAGGCTTAACATTAGGTGAACAAAATGGCGAGACTTACTCTGACTACTTTGTTACAAGTTTTCCGTCGTGGCAAGTCGAATTCGTATGTATGTACTGACGACAGGGTCAATTTGTCTCGTTAATGGCGTAATATATACTTGATGTATGCGGTTAGAAATATCTACCAACAGTAGCACGTAATAGATGTGTACTGTTCGATCCAGTCGGACATTAACATCAATTATACTGTCGGAAAAGGTGATTTGTTTTAAATTAAAGAAAACATACAGTTAAAAATTATTAATATAACTATGTAGTAATTACAGTTGGGTCTGTGTACTTGATGGATAACATAATTATGGAGCAGTTTTCCACTATTTTAAAAAATGTCTAGATAATATTTGTTAGCCCCACGTTGTGTTTTCTTAGCCACATTCTGTTAGTAGCAACTATATATGTGTGTATGTATGCAAACGAGCTTAGATACCTCTACTGTCATTTAGATGTGAAGAATCTAAGTTATTCATATCTGTGTTTTATTGAACAGCATTGGTCACCACAAGTCGCTAACAGTGTTAACAGTCGTTGGTTTGTCGAACTGCGGCTCGAAGAGTCCAGGGTTCGAGACTTGATGATGCTGAACACAAATTGCATTCTCAGCTATAGGCATCGGATAAAACGACAACTAATACCACAATGTGGTTGAAAGAGTTGACAAAGCTTTTGCAGCTGCGGGTGCTGCCTGATGGTCACTGTCCATCTGGTCAGTGGTTTAAAATTAGCAATGGCTACACCTGAATCCAAGGGTCTCTGATCTTGCTGATTAGTTCATGTGCTCTGGAGTGCTGTTCAGACTGAAATCTCCAGTATCCATTTCCATGGTCACAAAACACCAAATCGCGTATTTACAGTTGGATGCCATTATGTATATGAAACTTGTTTTCTTTTACAGGTATGTAATTGAAATGTGTTAAATCGCTCTTTGTGCTTTTGAGAGTTTTTGGAGAGTATACAGGTATCAGTTAAGTCGATATCTTTCGTATCTTTCTATAAACATACTAATTTTGCTTTATTCTTACAAACTATGTTTTTAAGCTGGTCGTGATTTCGTCATAATGTAACCTATAGGGAATATAAGAGTCTGTGTGTGTCGTTGCTGGACCTGACGTAGTTATAACGTACCATATTGGGTATCTAAGAGTCTATGTGTGTCGTTGCTGGACCTGACTCAGTTATAGTGTACTAGATTGTGGATACAAGCGTCTGTCTGTCTTGTTGCCTAGAAACAAATCACGCTCCTCTCTTTGGGGTCGTAAGTTCGTTATACAGTTTATGGTCAAGTCCCAGTAATCAGTTTTAGTAATTCAAGACTTGTTTTTCCTCTAGACTATCATTTCTGAATTATGTGTATGGATTACCTTTATATCGCTTTGCGAGATTGTAACTCTTATCCTGTGTCGTTCTTATCTGTTTTAGAGTTTCCCGCCGTCCCTCCTAAGGGGGGTATGAATAACAGTTGTAATATCCAATCTACAAAATAGCGTTAATGCGGCCAAAGGATGTATTTGGAGTTACTATCACATAATAAGATGTTGGTTATGAGCTTCGATGTCGTGATTACGAGAAACCCACTTAAAGGAAAAGTGTATCGCAAGACGTAAAATAAAAAAAACGTTTCCATCTTCTTGTATCAATTTCGTTTTCGTCCATATTTTCTTACACCCTAAAAATACCCATTTTTAACCACATGTACATACCGAGAGACAGACAAACAAGGGTTCCTCTACATATTATGTACATTGAAGAATATATTATTATTTATAACCTCCAGCGGTAAGCACTCTAATAATTTCTAAACAGCTCTAAGTATTAGTTTCTAACGGAGAATATGACGCGTAAAGGCTTAGAAGGGAAATGGGCAGTTGCTGAGAAATTATTAGGTATACATGTTTATACCCCCCCCCCAGAAGTTGTATCAAGTTAGTGAGGAATGGAATAGTTAAGTAAATCTGGGGGTGGGGGGTCTTTTGATGATGGCTATGCTCTTCAAACTTTCACGCCTTGTCTGACACGCTCACTTCGGAATT
This sequence comes from Carcinoscorpius rotundicauda, assembly GCA_011833715.1. Lineage (NCBI taxonomy): Eukaryota > Metazoa > Arthropoda > Merostomata > Xiphosura > Limulidae > Carcinoscorpius > Carcinoscorpius rotundicauda. The sequence continues at coordinate 79,673,141 of CM022400.1, read as the reverse complement.
AGCAGGAAATTCAAGTCCGGTTTTTTAGAGACACGCCGGCGTGATGTGGTCCTGGATGAGACAGGTTCACTCGTAAATATATTTGTATGTTTAGATAGCGCTGATGGCTGTAATAAACCTTGCATTTTAAGAGCAATCCATAGTCACTATAACCAATATACTTACTGTTGTGTGTGTGTGTGTGTGTGTGTGTGTACATCCACACACCAACAATGAGCGCAGTACACCGCTTGTGTTTGAGTGCCCCCTTTGGGGAGACATATCCTCTAGGGCTTAGATTTTCATACCTCGAGTGCAGCGTTTACCTGGTTGATTTATGGAGTCCCGTTGGCAGGTGTTATTCACGCATGATGGTCGTGTAGGCGTTCAACCAAAACATAAACCTGGAAAGCAAACGCCCTCTCTCTCTCTCTCTCTATATATATATATATATGCAGGTAATGTGACGCTTTTCAAGTGATGGTGGCATATTGGTTGCCGAAAGCATCCCCGGAAAGTCGTGTGTGTCGTAATCTGGTATGCTTTTTGAGTTCGTGACCCCCTTGCGCTCTTACAATATAGTCTGAACAACCTGGTTCGTTCCCCCCTCTATATTATCATTCTCCACCTTCTTTTGACCTTTGGTTGGTACATTTTTCCGGAGTAGACGTTTAAGGGTGATAGTAATCACGAATTCCCTGTTTCGGCTTAACGCATGTTGCTTCATGAAGGGGGGGGGGAAGGGGAAGATGCTTTCACATCTGTGATAACTGAATAATTGCCTCTTTACCTTTAGAAATATGAGTTTGTTCGTGTGTTATCTGCGTGGGGTTTAAATCACGTCACTTGTCGCTATCGCAATTTGTGTCTGTGTTAGAATGTAATCAAACATATCGTTTCATCTGAACATAGATTTGGTATTTTGTTGTACACGGCTGTTTTAAAACTTTAAGATTAACATAGGTCGTTTAGCTCAAAAGGAAACGAACTTTTTATTGTTGTTGCTGGAAAAAAACAAAAACTTCGTCAGAGGAGTAACCGACGGTTTCGGTGAATAGCATTGCAACTAAAGAACTCTGGATCGCGTGCTTGTCTTTCACAAAAGCTCTATGAAGAGAAATGTGTATTAATATAAGAAATAAAAAAACGTGAAGACACCAGATGCATTTTGTCGTTTTGCGACTGGCATGTTTCACAAACATTATACAAAGAATCTGTACATGTGGAAGTGAGTAAAAATTAAAATTAACAAGAATGATTGTTGTGAAAGGAGTTTGTTTGCTTCTGAGAGACGTCACTCATATTTAACGAAGATAACCGTTGTAAGTAACTTGTAGGAAAACAAAACACTCATATGTTATCACACTGGGGTTGCTTTAAACGTTAAGCTTCCGTTTTCCTTCTACTAAATACTTTTTTTTTTAATTTTAAAATGAGAAATGACATCCTTATATGAGGGTTTTGTTTTATACCCGTGGTTATGTAATCAAAACGAACCACAACTTAAATGGTGTCGTGTCTAAAACTTTATCGTAAAAGAAGGAAATGGATTAATTGCACCATTGTCACCCACGAATTAGTTGTTGACATTGGACCGAGGTGGGACAGGATAGGTGATTGCGTATGTTTCGTTCGTGAACATCAGTGAAAAGGTTTCAGTTTTTTCTTTTTTCAGTAGCTTCTTGGCAACTATGGTACAATTAAGTTGAATATACAGCCCGTATCTAAGACCATTATTGTTGTGCGGAAATTGTTCGGGTTTAATCTAGCGTTATGATTCTTGCAACTGAGGTTCTAATGGCCCTGCAATTTATATATCTGAAGATATTTTAGTGTTCTGTCGTTAGAGACATCTTTCAGAGATGAGACGATATAGATGCCAGACATTCATCATAACTTAACGTACGAAGATATACTTAAGAATGTTTTTTTTATAATATGTTGCTGATAGGACAAAAAAAACTGCAAAATTCTAAACGGACTCGGACACGAGTTTTGGTCGGTAATAGTTTAAAACGCGAGGTGTTGTTAATTTTTAACGCGTTACAGAACTTTATATTTTGTGATTTATATCAACCTAATTGTAACTAGTTAAAGTATGTTTTATACGTCAGAATATTTCCTGGGATTTTTTTCAACTGCACAATTGTTTTATTTTCACCATAACACATGACGCTTCATATATAAAGGTCTAGAAACAGTTCATCCAACAAGTGAAAACTTTTCTAATAAATTCATTTATTAATCAATTCTGGAACGGAATTTTATAATCTTGTATGTATTTTTAACATTAATCTATCGAATTCATACAGAGGAATTCTTAGTTGTACAAATGTTTTTACATTTCCCAATTTATGATCAACTGCACACGGGAAAACCCGTGTTATATATATATTAACCAACACGTCGAGCTAGAGGGGTTTGTGTTTACACAGTGCAGTGTGTTGTATGGACAAAACAACCTGCAGGATATATTAAGTATTATTAACATGAATGATTGTTTAACGATTTTCCACCTTCCATAGCTCGGATTTTGGTAATACAAACTATCAAACAGTTTTTTTTTTTGTGTAGGTTCTACTGTAATTTTTCTTCATATTCTAAATTTAAAGGCATCTCATTAAGAAATACACAAAATATAAAATCTCCAATTTTGGCACAGTCTGTGGACTTGCAACTCTAAAACTTGTGTTTCGCTACCCGTGGTGGGCAGAGTACAGACAAAACTTTTATTTTCTTTGCACCAAAAGTGCGGACAATTTGTGTGGTAGAAAAACATATTTAACTTTCATTCATGTTTTCAGATTTTGTATAGTAATAGATCTTTACAACCTAAAATTAGGTACCAGATTTGTTCTTTTTCTTTAACAAGCCGCATGTGCAAAACTACGATCCCAAAGCTAATGTTGGGTACTGTTTGAATGTCATTTTCTTATTTGGTGTGGTTTGTTGGTACAAAAAGTTCAGATGTCTAATTAGGTACCAAATTTGTTATTTTTCTTTAACAAGCCGAATGTGTAAAACTATGATCCCGAAGCTAAATTTGGTTACTGTTCAAATGTCACTTTCTTATTTGTTGTGGTTTGTTGGTACAAAAAGCTGTGATGTCTAATCAGAATACCTTAGGTGTGGAATAAAGGTGTGACTCAAAAAGGATGAGGCATTTGATTTAAAGGAATGAAATAAAAATTAACGGTCAAAATAGTAGCTAGGTCAAAGTAGAAGCCACCCTGAAAACATTGATGAGAATTGGTCAGCAAGTATTGATTTATTTGTTAGGTCGCTTTTTTTCATTTTTTTTTCATCCAGTATCATGCCCCAAGTTAGAATAATTTATTGTTATATATTTCTAGTGTACAACCCGTGTCTTAGTTACATTAACTTTATTCACGTTAAAAGTCACATTCATAATATTTCTACACACACAACACTGATAATGCTGACATGTTTTTATAGTGTTAAAAAGCATCTTTAAAGGTTTTTCAACATTTTAGTTACTGTTGCATCATACAACATTCTAAAACGTTTCACATTTCTATTTTTTTTATTAATCTTGGAATAGTAATAGTAGAGCTATGTGTAGTCCAGTTTAAGCATTAGGCCTAATATACACGTAAACGTAACTTAAGGCTTAGCTGAAACACTGCGTCATCGAAATATTTGGTAACTTTTATTTTGCTTCTGTTTACAACTCAATATGAAAACTTAGATGTTCAGTAAACTGAAAATATATAAATGTTAATAACTAATCACGATGTGATATGAGAGCTTGAAGTACTATTTGCTGTGTAGTTAAGCCTAACTTAAAGATGTTGTGCGCAATAACTTTTAACCTAGGCCCAATTGCATAAAACTCATCATTGAAGAAGAAAAGTACCAATTATAAATCTAAATAACTTCAGAATTAAACTGTGTCACTGAATTATAAAAAACAAATATTTCTAGCAAATTAACACGTATATTAACCATCCAAAATAAAGACTATAGTTGGCCGAACAACAACATCAGTTGGTAGTTATAAGCAACGACGTAAATTATAGACCTATACCAAAAACAAATGTGGCACGAAGACAGAAACGTTTATTATATGTATGTATTAATTAACCCACGTAATGAGTTACGGGAGTATGTGTTATGGTGTGTATTAATTAAGCCAACATGGAAGTATGTAACGATTTAGAAAAGCATTTAAATTTAGCATAAGTTATGAAATAAATTATGAGTTTTAGGCCCTAATTTGTACGTGATAAAACTTTTCAGTGGTTACCAGGGGAATGAACAGTTTTTATTTTTAGGGATGTGAAAAAGGAAACAAGTATCGAACGTGTGCTTTTGGAATCCTATTTTGAAATTTGAATATTTACAATCACCGACTATTTTCTTCTCTATCTAGGAACAAAACATATAAACCATAATCGAATATGTTGTTACTAATTTCCAGAATGTACAGTAACAAGGACTTTACAGTCGCCCATACTGTGTTTTAGCCCATCTACTCCAACGAAGTTTTTTTGTGAACATAATTTTATCACCTCATGCTCGATTTTCGCAAAGCGGTTGATAACATCCGAGAATCATTAAGTCTTGTTATCTATAAAGTTCTGTTTGTTTGGTGCCAGATGTCTAATGTTATGCACTGCTCTACTGAAGTCATGACATCTTAATATCCAACATATTTATTGGATGAAATTCCTTTGTGTGTGTGTGTGTGTTAGGCGTATCGCGAATGATGTAAAGTGGTATACACACTGTGAGAAAATACTGTAGCCATAAACAACGACGACGTTTTCCCCTTATTCCATATCTCCATGGCAACAACGTACGATTTTTTTTTAAATAGTGCGTATCGTTGTGAAGTCAACGCTTCTTCCCAAGTAATAACACATTTTAATGAAGTTTGTTTTTTAATGCCCCTCAAACCATGAACTTGCAAATCTGTTCATATCTGTTAAAAAAAAGAGTAACTGAAAGAGACCAAACCTTCTTTGCTAATGACCTCCGAGGTATAAATTTTAGGGTTTGTAATGCTGAAATTAAGGGTTCGAACCCTGTCATAGTTCCGGTGTATATGGTCTGTTGTACAGATTTGTGCTTAAAAACAAAGCTTTTTTAGTATAAAGAAAACGGTTATGTAAAAGTGAAACTACTCTTTGAAATAGTAGAACTCTTTATAATCTGCCCCCCAGTGGCTCAGCGGTACGACTGCGGATTTACAACGTTAAAATCCGGGTTTCGATACCCGTGGTGGGCAGAGCACAAATAGCCCATTGTGTAGCTTTGTACTTCATTCAAAACGACAACAATTCCATAATCTGAAACTGGATTTTTGTGAAGTTAAACGTCGTGAAAGGTGTGCTGGTAAGAGAGATGGTAGTTGACGAGACAGTCGTTTTCTGAACGTTATCCAAAACAATATTTATATATAAACCGAATATTTAATTCGGCTACAATTATCGATTTTTTGTATTTTGAATGAAACGGTAAAGTTGAATTTTGAAAGTGAAAAAATTAAAATAACTTGTAAGCCGATGTATTGCCAGTAAAGTGGTTTTTTTTATATTGTTTTTAAACATTTTATATGTTGGGCATTTGTCAATAAATCAAAGTTTTGAAACACACAATACACCTCATTTTTTTATCCATTTTACGCCCATTTACTAACTACTTGGTAAAATGTAAGGTTTGAAAGTAGCGACGTCTATTGAATAACAAAAAATATCATTTTCGATGAAATTGTACCATTCTAAGGGAATTGATGATAACGTGATGCAAATCGTTAGACCACTGTTTGATCTGTTTTGTGTTTCATAGTTGCTTTCGTCTTTGCGTATATCGGTAAAGAATGGCTCTTTAGGTTAGTTGCTGGATGTTAACAACTCCTCAACTGTGATTGTTATTGGGAAATAGTTCTTTAAAAATATGTATACCCGAAAATCAAGCCTCAGCTTTGAAAACTCGCTTCTTAGCGGTTATTGGATTTCAGTTGCGCGGTGCATCAAAGTTCTGAAAGCTGTGTTGAATTGCACTGGTTTGTTATTGATTTATTATAGTGTGACCTTTTTGTTTTCATTATTATTGCCAGATAGATACATTATAAAGTTCTGGGTATTTATATTTTATGACTAATTGCGAAGTAGTAAGAACATTAGTTATTGTACAAAATCTTCTCTTCGTGTTAACAAGATAAATAACAAAAATTGGGAATTTGAAATTCAGCAAATGTGGATCTTAAAAAAAGAAAAACAAATTATACAAAGCTGTTTGTTGGACTTTTATTCTTAAGTGTGAACAAAGGAGTGCTTAGTATGACAGTTAACTTTGTATGTTGTAATGATAATAAACGTAGCTAGAAACTAGCTGATACGGTCAGTGATGTCGGGAAACCCACTTGTTGAGAAATTTATATGCAAAACGGCTCGTTTGGGTTGAGAAAATATTTTACGTAGAAGAGCGAACAACGTTTCGACCTTCTTCGGTCATCGTCAGGTTCACAGCCGTTTTTGCATATAAATTTCTAGCTGATACGGCCTGTGCTTCATTCAGAGTATAGAAGTCAGCTCCCTAAAGACACCGATTGCTTGGGTACAAAGTTGTGTGTTAAAGGTTGTAATATCCACTTCCTTACGAAATTCAGTGTAAAAAATTGACACACTGTTACTGTATGTTTCACTCGATTAGATGTAATTGTGTAAGTCAGCAGTTAAGGCGTGCGACTCGTAATCTGAGGGTCGCGGGTTCGCATCCCGGTCGCGCCAAACGTGCTCGCTCTTTCAGCCGTGGGGGCGTTATAATGTGACGGTCAATCCCACTATTCGTTGGTAAAAGAGTAGCCCAAGAGTTGGCGGTGGGTGGTGATAACTAGCTGCCTTCCCTCTAGTCTTACACTGCTAAATTAGGGACGACTAGCACAGATAGCCCTCGAGTAGCTTTGTGCGAAATTCCAAAACAAAGTCAGTAGTTAGGCCTAACGTTACAAACTAGAAAATTGTGCCTAATTTAGGGAACGGCTGGGGCCTTATGTTTTGAAGGCTTTACATGTGAATCTAAGGGTTCACGATTCGCATCCCGCTTTTGAGAACCGCATTTTGCATTTTGGAGCCGTGGGTGCGCTTTAAGAGTGACAGTCAAGCCCTACTCATTGATTAGACGAGAGTTGGCACTGGATGCTGTTGATCAATTGCCTGCCCTCTGGTGTTTTAATTCAAAATTAAGGACGGCAATGGGCAGGGAACCCGTGTGTATTTGTGAGAAAATTATAGAAAACAAATAAATCTATTCAGGGGAAAATATTTAACTGTTTTTTTTTCATGTTTAGTAATAGAAGAAAAATAGGATATATTCCTCTTGAAATTTCTCGGATATGTTTCTGATATCTGTTCTGGGCAAATGATTTAATTTGCTGTTTGTACCTGAAATTACTTAGAACAAAGGTATAAAGTACGATCGCCTAAATCTACTGCGTCCTCTATTATATTTTAACGCTCGTTTCTGGATGAATAATTTCGAAGGATCTGAAGGATCATAACGCTAAAAACTGGGTAGTACACAACACGAGAAACCATAGAATCCGTATTTAGTATATGGTAAACAGCACCAGAAACCATTTCAATCGTGGAGGGGTTATAATGTCACGGTGAGTCCCACTATTCGTTGGTAAAAGAGTAGCCCAAGAGTTGGCGGTAGGTATTGAGACTAGCTTTCTTCCCTTTAGCCTTTCACTGCTAAATTATGGCTGGCTGGCGCAGATAATAGCTTAGCGTGAAATTTAAAACCAGATATTTCCCAAATCCGCACAATGTGTAGTGTATGAGCTTGTCCCCAGGTGGCTGAGCAGTAAGGGAAGATAATAGCGGTAACTTTCTTGTTCGATCCCCATGGCTGTTGCAGTACAGGTAATCCATTGTTTAACGTTACGTCAAAAAACAGAAGCTGCTAAATCGTATAAAGAACGTTAACACAAATATTGACCAAAGATTAAATTGTAAAAGTCCTACGGGAGTGTGGTCAAGTTTTGAATAAATTCTTCATTTGGTATTAAATCACCGTTTAACCATAATTTGTATCTATATTACAAGAAAACTTTTAGCTAGGCTTGGCCAGGTGGTTAAGGCACTCGACTCGAAATCCGAGGGTCGAGGGTTTGAATCCCCGTCACATCAGATATACTCGCCCTTTTAGCCGTGGGGGCGTTATAATGTCACAGTCAATCCCACTTTTCGTTGGTAAAAGAGGAGCCCAAGAGTTGTTGGTCGTTGGTGATGACTAGCTGCCTTCCCTCCAGTCTTACACTGCTAAGTTAGGGACGGTTAGCGCAGATAGACCTCGTGTAGCTTTGAGTGAAATTCAAAATAGACAAACAAAACAAACCTTCAGCTATTCATTTTTCTATGTAACTTTGCCCGTGCTCCCACCTTTATATATATATAGATCAAGAATGATCACATTTCTTCCCGAATTCATTCTAGTGTTAAACAAACCTTTTAACACTTAAATATTCTGAAACACAACCGAAACGTCTTCTATTAAGATGGCTTAACGTTTTTAAAATTTCATCGGAAACCAATACTTTTTTTTTAATAGTCAATGACTATAATGAACACGTGGATCGTTTATATTATTTTGTTATCGTTAAACGTGTAAAAAATTACTTCGAACTGTCTAACTTAACATGTAGAACAAGGCTTAACTCTTGACTTTATTATTCGTGTTATTACTGTGGGTTTACCTTTAGGCTATTATACTGTCTGGAACGAATACCATTCCCTAAGGACGAACCTTCTTTTGATAGGCCTTGTTTGAACTCTCTAACATCATTTCTAGCTCACTTCCCCAAGCGGTTCTTCTCGGAAACATAATCCGCAAGGAACATTTGTTTTAGGCTTAAGGTACTAACTGTTATCGCTCTGCAAGGCGTTGTACCTTTCATAATTCTTAGTTTCGAAAACCAAAACTGTGTTTTCATTTTGTTACCAATAAACATTACTTAGTGGCATCACTTCTTATTCTTGTTCTATTGGAATTATAAACCAAGTTTTTAAACCTCTTTCATAACGAGAGACATTTGAATGGTAGTAATATCTTGGCTAACGGGTAGAAACTAGGGTCCATCAGATTACTTGAGTTTATCTGGTATCTCCATAAATTTGAACGTACCTTTCACTTACACTGTTTTCACCTGACTTTCAGCTGTGCTTGTCTTTTCGTATCAAAACTTGTATTACACACTCAGTACTATTTTCAGTTCTGAGTGCGAATTTGCTTTGATAGAAGAAATCTAATTGTGAAGAAATTTTACGTGCAGAAACTTAGTTCAAGATCCCGTTTCGTTGTTGTTAAATATTTTTATCAGTAATATACGTGTAATATTACTAAATTTTTGTGGAAGGATCAATTGATTGATAAATGAAGCCGCTTTTATCGAATTTTTTGTTCGCATCTTCTAGGCTGAACCGTAGAATTGTTGATGGAGATTTCTCAGCTGTTTCGATACGAACTTGTTTGTGGTTCTATAAACAGAAACACAAATAAAACGGCAATGAATCCCGTTAATCACAGCTGTGTTTACCCATAAATTGAGTGGTTTCGCCCAATTTGTTTTCGTCAGTTCTGTACATTTGAGTGATGTATCATGGGGGTTATGGAATCGAAACATGACGTAATGCTTGGGTCTGTCTTAAAGAAAGTGGTAATAATTAAAACGTTTTAATTATTTTAAAGGGTTAAACAATGACTGATAGAATAATAATGTTTTGTCGAATGTTTCCTGTTTGTTGCCATGTGAGTGAATTCATATTCATAATGATTCCTCAATTCAAGTATTATATAAATATTTTACTAATTTACTGAAGCTTTTCGTAACCAACGGTCATTTTCGACTAATCGTTTATCTTCCATCTTGTGGGTGTCATGTTCCTTGTACTTGACGTTTCTGTGGTCAGTGATACTGTTTTATGTACCGTCATCGCTAGAGATCGTTCTAAAGGTCACGAGGAAAGGGGAGGATTTGTTCTGTTGTTTACTGTGACTCACAGTCACACGCTGTGTGACTGTAAAGTTTGATATTAAACAGGAATTTCCTTATAGCTGTTCCTTCATCTCAATCACAGCGTGGCTTCTGATTTCGCCTCAGAAATTCAAACGTCACATGTTGTAACACAATAAGTCCACAATATGACGTGAAAGTAGATTATTACAGCATGATTTCGTATGTCACCTGACAACAGTGATGCCATCCCTAGTTCGAAACGAGACCAGAAAAAAAAAAAAAACATGACAGCGTGAATTATTCACAACGTGAGCTAAAAATGAAAGAGCGACCCTGTCGGTCAGAGTATTAAACAGCGATCTTGTCGGTCCCAGCAGATAAACAGATATTATAGACAGACTTTCACAAATATCTGCATGCAGTGATGCATTGAAGATGAAACGGGACGTTTTTGGAAGTTATGCTTACATGGGACGTGTGTGGGACGTACATGCTTTCTATGGGGGTTATATTTACCTCTTGTTTGTAAGAGTTATACTTACAAGTTTCTGTCTATGGGTTCTATTTTCAAGGTTCTGCCTGTAGGGGTTACATCTACAAGATTGTTTTTATGGGGTTTAAGTTACGGTGTTTTTTCTATGGGGTTACACGTGTATGGTTTTGTCATGGGTTCTACGTATCATGCTTCTTTTTGGGGGGTTGTACATACATGGTTATGTCTGGGTTATGCTTACGCGGTTCTCTCTGTGTAGTTATATTTATAAAGCTCTTTATTTAGTACTTCAGTATTAGGGTTCACCAGTATGGCCGTCTGGCGATGTGAACTGTCAAATATTAGAAGTCGTTGTACATAAATTTTTCTTTATAAAATACCGTATACCTGAACAGTTCGTCAAAGTTTAGTTTAGTATTTAATATACAATAAACGAGGGCATAGATTGGCCCTGTGGTAGAATTATTGATTTCAGAGATGTTGAGGCGAGTTCGAATCCATACAATAATAAGACAAAATGCTCCCCCGCTTTTTAAAATATGGGTGCATTATAAAAATGACAGCCAATTCCTTAAAATGAATGGTAAGTGGTAGGGTTCTTGTTGGCTTTTTATCTGGTCAGTATTTAGTGGTGATAGACTGTTCAGATTTTTAGAGAAACTAGAATTGATAACACTAACAGAAACGCCGCCCTGCGGACGGTTGTTTGTACTGGTAATTGTTGATTCTAATACTAAACTGTAATGTTTTTGTATGTTAAAAGTGGTATCGTTCATTGAAAAAAAAAAGTTTTTAAAAAAAACTCCAGTTTCTCATTATTATATGTAAAAATAACACCAGTAAAGATATAGTCAAGCCCTAATATAAAAAAGGCCTAGTAAAAGTTGTGTTCTTGTTGTGATTTAATGATTTTATCTCAGATTGTGTTCTCTAACAAATGAATGGTTGTTGCACACAACACAGTAATTTTTCTAAATTTCTTAATCTTGAATACCCGAAGCATAAATTATTTAGAGATTTTTGTTTGCGATGCCATTCAATACAAGGCGATGGAGTTTTGGTTGTATACAGAGATATTAACATATACGTTACGGCTATTATGGTAAAGTTGTTATATGCATAGAAATAAAATCACATCGTAACTGTGCACACGAGATTTGTAGAACCGGCATAGGTTACGTGTTATTATTCCAATACAACTGGGTTTGTAATATGAAGCTAATGTTTCTTCTCATAGTGATCTGAAATATTCAGGTCATATTGGCGAGCAGGTCAACTGGAATTATGGGTATTATTTTACTTTTGTGTAAGTGTCTACAAGGTTTAACTTTTACTTCATAAACTGTAGGCTTAACCGTCATTCTAGGGTAACGCAAAAACACATTTATTATTAAAGGGGATTCATAAGCACGTTGCGTTAAGACGGTTGATGTACATAAACGATACATATCTCAAAACTCCATGTTTCAGGTAACTGTTCCTTGTCTCTACATGGGTAATATACGTGTATACATATTTGACTAACCTGTACGTTAGAAATTCCAAAGGCACTGGCGTGACAAGCGTGCGTCGTAAATCCAACGAAACCAGGACCAGAACTGTGATTACATGTAGAAGCTAAGATATCGTGACGATTTAGTGGATGAAGTTACGACCCATGCGTATAGCAGCTGGTAAAAAAAAATAAACTTTCCGACAGAAATCTTTATCACATCATATTACTCACTTTATTATCCGTAGACTTTATCATTCACCTCGTAACCATACAAGTAGATTTTCTCTAAGTAGTTACTTGCAACATTAAAACATGGAAGATGACGAAGTTATATATTGATAGGGGGAGGGGGAGATAGGGAAGATAGACAGATATGTAGATTGATAAACTTATCTTGCAACTTCTTTTTTTTTACTGTAGGAGGGATACAGTCAAAGACTTTTAGAACTCTCGCACATTCTCTGTTATGTATGACGTCACAACGTGATTTATTTCGATTTTATTATTTACTCGAAAATTATGGGATAGTATAGCTTTTCCATGAAAGGGAGATTAAAAATCGTAAACAAGCGCTATTGATTTTGGTGTACGACATTTATATCGTTTTGAAGTTATTTGTTGTGAAAACGTGAGTTCTGTGAAATGTGTAGTTTTAATACAGATCGTATTAAAGTTATCACTGAGTGTGTAAGGATTGGTCGAGAGAAGAAAATGGCTAAACTACGATGCTTTAGATAACTATTAAAATTGAGTTATAGCTCTAATGGAACATCTAATTACCATTATCGAGTGTTTCCAAGTTTATGAGACTCCCGGTACCATTGGAAAGTGATGCTGGAAGTGAGAACAGGCTGAAAGACAAAGTGCTCATTTTCTTTTTTCTTCTTCCACGCCAGCGAAAAACAAAACCAAAACAAAATGGGTGAAGGTTTCGCAATGGTTTTAGTACGACAGAACGGAATTTTAAGAGCAATTACGAAGAGGCTTCAACATGTTTAATGTGTAGGCAGACATCGAGGATGTAATGGTCGCTACATTCATTCTGTTACTCTGTGATGCTTACAAATAACTGCTGAAGTTGAGTTATGGTCTTAACTGACCACCTAATCGCTATCATCTTATGTGTTTCACAGCTTATATAACAATAATTCTCTTCTGTTTTTTCTACCATACCTTTTTTGTCGGGAAAGAGTTAAAAAACAACAACAAAAAGTAACCGTGAGCACAATTCTTAAACATGTATTATTTCCATATTTCATAAATAAAAGTTTTATTTTTGGTCACTAGATGTCAGGACAAATTCTTGTATAATGACCATTTGTGACTTGTTTTTTGAATATGGTATCTGCCAAACAATATTAAAAAATAAATGATAACCGAAATTAGTATACAAGGTATCAAGGAAATCGAGTAATCATGCAATTGACAGATCTGTCTTCTTGTTATTCGTGTCAGAGTTTAAAGACGCCAATTTTTTAATGAAAACAATACAATATATCGCGGTTTACTTCAAAATTTCACTACAAAAAATAAGCGTGATCCAGAAATGGCAGTGCCAAAAAGTACGTAATATATAAATTTAGGTTTTAGTGAAAGCAATTAAACTTAATAGTGCTGTACCGTCTTACAGTGGTTGGTAATCAGAAACTTGTAAGATTGTCTCAGTACAATGAAAGGCTAGAGAACACACTGAATATTAAAGTCGAGTGTATCTCGTCTATCCATAAAACTACTATTACTATACAACAACAGGACCAAACGGAACACAAAGAAAATGAAATAGATGACGTTCGTTAAAGTGTACAGTATACCAAAAAAACTTATCAACTTTTAATATTACAGACCACCTGGTAACTTGATCACTCTTATTTACCCTCTTGGGAAAGGAGCCAAGACGACTAGAGTTATTTGAGAGGGCCTGAATGAGGAGGGGAGGCAGTTTGGAACATGTGGACAGTAGATCGTCACACTCAGTTAAATATTTTACTGCATGGGCGGCCGAAAAAAAAAACCTCCAGCGAAAACTATTTCGTTTTTGTTCTTTCTCTTTCCAGAAGGAACACGTGTATGCTGGTTCATCAGTCTCACGTGCAGATCCAATCCTACTTTTGACAAAACCTCTCTCAGTAGAGAAATTTGTTTCTTTTTCGTATCGTAACATCTCTGCTTTTCATTCAATAATAATAATGACTGAAGTTCCAAAGGTAGCTGGTGACGAGATTTTTAAAAGCTAGAAGAAAATCACTCTTTGCTATCATCAGATTTTTCACTATGTACTTTCGATGTTAATGTCATAAACTAAATTTTTAAATTTACACCTGCTTTGAATATATAGGTACGCGCATATTATGACGTATATATCTAAGAGCTCGTTTGGAGTTAATTATTTAAGTTTATTGTAATTACCTTAATTTTGAATTTGCTCTTATACTGAAGAAATCAGAAGTTTATCACACATTACCTCATGCACTCTCTCTAGTGTTGAACACGTGCACGACTTTTATTATTTTGACAAACACTCTCTCTCTTGTTAGTTAAAAACTTTATCATCCTGGAGTTTCAGAAGTATTTAGAACTTGTACTAATCTTATACTTGTTAAGACGTACACTGTAGACTTAAAATTTGTTTCGATTTCCTGTAATGCTTCTGAGTTTCGTTTTCTTTTGTTTTTATGACAAATAAAATCGAGTATTCTGATTGGTAGTTGAGATTTTATCATGTATTTGTTCGTTATCGGTGAGGCATGAACGTGCCTTCACAGTACATCATCTGAACATTATGAATCACATGACTTACTCGAGTAAGTGGATGACCTTTGACATCATATGAAATGAGGCTTTGTATTCCAACATTTTCGCTGTGTGCTTACATCAAGGAGGGTGCTTTGTAGAAACACACACATAGATTTTTTGAACTTATAATTAATGTTTATCTCTATAGGAAGGTATATTAACTGCGCGGGTATACTGTTTATTACTGTTTAACGCCATTAAGTTAAACATCGTTTATAGTATGGGCCTACCTTTTACAGTTCAATGTAACTTAAAATATTTGTGATAAAAATAACGTAAGCTACAGGAGTTTTTTATTTAATAAAACAAGTGGAAAATTAAAACACATGCGCAGTTTACATTGTTTTAGGCCTATTTACAAGTTACAAGTTTTAGGCCTATTGGCCTTTAATGATTCGTCCTCCTTCGGTATTTAAACCGCAACTTTTAAAATATACTTAAGTAATAACAATACATTTTAAAGGTATATGTACACACAAACTAGGCTCGTTTTATATACAGTTCTTGTTTAAAAGGCCATAGTAATTCAAAATACATTTACGCTTATGTTTTCACAGTGAGTTATAAATTTAATTACAAATTAAAAAATCGAAACTTTGGAAAATAAAGGTTTATTTTTAGCTGATGTTGTTTAATTACTCGATCAGAAACACCTCACTTCGCACAACAGCTACAAAAACACTTCGTATTATTTTAATTATTTCACTTTTCACTGTACGCCCCCATCCGAGTATGTATGTGGACAACTCTAGAAACCACATTTCGATACTTTTGGTGGGCAGAGCACAGATAGCATATTTCTAGTCTTGTGCTTGGCTACAAACAAAGAAGGCCCGACATGGCCAGATGAACACGGCACTAGCCCTTTCAGCCGTGAGGTTGTTATAAAGTGACGGTCGATTCTACTAAAAGAGTAGTCCAAATTGCGAACGGCTAACGCAGATAGCCGTCGAGTAGCTTTGCGCGAAATTCAAACCAACCAAACAAGTCTCATTATGGTATTTCTACAGATTCGGGCCTTCAGTAACCGCTCTATCGTCATGGAGATTGTATAGACGTAATTTATGAATCGTGTTTCTAAAAGATATATGTATGGTCATGGTCTTGTGTTTAGCATTCTGGGCTGCAGAATAGAAGGTCTTAAGACTCGAACCGAGAGCTGTCATGGGCCCTGGAAATGAATTGGTATGTGATTTCTTTTCTCTCAACTTTCTCCAAGCCTCCTCGCCGACTAGGCATAGCCAGATGGTTAGGGTGCTCGACTAACATTCTGCGGGTCGTAGGTTCGAATCCCGATCATACTAAGCATACCTTTCCAGCCGTGGGGTCGTTATAATGTTACGAACTATTCGTTCGTAAAGGAGTAGCTCAAGAGTTGGCGGTGGGTGGTAGTGACTAGCTGCCTTCCCTCCAGTCTCACACTGCTAAATTAGGGACGGCTAGCGCAGTTAGGGCTCTTGTAACTTTGCGTAAAAAATTATATAATTATAAAGCAAACAATTTGTTTGTTTGTTTTGGAAATTCGCACAAAGCTACTCGAGGGCTATCTGTGCTAGCCGTCCCTAATTTTGCAGTGTAAGACTAGAGGGAAGGCAGCTAGTCATCACCACCCACCGCCAACTCTTGGGCTACTCTTTTACCAACGAATAGTGGGATTGACCGTCACATTATACGCCCCCACGGCTGGGAGGGCGAGCATGTTTAGCGCGACTCGGGCGCGAACCCGCGACCCTCGGATTACGAGTGCACGCCTTAACGCGCTCGGCCATGCCAGGCTTAAAGGAAACAAACGAACCTACTCGATCTTTCGATACGCAATTACACTTCTGACCTTATAAAATACAGTATATTTACTATAGGATTTACGCAGCTGGACAGAACATAGTAATTAGTGTGACAGGATACATATTGGAAGATTCAAAGTTTGTACCGCGATGTTTTGCTGATCACATGAATAACTTGCAAAGACACTAGAATATTACCATTAGCGCAAATTTAATAGTTCAAACGTACTAGTCGCTTTGTTTTTCAACGAAGTATTGTTTCTCGGTAGGTCAGTGCTAAAATCCAGAGTTAGATTCCTGCCGGTGGACAGGTAGTCTCTTGTGTAGCTTTGAACTGTAGTAAACATTCAATAAAGTATATTACTGTTACTGGATCCTGCGAAATGGGCAAGCGGCCCCTGAAGTTATGGGTTTTTATTTATTTTTTTATAATTGAAACAAGATTGGTACTGTGTAATAAATACGACAGTATTTCTCGAACTTTATCGGCTTTGTTTGGACTGGTTTGTCGTAGAGTATATACGTATACGTAGATAATTTCTTCTGTCAGTTCATTAAACGGGTTTTAAGAGCATTCTACAAAGTAGATCAGATACCTTACATCGTGGAGTAGGCTTGTATAACCCGAATAACGCCTGTTATACAAATGTTTCGTGAAAGTTATTGGTTTTGTTTTACGTGGATAAATAACCGGCATTCACTAATGTGAGCTCGTGCAATTTCTGATGGAAGCTTTCAGTTTATGTAAAGTTTGTTACGTAACTACACCTGCCCATGTAAACCATTGCTTTCCGTTATTCCCATAGTCGTAATAGGAATTCACAATTAATACTATGTTTTTCCTACATCTCTACATGAACTTCAATGATTTTCAGTAGAACAGCTGTTTCTCTTGTCTTTGAAAGCTGTTTGAAAGTTTTGTTGTTTTGGATGAGAATTTTTTCTTTTGCTTGTAAAGGCGGCTGGGCTGGTTCGTTGTTTGGAAAGCCAGCGTTCTGGAATAGTTAGCACGTGAACTCGTCGTCTTGTGCCTTTTGGCCCGTAATTTTATCTGCGTGATTCTCTCGCTGGGTGTTATTGAGGGGTTTCTCCCATGTAAAGTAACCAGTCAGGCATGTAATGTTTGAGAACGGGGAATATCGACTTCAAAAATGATCGTTTATATACACCGTTATATTATGCTAAACAGATGTTCGATTTGATGAACAAAAATTGTCGTTTTGGTCTGTTATCGAGATGAGCTTAAATCATTATATTTTCGCTGTTATTTCTTTAGAAGTTGTTTATGAAATAGAAAATAGAATTGTATATAACATGATGCATGGTTTACGTCCCTCTTCAATGACATAACTTATTTGGAAGGTAGATACAAGAAAACTTCCAAAACACTTTTTTTCTTTTTTCAAATGATACAGGTGGCGTAATTTGCCAAGGCTTACCTTTAGTATGTAGACACGTTTATATTAACCATTGACTATATTATAATAAAGAATCATAACACAACAAGTGTAACTGCTAATTCCTAACTAGACACCCCTCTCTCCACGGTAAACGTTTTCCATTGGCAGTGTTTGTAACCCTCTGATCATGAGGGGAATATTTGTTGCTTCATGTTCCCAGATGTACTCTCGTACCCAAACACTAGCTATTTATCTACCCTCTGACACTGTTAGTCCACGTTAAACGTTGACACGTTTAAATTAATCAAAACTTGTATGTGACATGATTCCTTTAGATACTTACCGCTATATGTCTCATTTAGATCGGCTTTCAATGAGCCTTTACACTTTTTAAGGCCCTACACAGCAAGAGTTTCGAGAGATTTACAAAGGTTGCTAGGTTACAGTATTTACGTTTTCTCTCGTGACTTCTGTGAAAATAACACTAATCATTTATGTAACTAATGTGTTCATTGTACAGTGATCACTTTGATTCTACGCTAATATCTAAACATTTCCACTTTTTGGAGTTATTTGTCCTGTGATCTGGAGTCGTTTCTTGTGCTGAAATTGTACGGCGTGTATAAACAACACTAATAATAAATACATTATCACTGACTTGTAATGTACTAATTCAAAATTAAGCGTTAGTAATGTCGACGCCAAGTTTCAATGACAGTTTGGCATTTTAAAAACGTTTATGTCGCCTGCTGGTAATGGAACAAACTGAAGTAAAAAAATAGAACATACAAACCTGACATTCATAGAACAAAACAATATTTTTATTAGAATACAGAACATTCGTAGAACACTTCTTCTGAACAAAACAATATTTTTATTTGAATGCAACTCACCGAGACAATTTTCCAATCATTGGTTTTATGTAACCTTGTAGGTGAGATGTATTTCAAAACAATATTTTTACTGTGAGTTTGACACAGTTAGAAAAAAGTACAAACAATGTTTTGTCATTTTCCTTAAAAGAAACAAAGGCTAGTATTTGTAGGACAATTCAAGGTCGAATAGGAATCGTTGTGTTAATAGGACCCCGGAGTTTCGAATGAGTTGGTGTGTTTCAGGGTTTACTGATTGTTTAACTTCATGGGAGAGACAGACATGCAAGGTGTTATCGTATGTTGTAATCAGTCACGTTTGTGTTATTACCTTGTGTTAAAAGTGTGTGAACAAAATATTTCAGAAGTCTTGAGAACTGTAACACAGCGGATCTCACGTTGTTCTACAAGGTTTTATATGTACTTTATTTCACCTGGCGGCAAAGTTTTCTTATTCCACCAGAAGCTGGCCAGCTATAAATCGTTTACATAATTGTCTCACGCAATGGAGGATGTCCGTGTTGAAAACTGGCCGAAAAATGTTTGTATTCGCTTGTGTTTGTTGTTGTTTTTCACTATTATCCGGTCTTACAATTTAATGGTCCCGCATGGCTAAATGGTTAAGGAGTTCTACTCGTCAAGTGGTCACGGGTTCGAATCCCCTTCACACACAACATTCTTGCCCTATCAACCGTGGAGGCTTTATAATGTTATTTTCAATCCTACTATTCGTTGGTAAAAGAATTGGCGGTGAATGGCGATGGATGACTAATTGACGCCCCCGTTAGTACAGCGGGTTTACAACGGTAAAATCAGGAGTTCGATTCCTATCGATGGGCTGAGCAGATAGCCTTTTGTGGCTTTGCTATAAGAAAAACGCAATAACTAATTGCCTTTTCCGTAGTCATAGCCTTCGAGTAGCTTTGTGCAAAATTAAAAACAAACCTAGAACTAAATGGTATATTTAAAAGAAATTAAAACTAAGGTGAAAAAATTATTTGTGTTATGTTATACTTTGTGTTTAGGACTACGGGATGTGTTGTCATATGTTATTTAGTTATTATCTTTAGTTGTATGTTCTTACAATCGTTATATGATCGGACATATCCGTCTCGGTCCGTTCCAGGTTGCAGTGGAATATTTCTGTCGTAATTGTCGAACTACTGGACCATTTTGAAATATTTACATGTAGGTGTAAATAGCATTTCGTATAATCCTTTGACACACATCGTCCAGACGAAACAATAACTTGTATTGAACGAAAAGCCTGTTGGACAGTGACTTTTGAGGGTAAAAATAGATAAATCTCATACACAGTTGTTTCACATGAGTTCCAACCGCATTATAAAAATTAAGCGAAATATTCATGTATGTGTAGAAATAGTCTATAAATTTTTCAAACATTAATAGGTGTTGAGATATTTCTGTTTTAATCCTAACGTACAGAATTTCGGATCAAAATATGGCTTAATCATGATCCCGTTTATTACACTTACTGTTGTGTGAACCACTCGTGCGCTGTGTTTATTAACATAAGCATGTGATCTGTTGTATAGATAATTTCAGTCACGTGCGCCAAAGTTTCTTTGTAACAAAAAGGCCCTGCATAGCCGAGTGGTTAACGCACTCGACTCGTAATCCAAGGTCTTCTGTTCGAATCCCCGTCGCACCAAACATGCCCGCTGTGGGGGCATTTAGAATTTGGCGGTCAATCCCACTATTCGTTGACGGTGGGTGGTGATGACTAGCTGCCTTCTCTCTAGTCCTACACTTCTAAATTAGGGATGGCTACCACAGATATCCCTCATATAGCTTTGCTCAAAATTCAAAACGAACAAAACTTTATAATATTAATTTATAGATTAAGCTAGTGTAACCAGGATAGGAGGTAAGCCTATTTAGTTGAAGCGTTAAAAATATAAACACTGAAAAACAGCGTAAAAAATGTACATCGTTTTATCATAGTAAACGTCACATCATGTGATACCGTTCCTTGGTGGACAATCTTGTTTACGGTGTAAAATGTAAAAAATTAAAATGTGTTAAAAGTACAAATAAAGACACATCAACGTTTTTAATTGTAAACATGACATATGTCACCGTTTCATAGTGAACAAACACCATATATAGTTTCATAGTGAACAAACACTATATAGTTTCACAGTGAACAAATACTATATAGTGTTAACAAACACTATATTGGTGGTAGTGTCTTTGGCTTTTGGCTTTTTACTAAACGGTACACACTTTTAATTTAGAAGTTTAGATTTCATTCTATAATTACTGTTTGTTTGACTGTACAAACATCTTTTTGTTCTGGATACTTAGTGTAGTTCGTTGAGTTGTAAATGCATCAGAAAATTTTTACATTCATTTCTAAAACGTACAGAGTTAGTTAATGGTTTTCTGTGACCACAGGTCGTTTTGGGCTGTTTACTTAGAGCCGATAAATTGCAGGTGGCTTAAGAGTAATCTTTAGGCATTAATATAATTTAGTTCTGACGTTGAAGCTGGAAACAAAAATTAATCCACATCACGCCAGAAATTTGATTGGGTATCAGTAATGTTAGTTTTGTTCCATGTAAATGACGGCAGTTTTCTTGAAACACAAGTAATTGAATTTCTGGAATTGTAGTTATATATTGATGAGCCTCAGAACGTGGTCTGATGATGAAATATTGTATTAACAAGGTTTGTGCCTATCATGACATCAGCTCATGTTTCTCATGTATATAGGCATATTATAGTAATCCTGTATTTTCAGTACTATTTAAAACTTGTAAAAGCTTCTACTAATCCTGTATTTTCAGTACTATTTAGAACTTGTAAAAGCTTCTACTAATCATGTATTTTCAGTACTATTTAAAACTTGTAAAAGCTTCTACTAATCCTGTATTTTCAGTAGTATTTAGAACTTGTAAAAGCTTGTACTAATCATGTATTTTCAGTAGTATTTAAAACTTGTAAAAGCTTCTACTAATCCTGTATTTTCAGTACTATTTAAAACTTGTAAAAGCTTCTACTAATCCTGTATTTTCAGTAGTATTTAAAACTTGTAAAAGCTTCTACTAATCATGTATTTTCAGTACTATTTAAAACTTGTAAAAGCTTCTACTAATCCTGTATTTTCAGTAGTATTTAGAACTTGTAAAAGCTTGTACTAATCCTGTATTTTCAGTACTATTTAAAACTTGTAAAAGCTTCTACTAATCCTGTATTTTCAGTAGTATTTAAAACTTGTAAAAGCTTCTACTAATCATGTATTTTCAGTAGTATTTAGAACTTGTAAAAGCTTCTACTAATCCTGTATTTTCAGTACTATTTAGAATTGTTTATCCTCTAGTGAATTGTTTTAACCTTATTACAATGTGATGTGACATAATTAGTATTGATGAGAAATTACATTTCACCAACTTAAGTTATATCACACGGTAACAGATGTTGTGAATGGCGTCGTAAATAGTACCGTGTTAAATTAATAACAGGCGAAAGACCTGTCATGTTGGGCAGAAGGCACTGGACGTAGCATGTGTAGTGTGCATAATATATTATTGTAGACTCTTCTTTAATTTCCTCAGAAAATTCCAATTAAGAACGTATTTCTTGCTGTTACGTGTTGTCTAGCTGTTGGTGAGAGGCCGTAGTCTGGCCTTGGAAATTTACATACATCCCATAAATCTGCTGTTTATCGTATCTTTCAAATATGGATGTCAGGTCACAACCTTTGCACTTTCATTTGCCTCAGTTTGTTTTATTTTGATATATTCACTATTCACAGAGTGGCTACTTTTGGAAAGTAACATTGTTTGTGTCTAATTAGTTTACATGTATATACACACACCATTATCGCGAAGACAGCCAATGTAACTAACTGTCATTATTATTGTATCATTTAACTCTTGAATGGTCATCACGATATTCTGTCATTTACAACTGCTGGTATCTACTTTTTATTATTATTCAGTAATTTTGTTTCACTTCCAAAAACTCTTTATTGTAAAGCATTAATTATTTTTACTGAGTAGTTTTGTTTTGTCTGTTACAATAGTCATTGTAAGGAATTGTTTGTGTCGCTGAGTGGTTTTGTTTTGCTTATTGTTTGTTTTTTTTAATTTCGCGCAAAGCTACACGAGGGCTATCTGCTCTAGCCTTCCACAATTTAGCAGTATAAGATTAGATGGAAGGCGGCTAGTCATCGCCATCCACTGCCAACTCTTGGGCTACCCTTTTACCGATAGATAGTGGGATTGGACGTAACATTATAACGTCCTGACGGCTGAAAGAATGAGCATGTTTGGTGGGACATGATCCTCAGTTTACGAGTCGAGCGTCTTAACCACCTGGCCATGCCGGACCTTTTGCTTATTGAAACACTCAAAATATTAATTTTTATTATTAAATCATTTTAATTTCCTAGTGCCAACACTCAGTATAATACATTGCATTGATCAAAACAGAACGGTGTAAAACCATTCGTTTTTTAATATGATATTTATGGGGAAACTAGGGTAATCAATATTAGTGCTGTTTTATTCTTTGTGGTTCCTGTACTGTTAGGTCCGCCTCTGCAATCAATAAATCCGTGCTCAAATAATTGAGACAAATGAATCACATCTCTTTTTCTTGAGTTAACAAACTTCCTCTATAACAGTAATAGATTCAGCGTTGTAGAATAATGTAATTTTCGACTAATTGTTTTCCATAAAGACAAGAAGCTTGACTACAAAATGTTAAGAAGGTTGTCGGATACGGGTTGATATTTTTAGTCGTTGTTGACAGATGTGGCAGGTGTTTATTCTGTTAAAGTCACGCATCATATCCATAAGGAGCCCTTCCAAGCTTGTGAATTCCATTTCATTGATTCGTTTTTGTCCATTGCGAAACGATCCTTATCGATTTCGAAATATCAAACCTGCTTAGTACCTCGGTTGCAGCTGGTATTGTATTCACGGTAGACGTGTAGGTAGGTGTATTCTTCATCTTATTACATACATCTTCTCTGTATAGCTGATTTTAAGTTCTGTTATTATTTTTGGCCTGAGATCGCAATGGCTGTTAAAATTTGGCAAACCACGAAAGGAATAGTTTTGTGGATAGGTTTTAACAGTTATGTAAACACTGTTTCAGGATTTAACTGGAAAAGATGAGAAACCGTGTCGTAACCACAAAAGGACGGAACCGGTAATTTGGAAGAAAAAAAAAAAAAAAGGTTAAAAAAGAAAAGTTTGTCGGCATCCATCTTTAGGCTTAGTGATAGTTTCGCCCACATTTCTTAGTATCCGTTAATACACGTTATTTTGGGTTATATTGTTCACAGACCAGCTGCAGAATGCCTTCCTTATTGCCACTAGCTTTAACATTATGTCGGTATGTATATTCACTACAGCCTGGCCAATATGGAAACACCTGTGGGTCAACAAACAAAGACAGTCTGTTTTTGTTAAGCTGGCTGGCTAGGTACAGTTTTACCAGCCCAGGGAATACACAAACAGTAGCTCTTTTGTAACATCATCGTGACATGTTCTCACATTTCGACAAGTTCACCGTATTTCCCTCCTGTACCGGAAGCAAGCAACTGTCATTAAGTGAAGGAAAATAAAGAACCGTTTATTCAACCGTTTATTCGTGTTTACAAACCAGGATGTGGGAAAAACAAGAAGTGTGGAAGGGAGTCATAGCGTTAAGCCTAGTTTTTGTAGTTAAGAATAGAAACAGGTCGATAAATAACACGGTAATTGTGTATCACACGGACAGATAATAGTTATCTGTCCAAATAGAGGTTGTAGCTGTAAGTTTATAAACCACAAACATTATTACTTCAAAAGCCATGTTTAGTGCAGCCATATTAGCTGTCTATATACATATGTATCATCTTAAAGATATTCTGTACCTCGGTTTAAGTAGTAACTATGATGAATAGCCATCTGCACTGAAAGTCAATATAGAAAGAAATTGAAACTTTACGTTCGAGTAATTACGTGAAACGTTACAGAAGAAAGAAACGTAAGATGAATTGTTTACACTGAAAAGTTCTGTTAAGTTCATTTCTCTATAAAATACGTCTTTTTTTTAAATAATCAAAACGGTTAGTCAGTACTCTTGTGATGACATAAAAAATTTCAACACCACACGCAACCGCGAGTGACGTAAATATTAATAATTCCTGTGTGTGATTTTAACATCAGTTGTACTTGTTTATTTTGAGTGTCAACCATAAGCCGTAAAACAGCGAAATAGTTTGTTCTGTTTGATAAATTCCAAGCTCTTTCAAAAACAAGCGTTTATATATAAATACGTTTTTGAATTTACCGCCACAAGAAACGCACAGCCCGTGAGGTTTTTTTTTTAATGAAATTAAGCCCCCAGTAGCACAGCTGTATGTTTGCGGACTTGCAGCATACGCTGCTAGAAACCGGGTTTCGATACCCGTGGTGGATATAGTACAGGTAATCCATTGTGTAGCTTTGTGTCTAATTTCAAACAAACCCAACCAACGAGTTTATGAAACCACAACTTGAGATCAGAATTTTGTTATTCCAAGGTGCATTGCTACTCAAACAGTCCAAAAAACAAACTATATTTTCACCATTTCAAAAAAGAAAACATTTTGTATGTATCTGACAAGATATTGGTGTAAAACGTTGAGACTTGTTTTTCATTGTGCACCAATATATTTTGTCGGTTTGAAACAAGATATTTTTTTATGTGCGGTTTAATATGAAATTTCTTTCATAACTCGATTTTTATTTAATATCTAACCAAAATAAAGTTTAACTTGCATGTATAAAGAATATTAGAATCAGAACTCCAGTCGTCGAGTCCTCAATAGAAACTACTAGTTTTTGTAGAATATTAGCCTAGTATCACGTGTATTCAACAGGACAGCCCTGGTGGGCAGAGCACAGATAGCCCATTACGTAGCTTTGTGCTTAACTTCAAACAAATCAACATGAAAGGTCGACTTTTTCTGAAGAAATGGAAGAGCCTTTGTTTCTACAGTTTCACCCACGTGTATTTTAAACGTGGTCATCAACTATTTATATCACTATTAGCAACAGAACCGTTATTTGTGTTCCATCGTGATAAAATAGGATCGATGAAAGTGACAGCGAACTCTACATTATTTGTAGACCTTGCGCAGTTTTTACATGACGTCATATATCAAAAGTTGACGATCCTTCCTGTGTCAGTTGGGAGAATGACGCCTACTATATATAAACTGTTCTACTTTTCACACACCTTTTATACTGTTGTTTTTGTTGTTGTTTTGAATTAAGCACAAAGCTGCACAATGGGCTATCTGTGCTCTGCCCACCACGGGTATCGAAACCCGGATTTTAGCGTGTAAGTCCGCAGACATACCGCTGAGCCACTGGGGGGCCCTTTTATACTGTAAAGACAAAATTTAAGAATAGAGTTGCAAACTTTATATCAGTTTTTTTTTGGGGGGGGGGGTCTTGGCAACACCTGAAATAAGTCAGTTTCGTACGTTTTGTGAATCTGGTAAACACTTGTCCAACAGTATTTATTATACTTAAAGGCGGGGGGTAGAGAGAGAGATTCGCCATGCGTTGTCACGTTTGGACGTACGTACCTTTCGGAGATTTTTTAATTTATGGGTTTTAGTTGTAGGGAAATTAGTAATGCTGATGAAATATGTTTTCTTCTTGTTATTTGAATAGAGAGTAGGGTATAAATTTTCTGAATTAAGTGTATGTACTGGTGAAAGGTTTAGTCGTCGGATTGTTAGGTTTGAACGATGAAAAACAATTATATTTATTTCCAGGAATGCCGTAAGTACGTATACCAATGTAAGACTCGAGAGACATACGTAAGATAAGGAATTTGAAGGTAAAACAACATTCCTCGTTCGCTGTTGTCGTAAGTACTTGCAGGGGGTTCGTCACTGAGGTTAGTCCACAGTACGTGCAGGAAAACCCCTAAGGCTTGTGTTTGTTTTGTTTTTACTTCCGATAAACATATCTCGGCACTGTTACCACTGAGAAATAGTAATATTTAAAGCAAGAGTTACATTAGTGTGCTTGAAATGTATTTCCACAAATCATTTTCTTTTGGCAGTTGAAACGCAAGTGTGAACCTAACCCTAAAATCTTCTGTATGAGACCCTAAACTTAGAAATCGTGTGAAGTCAGGAAGACAAGCTTGCTGTCTCACCAGTTCTGTTGAATAATGTTAAGGTTATTTCAAGGATATACAAGTTCTTCATATAAATAAATAATATGCTATTATAAATCCTCACCGTAATTCTCATGTGTTGTGACGCAAGCAAGCTCGATGACGTTTATTGTACAACAACCCTGACATCTGCTGTCAAGAGATCTGCTGATATAAATAATGTTTCAACATTCCCTAAACTTTGGTGTTGAGCGAAATCACTACATGTAGCAGACATAGTGTGATTGATATGTGATTGTAACACCCCCCATCATTGGTCTGTTTGCGGACTCGTACTGCTAGGAACCGGGTTTCGTTACCCGTAGAGGCAAACCACAGTTAACCCATTGCGTAGCTTTGTGCACAATAACAAAACAAACAAATAAAAATGTGATCGTACACTCGTGTTTACTTTTGCTTAGATGTTCTCATTGATGATTATGTAGTTTTTGTGTGTTGACAGCGGTGGTCTCGAACCCGGTTCAACCTCGCAGTAGGCCCGATCTCATTCACATCGATATGTTTGTTTTGTACATGGGAGAGTTTATAGTTTCATATAAGGAAATAAATAGTCGTCCATGTCAGAGTACAAACATATTCATATACTTGTGATAACGGTTAGGCTTCGCTTTTATCATACAACAAACCACACCTAAGTTCTCAGATTGCAGTCAAAGAAGATAGGTGCGGTTTGTTACATATCTGTATACTCACACGAGTGTGTCCGTATTCAAGACAAACTACCGAACATAAATCAACTTTCCGAATTGATTGCCGAGTTACCCACATTTACTTAAGAAATGTTTGTGTGCGTGTGTGATGTTTCACGTTTGGCAGTCTCTCGGAGCTGTTCAGTCTTTCAGAGCACGTTAGCATTTGGATAAAGTCCTTATTTGTTTAATACCAGTTTTCCTTGTTAAACTTAAACATCGAATTGTTTATTGTTTCAAATTAATGACCGTATTGACAAACGAGTATTTTTGTTACCTTCTGTAGCCGTGTTAACACAGTCTGGCCAATTAGATTCGACTTTTTAACTTAATACCACGTGTGTGTTGCTTTGTGCTGTCTGGCAATTAAAGCCTTGTTATAATTACCTGCCTTTCCCAGCTTTAAAAAAAAAATGTAGCAGGCAGTGACGCCCGGGGCTGGACTGTTTTACCGCACAGTCCTAGTTTGAGGCCAGCGTCCTTACAACACCGGTGAGTAATGACGTGCCACAGTATTAATATTGTCATGTCTGAATTATTGATAAATAGATAGGAAATACGCACATTCTGAAATCCAAAGAGAGAACAGGTTTGCTTCGGGTTACACACATATATATGAATTTCAAAATAACCAACGGAAGCTTAATAAATCCTCGATTCGGTGGGAAGTCCATGAATAATCAAACTGATCACGTTACGTTTTTGTCTCGTTGTAACAAATTATAAAACTAGAACTTTTGTACGTGAATAAATTTGCTCTTGGTTCCGACTTGTGGCAAACATACCAATTACAATTATTTGGTAAAATTCATAGCTATGTAAAAAGCTGTTTAGGGCTGGCTACTAAGCTTAAAAAAAAAAAAAAGAACCAAACAAGACAAGGATGGAAATGGACATACTACTTGACCGGTTAATGATTTCGTAGCATACTAAGCTATCTGGACTTTACATGGAAAATAACTTCCCTATATTACTGTCTTCTCCATTTCGCCGCCTCTCGCTGGAGCCGTGGTAAGCCTTCGGATTTACAACGTTAAAATCAGTGGTTCTATTCCCCTCGGTGGACACAGCAGATAGCCCAATGTAGCTTTGCTATAAGAAAAATACACATACACACATTCTGCACTTTATTGAAAACTTGGTGTTTGAATATAATCTCAGCTTTCATCATTATACCTTTTCTTTAGAACACTACTTTTATCACTATTTCACAACAGTGTAACATTTTACAATCTGAAATTCTGGTTCTCTTTGTTTTCCAGTGAGGAAGCCACTAATATAGGATTTTCATTCTACATGTAAAGTCGAGACGGCTTGATCTGCTATGTGATCATTAGCTGGATCACGTGACATGCCCACTTCCATCCTTATCTTGTGTAATTCCTTACAGCCAGCCCTACATAGTTTATTTTTTACCATAATTCTTCTTTATTTTTTGATAAGATGGCATACGTGGGTTACTAGATTATAGACTATATTATAAAGCTTTATAAATTTCACATATAATAATAAAATAAGTAGTTAAAGATCTTGAAAACTGGCTGTATCAAATTAGGATAACGTTATAGTTACTACTAGAACTAGAAGACTGGTGCTAGGCCCACTGAAAAAAAGTGATGTTGAACAAAAATAATAAATCTCGGTTTTCGCTGTTCAATAGTATTTGACTTCGAAACGCAATGTGTATCTGAGACGTGACATATATACCAGAGTTAGAGCGGATACGTGAGGTAGCTTTTCACTTCTAATATCTAGTTACCTGTGTAAGTATCGATTTTTGTTTCACTCTTTGGCTTTATTCGTAATATAGGTGTTGGCACTATAAAGTCACCGATTGTACAGTGTACAAAGCATTGAGTATTCTAAATGGTGCAGTCATTTAATATTGAATTCGTCTTTTATTGGCTAGTAATACCTTTTTCGCACTATATATATTTATATATATATATTTCTTATATATATAAATTTCTTTAAGAAAGCTAACTTCAAGGGGCAATAACACCATTTGCATTAGAATTCTAGTTGATTTTTTAAAACATTTTGCATAAATTAATAATAAGTTCGATGTTCAATGATCGTGAAGATTCTAACATATGATTATAAAGTTATAGTTACTGCCAGATCTAGCTGGGCATTAGGCATGTTCAAGAAAGACGATAGTAAATGAAAATAAGAAATATCGGTTTAGCTATTTGCTGGTTTTCAATTATGGGACGCTCTGGATAGCAGAAAAGCGACGTATGTACCAGAGATAGAAGCTTTTGATGACCTATAGAGAAGAAAATCCAGATGACTTTTGTGTCACTTCATATAATATAGACATCTGTGCCACCCTTACAAAGAGTGTTAGCACACTCTTCAATACCTGTTCATGTGCTACAATTTGACGTTTCTAAACGTATTATTATTACTATTAAAACAATAAGTACATGTAGAAAAATGTTTGATTGTTCCATATATTGTTACTATTAAATAGTTATTTTATCATCCCAGCCATCACGTTGTTACTTTAAAATTATTACCATCTTAGCTAGTGTGTTGTTCTCTTTAAAACCATTACCATATAAGCCAGTGTGTTGTTTTCTTTAAAACCATTACCAAATAAGACAGTGTGTTGTTTTCTTTAAAACCATTACCATATTAGCAAGTGTGTTGTTTTCTTTAAAACCATTACCATCCTAGCCAGTGTGTTGTTCTCTTCAAAACCATTACCATCTTAGCCAGTGTGTTGTTCTCCTTAAAATTACCACCATCTTAGCCAGTGTGTTGTTCTCTTCAAAATTACTCCCATATTAGCCAGTGTGTTGTTCTCTTTAAAATTACTACCATCTTAACCAGTGTGTTTTTCTCTTTAAAACCATTACCATCTTAGCCAGTGTGTTGTTCTCTTTAAAATTACTACCATCTTAGCCAATGTGTTGTTTTCTTTAAAACCATTACTATCTTAGCCAGTGTGTTGTTTTCTCTAAAACCATTACTATCTTAACCAGTATGTTTTTCTCTTTAAAACCATTACCATCTTAGCCAGTGTGTTGTTCTCTTTAAAATTACTACCATCTTAGCCAATGTGTTGTTTTCTTTAAAACCATTACTATCTTAGCCAGTGTGTTGTTTTCTCTAAAACCATTACCATCTTAACCAGTGTGTTTTCTCTTTAAAACCATTACCATCTTAACCAGTGTGTTGTTCTCTTTAAAATTACTACCATCTTAGCCAATGTGTTGTTTTCTTTAAAACCATTACTATCTTAGCCAGTGTGTTGTTTTCTCTAAAACCATTACCATCTTAACCAGTGTGTTTTTCTCTTTAAAACCATTACCATCTTAGCCAGTGTGTTGTTCTCTTTAAAATTACTACCATCTTAGCCAATGTGTTGTTTTCTTTAAAACCATTACTATCTTAGCCAGTGTGTTGTTTTCTCTAAAACAATTACCATCTTAACCAGTGTGTTTTTCTCTTTAAAATTATTACCATCTTAGCCAGTGTGTTGTTTTCTTTAAAACCATTACCATATAAGCCAGTGTGTTGTTCTCTTTAAAACCATTACCATATAAGCCAGTGTGTTGTTCTCTTTAAAATTACTACCATCTTAGCCAGTGTGTTGTTCTCTTTAAAATCACAGCCATGTTAGCGAGTATGTTTTTTTAAAATCATTACCATTTTAGCCAGTGTTGTTTTGTTTGATACCATGACCATCTTAACCAGTGTGTTTTTCTCTTTAAAATCACTATCATGTTAGCCAGTGTGTTGTTCTGTTTGATACCACGACCATCTTAGTCACAGTGTTGTTTACTTTAAAACCAATACCATCTTAGCCAGTGTGTTGTTCTGTTTGATACCATGACCATCTTAGTCACAGTGTTGTTTACTTTAAAACCAATACCATCTTAGCCAGTGTGTTGTTCTGTTTGATACCATGACCATCTTAGTCACAGTGTTGTTTACTTTGAAACCAATATCATCTTAGCCAGTGTGTTGTTCTCTTTAACATCACTACCATCTTAGCCAGTGTTCTACTTGATACTATGACCATTTTAGCCAGTAAGTAGAAAGTGATAAAGTAAGATAACCCAATCCTGTTTATCCGATGAGTGTCAACTTTCAAACAAAACAATTTAAATAATTATGGTGTGTTAAAAATGATTTTGTGATGTGTCTTAAGCTTCTAGAGTCTAAACCTTACATTCTACAGCTCAGAGAGACCATTCATAAATATATTATATTGAAAAACTTTAAAAGTTTTGAATATCTGAATCGAGTAATCTGAGTTTCATTCTTTAACTGCACGTGGAACAACTTTCACTGACCCCACACAGAAAAACAACCGAAACTAAACACAATGTACATCTCACTACTTTTCAGCACATTTTGAACAACTTCTACTGACCCCACACAGAAAAACTTCCCAAACTAAACACAGTCTACCTCTCTGTACTTTTCTACACGTTTTGAACAACAACTACTGACCCCACACATGAAAACAACCCAAACTAAACACAGTGTACCTCTTTGTACTTTTCAGCACATTAATACTCCTGTAAAGGGCTTCATATGAAAACAGTCACTCGAAAGTTTTTGAACCCGAAAATTCACGTGCTGAATGTTATATTATCAGAGTGATGGAGTACCATTTTAAGTTGCAGTAAACTATTTAGTAACATTCATATTTAGTGAAGTTTAAAGTTATTAATGAACCAGACAGACCACTGACATAGAGAAGACCAAAGAAAACCAAATTATTCAGTAACAATGAAAACTAGGACCGGTACTCAGTTAGCTCCAACCATGCGACCTCGTCTTACACTGACGACAATATTTAATCTTAAAGTAACAGTCCATCTGTACTAAAATAGGTAATTCAGATTTTAATGTAGCAATACAGTGAACATGTATTAAATGCTATTTTTTTCCCTCTATTTTCAGAATGAAATATTTGTTCTACACGTAACACTTAAAATAATACAGGTTTCTTTATCAAAATGACATGTTTTTGGCTCAAAGTAACCACATTTGTACAATTACCATAATTTCCATTGATATGGCCCGGCATGGCCAAGCGTGTTAAGGCGTGCTGCTCGTAATCTGAGGATCGCGGGTTCAAATCCCCGTCGCGCAAAACATGCTCGCCCTTTCAGCCGTGGCGGCGTTATAATGTGACGATCAATCCCACTATTCGTTGGTAAAAGGGGTAAGGTTGGTGAAAGGTTGATTTGAAAGGGATTCGAATCTGCGACCCTCGGATAAAAAGTCAAGTGCCTTAACCAACAGGCCATGCAGGGCCGCCAATGAGAGCTAAGAATACTGTTTCTTTAATTTAACTGTTATCTCGTAAATACACAAACACAAAACGGTTAAATTTTTAAATTTCGTACAAAACACTTGTACACGTAACTAATGATAATGGCAGTTGAAAATCTGATAAAGTGTTATGTTTGATAAACCTTAAATATACTGCTGTTTTAATCAAAACACACCTTCAAAACGAAACAACATTTTTTTACATTACAGGAAATTTGAAATATGAATTGAATAAATAAAGTTTAACTTATTCCAAGATTATTTTTTTCTCTAAATATATTAAATGTGTATAACTGTAAGGTATTTATCAGTGAAATGTTTTGTGGCACGTTTGTAAAGTTTCTTTTATAACAAGGCTCGGCATGGTCAGTTGGTTAAGTCACTCGACTCGCAATCTGAGAGATCGGGTTCGAAACCCCATCGCACTAAACATTCTCGTCCTTTCATCTGTGGGGGTGCTATAACGTAACGATCAATTCCACTCTTCTTTGGCAAAAAAGTAGCCCAAGAGGTGGCGGTGGGTGGTGATGGCTAGCTGCCTTCCCTCTAATCTTACACTGTTAAATTAGGGACGGTTGGTACAGATAGCCCTCAGTTGCATTGCTCGAAATTCAAAACAAACCAAATCCATTGATATATAAAAAGAAGGTATTTTAATAAACTGTTTATCTTATTCCTAGGATTTACTCACTGATCTTATGTCAGGTAAGGTCACCATAGCTCGTGACTAGAGTTTTCAAAGCGGCTACATTTACACGTAACAATCCATATTTTTGATGCACACACACATACACGCATCTGATTTGGTACTGTACAGGGACATTACCAGACATGTCTTCTAAATTTAGTCCCATTCGAGTATATATATATATATATATATAGATGACAACCAAATACTTTTTTGTGACGCTTTGTAATACTTGTGCCGTTACGTTACTGGAAAATTATTATTATATTATTTGTTTTACAGTTTTTAAAATTTATTTTAGTATCAAAATTGTCCAGTCAGTCTTTGTGCAGAATGATCGATCTAAGAGAGAAACTTGAGATAAAAAATGTTTCTTGTGAAGGAATTTTACAAAAAGTAGGAATTCCTTCGTCGACTGGTTGAAAGTGGTTCATAATGTGGATCGCCTATTTAGTTGTGTTGGCTTGGCTTGTTTTGAATTTCGCGCAAAGCTACACAAGGGTTCTTTATGCTAGCCTTCCCTAATTTAGCAGTGTAAGACTAGAGGGAAGACAACTAGTCATCATCACTCATCGCCAACTCTTAGGCTACTCTTTTACCAACGAATAGTGTATTGACAGTAACTTTATAACGCTCCTACGTCTGAAAGAGTATGTTTGGTGCGACGGGGATTCGAACTCAAAACCCTAGGATTACTCCTATTTGTTTTCTTTTTTATCATTATATAATATTGTTCCGCCTTTCTACAACACTAATGAGTGTGAGTATTGTAATAAAACCTGGACAGTATTACTAAACACATCATTGCGTATTATGTAAGGTAGTTTTATGTTTATTAGACCCACCTGCCTTATAACAGCGGCTGTATGCCAGTTTATACCCAATCGTTCTAATGAGGTTTATATGGAGCCTCATAAACTGCTCTGTGTACACCTATGCAACTGTATGCAGGTCATGGATGTAATTTAATGTTTATATAGCAGGCATGACACATGTGTCATCGCGATTATTAACTTATTGTTGTAACTGTGTTGCTGGCGCGTATCATGTGTTTATATATAGGGTTTCTGTTCTTTTGGACATGACAGTGTGGACAGGATCATAGAGTTTCTTTTACCACTTCATGATCTTTAATTCGTAGTTTAAAAGGTAGTACCAAGTTCAGTTTCGAACATCGGATCGGCAGTTATGATTATGGCTGATGGTAAGTGTTGATTTACAGCTAACGCTTCGTTGTTGACCATTTTGTGGCTTCTAGTAACCACCCTTGAACCTGACTGTAAGAAGTGGTAAGAATCGTGCCATCAAGAGATGGCGGAAATGATGATTCTATAAAAGTGGTAAGAATCGTGCCATCAGGAGATGGCGGAAATGATGATGATTCTATGAAGTGGTAAGAATTGTGCCATCAGAAGATGATGGAAATGATGATTCTATAAAAGTGGTAAGAATCGTGCCATCAGGAGATGGCGGAAATGATGATGATTCTATGAAGTGGTAAGAATCGTGCCATCAGGAGATAGCGGAAATGATGATGATTCTATAAAATTGGTAAGAATCGTGCCATCAGGAGATGATGGAAATGATGATGATTATAAACAAAAGTGAGCTAGACATTTTTTAGCTATATATTGTGTTTAGGAAATATTTAGTGTTTAGACAGGACCGATCCAAACTACATCAGAAATAGATGGGGTATGATTTATTAATATAATCATTTTGTAATTGTTAATTAACACATTTCGACCTTCCAGAATGTGAACAGTGTCATTCTAAGAAGAAATCTGGCAAGTGTAGCAAAACTTCGACCGGTCTTACTGTGGTCAGCGGAGAGGAGAAACGAGAATCATAAGAAATATTTGTTTGTATAAATATATATATAGCTGTACAACGTAAAACATAAAGACTGCTTACAGACATGTATATGTATTTCTGTACGTGCAAGCACATGCAATGCATGTTGGCCTATATTTATATCTATCTGCTAAAAAACTCGCTTCATGAATCATTCCAGTTTATTCCAGTAGTATCTACAATTCAATGTCTACAGATTCTCTATATAGTTATTGGGTATAAATAGTAACTATGAATATTTTACTAACATACTCATAACATTTGGTATGTTGATCGCCATGTATCGTCGTAACCATGCATCCAATACAACAATAATTAATATTAGGACCTATCGTCATCCAATGTGTATGAAGCCAATCCAAAGACTGTCATTGATTCCCGATAGAGTATCATACAACAACTACGTGTTTTGTGAAACTAAACTGTCTCAAACAGGACATTGTTTCTATCATACAGACTTATGTCCGTAATTGACACAAAAATTAAAGAATAATATTATTATAAACGATAAATTTAAAATGGGGAACTAGAGATCTTCAAAAGATACAGAAATGAGGCATATAAAGTGAGAGAATGCAATCGCAAAAAAGTAAACAAAGAAAATTGGGGTTCGATACAAGATTTTGACATTGCTTCATCACGATATATTTCCCTGTTTGGACTCTCCTAAATATTTCAACTTTCAAACAAGGAGTCGTACGTTAAGGGCCCGCCATGGTCAATTGGTTAGGGCGCTTGACTCGTAATGTGAGGATCACGTGCTCGAATCTCTGTCCTACCACGCTTCCTTGCCCTTTAGCTGTGGGGACGTTGTAATGCGACGATCAATCCCACTGTTCTTTGGTAAATGATTAAAGTTGAGAGATGTGAATATTACTCGCTCTGTTCTTAGCTTGGTGAGTCGTGTTGATGTGGCTGATTGAATCTGGTAGAGTTGAATATTACGAGCTTTCTCATCACACTTCAGTAGGCATGTTAGCCACAGACGAGAACGTGTAGTTGTAGTGTCTTTTGCTAAGTTGGCGAACATTAATGTGTTCCACTTGCTATCAGACGTACAGGTTTTAGAATGTAGTTAATGAGTTCGCATCAGTTGAAAACACGCCTGTGTACGCACGTTTGTCCATTGTAAAGAAAGTTAGTGTTTATTCCTCATAATAAAAAAAAGCTTACGAGTTATTATTTTGATAATTATGCTTTCCAAACATTTCAGCGGGAAGTCTCAAACAAGCGTCCAAGTAGAATGTAACATCCCTACACTTATTGAATGTAACATCCCTACACTTATTACATGGATGGTTAAAAAAACATTTTTGGTCACCAGCATTTCCATTGTGTATTATCATTTCGTTGCTAACGTACCTGGAAAGTTGTTTAACGAATGAAAAAGAAAACAATAAACAGGTTATTAATTTTACTAATTACTGTATTCGAGTCTCTTGGTTTACATTTCCAGTTCTTAACTGTACCGTTTCAACTTGTATGTACTTGACTGGTGTTCTCACCACATGTGTATCGCACTAGATTTCTCATGATATAATGAAGCCGGAGTAACCTGTTTGCTTCATGGCTGTACTGTATATTTAAAGGAGATACAAGGTTTATGTCTCAAGGCGATGAAAAAAAAAACCCTACATAGTTCTTTCTTAACCAGGTTTTTTTGAGAAAATAAAGACATTAACTGCTGTTCGAGATCTTTCCAGTTACATAATAACGTGAAAGTGTTCATTGACTGGTTGTAAGTATTGTTAGAAAAAGAGTGAATATGTTTTTTAATAATTCGTATATATAATGTATTCCAACGTACTTAGCTACTTTTATCGGAACATTTATCAGGGTACGTTTGTTTGTTTTGAATTTCGCGCAAAGCTACACGAGGACTATCTGCGCTAGCCATCCCTAATTTAGCAGTATAGGACTAGAGGGAAGGCAGCTAGTCATCACCACCCTCCGCCATTTCTTAGGCTACTCTTTTACCAACGAGTAGTGGGATCGATAGTGGCGTTATAACGTCCCCTCGGCTGAAAGGGCGAGCATGTTTGGTGCGATTACGAATCGAGCGCTCTAACCACCTAACCATGTCGGGCCTGAATCTACATTTATTAACCACTGGAAATTTCGAATTTTAATTACCGTGAAGCCCTCACAGTGTGTGTTTGTATTTAGTAGAATCCGTGATCACATACAGATGGGTGGACATTGCTGGGAGGAAACTGTAATTCGATATCGTCACGTGCTGTCGATTCCATTTACCCTTATACATGCAGATCTAACTCCGTAACTTGAGAAGTGGGAATTTCAGATTTTTGTTTGGGATAAACTCAGTGTCCTTCTCGTATTTTGCGATAAATTTTAACTCAGTATAAGGAGAAGAAGCGTCATAGATTTGATAGAATTGGATCAGATAACACTAACACCCAAGGGTGCTACACCCAATATGATTAAACACGTATGTGAAAAAAAAAGCGTAGTTCGCATTTTGTAAATGAATTATCATCAAAACTATAAGAAATAATTGAAAAAAATAAGTCCCAGACTGGATTTCACCTTTACAAGTTTTAAAAACACCAACCAGCATTTGACCCGCCAGTCTCACGGCCTGGCATGGCCTCGTAACCCGAGGGTCACGGGTTCGAATCCCTGTCAAACATGTTCGCAATTTCAGCTGTGGGGGTTTTGTAATGTTATGGTCAATCTCATTATTCGTTGGTAAACGAAAACAAAATACTCGAAATCCGAGAATCGTGGGTACGAATCCTCTTGAAACTAAATATGCTCGTCCTTTCAGTCGTTGGGGCGTTATAATGCGGCGGTCAGTCCCACTATTGGGTGATGACTAGCTGCTTTCCCTGTAGTCTTACACTGCTAAATTAGGGACGGCTAACACAGATAGCCCTTGTGTAGTTTTGCGCGAAATTCAAAACAAACCAGAAATCGCCCTTATTTAATTTATAATGGTAGACTCTTCGTATTAAGTAGTTGCAATTTTAAATACACACAGAAAGTTAGAGTTTAATCCTTTCCGTAGCTTCTATATTTCTGTCAAAAGTCGATTAATACATAAAAAGGTTTTACGTATTTTGAATATTCCGGTAGATGGCGGTAGACGTGATTTATCCCTCGTATCAGTTTGCAAGTGATAATGCATACTAAAATCTAAGAACGTTACATCTATCTTATAAAATAACGTAAACTCTTTCGTGTAGTTCATGCTAAAACTTTTAATTGAATATATTACCTGTTACATATCAAGGAAACTTCGTAACGTTTAATGTGTATTGTTTGACTCTGTTATTGCTTGTGATCAGATTTGGGTTGTTGGATCGCTGGAACATGTATAGTACCACAGTGGTCTTCGGAATTTTCTGTATTAATTCTGATGGTTGCTACGTAAGATGCTACACATTAGTTACATAATTTCACAAAATGGCTATTTTGAATATTTTATAATTCTGTCTCAATTTCGGGCCGAGTAAACTGTTTAAGTTAAAATAGGACTCGTTTCACGCAGTGTAGGTTTAACTGCTTAGTTAGGAGAGGTAGTTTAACACAGTGAAATTTAACTGCTTAGGTTCGAGTGGGCTTAATTTCCACAGTGTAGGCTTAATTTCTTAGGTTCGAGTGGGCCTAGTTTCACACAGTACGTTTAACTGTTTAGGTTCAAGTAATTGTTTCACACAGTGTGTAGATTTAACCGCTTGGGTTCTAATGAACCTCGTTTCACACAGTGTGTAGGTTTAACCGCTTGGGTTCTAATGAACCTCGTTTCACACGGTGTGTAGGTTTAACTGCTTGGGTTCTAATGGACCTCGTTTCACACAGTGTGTAGGTTTAACCGCTTGGGTTCTAATGAACCTCGTTTCACACGGTGTGTAGGTTTAACTGCTTGGGTTCTAATGGACCTCGTTTCACACAGTGTGTAGGTTTAACCGCTTGGGTTCTAATGGACCTCGTTTCACACGGTGTGTAGGTTTAACTGCTTGGGTTCTAATGGACCTCGTTTCACACATTGTGTAGATTTATCGTAATAAATGATTTTGCTTGTTAAAATGTGTTGATTTACACCCTCTCCTTGAAGTTTCCATTAAAAATAATTGGAAGTGATATTTTGTCACATGTATTGATTGATCCTGTGTAGAACTCTTCTCCTGGACAAAACTGAATTACGTCATCGGTATGCAAGTGAAGCGGCCCAGTGGCTAGGACGCTTGATTCGCAAACCACACAACGTGGATCCGAACCCCGTCATATTCCCCCTTTCAGCCTGGGGGAGGGTGTATAATGTTACGGTCAATCCTACTTTTCTTTATTTAAACAAACCCACGAGTTGACAGTGGATGATGTTGACTTTACTATCAGTCTTCCCTCTGATCTATTGCTAGCGAAAATATACCCATAATATCTGTGCGCGAAATTCAGCCAACAGACGTGAAAGGTGACATGTACAGTGCACGTGAGTATTCTCTGTATTAGGAAAGGCTGAACATCTAATAAACATGGTGCATTGAAGACTTCTGTACATGTGAACAAATATTTTAAAACTCCATTTTCTCTGCATGACTTGAGCCGAAATATAAATTTACAAAATACTGTGCAAACCGTACGTACGTACTGGTAGAAATGGACTTGGTAATGTATTCTGACTTTTCATTATAATATCTTATTTATAGTAATACATTTAGACTGCAGAAGTTCCCGAACGAAATGAAGAAGTAAGTTTGTACCAACGTTGAGGCAGTGTGATTAAATATCAGAGTTTGAGACGCGTGACATCGGAATTCCATGTTATATATGTATTTAAAAACGCGCAGAGCGCGTGACACCGTACTGATTTATTATAGTAGGTATAATTAACCGAGTTCCAGACGGAGATATCGAGCAATTTGATTTGTCCGATTCTGGTTTTAAGTAAGGGTAAAAAAATCTTTGGTAAATGGAGACTATGTGTTTATTCTGATTTATTTTGTGTATGACAGTACGGTAAATATCTGAGAGATCTCGTGACGAAGGTCTGATTTCTACACAGATGCATTTGTCAACTTTCCGCCAACTCAGTTGAATGGCTTATATAGAAGTGGAATTAGTATTTTTTTTATGTGTGTGTCTTTTTCACCCTTGTATAAAGTTTTGGTTAACGCACTCATCAGGTCAGACTGAATAACAAATTGAAAATATATTTTTTTTAATTAAGCACAAAGCTACACAATGGGCTATCTGTGCTCTGCCCACCACGGGTATCGAAACCTGGTTTTTAGCGTGTAATTACGCAGACATACCGCTGAGCCATTGGGGGGCATGAAAGTTTATTGAAACATAAGAGGTCAATAGGAAATTCTCGGGTTATTTCATATCTGCCCACGAATAGCAGTGTTTTTATCAAAAGGATACAATAACTAAATAATGTTTGTTTGTATACAGGTGTTGTGGGTGTGCGCGCGAGCGAGCGAGCTTCAGCCCATTTCGGATGAAAATACTTCACTTCATCTGTATGTAAGGATAATATATTTACATAAACACACGCACACACAATGTACAGTCGTGAGTTGAAAAAATATGTTTATCATCACATAGCTTTGCACCACTCGGTTTATTTTTAATACCTATAAGTGCAACTAATGCTAAGCCTTTCGTTCCGTCCATGGTTGTCACAGTCATGACCTTTATATATGATTTTTCAGGGCTCAAAAATTCTGTGAGAGTCGTCAGATTTGAGGTTTCTGTGGTTTTATATATCAGTCTTGATAAATCTCACAAAATCTTTATGACCAAGGTGTAAGTATGTATTGAGAGTATCCTCCAGGTTCGAATACTTCACGGAAGTCTCTATGGCTAAGGTTTATATGGCTATGTTTCTTCAGTTGTGGACCTATAGGATAAGGTTCCATAACAGTTTGTTTTACTTTGAAAGCCTTTTGTGGCCAAGTTTGGAGTGCTTCACATGTTAGATTGAAAGCTTTTGTAACCGGATTGGCGCACATCAAGTTTTCTGGCTCATCCTTGTCGAATATATCTGTATTCAGCTGTCCATGACATGCACGTTATACGTATTATCTGTATTGAGCTGTCCATAACATGCACGTTATACGTATTATCTGTATTAAGCTGTCCATAACATGCACGTTATACGTATTATCTGTATTAAGCTGTCCATGACATGCACGTTATACGTATTATCTGTATTGAGCTGTCCATGACATGCACGTTATACGTATTATCTGTATTGAGCTGTCCATGACATGCACGTTATACGTATTATCTGTATTGAGCTGTCCATGACATGCACGTTATACGTATTATCTGTATTGAGCTGTCCATGACATACACGTTATACCTATTATCTGTATTGAGCTGTCCATGACATGCACGTTATACGTATTATCTGTATTGAGCTGTCCATGACATACACGTTATACCTATTATCTGTATTGAGCTGTCCATGACATGCACGTTATACGTATTATCTGTATTGAGCTGTCCATGACATACACGTTATACGTATTATCTGTATTGAGCTGTCCATGACATGCACCTTATACGTATTATCTGTATTGAGCTGTCCATGACATACACGTTATACGTATTATCTGTATTGAGCTGTCCATGACATACACGTTATACCTATTATCTGTATTGAGCTGTCCATGACATACACGTTATACGTATTATCTGTATTGAGCTGTCCATGACATACACGTTATACCTATTATCTGTATTGAGCTGTCCATGACATGCACGTTATACCTATTATCTGTATTGAGCTGTCCATGACATACACGTTATACCTATTATCTGTATTGAGCTGTCCATGACATGCACGTTATACGTATTATCTGTATTGAGCTGTCCATGACATGCACGTTATACGTATTATCCATTGAGCTGTCCATGACATGCACGTTATACCTATTATCTATATTGAGCTGTCCATGACATGCACGTTATACCTATTATCTGTATTGAGCTGTCCATGACATACACGTTATACCTATTATCTGTATTGAGCTGTCCATGACATGCACGTTATACGTATTATCTGTATTGAGCTGTCCATGACATGCACGTTATACGTATTATCTGTATTGAGCTGTCCATGACATACACGTTATACCTATTATCTGTATTGAGCTGTCCATGACATGCACGTTATACGTATTATCCATTGAGCTGTCCATGACTTTCACGTTATACGTGTATTATTTTACATATTTATATTTTAACGTAGATGAAATCACTCAGAAACCTGAATATCTGTTTTTCGACCAAACGTTTTTCAACTTATTTGTAAACGATACTCAGTATTATAGTAAACTTAAACATTGCAAGTGTTTTCATTTTAAATATTTCAAGTTTTATTGGTTCTGGTTTCTGATATAATATAATAATGCAAAAACTTTGATGACATTTTACGCTTTTATTCGGTAAATTGAATTAATAACAATTATATTGAAGAAACTGGATGCAGGTGGACTGTAGATTATCGCCAATTTTCCACTCCAAACTGGATACAGGTGTACTGTAGATTATCACCAGTTTCCCTCTCCAAACTGGGTACAGGTGGACTGTAGATTATCGCCAATTTTCCACTCCAAACTGGATACAGGTGTACTGTAGATTATCACCAGTTTCCCTCTCCAAACTGGGTACAGGTGGACTGTAGATTATCGCTAGTTTTCCACTCCAAATTGAATACAGGTGGACTGTAGATTATCACCAGTTTTCCACTCCAAACTGGGTACAGGTAGACTGTAGATTATCACCAGTTTTCCACTCCAAACTGGATACAGGTGGACTGTAGATTATCACCAGTTTTCCACTCCGAACTGGATACAGGTGGACTGTAGATTATTGCCAGTTTTCCACTCCAAATTCAATACAGGTAGATTGTAGATTATCAGTAGTTTTCCCCTCCAAACTGGGTACAGGTAGACTGTAGATCATCACCAGTTTTCCACTCCAAACGGGGTACAGGTGGACTGTAGATTATCACCAGTTTTTCCACTCCAAACTGGATACAGGTGGACTGTAGATTATCACCAGTTTTTCCACTCCAAACTGGATACAGGTGGACTGTAGATTATCACCAATTTTCCACTCCAATCTGGATACAGGTAGAATGTAGATTATCACTGTTTTTCCACTCCAAACTGGATACAGGTGGACTGTAGATTATCACCAGTTTTTCCACTCCAAACTGGATACAGGTGGACTGTAGTTTTCCACTCCGTGCACTAAGATAAAAATAACAAGGAGCTTTCTTTAATAATCGTTTTGGTTTAGACAGAAGTGTCACCTCTGGTGCTTGAGTGTCATGCATTTCACTTGTCACCTAAATGTCAAAAATACGTACAGTCTCAAACACCTTGGTTTAGAAAACGAAGTTTATCTGGTTTCATGGTGGCTGAACTTGTATAAAACTTGCTTAACTGGATTGCTAACAACCAGATTCTGACTCCGGTCGTTGCTTGTACCACAAAATGTTGCCTTTCTCTGGTACAAAAATGATTTAATGTAAGTTAACTGGTGTCGTGTTATGTGCGATTTGTGTTTTAAACTATAACTTAAACCATTGGCAATAAAAACGTGATATGTGTATGAATTATTGTTCAATGGGTCATTTGAATTCTGGATTTTGCATACGTGTGTAACACCTGGAGGCTACCTTGGAAACTGTTGTTTCTGGAAGTTACCAATGAATTTTCCTCAACTTATATTTTTAACATTTTAATGGTATTCGTTATGTAAATTGATACGTTAAGGTCATTTTACAATGCAGGTTTAAATTATTCGTTATGTGACGCTTAATGGAAACGTTTCTGTATATATATTTATTTTTTACTTATTTTCATCACACGTAACGTTACAACAAATATACTTTCTTCTTTATTTCCTTTACTGATCATAATTGTCGATAAGATT
Organism: Carcinoscorpius rotundicauda; assembly: GCA_011833715.1. Classification (NCBI taxonomy): domain Eukaryota; kingdom Metazoa; phylum Arthropoda; class Merostomata; order Xiphosura; family Limulidae; genus Carcinoscorpius; species Carcinoscorpius rotundicauda. The sequence goes on along the minus strand of CM022400.1, from coordinate 79,628,699 downwards.
GACTGTCAGGACTGTATAGCCCCCTCCCTCCACGTGGCACAGCGGTATGGCTGCGTTATAAACCTGGTTTCGATACCCGTCATGAGCAGAGCACAGATAGTCCATTGTGTAGCTTTGTGCTTAACTTCAGACAGACAACTGTGGAGGCTTGTTTTGCTTTCTAACATTAACTTATTTTTAGCTATTTTAAGAATCCAGCGAAACTTCTTACGAGAAACTTATGTAATTATTTGTTTCTTAAAAATCACGCTAGGTGCTGCGTTCTAGTTTGTTTGTTTTTCTGTTGCTACTGGGCCGTGTAGAATGACGCTTTTGTGGGTTTTTTTTGGGGGGAGACCATAGGTAGGACCTATTTTAAGGCCGTTCACGATTCATTTTTTTTTGTCTTTGGGTTCAGTAATCTAAAGAAAGTGAACAAGCAAATCCAGCAAACGTGGTCAAAGACAAAGAAAATAAACATTTTGGGGGTTAAGACCCAATGTTTAGAAAATAACAACACCAGGTGACTGTTAAATAGTTCATCAATAATTCCGTTCTTCAGTCACCTGGCTTCATTTTGGTAATATAATTGTTAAATTCACCACTAGGTGACTGCTAATTTCAAAGAGTTGTTTGAAACTTTGCAGCATTATTTTTATTATTATTATTGTTCAAAACTTAATTTTTTACTGTTTCTTGTAATGGGAAGAACTCTATAAATCAGTTTGTTTCGGATACTTGTGCAAGCCACAACAAGAGGTACCTCCTAATTTCTAACTTACAGACTAGCAACACGAACTGCCAACTCGGGTTAAATTTTTTTTTTTTTTTTTTTCCAGTGGTGGCATTCACCAGTCAGTCACTTTTATAACGTTCCCTGGTAGGACATTGGTAGGCCTGGCATGGCCAAGCGCGTAAGGCGTGCGACTCCTAATCCGAGGGTCGCGGGTTCGCGCCCACGTCGCGCTAAACATGCTCGCCCTCCCAGCCGTTGGGGTGTTTAATGTTACGGTCAATTCCACTATTCGTTGGTAAAAGAGTAGCCCAAGAGTTGGCGGTGGGTAGTGATGACTAGCTGCCTTCCCTCTAGTCTTACACTGCTAAATTAGGGACGGCTAGCACAGATAGCCCTCGAGCAGCTTTGTGCGAAATTCCAAAACAAACAAACAGGACATTGGTAAGTCCTCGGATTTACATCGCTGGCATCAGGAGTTAGATTCCCCTCTGTGGGCATAGCAGATAGCCATATGTGGCTTTGCTCTGAGAAAGCATTCTCTTAACCGTACAAAGAACAGAGAACAGTTTAATAGCAGTAAAACACTAACCACGGAACTTTGGAATTACAGGTTAGCCCGACCTTCATTTTACATATTAGTAATTAAGTAACTCAGTTTGACTGGAGGGTTATTTTGGGAGAAAGAAGACGTAACTTTAAAATCACTGTCTTTATATAAGATAACCTTAAAAACAAACATCGTGACTGGTTATTAATACTTTGGTTTGTGTTTCTACTGTGAGCTATAAGGACAAGGGTCAAAGTGAATATTTAAAAGATTTCTTTTAACAAACCTTCTGGGTCAGTGTCTTTCTGTTATTTTTATGTTAAACTGTGACTTGTGACTTGAGAAGAAAAAAAACCGTAATATTGGTATGTTACCAACTTCATGTTTATTTAGTCATGAGCTAGAAAATAGAATTTGCTTGAACGTTTTTGCTTCGATGTACCCCTTGTGGCACAGCCGTATACCGGTGGGTTTACAGCGTTAGAATCCGAATTTTGATACCCGTGGTGAGCATAGCATAGATAACCCGTTGTTTAGCTTTGTATTTAACTTCCAGACAGAAACAACATTCTCTGTTAAGTCGGTTTATTCGTTTTGGTACACACGAGTTGTGTGACTTATTAAGGTCAAAGCAGTGACTACCCTGAAGTGGTTAACCGTGAATGTATTAATTATGACCTTGACACCAGTTCTTGTTCTTGGGTAACATTGTGTTTTATTACTTTATTATCTAGTGAGATATTTATCGCCTTACTCTTTGTAATGATACGGCACTGTGTTATTTATTGCACTCTGAACGAAATTTATGACCTCACACCATGACTGGCCGAAGGAGAACAATACTCGAAACCTCTTATTTCTCTTAGCACAAAAATACAAATTTTATTAATTTCACATCACAACAACTGCTGCTTAAAGAATACTTAATATAGTCGTATCACTAACACTTGAAACTACAGTATGTCGGTTTATATGTTACTAAATGTTGAAGCTTTTTACTGTCTCTTGTTAATCAGTTTGATCATAGATTCACACATCCTCTGCAGTAGCCTTCCAGCTAGTACAGCGCTGAGTCTCCGGATTATACAGATAGCCCGATGTGACTTTGCTATAAAATAAAACACGAACACACACCGTTGCGGTTTTTCTGTAAAAGACAAATTCCTAATGTATGTTACCGATTTATCTTGTTTTGTTTTAAACTGTATTATACTTTGTTTTGGTCATATAGTATACACTTGCAGGTCAATTGATTATTGGTAGAAACTACCTAATACACTGGCGTTTATGTCTTCTATTTTATTGGCCGAAACGAATAAAACGCATTTGGTTTCTTCCTTTTTCTTCGAAACCCTATAATTCTTCGTAGGTATAAAATGACGGCACAGCACAGATCTGTTGATGGTGTAGTTCTCTGGCAGTAGTTCTGCGATTATTGACATAAGCAGCGCTTCTAATACACGCACCTGCTTCCTGGATCAGTCCATCCTGTGACAGGAGTCTTTATGCGGCCAGAAAGCTCGATTTTCTTCCCCGGTGTTAGAGAACAGAGAAATCCAACACACGTTTCTCAGTGGAATTTTGTATTCGTGGTGGGGGTCTTCACTTCCCCTGTCCTGTGTACTTAACCACGCTAGGTGAGCCGTTGTACCTAGGGGGAAGGCCAGGAACTAGTTGTCTTTACCCTGCACCAAATATCGTATCTCTGATCACCGGCTAAGATCGGCTTACCCCTTATCTCGAGTAGTTTCTGTTTTGTCATGGGCCTTACGTTTTCCTTCTTGGAATTTGGCCGATTGACCTCGGGGAAGACAGCCAGTCTTTAGCAATAGTAGATGACCGAAGGGTCGATAGAGAATGTTTTTTTCCACATTTCTGCTTGTCGAACAAGATTTATGTTAGAGTAAAAAGTTGGTGACGTTGATCGAGGTAGTGTGATGGCACATAGATGGATAACGTTGTTCTCAAACTGAAATGACGTTTATTAGATACAACTACTGGTCAGGAAATACGCTAAAAGTACAGTTTATAACCCCCTAAAAAACGTAAATTAATGAAACTAGTTCCTTACGATAAACTGGCTAGAAGTGATTTGATAGCATAAGCGGCGTATCAAACACTACAATGTCTGATATACGCACCCCAGCCGTCTGATAAGCCATGATCTTGACGGAAGACCTTGTTGATAGTGGATACAATAGATATGGTGTGTGTGTGTGTTTGACACGTCATTTCTTCTTTCCAACCTTCTAAAGTTCTTAGAAATAGATATTGGTATTATCTGTATGTATTTCTTTCATATTTTTCTACCTGCTTTTAATTTAACAGCTTTCAATGATTATTTTTCTCCGATGAAACTATCGAATTACTTGTCACAATCTAAAGTTCATTGTATTGGATTGAAGTTAGCAAGGAACTCGTAATTTCTTACTCTGGCCTTGATCTTGGAACTTTGACCTTTTCACTTGCATGAGGTGTTGCCTACTGTCAAGCGTTGGTTTTGTTTTTAGAGTCATGTTATCAGCTTATTCTCATCACGTGATATCGTGCTATGAAAATTAGATTCCTTTACAAGAAATATACGTCTTGTCTGAAAATGGATGCTAAGTCTCAGTTACTTTAGCTTCTTACTTTACAAAAGTACAAAGAACGGTTTATATAGTGGATTACAGTTACCCTTAATTTATTGATATAACTACAAACATTTAATGATTGATATGGAGAATTATAACCCTTAATTATTGATATAACTACAAACATTTAATGATTGATATGGTGAATTATTTATTTGTGATTTTCGTTGGTGCCAGTTTTATACTCGGAATGCAGTTCGGTGAGATCCCAATAAGAACGTGTTTTAAAGATCTTTTTATTACTGACCTAAATCAACCTGTTCGTATGATATCATTATATTTGCTTGTCTGTTTTTAACAACTTAAGTATATTAATGTTTCTAATTTAGTAAAATCATGATTGTTTAAAAGGTTGTTCTACAATATTATACAATTGTAATCTAGTATTACAAGTCCAGTGTTTACCGATTATTATATGGTTTTATATCTTTATTTATTAAAATTATTAAACGTATAATCCCTGATTTACTTTACAGTATCATTATTAGTAACATTCAGTGTCATTTCATTATTTTAACGCATGTTTTTTTAATAAACTATACAATGTTAATAGCCACTCTGTTGTCACGGCATTACTTTTAACAAATGTTTGTTCCTTTTCCGTTAGTATCGCCACATTATTATGAACAGGTTTGTTTTTCTAGCGTTATTATTTAACCTTGTTTTATTACAGTATTTTTAGTATTTCAAAACTGTGCGAAAATTAGTTTCAATGTTAAGCAACTCTAATCTCCTAAGAAATATATGGTTTTACGATTGTATATTGTTTATTGTTGCTTTGAATTTTTTCATTCCCCTCTAAGAAATAATTTGCGATATGTTTTTAAGAAGTCACAAATTCAAAGTAAGCAGCAAAGGAAAATATGAAATCACCGTCCATATCATAAAAAAATGAGAAAACTGATAAAGTGCAAAACATAAAGTTTGTAATTCACAACATGGAAAGCTATCCATTGGTACACAGCACGCGCGGTTCCCATGGCGATCAGAGTTTGGGAAATCAGTAGCTGTGAAGAACATTTAAGTGCTTATCAACCCGTAAAAATTAAGTGTATAGAGAAAGAGGTTTTAGAACTCCTTAGAGGCGAATAACTGATATGTGATTAGGGAACTGAATGTTGTGTAGTTTTCGTTACGGACATACATACATACATATCTTGTCATTTTCTAGTTTGACTGTTATTGTTCAGTCTTGTGCCATTATTGGTGAGATGTTTGTTTTAATATCGCGTTACTCTGTGCTCTGGTGTTACTACAGTTTTGTTCAGTCTTGTGCCATTATTGGTGACGTATTTGTTTTAATATCGCGTTACTCTGTGCTCTGGTGTTACTACAGTTTTGTTCAGTCTTGTGCCATTATTGGTGACGTATTTGTTTTAATATCGCGTTACTCTGTGCTCTGGTATTACTACAGTATTGTCCAGTCTTGTTTCATTGTTGGTTACGTGTTTTAATATCGCGTTATTCTGCACTCTGGTGTTGCTACAACATTGTTCACTCTACTATCAAAACATCACTTATGCAGCATATTGGCACAAACTAATGTATTCAGAACACTAAAAATTCAAGGCTTAGCATTTGTATGATATTAAACTTTTATCGTCCTTTGTTGTCGCCATATCTGTAAATTATTTACAGTAGCTTAAATGTGGTATCTGATGTGTTTATATAAATGTTTACATCACACGCATACTTGATGATACATTTGACCATTAATTTGATCCATTCGCAACGTCTTACGTGCATTATCGTCCATTCTAAAGGGGTTTGGTATGCCAATGCTAAGTATTTAGTGTATTTTCAGTATCGTAGTCCATTCTGTCGTTTTTAAAGAACTAGCATGTAATATAGTGTGTTAAAATATGAGCGTATATGCGATTTTAAGTGTAGGATATTTGATTTAGTGTATTGTCATATATTTATGTAGTTTTAACGTTTTTGAGGAACTAGTCTAGTTTCCCGTGTTAAAACGTAAAGAAGCGTATATTAACTATACGATAATTTATATATTGTAGTATATTATAATACTTAAAATGACTGTGGAGGATATAATGGTGTATTAAAAGACAATTCTCGAGCTTGAAGTAATTTGCGTTTATACAAATTTATACATTGTATATGACCTTTACCATCCGAATGTTTTTTACCTTTTTCACCCAGTTTTTAATTTCGTATGGAAATCTAACGCTACAGCCAGTCCGCTCGTTGTATTCAAAATCTTGAAAAATATACACGTTCTGTCGACATTAAGGCGTCCTATAATACCTATATAAACGCGAATCGTAAGCGACATCTTCTTGAAGATGCATTTGAACATTTAGGTAAATAAAGTTTTTAAAGTGAGACTGGATACTGTGTATACAGTTGCAGTGTAGTAAAGTGTATCTCCAGCAAGTCTTACGTAGCAACTGGCAATATTCATTGTATAGCTTTCGTAAGATCGATCGAAAGAGGGTATTTAAAGTTGCTGCCGGGAAACCTGATGTGATTATTGCCTCTATATATTACCATCACATTTGTGTGTGTGTAATTTTTCTTTAGCTGTCTTAACGAATGAAGTGCTGTATGATAATTAGAGCTCGTTGTGTATAATTCACCCCGAGCTGGTATTTAGCCTCGTGATATCAAAACTCGTTTAATTAATGTTTCTAGAACTTTCTATTTGCGGCCAATCACAGCAGAGTTGTCGAACTGCGAAAATTAAAGCAACGTATGATGAAAGTTATTTAATTTATCTTTGTTCGGCAATTGTTTAAATCGTGTATTTTGCGTTTTTTTATGAAGTTGTAATCTGCGCGGGCGTATACGTGTTATGTTACAAAAATGTGACAGCGGACCGCGTCCGTTTGGTTTTTACGCCCCATTACTTAGTTTCCTGCTTTGAAGGTGTTTATGGCGTTGAAACCTGAAAATGAAATTCATCATACAGTGTTATTAGCCCTTTTAGGGTACTGGTCTACCATACGTCCATTGTTGCAAAAAATATCTTTACGGACATACTAGAAGGATCCACCATGTATCTTATTGTTAACAACAACTTTGGTCCTTGAACTTGACTTAGAGAGTAAAAGAAATTAATTTCGACATCACTACTCCTCTGGTGGATAGCGGTAAGTTAACAAACTTACAACGCTAAAATCCAGGGTTCGATTCTCCTGATGGACACGGTATGCAGCCAAGTGTGGCTTTGCTCTAACACAAACGAATTAATGTGATTAAATGTCTCTACCCTCATTTTCTACAAATTGGAGTTTGTTAATTTCGGATAGTGTGTGATATAAAGAACTTGATGTTTTATTTAATAGGATTATGGGTAAATTCAGTTGTGTACTTCTATCGCCTTTATAGGACTTTTTCGGTTTACTTTGTGGTGTTGTCCTGTTCTAACCATCTGTAGTATTCTGAAACGTTTTTGTATTTCGTATTTATTTTTAACAATAAATTAAATGTTGTTGTAACATCCTGTTAAATATGGTGTTAAACAATGAGTATCACATTACTTTATTTGAATAACTCAAGCTTTAACTTTCTGACGCTAAAATTATAAGAACGTATAATGCTGTAGACTGAAGTAACGGCGAGTAGAATGCAACTAATATTAAGTCAACAAGAAATAAACTTCATTTCTTTTTGTCCGTGTAGTCATATCGTTCATATATATGTGAAAACGGTTGGTATTGATAGAGAAAACTATGTAGAGGAGCGAACAACGTTTAGACCTTCTTCGGTCATTGTCAGGTTTACAAAGAAAGAAAGAGGTAACTGACCGATAACTGACCACATGTTTGAAGGGCGTTGTGTAACTGAGTGTAAGAATGTAGAGGGCGTGCTTAGATGTTTGATTATATTTATTAATATAGGTATAAAGGTGGTCCTTTGTTTTGGTTTATTTTGGGCTTGAGTTGTTGTATAAGTAAGGCTTCTTTAATTTTACGCTCCTTTATGTTTGTTTCTTTATTTAGTATTCAGGTGTTTTCTATGGTTATGTTCTGTTTATTTGATTTGCAGTGTTAGAAAAGGTGTGAGGGTGACTTTTTGTGTTTTTTTTAATCTGGTTTCCATTTTTCTAGCTCCCCAGTGGTTCAGCGGTATGTCTGCGGACTTACAACGCTAAAAACCGGGTTTCGATACCCGTGATAGTCAGGGCACAGATACCCTATTGTGTAGCTTTGTGCCTAATTTAAAACAACAACAACCGTTTTTCTACTTGTTTCTCCAATTTAGAAGTCGTGGCAGTTATCACATTGTATTTTATAAATAATGTCGGTGTTGCGTTTGTCAGTGTATAATTTCACAGTATAGACCTTAGTTTTGTGTCTGGTTTATTTATAGATTTGGTATTAACTGGAATTTCATAGCTTGGGTAAAGATTGCATTTTTTGATTTTGCAAACAGAATCTCTTGATAGACAACAGAGATATCAATAAACGTGTTTTGTTGTTATGTCACAGAACATTGTCTCTTGGAGTACGCTTTTCTTTTACCAAACTATTGCTTCTTTACTATTCATAAGGGCTCGGCATGGCCAGATGGTTAAGGCACTCGACTCGTAATCTCGTCGCGGGTTGGAATCCCAGTCACACCAAACATGCTTGCCCTTTTAACCATGGAGGTGTTGCAATGTAGCGTTTAATCCCACTATTTGTTGGTAAAAAAGTAGCCCAAGAGTAGGTTGTGGGTGGTGATGGCTAGCTGCTTTCCTTCTAGTTTTACACTGCTAAATTAGGGACGACTAGCGCAGATAGCCCTCGTGTACCTTTGCGCGAAATTCGAAAAACAAAAAGAAACTATTCACAAGAAGGTTCACGTGTTTCTATATACGTCATAAAAGTAAATAACATTTGGGTTGAAAGCCTTCACATTCTTTGTCAGGGCGAGTTTCAGGTTTTCATAATGGTGTTTCTACATTTACCTATTTAATCTAAAAGTTTATTTTTTGGAAGATTAATTCTACTATTTCTTAAATAGAAAGATTATTTTTAATAAACCCCTGGCACCAGTGCATTAGGTCCGCATATGATGCACTGCAGCCTGATAAAGAAAAAAAAATAAAGTTTTCCGTGATGGGAAAGTTGCAACCCCTATTGTAAATCTACATGCACATAGGATAAAAATTTCGCGATGTTGGGGTTTACACATCGCGTTATAAAAATGTTTCTCCAGTATCACATAAGCAAGAATTCCATTTCGTGCGATATGCTTTAACTTTTGAAAGTTTTCTCAAAACAAAACGGAAATTTTCGTTATAATAAAATCTCTTTAAAACTATCTGCTGCTTAGAAACTTGTGCTTCCAAAATTGTTATTTATGTCGGAGATTGTAAAAATATTTACTTTGATGAATGGCAAGTTTGATATAGCTTAGTAAGTGTTTGTCCATTTGGTGGACGAAATATGATATAGCTTAGTAAGTGTTTGTCCATTTGGTGGACGAAATATAATATAGCTTAGTAAGTGTTTGTGGAGCAATGTTGTTTTTCCATTTGATGGGTGACATTTGATAGAGCTTTTTGAGTGTTTGTAAAGCATTATGGTTTAGTCCATTTTATGGTTGGTTGGTTGGTTGATTTGATGTTTTATGACACATCTGCGCTCCATTTTATGGGTGAAATTTGATGTAGCTTAGTATTTGTGGAACAATACCCATTTTATGGGTGAAATTGATGTAGGCTAGTGTTTGTAAAGCGTTACGGTTTAGTTCATTTTATGGGTGACATTTGATATCGCTTAGGAAATTTGTACGACATTAAGTCATTTAATTCAACACTATATTATATTTTCTGTTTCTATTAAATTTCTTTGGTGTTGTTATTCCTATCAGTCTGCTGTCGTTTGTTCTCTGTTATCCATGTATTGGTATAATGTTCGCGTATTTTCTCAGTTTCAAGTCTGGTAAAGAAAGGTAAACTAATGATCATTCGGTTTAATTATTTCTAGTTATTAGCTTGATATGTTGATTTGAAGTAAAAGATCAAAATGAATCTGCCGAACTTGAAAAGTTGGAGAATTGTGTGACGTGTTTACTGTGAGAAGAATCTTACTCTCGTTATCTGTAATGATTGATTTAACTTGCATGTTTAACATTGTTGACCTTTCATACGTAACTCCTTCGGTGTAACACATCACGTCTCTACGACCCGGTTTCATTATACACTTTACACGATTCTCAAAAGCACGCCACGTCACAACTGTTATCTTTTTACATCGCTGCCGGTCTTCGACTGCGTTTCTGGTGTAAACGTGTCACGCCTCTAAAATCTAATAACAAAGCTGACAGCATCCATTTCAAAAAGGAAAACTACAGTAGTTCTAGTGACTTGAGGATTGGGACGGTTGACATGCGTAAAACCTTGTATAGCAACAGCTGTTGGAGAGGGTAGAGTCAACCGAAACCACTGCATATCATTGTCATTACCGTTATATCTTATCCTTTATATCCTTAATGAATTCCTTTTTGCTTTATCAAAATATTAATAAGCAGTTGGTGAGAAAATGGCAGCTGTCACGTGGTTTGCTAATGGAAAAACAGGGTTCGACTCGAGTTCCAAGATATTGATCAATGAGTGATCTGGGAAGTTTTTAATTAATTCTACTTTTAAAGAACACAACCTTATTTGATTTCACCTTCTTCGTTCTGTACAACCTGTTAAACCATACGTTGAAATATATATTTAACTCTTCGCCCATCGATTTGTTTCGATTTCTTATCAACAGCCAGAACTGACTTGTAATAAAATGGTTGAGGAACTACAAACTCGTTTTGACCCTGAAATTTTATAATTTAATTAATTTGCTTGTTGCAGAAAACTTTAATTAAAATATACTTCTGCACATTTACTGAGAATTCACGATCCAGGTAGTATTTATAATGATTTCTGTCTGAGAACAAAATGGAGTTTTTATCCAACCATGTGTTTTATCTTCAGTTGTGTTTTTACTTCCTGATGGTATGTTAAACAATGCACATTAAAGTACAATGAACTGCATGGTTTATTTTTTCCATGTGTTCGCTAACGTCTCTCCATATAATACGAACCAAATATTGCTTCAGAGAAGACAACCATTCACAATGTCCCTCTAAGAACTTGACTAAGATAAAAGACATTGCTGTAATCGTGGGTTTTCGAATTAAGTAATCAATAATGATGTTTAAAATAGTTTTCTGGGTGTTAGAAACCAACTTTTAGATACATAAAGTAGTTTTCTGGGTGTTAGAAATCAACGTTTAGGTACATAAAATAGTTTTCTGGGTGTAGAAACCAACTTTTAGATACATAAAGTAGTTTTCTGGGTGTTAGAAATCAACGTTTAGATACATAAAATAGTTTTCTGGGTGTAGAAACCAACGTTTAGATACATAAAATAGTTTTCTGGGTGTTAGAAACCAACGTCTAGATACATAAAATAGTTTTCTGGGTGTAGAAACCAACTTTTAGATACATAAAGTAGTTTTCTGGGTGTTAGAAACCAACGTCTAGATACATAAAATAGTTTTCTGGGTGTTAGAAACCAACGTTTAGATACATAAAATAGTTTTCTGGGTGTAGAAACCAACGTTTAGATACATAAAGTAGTTTTCTGGGTGTTAGAAACCAACGTCTAGATACATAAAATAGTTCTCTGGGTATTAAAAACCAACGTTTAGATACATAAAGTAGTTTTCTGGGTGTTAGAAACCAACGTTTAGATACATAAAATAGTTTTCTGGGTGTTAGAAACCAACGTTTAGATACATAAAATAGTTTTCTGGGTGTTAGAAACCAACGTCTAGATACATAAAATAGTTTTCTGGGTGTTAGAAACCAACGTTTAGATACATAAAGTAGTTTTCTGGGTGTTAGAAACCAACGTCTAGATACATAAAATAGTTTTCTGGGTGTTAGAAACCAACGTTTAGATACATAAAATAGTTTTCTGGGTGTAGAAACCAACGTTTAGATACATAAAGTAGTTTTCTGGGTGTTAGAAACCAACGTCTAGATACATAAAATAGTTCTCTGGGTATTAAAAACCAACGTTTAGATACATAAAGTAGTTTTCTGGGTGTTAGAAACCAACGTTTAGATACATAAAATAGTTTTCTGGGTGTTAGAAACCAACGTTTAGATACATAAAATAGTTTTCTGGGTGTTAGAAACCAACGTCTAGATACATAAAATAGTTTTCTGGGTGTTAGAAACCAACGTTTAGATACATAAAATCATTTTCTTTATGAAATCTGTATATTACGTCTAACGTTATGCTCAGTTAAAATTAGACAACGTTGTATAACAATTCATTTTACCTTGTTACCGAAATGTTGCTTTCTGATAACAAACATTTAGTCCTGAACACAGAGCACACACGGTAACTCAAAATTAAGAAAAACAATACACTGACATGTTGACAGTTCAATAAAAAGTTAAGAATATATATATGTATTATCAAACGTAGGGGTAAATTTTCTAAAACGTTTTGGTATACCATAAGGTAAGTACTTTACCCATTTGATATAGCCTTGGGTGTACTTCCTAAAACGTTTTGGTATAGTATAGAATAAAATAAGTACTTTACCCATTTGATATAACTTTGGGTTGTGGTCATACTCGTCATACTCTCATTACAAAATATAACCTTGGGTTGTGGTTAAGGAACAGGACGAGTGCTCGTCATCCTCTCATTACAAAATATAACCTTGGGTAGTGGTTTAGGAACAGGACCGAGTGCTCGTCATACTCTCATTACAAAATATAACCTTGGGTAGTGGTTTAGGAACAGGACCGAGTGCTCGTTATTCTCTCATTACAAAGTATAACCTTGGGTTATGGTTAAGGATGGGACGAGTGCTCGTCATCCTCACATTACAAAATATAAGATGGCAATGAGTGTTTGTTGGTTTTAAGACAATCTACATCACGAAGTCTCGAGAAATGTGGATACATAATGAATGCATAGATAGTGTAAAGATTTTATTTCCTTGCGTGTGGTAAAAAGAAGATAAGCTTAATTTCAAGAATTTTGTGAGTTTAGTAAAATAAACTTTTTGTTCTTGAACACATAATTGGTAGAATTCTTAAGAAGGATAAAAAACAGCACATTTGGGATAAATACACGTTGTGGAAGCTCCTTGCTAATTAGAATAATTTCCCAGAGGCTCCAACGAAATTGTCTTCAAATTAAATAAAACTTTTAAGAATAGCTAAAGAGGAAAGTCTAACCTATTTTACTTGGGAACGTTGCAGTTTCAGGATGTGTGCGATATGAAATATATCTTCTTATTACCTTGATATTAAATGACTCTTAAAAATGAATATAAATAATATAATTAACATTAATTACACCATTTTTTAGATGTAATAAGATTTCACTGAAAGAACTTCCATGGAAGTATTTATGTTAACAACACATCACGTTCGTACTGTCGTATAATCTCAGATTGGATAATCTAAAGAGGCTGTGGAAACTTTACACAGTTTTTCCCTAACTTAATAAATATGATTCGAAGAAATTTTGAGAAATATTATAATCGAAAATACCTTAGTGATTTTACTGAGTTCCTTTTTTACTTGGAATGGTGTATTTTGTTTTGGAGGAGGGGTCGTGGTGGAAGCTGTGGTGTGGTGCTGATTTGTGTGTGTTTTGTTTTGGAGGAGGGGTGGGTGGAAGCTGTGGTGTGGTGCTGATTTGTATGTATTTTGTTTTGGAGGAGGGGTGGTGGTGGAAGCTGTGGTGTGGTGCTGATTTGTGTGTATTTTGTTTTGTAGGAGGGGTGGTGGTGGAAGCTGTGGTGTGGTGCTGATTTGTGTGTATTTTGTTTTGTAGAAGGGTGGTGGTGGAAGCTGTGATGTGGCGCTGATTTGTGTGTATTTTGTTTTGGAGGAGGGGTGGTGGTGGAAGCTGTGGTGTGGTGCTGATTTGTGTGTATTTTGTTTTGTAGGAGGGGTGGTGGTGGAAGCTGTGGTGTGGTGCTGATTTGTGTGTGTTTTGTTTTGGAGGAGGGGTGGGTGGAAGCTGTGGTGTGGTGCTGATTTTTATGTATTTTGTTTAGGAGGAGGGGTGGTGGTGGAAGCTGTGGTGTGGTGCTGATTTGTGTGTGTTTTGTTTTGGAGGAGGGGTGGGTGGAAGCTGTGGTGTGGTGCTGATTTTTATGTATTTTGTTTTGTAGGAGGGGTGGTGGTGGAAGCTGTGGTGTGGTGCTGATTTGTGTGTGTTTTGTTTTGGAGGAGGGGTGGTGGAAGCTGTGGTGATTAGTGTGTACTTTATTTCAGTTTAAATTGCTCAGACTCATTATAAAACTTGCTTTGAACTTTGTTTTGTGTTTGTTTTTGTGAAGTTTAATATTACAACTCCCAATATTCTTAACCGCAATTAAAACAAAATTTGAAAACACGACTGACGCCTGACACATATAATTAGTAGTCAACTTTGGACGGGTCGTGTTGCTCGGGTGATTCTAGTTTTCAACACGTACAATCAACTTTTTTCATTGTGTCGCATATCTGAAGAGGTGTGTGGTTATGTTAGGGTTGGCGTTTAAGAACAAAATAACTTGGTAAACGTGAAAGATTTACTGTAGTGCTAAAAGTTACTCGGTATAACTAATTTAAAGATTAATATTCCATAATTTTACCATCTTCTGATCCTCAAGCCATTATCTTACATATCCACAAAAGCTTATTAAATATGTACATAACAAGTAGGCCAATTTATATTCTCAAACTGTTTAGTGGACTTGTTTATCCATTCATTCAGCCATAAACTGATTTCTTCCTCCATCCACTAAATCCATTTATCTACCACCTTCTGGTTTTCTTATGCTTGCAACCATGATCTATATTTTTTGTTTTGTCAACACTACCATGTTTACCAGTCAACAGTCGGTGGCCACTTGTATGAAAGCCAACTGTGAGACTGACTGTAGCCCTGCCACGTTAGTTTGCGTTTGGCTGTTGCTTCCTTCCAATAAATGAGACGGCCTTGGATATACTACATGCACAAGTCTTTGAATTAACAAAGAACTAAAATATCCCGTGTACAACAGTTTCGTAAGTTTCACTGAAAGTTACTACTTGCATATACTAAATGTGATCCACAGTCACCCTTGCATGACGACGTATGGCATCCCTTTTACAACAATATCTTAAGTTTCAGTGTAAGTTACTTAATTAACCGAAGGGCATGACGTACATATATTAAAGATACTAACAAGTATCAATGAAAACCCCTGTGTGTATATATATATATATATATATATAAGAACAATAACTTAAGTTTTTCATAAATCTATTTAATGAATCCAAGGAAGCGCATTACGTACTTACATTAAAAATATTATATATATCTTAAGTTTCAATACAGATTTCTTTACATACATGCGTGTGTTAAATAGACGAAGAAGAAACTAGTTTTAAGAACTCACGAGTGAAAGTAAATAACAATACGTCACCTACCCCACATGAACCACCACGATGCCATTGTGTTGTAATACGAAAGCTAACCAGGTCAACTGGGATACGACAGACACACACTGAGACGATGTTTGTAGTAATTATCGAATTTTATGAGTAACAACTGTTATGGTATGAACTAGATTAAGTTGATAAAAGTATATTCATTTTTGTTGTATTTTTTTAACGCAAGGCTACATAATGGGCAGTACGCTCGGTGTCAACCACAGAGAATCGAACTCTTGATTTTAGCTTTGTAATTCCGTAAACTTGCCGCTAAACCACACGAAAACATGGATACTAGTAAAGTATACGACATTTTAATACATAACGGTTATAAATGTATCTTACGTTTGTTAGAGGTTGTTATGCCGATCCAGTCCATAAACTTTCCTAACTAAATTAAAAAAAAGCCCCCCATTGGCTCAGCGGTATGTCTGCGGACTTACACGCTAAAATCCGGGTTTCGATACCCGTGGTGGGCAGAGCACAGATAGCCTATTGTGTAGCTTTGTGCTTAATTCAAAACAACAACAACAACAACAAATAAAAAAAATATGATTACACATATACCCAGATGTAATAATTTGGATACAGACTGCAGTTTGTTCATTAGGGTGCTCGGCTTGCACTCTGAGGGTCACGACCTTGAATCCCCATCATACTAATCATCCTTGCACCCTTTACACGTAGGACGTTATTATGGTACGGTGAATTCAACTATTAATTGGTAAAATTAGTAGCCTTAGAGTTGGCGGCGGATATTGATGACTAGCTATCTTCCCTCTAGTTTTACACTACTAAATTAGGGACGGCTAGCGCAGTCAGCCCTCATGTAGCTTTGCGCGAAGGTCAAACAAAATCGACATAGTTCTGTACAATGAACCATAAAAATTGGATCATCAAATCCATATCCTGAAGTTTCGATAATTTAGTCAGTCACCTGGAAAGTTATGTCTTCCTGACACATTTCTGGATACTTCTTTTTCATTCAATCGAATTTTTGTATGACTGGGATCGTACCTCAAAATATTAGAAGGTTCCTGATCAAAGGCTTCAACAAATATTATACCATGATTCACTTTCAGTTCTCCAAACTTCAGCGATGCCAGGTTTGATCCATTCACCGTACAGCTTATAACGTGTGATTTCCTACCCAAATATTGCGAAGAGTTTGATCTTTCTAACCAAACATTTGGTTTTTTATACTTTGTTTTTACTGTAAACTTTAGTTGCGATTTTTAAGAAATGTCTTAAGCTTTCCATGAATATTATGTCCTTTCCTTGAAACTTGGGGCAATTAGTTCATTTTTACGTCTAGAAGTTGAACTTTTTATCAAGTATCTAGTACGCCATAATCGTTCTCCAAAACTACGATATGTTCCAAGTATGTATCTAGAAATTGATGGTCAGAGATATCCACTAAGTCATCTCGAAAGTCTAGATTCTTCTTCCAAACTTTTTGGGTTTCAATTGTGTATCTTAGAGGTTATTGTATTAGCTTCAAACAGACGTCAGCAAGGCGTCAGCAGCTAATAGTTGACTGATAAATAAACGTGTTTTAGATACAATTAATTTAAATTCACGACTAGACAGAGTTCAAACTTAGTAGACTTATGTACTCCACACAGTCACCTGAACTTTATATAAATACTTTTGTTTTGATTTTGGCTCAAAAAAAATTATATTTTCCCATTATGGAAGTGTTACACTTTTAGTTTGTTTCTGTAGCAACAAATAAACAAATAGTGAGACAGATAAACTGTTGGAAACTGTACTGAATTGTAGACGAAAACACTAATGTATTCTTTCGGCATTGAGGCCTACATTTTACAATTATGGTAGTGAGCCAGAAGAAATCTAGTTCGGATTTCCGACAGTCTTCTCTGCACCACTGTTTGTTACTACAGCACAGTGAACTATAATTAA
This sequence comes from Carcinoscorpius rotundicauda, assembly GCA_011833715.1. Classification (NCBI taxonomy): domain Eukaryota; kingdom Metazoa; phylum Arthropoda; class Merostomata; order Xiphosura; family Limulidae; genus Carcinoscorpius; species Carcinoscorpius rotundicauda. The sequence continues at coordinate 79,611,450 of CM022400.1, read as the reverse complement.
TGTGACGCATACAAGTTTCCCATTATAATCCGTGTAATAGTTTATACAAGTAACTTATGTATGAAAGAAAGATGTGCAAAATGTTCTGTGTCTCACGTTATGAAATTTGTGTGACCACAGTGATTTGTGTCTCACATTATGAAATCTGTGTCTCACGTCGTGAAATCCGTATGTCTGAAAACATGGGTTTCTTCAATTAATGTTTAAGATTTATGTTTCTAAGTTCATCGTTGGGAGGGTCTGTTGTTTCGTTTTAGCGTAAAAGTAAACAAAGAAATACAATGATCTCTCTTACTTAGCCAGAGGAATAAATAGTATGTACCATAAGGGCGTCTTTTGAAAAGGCTTTGTGCTTTGGGGAGATATTTGACAATAGAGACCAGCCCTTACGTCATGGTCAAAAACGGTCGCTGTCTATAGATGAAGCAGTTTTAGTGCATTTATGGAAATTTGTTTGAATGGACGTTCATGGGTTCTTATAGTGTTCTTGAAGCTGGTTCTAAAGGGACTTAAAAGTTCTTATTCTGGGAACATAGGAGATTTTCCTTTGTTTAAAGACAGTGGGCTCCAGTGACAGACACAGACAAAGAAGTTGCTAAGCCTGCTTAAAGTGAAGGCTTTGACAAGTCATTTATTGGAACCAAAGAATTATTTATTGTTGTTTTTCTCTGGTGATCAAAATATGAAAATGTGATTTTGTCTTAAAGAATCATGAGCCAAAATTTCATTTTATCACAAAATCAAGCTAAAACAATCATTTTATTATCATTATTTAGTATTCAACGAAGATTTGTGGACGAAGACGATATATTTAGTGTAAAGTGTTATGGACGAAGACGATATATTTAGTGTAAAGTGTTAATATGTTTGGGCAAAGTATTGAACAGCAATTATTTGAACACAACACATTTCTTAACAATACACTCAAGAAAAAATTCGTTCATAAACAAAACATTTTGTTATTTGCCAATGCATTCCTTACGAGAACATCTTGTTAGTAAATGGTCAAGTTGATAAGATGTGCGTGTTTCGGAATACAGTTATGTTGTACAAAACATGTTCTTGCTCACAAATACGATTAATGAACAAAAGTTACATCAAATATTTATTAGTCTCCCCCATGGGATGGTGATAATGCTTCCAAATTTACATCGCCGAAATAAAAGATATGATTCACTTTTGTGAATACAACAAATACTCCGATGTGACTTTTGGATAAATATGCTAAACATGCCCACCGTTTTAGCCGTGGGGGCGTTATAATGTAACGATCAATCCCACTATTCGTTGATAAAAGAGTACCCCAACAGTTGTCGTTGGGTGGTGATGACTAGCTGCCTTCCCTCTAGTCTTACACTGATAAATCAGGGACGGTGAGCGCAGATAGCCCTCGTGTAGCTTTGTCCGGAATTGAAAACAAACCAAACTGCAAAAACTTTGTCGTTCTGCAAAAATAAATCTAGCCAGAAGATCTAGTTTGTAAAGTATGGTAGTTTCTACTCAGCCAGAAGATCTAGTTTGTAAAGTATGGTAGTTTCTACTCAGCCAGAAGATCTAGTTTGTAAAGTATGGTAGTTTCTACTCAGCCAGAAGATCTAGTTTGTAAAGTATAATAATTTTTAGCATATGTCTCGGTGAATTCGAGATAAACACCAGATAAAACTTTGGTTACATTTGCAGGACGAATTATAAAATACATGAAATAATGTACAGTACAGTGAGTGTTAAGTAGAGACAAGCGTAGATTTTTATACCGTCTAGTAGAAACATGAGAGTATTAGGTTTTACTGGTTGTACGAACAAAACATTTCGGACCCCTCGTAGATGAACGGTTAGTTCAAGGACTTACACCGCCGAAATTCTGGGTGCATTTTCCCGTGGTGGACAGAACACCGTTGTGCAGCTTTGCACTGTAAGCAAGAACACTTTGCACTTCACGATGACAACTTCCAAATGGTGAGTAGCTGAATTAAGATAAATATATTAAAATGTGTTCTGAAGTGACTTGTCGTTAGAGGTTTTACAGCTAATCGTGGGAAGTGCTTTCGAACGAATCCTTGTAGACAAATGTGTCAAGAACTGTGAAAGTTCTAATATCGTCAAAGGGAAATAATGCATAGGTGGAACCAATGCGTCAGTGTGACATGGTTACTGTGACAAATAGCTATTTTAACACAGTATGAATCATATATATATATAAGGCTGATTATTTCACCAACAATATACTCCTGTTTACATACATTTCTCTAAATTTTCACTGTGCACTAAAGTCATCTTCTAATGGCTCAGCAATAAGTCAGTGGGCTTAAAACGTTAAAAATCTAGTTCCAATACCTCTGTTGAGGAAAACACACATATCCAAACAAAATAAACAAAACCAGCAAATTGCTAGTGGTCACCCACCTTGCTAAACACAGGGTCTGCAATAACACAATCAGTGTTGTATTACCAATTATTTCCTCTATTTGCTGCAGAATTTACCTTTGTAGTTTAACATAGAAAGCTAGTGAAATCACTAACAGGCAAACACTTTGTTCCTCATCATGATGTAATATGTAGTCCCTGCAAGTAAACTGACTGGTGAGAAACAGTATGTAGACTCCACTAGTAGTGAACCATATATAAACAAGTTTACTCAGAGAGATACAGTATGTAGACTCCACTAGTAGTGAATCATATATAAACAAGTTAGTAAACTAACTCAGTGAGAAACAGCATGTAGACTCTACTAGTAGTGAACAATATATAAACAAGTTAGTAAACTAACTCAGTGAGAAACAGCATGTAGACTCTACTAGTAGTGAACAATATATAAACAAGTTAGTAAACTAACTCAGTGAGAAACAGCATGTAGACTCCACTGGTACTGAACAATATATAAACAAGTTAGTAAACTAACTCAGTGAGAAACAGCATGTAGACTCTACTAGTAGTGAACAATATATAAACAAGTTAGTAAACTAACTCAGTGAGAAACAGCATGTAGACTCCACTGGTACTGAACAATATATAAACAAGTTAGTAAACTAACTCAGTGAGAAACAGCATGTAGACTCTACTAGTAGTGAACAATATATAAACAAGTTAGTAAACTAACTCAGTGAGAAACAGCATGTAGACTCTACTAGTAGTGAACAATATATAAACAAGTTAGTAAACTAACTCAGTGAGAAACAGCATGTAGACTCCACTGGTACTGAACAATATATAAACAAGTTAGTAAACTAACTCAGTGAGAAACAGCATGTAGACTCTACTAGTAGTGAACAATATATAAACAAGTTAGTAAACTAACTCAGTGAGAAACAGCATGTAGACTCTACTGGTGGTGAACAATATATAAACAAGTTAGTAAACTAACTCAGTGAGAAATAGCATGTGGACTCTACTGGTGGTGAACAAAATATAAACAAGTTAGTAAACTAACTCAGTGAGAAACAGCATGTAGACTCTACTAGTAGTGAACAATATATAAACAAGTTAGTAAACTAACTCAGTGAGAAACAGTATGTAGACTCTACTGGTGGTGAACAATATATAAACAAGTTAGTAAACTAACTCAGTGAGAAACAGCATGAAGACTCTACTAGTAGTGAACAATATATAAACAAGTTAGTAAACTAACTCAGTGAGAAACAGCATGAAGACTCTACTAGTAGTGAACAATATATAAACAAGTTAATTCAGTGAGAAACAGTATGTAGACTCTACTGGTGGTGAACAATATATAAACAAGTTAGTAAACTAACTCAGTGAGAAACAGCATGAAGACTCCACTAGTAGTGAACCATATATAAACAAGTTTACTCAGTGAGATACAGTATGTAGACTCTACTGGTGGTGAACAGTATATAAACAAGTTAGTAAACTAACTCAGTGAGAAACAGCATGTAGACTCTACTAGTAGTGAACAATATATAAACAAGTTAGTAAACTAACTCAGTGAGAAACAGCATGAAGACTCCACTAGTAGTGAACCATATATAAACAAGTTAACTCAGTGAGATACAGTATGTAGACTCTACTGGTGGTGAACAGTATATAAACAAGTTAGTAAACTAACTCAGTGAGTAACAGCATGTAGACTCCACTAGTAGTGAACCATATATAAACAAGTTTACTCAGTGAGATACAGTATGTAGACTCCACTAGTAGTGAACAATATATAAACAAGTTTACTCAGTGAGATACAGTATGTAGACTCTACTAGTAGTGAACAATATATAAACAAGTTTATTTAGTGGAACACAGTATGTAGAATTCACTAGTAGTGAACAATATATAAACAAGTTTATTCAGTGAGACACAGTATGTAGACTCTACTAGTAGTGAACAATATATAAACAAGTTTACTCAGTGAGACACAGTATATAGACTCTACTAGTAGTGAACAATGTATAAACAAGTTTATTCAGTAAGACACAGTATGTAGACTCTACTAGTAGTGAACAATATATAAACAAGTTTATTTAGTGAGACCCAGTATGTAGACTCTACTAGTAGTGAACAATATATAAACAAGTTAGTAAACGTATTTAGTGGAACACAGTATGTGGACTCCACTAGTAGTGAACAATATATAAACAAGTTAATAAAATTACTTAGTGAAACACAGTATGTGCACTCCACTAGTAGTGAACAATATATAAACAAGTTTACTCAGTGAGACACAGTACGTAGACACCACTAGTAGTGAACATTGTATAAACAAGTTTACTCAGTGAGACACAGTATGTAGACTTCACTAGTAGTGAACAATATATAAATAAGTTTATTCAGTGAGACCCAGTATGTAGACTCCACTAGTAGTGAACAATATATAAACAAGTTTACTCAGTGAGACACAGTATATAGACTCTACTAGTAGTGAACAATGTATAAACAAGTTTATTCAGTAAGACACAGTATGTAGACTCTACTAGTAGTGAACAATATAAAACAAGTTTACTCAGTGAGACACAGTATGTAGACTCTACTAGTAGTGAACAATGTATAAACAAGTTTACTCAGTGAGACACAGTTTGTAGACCCCACTAGTAGTGAACAATATATAAACAAGTTTATTCAGTGAGACACAGTATGTAGACTCTACTAGTACTGAACAATATATAAACAAGTTTATTCAGTGAGACACAGTACGTAGACACCACTAGTAGTGAACAATATATAAACAAGTTTACTCAGTGAGACACAGTTTGTAGACCCCACTAGTAGTGAACAATATATAAACAAGTTTATTCAGTGAGACACAGTATGTAGACTCTACTAGTAGTGAACAATATATAAACAAGTTTATTCAGTGAGACACAGTACGTAGACACCACTAGTAGTGAACAATATATAAACAAGTTAGTAAACGTATTTAGTGGAACACAGTATGTGGACTCCACTAGTAGTGAACAATATATAAACAAGTTAATAAAATTACTCAGTGAAACACAGTATGTGCACTCCACTAGTAGTGAACAATATATAAACAAGTTTACTCAGTGAGACACAGTACGTAGACACCACTAGTAGTGAACATTGTATAAACAAGTTTACTCAGTGAGACACAGTATGTAGACTCTACTGGTAGTGAACAGTACATAAACAAGTTAGTAAACTAACTCAGTGAGTAACAGCATGTAGACTCCACTAGTAGTGAACCATATATAAACAAGTTTACTCAGTGAGATACAGTATGTAGACTCCACTAGTAGTGAACAATATATAAACAAGTTTACTCAGTGAGATACAGTATGTAGACTCTACTAGTAGTGAACAATATATAAACAAGTTTATTTAGTGGAACACAGTATGTAGAATTCACTAGTAGTGAACAATATATAAACAAATTTATTTAGTGAGACCCAGTATGTAGACTCTACTAGTAGTGAACAATATATAAACAAGTTAGTAAACGTATTTAGTGGAACACAGTATGTGGACTCCACTAGTAGTGAACAATATATAAACAAGTTAATAAAATTACTCAGTGAAACACAGTATGTGCACTCCACTAGTAGTGAACAATATATAAACAAGTTTACTCAGTGAGACACAGTACGTAGACACCACTAGTAGTGAACATTGTATAAACAAGTTTACTCAGTGAGACACAGTATGTAGACTTCACTAGTAGTGAACAATATATAAATAAGTTTATTCAGTGAGACCCAGTATGTAGACTCCACTAGTAGTGAACAATATATAAACAAGTTTACTCAGTGAGACACAGTATATAGACTCTACTAGTAGTGAACAATGTATAAACAAGTTTATTCAGTAAGACACAGTATGTAGACTCTACTAGTAGTGAACAATATATAAACAAGTTTACTCAGTGAGACACAGTATGTAGACTCTACTAGTAGTGAACAATGTATAAACAAGTTTACTCAGTGAGACACAGTTTGTAGACCCCACTAGTAGTGAACAATATATAAACAAGTTTATTCAGTGAGACACAGTATGTAGACTCTACTAGTAGTGAACAATATATAAACAAGTTTATTCAGTGAGACACAGTACGTAGACACCACTAGTAGTGAACAATATATAAACAAGTTTACTCAGTGAGACACAGTTTGTAGACCCCACTAGTAGTGAACAATATATAAACAAGTTTATTCAGTGAGACACAGTATGTAGACTCTACTAGTAGTGAACAATATATAAACAAGTTTATTCAGTGAGACACAGTACGTAGACACCACTAGTAGTGAACAATATATAAACAAGTTAGTAAACGTATTTAGTGGAACACAGTATGTGGACTCCACTAGTAGTGAACAATATATAAACAAGTTAATAAAATTACTCAGTGAAACACAGTATGTGCACTCCACTAGTAGTGAACAATATATAAACAAGTTTACTCAGTGAGACACAGTACGTAGACACCACTAGTAGTGAACATTGTATAAACAAGTTTACTCAGTGAGACACAGTATGTAGACTTCACTAGTAGTGAACAATATATAAATAAGTTTATTCAGTGAGACCCAGTATGTAGACTCCACTAGTAGTGAACAATATATAAACAAGTTTACTCAGTGAGACACAGTATATAGACTCTACTAGTAGTGAACAATGTATAAACAAGTTTACTCAGTGAGACACAGTATATAGACTCTACTAGTAGTGAACAATGTATAAACAAGTTTATTCAGTAAGACACAGTATGTAGACTCTACTAGTAGTGAACAATATATAAACAAGTTTACTCAGTGAGACACAGTATGTAGACTCTACTAGTAGTGAACAATATATAAACAAGTTTACTCAGTGAGACACAGTTTGTAGACCCCACTAGTAGTGAACAATATATAAACAAGTTTATTCAGTGAGACACAGTATGTAGACTCTACTAGTAGTGAACAATATATAAACAAGTTTATTCAGTGAGACACAGTACGTAGACACCACTAGTAGTGAACAATATATAAACAAGTTTACTCAGTGAGACACAGTTTGTAGACCCCACTAGTAGTGAACAATATATAAACAAGTTTATTCAGTGAGACACAGTATGTAGACTCTACTAGTAGTGAACAATATATAAACAAGTTTACTCAGTGAGAAGTTTGTAGACCCCACTAGTAGTGAACAATATATAAACAAGTTTATTCAGTGAGACACAGTACGTAGACACCACTAGTAGTGAACAATATATAAACAAGTTAGTAAACTTATTTAGTGGAACACAGTATGTGGACTCCACTAGTAGTGAACAATATATAAACAAGTTAATAAAATTACTCAGTGAAACACAGTATGTGCACTCCACTAGTAGTGAACAATATATAAACAAGTTTACTCAGTGAGACACAGTATGTAGACTCTACTAGTAGTGAACAATATATAAACAAGTTTACTCAGTGAGACACAGTTTGTAGACCCCACTAGTAGTGAACAATATATAAACAAGTTTATTCAGTGAGACACAGTATGTAGACTCTACTAGTAGTGAACAATATATAAACAAGTTTATTCAGTGAGACACAGTACGTAGACACCACTAGTAGTGAACAATATATAAACAAGTTTACTCAGTGAGACACAGTTTGTAGACCCCACTAGTAGTGAACAATATATAAACAAGTTTATTCAGTGAGACACAGTATGTAGACTCTACTAGTAGTGAACAATATATAAACAAGTTTACTCAGTGAGAAGTTTGTAGACCCCACTAGTAGTGAACAATATATAAACAAGTTTATTCAGTGAGACACAGTACGTAGACACCACTAGTAGTGAACAATATATAAACAAGTTAGTAAACTTATTTAGTGGAACACAGTATGTGGACTCCACTAGTAGTGAACAATATATAAACAAGTTAATAAAATTACTCAGTGAAACACAGTATGTGCACTCCACTAGTAGTGAACAATATATAAACCAGTTTACTCAGTGAGACACAGTACGTAGACACCACTAGTAGTGAACATTGTATAAACAAGTTTACTCAGTGAGACACAGTTTGTAGACCCCACTAGTAGTGAACAATATATAAACAAGTTTATTCAGTGAGACACAGTATGTAGACTTTACTAGTAGTGAACAATATATAAACAAGTTTATTCAGTGAGACACAGTACGTAGACACCACTAGTAGTGAACAATATATAAACAAGTTTACTCAGTGAGACACAGTTTGTAGACCCCACTAGTAGTGAACAATATATAAACAAGTTTATTCAGTGAGACACAGTATGTAGACTCTACTAGTAGTGAACAATATATAAACAAGTTTATTCAGTGAGACACAGTATGTAGACTCTACTAGTAGTGAACAATATATAAACAAGTTTACTCAGTGAGACACAGTTTGTAGACCCCACTAGTAGTGAACAATATATAAACAAGTTTACTCAGTGAGACCCAGTATGTAGACTCTACTAGTAGTGAACAATGTATAAACAAGTTTATTCAGTAAGACACAGTTTGTAGACTTTACTAGTAGTGAACAATATATAAACAAGTTAGTAAACTTATTTAGTGAAACACAGTATGTGGACTCCACCGGTAGTGAACAATATACAAACAAGTTTATAAAATTACTCAGTGAAACACAGTATGTAGACTCCACTAGTAGTGAACATTATATAAACACAAGTTACTAAAATTATTTAACAAAACACAATATGTGGAATCTTCTAGTTCTAAACAATATACAAATGACTGTTGTCTGTAAATTGAGGGTTATTGGATTAATAGTTGCATGCTTATATGTATCGTTATTTTTTTGTATTGTCTTTGATTGCTTTACTTGGGAATAGTACAAACAATAATTTCTTTACTTAAAGTTGTACGTATTCCTCGTCTTCTTTCAAACAGATGGTTTTAACAAAAACCTCTTTCTTTGATAGTATTTGTTTTCTTTGTATCCTTAACAATTAATAAGTTTAAAGTTAAAAGCAATATTTCCTTATTTTAATTCTGTGTCACTAATTCCAGCTGTTTACAAAAAGAATGATTTGTACAAAATGTAAGATTGTACTGGATGCCACACAAAATGAAATATATTTAACTGATTTCCGTCAGTTAGTGTCTAGAATCTCTCCCACATGTGGTTGAGTTTCTTCCTAACGGTTTGGTTTATTGTACATCCATGTATTTTGTATTCAAGACAAATATTTTTGTAGTTTCGTTCAGGCCTCTATGTTTCCATCCCTTCGCTGTCTGATATTAATTGGAATACTTCTTAGACGAACAGATTATTGAAACACATGTTCGTACTTTGTGCTTGAGTGTATGTGCAGAATTTTTCTGCGTGACCCGGAGTAAACACATTTTAAATGTAATACTGAGTTAAGTATCGAACTTCAGCAACGTTATCAGTTTACTATCCTTCACGATTTAAGGTCTTATTACTCTCTTATCACTTTGCTTCAATACATAAGTACATACCACTATCACGGTTCAAGTCAATTTTTGGAAATTAGTTTTTCTTTAACCTCGACTTTTTTTTCTCTCGCGTTACAGCAAGGTCTGTTCGGCTCCTTTCAAAGATAACAGACTTTGGAGTTGTATTTTACGCAGCCAAATGTTAATCATCTGTTTATAAACAGTAGATAAAACGGCCGTAACATAAATTATGCTAGTGATGATTGACTTCGTGTAAGAGCAGTTGGTTATTGTAGTGTGTCGAAATGTGATTTACATCCGATATTGAGTTACTAGATAACACATGCTAACAGGGCAGTCTTGTCATGGTTTTCTGCCTTGATCTTCGGCTGGAAGGAATCACAGATGGTAGTGTCAATGAATAACGCCCTTTTCCTCCTCCTCCTCCCCAAAAAAAAATCCAACTTCTATCTATTAGTGTCTGTGTACAATTAATTTTCGCGGTTTACTTTAGCCCAGAACATTAAAGCTTGCTGGACTTCTGACGATAAGCACTGTGCTACAATAGTGTCTTTGTTTAGAAGCTTTTGACACATTTGAGTGCTTAGTGTTTCCACAGTCTTTTATTTTTTAACCTTTTACTTGTTGTAATAAGTGAGTGATTCCACAGAAATAAGCAATTCCAAAAAACCAAATTAAATCTTTCTTTTTTTTAAATAATATTTCTAGACCAAGGATATTTTTTAACCTGGGGTCTACTGTTAGAGGGTAGGGCAGTAGTTTTTACTCAGTAACGATAAAATCGTACTTGTAAATATTTAGCGTCCGTTTAGTTTCATTTCGTTTTTACAAGAGACAGAGAAAGTTAGTTTTTAATTCTTTATTTAAAAGATTAAACACATGAACAACATTTGATCTCGAACAAGCAAGCAAGAAAACCACATCAGTGAGGCATAAAACTGTTTAGACTGTTTTTTATGTAACATCGGTGGCGAATGGATAAGGCATAAAACTGTTCAGACTGTTTTTTTATGTAACATCGGTGGCGAATGGGTGAGGCATAAAACTGTTCAGACTGTTTTTTGGCTCCACCTTTTTTATTCTGCTGCTTTGTTACTCCATTCAATAAATAATTAATGGCACAGTGCTCCAAATTCCACATGCATAACAAGAAATTTATCACAAAAGATGGGCCTCCTTATACACTAACATAGAACCAGTCTTAAGGTACAGACAATGGAATAAAAGCAGCTATTGACTGACGCGTTACTTACTTTGCAGTATACATAACGCAATATTTATTAATGCACCCCTGAAACCTACATAACATTATACTCACAAAGCATATTCGAATCGCATTCTGGAACTGAAATTACGAACTTTTTTACACAGAGTAGATGAAAAAAAGTGTATTTCTATCGTCAGTAGTCCTTATATATCTGTAATATTTCTATCGTCAGTAGTCCTTATATATCTGTAATATTTCTATCGTCAGTAGTCCTTATATATCTGTAATATTTCTATCGTCAATAGTCCTTATATATCTGGCCCCCCAGTGGCTCAGCGGTATGTTTTCGGACTTATAGCCCTAAACACTGGGTTTCGATACCCGTGGTGGGCAGAGCACAGATAGCCCATTGAGTAGCTTTGTGCTTAATTCAAAATAACAAATAACCTTATATATCTGTAATATTTCTATCGTCAGTAGTCCTTATATATCTGTAATAATTGTCCACCACATTGCTTATTAAATATTCATAATCCTAACAATTAGAATATTTTAACATATTAATTACAGTGTGTTTTATTTAACGTTTTTAGTGATTTCTAATTTTTGTTAACTATGATTTGAATGAAAAAATATGTACATTTTTATTGCCGTATCGAAAAAGAAACATAATATAAGTGTTTGTGTCTTACATTGTTCATACTAATTTTTAATTGAGAACGTGACAGAAAATGTTTACGTTTTAAACCTTTTAAGTCCTCAAAAGAGTCAAATACAAGGTTTTAACAGTACACCAAACTGCGCTTGCGTTAAAAAAAAACTTGTATTTTGGCACACCGAACACAAATTGGTTGCAAGTCTGAAATGATGCGTGTATAAAGAAATAATAACTATACATCAGTTCATTGGCCTTTATTTCTCATGCATTCGTGAAGACTACATACAAAATTGCTTACATTTGAAAAAAACAAAAAACTCGTTCCATAAAATTCGTTTCTAACCGATTAATTAAGAACTGTTCCGATCTCTGAAAAGTACATTCCGTTATTAATGGTTAGGATCTCATGCACGTGTTGGTAAGTCCTACAGATCTGCACAACACAAGACGTATGCCAGTGTGCAGTTATGATACTCTCGATAAAAAAAAAAAAAAAAACTGAGGGGAACTGTCCCCCTGCTTGTTGTGATCACAAATAATTTGGGTTAGGTTTAGGAATAAATTTAACGGAGGGCAGAAATGTCATGTGTTTTATCCTTGTCACTCGTAGCCTGTTCCTGGAGTTTCGTAACGAATGTTGAGTCACGTACAGCTTTTGTTTCTGTTTAAAGCTGGTTTTGAACCCTAATGTGTCAAACACTAACATGTTAAGAAGAAGAGAACGATTTCCAGGTGAAGTACAATATTATATTTCATGCTTCCAAGTTTACCCTAGTGGTGTAAAACCTGGTGGCAATGACTTAGAAATCTCGTCTTGTTATTCGATCATTGTTAAACTGCACCAGTAGTAACGCGAAGTGGAGAAAACGCTTTATTAGCCCCAGCGAGGTAGGGGAACGCTGTATTAGTCCTAAGAAAAATGACGAATATACAGTTTTTCTTTCCTCCCCCAAGGGAAGAAATGGTGGTATTTCCTCCATTTTGTGTCAAACAGAACTAAGTCTTGAAAGAAAAATTATGGAAAGTGGTTTGTTAGTAGTCTTTTAGTAACTGGTTGACCTTAAAGGACGTTAAAACTTACTGTATAACACATTTTTATACTAAACTTTTTCTACGGATGTGTTTTGATTGTCCGGTATGCCTTGATGTCTTCGTAAAACTATTCACTTTTAAACATAATCTAAGGAATTCTATTGTTCACAAATCCTGACATGATAAAAGACTAGTTTACATATTGTGTTTGATAACCATTACAGTTAGGCTTAAAAATGATCAAACCAAAATACGTCACGTACCATTGCATTCAGCGGTAGCTGCCAGAATAGAAGTCTGTCCGAACAACTAATATATAAATATAAACAAACTACCTCACATGACTTTTCCCAAAGCAGGTAGTAAAGACTGCATATATAGAAGCATCACAGCTTATGGTTGGCAATTCAAACATATAAATTATTTTAAATCTTAATGAATATGCTATACACACACGCCTAAATATTTACAGGTCTGTTTGATCCCTTTCTACAAAAGAAAAACATTATATCGTTAACTGCCGTATATGGACTCACCACTTGTTGACTTAGATTGTTAAAATGTTCGTCGTCACAAAATTTGTTTTGTCAAATATGTACGGCTACACTTGTGTGGTCTTGACGGCGGCGTTCGGACGTTCGTTGGCGAATGTCTGGCATGGCGTATCGCAACTTTTCCCAAAACAGTTTTTCTCCCCAGCGAAGGAATGTATTATTTTTTATCCACGATCTAATCTCGGGGTCTAGGTCTCTTTGTATCACCTTTCCTAGAAACACAACAATTAATCTGTGTTTGTTGGAGCGGAGGACTTCGTGATGGGCAGCCTTAAACTCGTATCTACACCACTCGCTCTTTAGGAAGTTTTCCGACAATATGACGATAGTTCGACGGCTGCTTTCCATGGCCTCCGTAATGGCGTCCGACATGTACCCGCCGACGGGCAGGTCGCGGTAATGAAGGCACAGACGGTACGTTGGGTTGCCGTACTCCAATTCGGGCGTTAAAATCTGAGTCACGAACGTTTCGTCCTTTTTACTGTATGACACAAAAGCATCAAAAAGTTGTTCTTTCTCTGTCTCGTTGCAGCGGTGAAACAGTCGAATACCATACTTTGTGTAACACCACAGACTCATTCTCTTACGGAACACTAACACTAAAGCTAGGAGAATTAGTAAAATCACGAGCAGAGACGCGGCTGTGATAGCGATGTACAGAATGTCTTGTACTCTGTTCTTTCTTATGAAACTGGTAGAAGCAGTAATATTGTTGCAGGAAGTGGTATTGAAATCTAATAACTGAACCGTGAGACTTTCGTTAAAGACGCACTGTACTTCAGCTATGTCCTCCACAAAATCCACCCCTTCTTGAAACCATTGACTAAAAGTTTCGAGAAACTCGCATTCACACGACCACGGATTATGAGCTAGCCGTAATGCACGTAATTGTATATTGGGATCAAAAACGGGAAACTCCACGAGCGAATTGTGTTCCAGGTGGAGAACCTCTAAGAATCTCAGTGCTGTAAACGTCGTGTTGCTTATGGCCTTCAAAGAATTGTAAGAGAGGTCTAACTTCACTAACAGCGTAAGTCTGTCAAACTCAAAACCGTGTAGAGTTCCTATCTTATTGTGCTGCAGATTTAGCTCTTTTAAAGCCCTAAGTCCGTTAAAAGTACGATTGCTGATCATGCGAATGTTGGAATTATTGAGAAAAAGAATTTTCATGTTTTTTCGACCGATGAAAGTGTGACTGTACAAGCTGGGAAAGTCGTTGCCGTCCAGGTAAAGCTCAGTAACGTCCATGGGGATTTTCGGAGGTACTACACTCAGGTGGAGAGAGCTGCAGTCCACAATGTTTGTACTCCAGCTCTGATCGTAGTAACATGTACAGTTTTCGGGACACACCATTTCACAATCACAAGCGTCAAAGTCACAGCAGTGACACAGTGCGAAACAGTGACTCCTGTACTGACAGAGAAACTGTGATGAATTTGCCTTGATGAGAGGTACAGAAGCTGGCAGTCTAGTAGACAGCTGACAAACGATCTTATCTACATCGACCATGTCGGGATACTGTCGAGATTCGCCCAGCGATTTCAGTCTTTGCAACCATTCCATGTTGCAGTCACAAATGAAAGGGTTTCCCGAAACTGAAAATTCAGGCAGAGGTTTTCTAGAAATCACAGCTGAGAGTCGAAAAGAGTTCATTTCTAGCGTTTTTAGTTGGTTCTCTCGAAGATCCACCCTAGTAAGGTTGGCTTTACCAAGAAATGTGAATGGTTTGATACTGTGTATTTTATTTTTAGCCAAGTACACGATTTCTATTCCGTGTGGTAAGGATGAGCTCTCGAGCTGATGAATTGCGTTCGAGGATGCATCTAGTGTCCTCAATTTGAGGACCGATTCCAACTGAAAATAATTACCTAAATCTTCTATCTCATTTTCATGAATATCTAGCCATTGTAAGCCTATAGGAATTAAGGCATAGTCAAACCAGCCTATTTTGTTAGCAGAAACGTTTAACATAAGCAAGTCATGGAGATTGCTAAATAATCCATTTATGTCTGTCAAAAGATTGGAATCGAGTCTTAGGGCGTGCAGATCGGGGACGTCGTCTAGCGTCCCTTGTTCCAGTGCTTGTATTTTGTTTCTAGATAGATCAAGAATTCGTAAGGAAGGCAGGTTCTGGAAAACACCATTTGTTAGATTTCCAATCTCGTTTCCCATCAGGCGTAAACTGTACAGTTGATTGAGCCCTTGGTAGGAAGCATTGTGGATATCGGAGATGCGGTTGTCTCCAAGCTCTAGGCTTCTCAGTTGTCTGAGAGATTGCAGAGAGAGAGGAACACTAAACAGATGGTTATTTCCAAGTGATAATTCCATTAAGCTCGTGCAGTTCCTAAAAGAGTCTGGATGGATGGCGTTGATGTTGTTATGGTCGAAGGACAGCACACTCAACACAAATAGCCCATTAAGAGTCAGGTATTCTATCTGAGTAATACGATTGTGACTCAGTATGAGAGTGTGTAAGTTGTAGAGCGATGCGAAGGTGTTTTCAGCTATGTTTACAATTTTATTATATTGTAGTCGAAGCACTTGAAGGCTGTATTGAGACCGGAAAGTCGCCGTTCCTATCTCGGTTATTTGATTATGGCTCAAATCAAACACAACTAGACGAATTAAGTCCGCGAATGTGTCAGAATTAATCCATTGACTGGAAATCCTGTTGTAGCTCAGATCAAGGGTCACAAGCTTTTGAAGTCCACTAAACAATCTCGGGGGTATTACACTAATGGAGTTGTTCTGTAAATGTAATTCGGATAATTGGTCCGTGTGTTGAAAGAAGCTGGGCGGAAGGGCGACCAGTTGGTTATGAGATAATTCTAATGTATGGAGTTGGTTGAGACCTTCGAGAGCGTTGTCCTCAGCGCGCCCTATCTGGTTGAACTTGAGAGACAAAATTTTCAGTTTAAAGGACCTACTAAACCCCCGGTTTGGCAGTACTTTAATTCTGTTGTGCGAAACGTCCAATTCTTGTACAACCGTATCACACGTGGCGTGAGTTTGATGTAAGGCCAAATCAGATACTTCGTCGAAGAGGTTTGCTGTGAGGTTAACGTACTCCAAGTGTGGTAAACCACAGAATACTTTTGGTGGTAACACGTCAATATTGTTAACACTGAGATCAAGTCTTTTAAGACTACCAAGATGGGAGAAACTGTCTGGAAACACTTTCAGGGGAAACTCGCCCCACCTGCTGTTGTAAGTTCGTAAAGTTAGGTTTACGACCTTCGAAAGGCCTGTGAAAGCTAAGGTTGGTATCTCTCGCAACTTGCAGAATTCTATGTCGAGGTTTTTTAACTCCGACAAGTGTGCGACTGCATTGTTGAGAAGAGAACTTTCAAACAAAATGTCCTGGCACTTCACTGTCAAACTGATAGTGTGTGCTGACTGGATGACACTGAAGTTGGTGTTGTCGAAGACACCATTGAGGGTCCTGAGATTACACGTCAGGGATACGTCGCTGCTTCTAACACCACCGAGAGGTTCCCAACGACAGTCCTCCGGTGCCACGTAATGGACGGCACACGTTGCCGAGACAAGCAACACACAAATAACCCATAGCAGTCGATGTTGTTCGTCCATGTTGGTGATTCATATGTTATCCTGAATCACTCTGAGGCTGTAGGACAGTAGGGTCTAGTCCCCATTTCCAGCTAAATGCGTTTAAGTCCATATCTGTAAATTATAAGATCGTCCACGGTAACGGAAGAACGAGCCCTCCGAGGACAATAGTGCCTAGAAGAGCAGTAAAGTAACTTAAGACTTTACATAATAACATAGCGACACGTTGTAGTAAAAAAAAACAACACTAGTTCGAACCTGGATCACTAACAGGACATCTTTGTGTCTGAAGGAATGTTCTACCCTAACGTTAACTGAGAGAATTATTAGTTACTAAACTGGAACAATCACAGCTTCAACGTACAGTGCCGTTCTAACTAACTCGACTGTTGTTGGCTCAGCTCCCAGCTAAGGAACAGGACGCGTCTACTTGCAGTAGGGGGGAGACACCTACTGGCAAAACTGGTCCCTGGTTAAAACGGGGCTCCGCCTCCAAGGCCGGACAGCATTCCTGGAAGCAATTTTTAAACCTGTGCACTTTTTATGGGTGGCCACTATTTACCTTATCCTGTTGTGTTGTGAACAGGAATAAAATAACATGTGGGATTAGTACTTATTGTAATTGTGAAAGCAGTTATGTAACATTAACCATTGTACTGGGTCGAAGTCCTTTGACACTGGTAATTTTATTACCTTCTTTCTCTCTTTATTTCTACTGAATATTTTAAATTCGTAAAACCAAATCTTCTTTCGTGACAGCTTTAAAATTGTCCGAGATGTAGTTGTTTACCAGACTGATCTCGAGATATAGCATGACGTAAGCTAAATTTTGACATAGAATTTTCTGAGCTTTACTTAGTACTAACTAAGATTGTTATTATTTCTTATCTGTTCGAAACTTGATTGTAGTTGTTTAGTATTGTAAAATGTGTTATATATTTATTTGTTGTTCTGTAGTCAAAACTGTTTCGCGAAGAAAAGATACGTAAAAAACAGCGCGCCCTTATTTCTAGTTATAACCTACACAATGTTTATACCCTTGTTATTATAACAAAGTTACTGTTTTGGTGCTGTGAAAACGTTGAAATACTTATTGTGTATACGTGTACTGGTTGACATCGTAAACTAGCACGGATGTTAAACAGAATCGAACGAAGGTAACTTTCGTGCTACTATCTGCTATGACGTAAATACGATTGCCTGTTACATGTGTACAACATATTGTTTCATGGTACCTGAGGTTGGATCGTCTACTGTATTCAACATATTGTTTCATGGTACCTAAGGTTAGATCGTCTACTGTATTCACCATATTGTTTCATGGTATCTGAGGTCGGTTCATACACTGTATTCAGCATATTGTTTCATGGTACCTGAGGTTGGTTCATATGCTGTATGCAACATATTGTTTCATGGTACCTGAAGTTGGATCGTCTACTGTATTCAACATATTGTTTCATGGTACCTGAGGGTTGCTCCATATACCGTATTCAGCATATTGTTTCATGGTACCCGAGGGTTGGATCGTTTACTGTGTACAACATGTTGTTTCAGAGTTAATGGCTTTTGTCAACAGCAAGACCACGCAACTAATGATCCATTTTACTGTTTGTTATAGGTTTTGGTTTTCTTGTACATTGATTTCTGATACATTTTCTTCTACAGACTGGCTTCATTATACAAGTTGTTTTTAATTATAATATTGACGTTCAGAAACTGTTGAAGTTAGAGAAAATTCCTTCTTTCATCTGTTTCTTTAATTATTGTTTCTCCTCACAAGCACACACACATACATAAGATATAAGTATGCACTTTGCTCGATTGATTTGCTCTGCGTTAGACTGAAATACCAGTAAAGTGCCCAAGATAATGAAAGAATTTCAATATCTTACGCTCATGTTATCGTTTCATAGACCAAGGTTGGAATTTATGATGGATAAATACGTCAATTATACAAACTTAGAATCAAACAAGTAGTGTATATATGTATATATTGTAGTTAAAAATAACAAGAAAAAATTTGTACCAACGAAGTTTAATCAGATTTTGTAATTATAAGCACAATAATTTTCGTAACGCGAACAGTAAAGAGTAACTGGAGAATACAACAGTTCCGGAAACTATCTCATAATGAAAGGAGGGCTTTAATTGGTTGTGATGGACACGTTCAACACAATAGAAGTGTCGTTGTACTATTAGATTGAAATAGACTTCGATCACCCATCGTGCTTTTGAAGTCATGTCCGCATAGTATATCGTTTTGTTTCTTCTGGTCACCGTGAACTGTCTGTGTTCGCTTTATTTTTATTCTAAGTTTTGCTATGCGACTGGCAATCAATAGTGCTGTTATAAGTATTTATAGCGTGGTCGTTGACACGTGTCTCACTGCTAACTGGTACTACACGTTTCTTATTGTCACGTGCTCATTATCATCCAAAAGTATATGTATTTTTAAAATATCAGTGGTATTAAACCTAGCGATATGCCTTGATCGACTTAACTTTGCGGAAGTGTAGAGATGCTCATCTGGAAGTACACAGGAATGAACGCTTATGTTTAATTGTATAGGAGAGAGGCAGTGGTGCGTAACAAGGCTGCTTAATTCAGGATTAACAATTAGAGATAATTATTGGGACGAATATGGTTCTGTAAAAATACGTTGTTGTTTTTCTTTTGCTTATTCAAGAAAGCTTATAAACTAGGGAATAACTTGAGATTGGCCGAGAAGAACGACTTCAAATTATTTAGTTTTTTGTTGTTTTTTTAAAGTCAGATCCAAATAGGTAACTATTTTAAATGTATATTCTAGATACAAATTATAAAAGGCCCGCCATGGTTTAGGGTGCTCGACTTGCAATCTCAGGGTGGCGGGTTCGGATCCCTGTCACACCAAACGTGCTTGTCCTTTCAGTCGTGATGCCGTTATAATGTCAGGATCACTCCCACTATTCGTTTGTAAAAGAGTACCACAAGAGGTGACGGGCTCGACTTGCACTGCTAGCGCAGATAGCTCTCGTGTAGCTTTGCGCGAAATTAAAAAAATAAACTCCACGTAAAGAAATTTTATTACTCGTGTATTTGAGTTTTTTGTTTTTTAATAACTGGTAAGTAGGTTCGTTATGATAAAACGTGAATTAATATATTTCGCGATAGAGTAACAAATCGTTTAAGAACTAGTAAGAATTTTCCGATG
Organism: Carcinoscorpius rotundicauda; assembly: GCA_011833715.1. Lineage (NCBI taxonomy): Eukaryota > Metazoa > Arthropoda > Merostomata > Xiphosura > Limulidae > Carcinoscorpius > Carcinoscorpius rotundicauda. Next base: position 79,591,381 of record CM022400.1, on the reverse strand, counting down.
TCGTTTAGTTCTCGCAAATTAACTAGTCATTAAAGTACAAACTTTAGTTCATTTAAATATTAAATAAACTAAACCTTATATATTTAAATATTTATTCTGTTTTTAAGAAGCAATAGTTCTATTACGTGACAATTAGAGAATAATGTATCGTATTGTTGGAAGATGTTTGTTGCTTGATTGATTAATAACAAATAGGATAACACGCACGCTGATACTTATACACACGTGCACACATGTAAAAAACGTTAAACCTAAACCTGTTTTTATTCTGTTTTAGTAGTGATTTTCTGTCGAGTTTGTGAGGTTTGCTGCTCCTTGTTTTTGTATGTAGGAAATATTATTTTTTTGTAATTAATGTTAATTTTATGGAGGTTATTTACTTCATAAATATTACAGGAAAAATAAATTTTTTGTTAAATTTTGAATTTCTCGAGCATTAATTTATATCAAGTTATTTGTTTAAGTCAGCAGAAGAAACGTAGCACGCGGAGCTCACGAGCTACATGTAAAACCTGTATTTTTTTGTTAGCTTGAGAGTAGATAGTCTTGGACGGCGGGTAATGTGGCTAGAATCCTTCTTAACTGTCGAGATAGCATCACCTGTACGAGGACTTGTGTTACCAGTTTTTCTCATCATTAGAACTGAGGTGTACTTGCTTGTCAGAAACCTTTGAATTTGTTATTGTATAGTGTTTGCTATTGTGGAATCGTTTTTTTTTTGTTGTTGTTTTTTTTTTCCTTCTTTTGGTGTCCCCTCCAAGGCGGTGTTGGCAGATAGCCGGGCCTATTTGCTACGCTCTGGAAAAAATGCACAGAGACGTGTGTATTAGCAAATGTCTCTCAGATGTCCTCCAGATATGCACACATACGTCTTGTAGTGTTTGTGCGAGTCATCTCGTATTTCGCTCATCCTGGAAGCTGTGTAGAATATAATATGGATAACGTGCAGAATGTCTATCTGGATGTATTAACATACAGTTGTTTGTAAGCATGAATTACACGCTTTCACGCGTGGTAGTACGTATTTATACATGCTATGAAATGCACTATAGTATTTTTAGAAGGGAAAGGCCAACCAGATGAATCAGTCTAATTTATTAGTAAAGGGACCATTTACAAATTTCCAGTCGCTCGGGAATGTGCTTGTCACACAGCTTATATCTTTTAATTGTTTTAACAGCATGAAAATCTTGAAATTTATTTAAAAAAAAAACTCACGAAAATAAAAGCAGACAATTATAATATTCTAGGGGAAAGTTTTTCAGGATTGTCCCCCTCTCAGTCGTGTGTGACAAAACCTAATATACAAAGTAAACATTTAGGTAATATTTTACCAGTTCTCAGTGGTAGATCAGCGGTAAGTTATTGACTTGTCACGATTAAACCCACGGTTCGATTCCCGCGGCGATCGCAGAAGATAGCCCATTTTGGCTTTGCGCCACAATAATCAGTTTTTATGTACGTACACTGGGGCACGTGATACCGACGAATAGTGATCTGTTTACAAGTGAAATACAGTTTAAGTCGCAACATCTTTGGAAACCGGAAACTTTTAACATCGGAACATCAATCCCGATTGCACTGTTATATTCTGTGCGAATACGACCAGGCGATTTCCTCTACGGTTTTTATAAAACAGTCAAACTGTTGAAGACACTCTGTTCTACATTATATACAAAGCAACGTTGATACCTATTTTTAACCAGCGGTGTGACAAAGCTGTATTGTTTGGTGTTGCACTTCATACTATTGCATTGTTATTATTATTATATAGACAGAATGTGTACCGTGTTAACCCTACAGTGTATTACAGCTATTGGTGCTCACTCTCTAATGTTTTAATATATATTTAAATAGACAGAAGAGCACGTGTTTCATGTTAATCCCACAACAGTTCGTCTCACTTTGTGACAGTGGTAATTCTTAGAATTTACAGCGCTACAATTAGGGGTTCGATTATCTTCGGTATACACTGCAGATAGCCTGATACGGCTTTGCTATTTAACAACAACAAACAACACGTGTGATTTAGCTATTGGCTTGGATCCCATTTTATTAGTGCATATAAAGAATTAGGACAGTTTATGCCACGTGTTAAAATAAACACGATTTGATAAGTTCCTTGTTTTTTTGCTATTCGTTGTGTGTAGCAAGTGTAACACCAGAACCTAATGCTGTACGTCCTATGGTTGTACACTGCCCTACCAAGTGTACGAACTACATTGCTAAAATATCCTTCCACTGTATCTCCTCGATATAATGAACGACGTCCAGCGAGTTAAACGTATTTTATTTACAAACTGCCTCAGGTCTCGACCGCCTGCCTTTGAACGTGCTTGTTACCAGAAGATAAGACCGGTTTGGTATAATACCCTGGGGTATAATACCCTGTGTCCTATGTAGGCCCACTGGTTCCTCGCTTCGCTACGCATTCTCTTTAGTTATGTATCAATGTTGGAGGTATCCAGTTTTAGTTAGGCTCTTGGATTTAATTTTTTTATTCCACCATAGTTTCCAGTTGCAGCTATTAACGGTCACAATCGATGTACTGAACAAAGGAAATGTTTTGTTTTTTTCCTTAATAAGAGACAGGCAAAAAAAAAAATTACTTGAACAAAATAATTTCCCTACATTATATAAAAATACCTCGTGTGCGTGTGTTCCGATGTGTAAAGTGAAAACACATTCCGTGAACGTAATCACTTTAGTTCCTATCCGTATGAGGACCACCACCAAGTCATTCAAGGTTTCGTTATTCAATGGATTTATTTATCTTCGCTTCTTAAAATCAGTTTTTACGCTCAGATAATACGCACGTGATACGTAGGGTGTTTTCTTTGTTGGATGTTAAAAGTTTTTTTTTTTTGAAATCCATACGTTACAGAACCTCGTGATTTGTGATTTTAGTTTCATTGTTTTGGGGGGTATTCAAATATCACAACGTTAAAGAAATCTGAAGATTAGATGCGTTTTACACAAAACTGACATTTCAATCCTCATTGTCATATAGTACTGAGTCAGTTTCAGGTTTTGAGTGTATTTTGGCATACAAGAAACAAACTACATAACTGACTGTGCGTATGGTCTCGACAGTGTTATATGCTTCGGAATATTTTTTAAAGTTGTAGAGTAAGTAGTACGTAAATAAGTGAGAGTACACTAGATGTCGCTACTGGTGATCGCTTTGTGTATTGTTCTACTGGTTCATGCTTGTGACATTTTCCTAATCAAGTTTTTTAATATGTCACGAAATACGTTAAGCCGGCTATAGCATTTATTTACCATACTTAATAAAACTAAATTCTTTGAAAATTATCTTTTCTCCTTCCAAACGAAACACAGAGTTAGAAATACAAACGAAATACCGTAATGAAACAACTAAAGTCGTATTTTCATAAACAGATATAAAACTCGCAGTTCTTTGGTAAATATAACATAATATATTTTTAAATAAAAAGTCTTTAAGAATTCCTTTTCTTTGTTTTTTTCAAATAAGAACCGAATTCTGTTTTAAAACCTTAACCCTTGCAAAAAGACATTTAGGATTTTAAGTATGATATTGCATATTATTTATCTTTTCAGATTTATTACAACTTTTCTTTATAATATGTGTAATTTATTTATTTGTTTGCGGGCGTAAATAACGCTTAAAATGGTAGTTTGGTTGTAAACCTCAAAGTACAGCTTTAGCTGACGAAAGAGGTTGGTAAAAAAAATTGAATGCGGTTATTCTTAGGCGCTGCAGGCAATAGTTTGTTGGCAGTTACTACGTGCGGTTCAGAAACGGCAACGTAAAAGTACGGCTGTTTGTACAGAGGTATTTATTGTGCGTGAAAATTGTGACAAGTTATATACAATAACCCAAATGAGGGGGGCTCTCGTTACTTGCCCTTTATGTTTGTTCTTGGTAATGGTAGTTGATTATTTTCGTGGGTGAGTGTGTGTGTGTGTTTAGCTCTGCTGTAATGTAACGTGCGATGATAAGAGAGATTGTGGTTATCAAAATACCATAGCGGATAGTGTCCCGGTATTTAATCCCGAGAGTCTGTGGTCCCTTTGTTCCGAAACCGCTCTTGGATTGTAAACGCGTTATAAGAGTGACGTGCAAATTCCACTGTTCGATCAGTCAGCACTTTAGTGTGTCAACATTAGGAACTCGTGGCAAATATAGCTTTTGTGTGGATATCCGGAACAAATAAGAAAACACTGGTTTGTCAATATATATTGTGGTTAAGGTTAAAGGTAGGTGCAACAGATTTCTCTGTAGCCAACTCTACGTCATACATTTGTAAATGTTAGAATTAACTAACAATGTGTTTGTGGGGAAGGGTCAAAACAACAGAACTTCATCGTGTTAAAGTAAAAACAACAGAACTTTATCAACGTGTTAAAGTAAAAACAACAGAACTTCATCACCGTGTTAAAGTAAAAACAACAGTATTTTATCACCGTGTTAAAGTAAAAACAACAGTTCTCCATCACCGTGTTAAAGCAGTAAAAGATATATATTACTTTCACTCTCCTTAAAGTGATGGTCACTGTAAGTTAACCACATCTGTGTAATGAGCAACTAAAACCGTAAAGTGTTGGAATATTCGTTATGTCAGGAATTTGAGAGAAAAAAGCGATTTGTTCAAAATTATCTTCGTTAAATCATCATATCAGGAACATATGTTTTCATCTCGTTTAATTAGTAAAATACTTTCAATTTTCCATAAAGGACAGATACAGCCTTGTAATTCATAATGACGAGAAACTCACTTGAGGTATCTCGCGCCGCCTACAATCCCGTTCACGTTTACACTCGTGTTTGTAAGACGCGTCCGGCAACAGTCAGTTGCAAACTGTCTGTTTATTAACCTAAAGATGATCTGTTTATTTGTGTTTTGTTTTTGAATTTCGCGCAAAGCTACACGAAGGCTATCTTCACTAGCCGTCATTAATTTAGCAGTGTAAGACTAGAGAGAAGGCAGCTAGTTATCACCACCCATCGCCAACTCTTGGGCTACTCTTTTACCAACAAAAAGTGGGATTGACCGTCACTTATGATGCCCCCACGACTGAAAGGGCGAGCTTATTTTTTACTTTAATAAAAGGTTTAAAACCCATACCAGCCGTGTTTGGAAATGCGTAGATAAAACCTACATTTCAGTGTTAAAAAGTCATAATATATATTTCTTCATACAGTTAAAAAAAAACTTTTTTTCGAATCTTTAGTCCTTTTTAGCTCATCTGGAGTAGAGGTGTTATTTGTAAATGTTCTGTGTGTGTGTTAAGAAACTTAAAGAGTACCGTAAGTTTGTTTCGTGATGTAATTGATTTTTGTATACCAAGTTATAAAAGTCTGTACGCGTGACAGGAACATACTGGCTTTGCTGTCTGTTGCGTGACAGCTCGTGTCTTGTGTGCTGACTATTGTATATCTGCACTTTGACCTTTAACCGTTTGATATTCAGCCATGCGTTCATAGTACTTTCGTTTGACGAAATCGATTCTGTTATTTCTTATTCATACGTTTTTGGTAATCAAAATTCCTTCAGGACGTACTCGTCCGTGATGTGAACGTAAAGACTTACCTAGTGAATTTCTTGGATATCCCGCTGTACGGGGCTCAGTTCATAACAAATCTCTCCGACATAACCTTTCTTGCAGACACGGACTCTGAACAGTTTGAGATATGAGGATCGAATTTATAAAGAGTCTTTTTTGCCCTGAATTTCGTCTAAGTATTTGAACTACGGCGTTTCGCTTCTTTGTTGTGTTTTTTCCCAATAGTTTATAATCCAATGTTTCTAAAATTATCAAATTTATGACTGAAATTCTACAATACTCCACCTAGCGAGAAAAAAAGGTTTGTTTAATAGGATTGTTAGTGTTAAAACTGCATAAGTTGAATTCATATCCATCGAAGTAGAAACAGAAACTCGTGTCTCCTGCATGAGCGTATAATTAGCAGAAGGATTGAAGGGGACATATCATCTGTATTTGTATAGGTACTGATTTTCGTCGCGCATTTTTCAAAAGGGGAAGGAAAAACTTTGGTGAATAGCCTCTTAATAGTGCGTCATGATATATTTTTAAGTTTTCTTACTTGCCTATGTCCATGTTTTATCCTTGATATTGTAATAAGTGAGGTATAAATTTTACTGTCTTTTTTATTCTTCTCCTATACTCTAAGCTAACTTTAAATCTTTTATTTTCCAGAAGTATTTTCTTCGACTGGTTTGGTCTTTTAGTCTTAAACTTTCAAATATATTTATTTTAATTCGTGGATTTTGTTTTTTAGGTCTGAAAGATTAATATAGCGGGCAAGGGAATAATCTTGGTTGCTTAAAAATAAAACATACCAAATCCAGAATAGTTCGTATAAGCACAATAACTGAAGCTAAGTTTCTCTTTTGCATGCAGGATTATCTGTGTACAGCTAGCCATAATTTTGAACTAAGACAAGAGGGAAAGTAGCTAGAAAAGAGAACCCACTGCTAACTTTTGGATTACTTTAATTGGTTAACGAGATTCAATTGTCACTTTTTAAACCATCCACGACCCTTAAGTGGGATTTTTTTATTGTGACAACGGAACAGAAACCATGGAACCTCGGGTTCACAGACCGGATAAATGAACGCCATTATTTTGCAAGAATGATGTTTTTAGTGCTTCGCAATCGTTTATTTTAACTTCAGTCGTTTTTCTCCACCTAATGTAGCTTTCAACGCAGTCATGGGCATGTGTAACACTGTCTTCCTGACTTGGGCATTATTTCACTAACACGGCTGTATAAAAAATTTTCTGTCAACCCTCTTTCCCCTTCATTTGCTTATTTAAACCTCTGATAATAATTGCGGTCAACAAACGTCATATCTAGAGAGAGAGAGAGAGAGAGAGAGAGAGAGAAAGGGTGAATAATTTAACAGCCGCAAGTATATATATATACCCACTTCTGGCGAGGTCTTTGCCATAATTCCAGTGGGTTGGTGGTGATATGACAAACACAATAGTGACGAAACGTATATTATCGAATTACACGACGAATGATTGCGTTTGTTATGTAATTTTTCAATGTAAGGGAAAATAGTGACTTCTACTTTCTCCAGTTGACTTCTGTTGTAACCGGATATTGTGCTCAGTTACGTGAAGAAAATGGTACGCAGCGTCTTGTACTTTATTGTGTGATTGCTAAAAGTTCTTCACTTGAAAGACAAGCCAACTTGCTTTCCAGTGTAAGTAGGGAGAGCATTTTGTGTGTACGGTCTATATTGGGAACATAGACAATTATTTCGTACCGGTTTTATGGGAAAATAATCGATGGTAATGAAAAGCGCATCTTGAAGCAAAAATATGTATATAAACGTCACCCACGAGAAATTTGCCTCACAAATAAGACTGAGAAATCCGTTTTTCGTAAGGATGAAATTGTGAATTTCGGGTCTCATAATGATATCCGCATTTAAATATAGACGTTGATAAAGCTCCTAGCAGGAATTGTGGGGCGGTTTATTTCTAAGGTCTTAGAGTGAACAATAATTCAAATGTGATGCCGAAGAGGCTTTTCGTACATTACCATGGCTCTCATGGTTGGCTGTGATAGAACAACATACAAAGTATTAGTCGAGACAACAACCAATACTTTGGTATAAACAGCAACTGTAAGGTGACTTTTGTTTGTCGAGTATACACAACCTGAATTTATACTTAAGTTATATCAGTTCCATAAAAAGTTCAAGCTTATGGTCCCTCCCTGTTTATCCGTTTTTGCCACATTAGTAACAAACAAACTTAGCTTCTCAAGTGTGTAATGGGTGTGACACCGTCTGTGAATTCTAAGTGACAGTCACTTTGATACGAAGAAGAATGATATAAACTACTGTAAACATCTTGACCTAGGATAGCCAACCTGTGGAAAACACATTCTGGTAATTTGTAGCACATTACTGTACAAACAACGCAGTGGACCGGACACCATATTTTAACTTGCTAATCACGTACTGTGTCAACTCTGATAGAAATCAAACAGTACCACTGAGCCTGTTTGGGTCTTCTGCTAATGGCAGGCGGGGCTATTTCCAAATGGACGTGGTCATGTTTAAATGTCTCGTTGACAAAAACAAGGCGAGAGAGCATCGTATGTTTTATTTTTTTTTCTACGGATTAAACATAAAAAGCATTGGCCTTGTATCGTGAAAACTTTCACACTATACTAATTATAAAACTATACAACTGGTTCTAAATAACTTAATTCCAAACTCATAGTTGAGTTCCTTGCTTGTTAACAAATCACAGCGAAGTCTATTTTTTTATTTTCTGGCTATGTTGCAAGTAAAATAAATCGAGAACATTCACGAATAATAAAATTATTTATTGACTGTGGGTACAGCATAAACTCGTGTAGCTATTTACAACGTGTACAAAATTACTGAAGGATAGTGTTTATTAATCACCCGCTATCATATTAGTTATTTCTCCGGTTTGTGTGATCAGTAGTAAGTTTCAATTCTAATTTGAATATTGAAATGTCATTAGTTTTGAAACTGAAGATCGTACACCAAAATGGCTGAATGTTCCAATAAACATTGATAGAATGTCACTTATCAATAAGCCTGAGAGTAGTGTTGAATATTTGAAAAAAACAGCATTGTTGTGAGGCTTAAGTGGCCTTATTATATAGATAACGTTATACGAAGTATTCATTTCCGATTTGAAATGTGTGTGTGTGTTATAATAGCACGCGTGTAAACTTGTATAAGCAGTCTTAAAATAACAGTACATACAATAGAAAACGACGCCTTTCTGATGACGTATCAACGCCGTGAATATTGTGTGGCTTTAATTATACTCGTTTTTGTTTTTTTTTCTCTTTATTTATCCCACCTCAATGAGGGGGTATGAACAAAAAATACAACAAATAAAACAGAAATTATTGGATTAATATGGAATGAAAATTAGACAGATTACCATGCTGGACTTTACCACAAAGTGAATAAAAGTCAGTAAAAATTAAAAGTGGTAATTATGAACAGCAGGTAAACTACTAAAAATGACAATTTATACATATAAAACATTAGCAAGAAAAATGAAAAGACAGTTTAATTAAAGAAGAATAACTTATCTTAACAAAGGACATAAGTAATAACCCTGGGCACCTTGGTTTACCAAGGTACCAACATAAGAATACATATAATAAAATACATTTAACGAGATATGCAACAAACATCTATGATACTGGAGATAAACATATTTGCGTACACGTACTTTAAACATTGAACGTAAATGAATGTCCCTATAATTATACTCGTGCACTTTAATTACTTCTACTAAAGCTGTTTATTTTGTTTTAAACACTAAACAGATGAAGATAAAAAGATTTTTGAATGTCCAGTGTACACAACTTTTCTTCAGTTTATATTTGTATTGAATGTACCTTTGTTGATAAGGAACTGTCGTGAAGTCTGTTTCATTGTACCCATATGTACAATAACTGGGCTAGAAGTCAGCTGTAACCTTGCCGTGTGGGACTGTAGGGAAAGAATGTTAAAGGAATAGAAGTTCCAGTACTCTTTCGAAAACCCAGGCTTTCTAGACACCTGTGTAATTTTCCTGCCGTTGCTTTTAGTAGCAGTAACTCTCGCACTGGGCTCATTTTACGGTTTAGAAATGCGTCGCATGAGGTAGCCCCTATGGGCCCATTGAGCTAAATAAACTTTTCAGTACTTTGTTTTTAAATTTTGTGCACACTAGACAAAGTAAGAGCGTAGAATATGACTTGAAATGAAGGTTGAGAGAAAGATGACTCGCTGAACTGTGTAACAGTTGTGCGGTAGAATACTCGCAGATTTGTTACAGTTTTGCTATAGAATACTCGCTGGATTATGTAACAGTTGTGCGGTAGAATACTCGCTGAGTTGTGTAACAGTTGTGCGGTAGAATACTCGCTGGATTGTGTAACAGTTGTGCAGTAGAATACTCGCAGATTTGTTACAGTTTTGCGATAGAATACTCGCTGTATTATGTAACAGTTTTTCTGTAGAATACTCGTTGAGTTGTGTAACAGTTGTGCAGTAGAATACTCGCTGGATTGTGTAACAGTTGTGCGGTAGAATACTCGCAGATTTGTTACAGTTTTGCGATAGAATACTCGCTGGATTATGTAACAGTTGTGCGGTAGAATACTCGCTGAATTGTGTAACAGTTGTGCGGAAGATGACTAGTTCTTGATGACGAGAAACCCACTTCATATTCAGGTTAACCTTAACCTGGTCGAAACGTTGTTCTCTGTCTTATTAGTAAAAGTGCCCATACCAGTCTTGAAGTGTCAGTAGAATAATGAGATGGAAACAAGGATCTCAAAGTTATATTAATAACATTAGTTTGTGACTGAAAATTATTGTATCTTATTACTGATAGAAAACTGTTTGCTACTAGCGTTTTACTCTCCCAAAATTGTTGTCATTTTCTTTTCAGAGTTTTATTCCTTTATCACATGAGAGGGGGAAAGCAGGTGTAAATGTGGCCCAAAACTATAATTTACCGCCACACAGTGGGGTCAATAAATAAACGAGTGATAAAGGTAGAGATATAAGGTTTCGAAAACGCCCTTTGTGCTATAAAAATAGCAGAAGTTATAAAAGTAAATAAGAAATTTACAACAACTTGGCTATGAGAAACAGCAGGGTATGGAGAGATATAAACAGTGGAGTTTGAGATGTACAGGAAACAAAAGACAGGAGGAATAACGGGGGGGGGGCACATGGAAACGTTTGTCCTATGGGAACGTTTGTCCTTGGTTGTTATGGTCTATTAGAGGGTTAACAGAAAAATTTCATGAAACTGTAGGGTCCCGAGACTACTTGTTCGAGAAAGAAGAGGCGAGCTTCAGGTCCCATGCTTTATGGGTGTTGCATGTTGCGCAGCTGTCTAACTTACTTGGCACCCTACAACAGATGGGTGAAAGAATTATCTGTAAGCAATCTCCGTTAATCTTTCCGCCAAAGCGTTCTTCGAGGGTTCTATTAGTTTGAATTAGAAATGCTTTATTGTGTGTGTAATTTTAAAGAAATGTATGGGTTAGGGTTAATGTTTTCTTTCTTTTAATGCTAGTAGAATTTTGATGCATCTAATTATATTTCCTTTAAGTGTTCCGACGTTAAACGAAATAATCGGATCTTTTATTTCATTTGACTGGACACGGATTGGAAAAAGTTTCCAGATTCGTACAGTGAATGTTTAATGAGGTTTTATTTGTGATGTTGGTGCACAAGAGTATACATGTAACTCAGAGTCAAGAAACCATGTTACGGTTAGGGTTAACAAATATCTCATTGTCACAAGAGACTCCACTACGGTTAGGGTTAATTTCAAAAGAAATGTTGAGCAGTCGAATCATAAATAAGTATGAGAAAATAATTCCAGTTGAATCCGCAAGTGGGTCTAATATAACCGAATTTCTAAGTACCGTTCAAACACATTCGTTTTGAAATTCACAGTTGCATGGAACATTATCTCAAATGTTTCTGCGAGATTTCTGTCCCACCCCCTCTAGCGACGAAACTGCTCGTAAAGCAATTTGTCTTTCCTGGACTGTTTGCTTACTTTGTCATGCTTTTATTGCAATTACTTATCGTACCCTTCCGCTAACCAGCTGCATGGGAATGGTATATAATCCCTCCATGGAACGTCGGACCTAGTTTATGGTCAACAAAGGTGTGTACGACTAGAAACAGTAACAAGCACTTGTTGACCAACGTCTGACCCTTCAGTAGCCAGATTAGGTTATTTGCTCTAGTCCTATACTATAGCAAGTTGCACTCGACCTTTGAAATTACAAGAGCGTCGCATTATTTTCGTTGTCCCGCGTTCTTTAACAAATTAGAACAAAATGGTGGCTATTAAGGCTTGTGTGAGTTGCATCTGTTAATATTATTTTCATAAGTACTTGACTCTGCGATTATTTATTCTTCCCATATGGTTTAGTGGAAAGCTGGCGGCCTATAACGCTACAATTAATAGTTCGATCCCTAAGACGGGCACAGCACAGATATCCATTGCGCAACGTTGGGCTTAACGATAAACAAATGAATTCTGTGTATCCAGAGAAGTTCGTAAACATGATTCGTGACAGATTCGATCTCTGTCGCCGAGTGTCACGTTCAATGTAATGGCGTTCTCTAATAACGTGAAAGACATCCCCATTGACTCAGCGGTAAGCTTGGATATCATACGATGCCAAATAACCGTTCTGGGCACATTATAGTTAGCCCATTTTATAGCTGTACGTGGAAAAGTAGTAAAAAAAAGGCTAAAGGTAGAATTAAATAAAACAAACTTTATGTGCAGGAATTTGTGTACATTACAGATATTTATGTAACAGATACACATGATGTTTCCGAAATGGAAGTCCCCTGCTGGGACAGTGGTAAGTCTACAGATTTACGACGCTAAAATCAGGGGTACCATTTTTTTTTTGGTGAACACAGCAGATAGCCCGAAGTTGCTTTGCTGAGATTAAATACACGTACGCATGCCCGGCATAGCCAGGTGGTTAAGGCACACGACTTGTAATTCGAGGGTCGCACGAAACATGCTCGTCCTTTCAGCCGTGGGGCGTTATGTGTTACGGTCAATCCCACTATTCATCGGTAAAAGAGTAGCTCAATAGTTGATGATGGGTGGTGATGACCAGCTGACTTCCCTCTGGCCTTACACTGCAAAATTAGGGACGGCTAGCGCAGATAGCCCTCGTGTAGCTTTGCGCGAAATTAAAAAACAAACCCACCGAAATGGAAATCGGTAGTTTTTAATTAATCTGGTGTTTACGGTGTTTCTGTTGTTTTTTGCGCGCTTGTTTTATATGAAACCTTTGAACAGTGTCGTTTTGGAATTTTCACAAAAATATGCATAAGAGCTATCTGACTTCAGTCGTCTCTGGTTTTTAAATTATATGCTAAAGGAAAAAAGCAACTAGTTAACAGCACTCGTGGCCAATTCCAGTGCTATCCTTGTCTGACTGAGGATTTTATATTCATTATAGCGCAATCATGGCACCAAAATACTGATACCATTTTTCTAGCAACGGACAACGAATAATGAACCTTCGGATTCAAAGTTCGAGTATGTTATCCGCTAGTCCGTGCCGGTCCGACTTGTTGAACACATAACTATTGTTTCTATAAATTTGGTTTATTTTGAATTTCACGCAAAGCCCCACGAGGGCTATCTGCGCTAGTCGTCACCACCCACTGCCAACTCTTGGGCGACCCTCAGATTACGAGTCGAGTGCCTTAACCACCTGGTCATGCCAGGCCTAACTTCTATAAATTAAACAAACCTTGCAGGATTTGTGTTTGTGTGTGTGTGTGTTTACTGGTGAAAAAGCCACTGAACACTTACTAAAATGCTTTTAGAGCACAATAAGTGATCCGAGAACATCAATGTCGGTGCCTGTGTGGAAACTGTTTGTTCTGAAAGAATGAATTTGAATACTAAATGCCAATCAGTGATTGTTTGTAAAAGAGAAGTTTGTTATTACATGTTATCACGAACGATGCAATAGATTTTTTCTTGTTACCGAATAAGATATATCGATATATTTTATGTTTTTCGCTTTTGGCATTTCAGTAACCCCTAATAAAAAAAAAATTGATTGGTAAGTTTTCCACTCACGTAGCTAAAACGTGTAAAAAGTCAATTACTCAAATCTGATTTGACGCGAGATGTCTAAATAATATCAAATTATGTTCTAAACAAGTTATAAACACAAATAACACACAACATTAGAATAGATGATATGTCTAAATAATATCAAATTATGTTCATAGCAAGTTATAAACACAAATAACACAACATTAGAATAGATGCACAATTTTTTAACTCGGACTAATCTATAAATACTAGAAGGTTAACTCGACGTAATCATCAGAAGTAAAATATCAAGATATATTAATGCGTATGTGTATGTACATAAACTAATCAGTTTGTGCTTTCGTGTCACGCTTATATTTCTTAATGATCTACAATTTATATTATTGCTTGGCAACAAAACTAGCAACTGATATTGTTTTTAGGCCAACTGCAGTGTTTATTTTGAATTAATACACACTATGACATGTACCCCTGTAACTCGTTACATTGGTTAATTAGTATATACAATATACGTTTTTGTCTTCGTGTCACATTTGTTTTTGGTATAGGTCTACAATTTATATTGTTACTTAGCAACAAACTACCAACTGATATTGTTGTTAGGCCAACTGCAGTGTTTATTTTGAATTAATACACACTATGACATGTACCCCTGTAACTCGTTACATTGGTTAATTAGTATATACAATATACGTTTTTGTCTTCGTGTCACATTTGTTTTTGGTATAGGTCTACAATTTATATTGTTACTTAGCAACAAAACTACCAACTGATATTGTTGTTAGGCCAACTGCAGTGTTTATTTTGAATTAATACACACTATGACATGTACCCCTGTAACTCGTTACATTGGTTAATTAGTATATACAATATACGTTTTTGTCTTCGTGTCACATTTGTTTTTGGTATAGGTCTACAATTTATATTGTTACTTAGCAACAAAACTAGCAACTGATATTGTTGTTAGGCCAACTGCAGTGTTTATTTTGAATTAATACACACTATGACATGTACCCCTGTAACTCGTTACATTGGTTAATTAGTATATACAATATACGTTTTTGTCTTCGTGTCACATTTGTTTTTGGTATAGGTCTACAATTTATATTGTTACTTAGCAACAAAACTACCAACTGATATTGTTGTTAGGCCAACTGCAGTGTTTATTTTGAATTAATACACACTATGACATGTACCCCTGTAACTCGTTACATTGGTTAATTAGTATATACAATATACGTTTCTGTCTTCGTGTCACATTTCTTTTTGGTATACGTCTACAACTTATATTGTTACTTGGCAATAAAACTACAAACTGATATTGTTAACAGCTAGACCAACTGTAGTGTTTATTTTGAATGGTTAATATGCATGTTGATTTGTTAGAAAGATTTGTGTATATAACTTTGTTGATATAACAGCAAACTAGATTTATTCAGAAGTTATTTAGATTTATAATTGGTACTTTTTCTTTGGGAAGTTTTATGTACTTGGGCCTAGGGTAAAAGTTATTGTTCAAGCTAGGCGTGATTACAAAACATACTGTACTGTAGTCTCTCTCATACCATCGTGCTCAGTTAATTAACACTTAATTTATGTAATTATTAATATTTCTTCAATATTACACACTTTATTACATGTGAAAGTTCAAAGATTAATATAAACTAGAATGTTGTATCATATAACAGTATTGTTTGTTTTGGGAATTCGCACAAAGCTACTCGAGGGCTATCTGTCCTAGCCGTCCCTAATTTAGCAGTGTAAGACTAGAGGGAAGGCAGCTAGTCATCACCACCCACCGCCAACTCTTGGGCTACTCTTTTACCAACGAATAGTGGGTTTGACCGTCACATTATACACCCCCACGGCTGGGAGGGCGAACATGTTTAGCGCGACGCGGGCGCGAACCCGCGACCCTCGGATTACGAGTGCACGCCTTAACGCGCTCGGCCATGCCAGGCCCGTATAACCGTAAATAAAATGCTAAAAAAACAATTTCAATTAGGACGCATTTTAACACTATCAAAAACATGAAAACATTATCAATGTTGTGTGTGTGTAAATATTATGAATGAGACTTTTAACGCGACTGCAGTTGTTACTAGTTAATTTATAGCAACCTTTAGAGAGTTTATAACACCCGCTATGTGCTAGTGTATATATAATAGTCAAATGTCCTCTTACAGTCTGTATCTCCTTAAGGGTTGGTTAATTTTAGGAAAAAAAATACATATCAAAATGTTTATTTGAAGAGTATATAAAAGAGAAACTTTATTTTTTGCAATTCCTAAAATTTCTTATCGATACCAACATTAATCTGTTGGTATGTGCTGAATGAAAATAACAGAAATGCCCCTTGTTGTGATGGAATGCCACAAAAAATGGACGTTCTTCTTCAACTGATTGAAAGAAGTATTTTGAGAATAGGACCGTGAAAAGATGAAAATGTTTGAGAGTATATTTGTTGTTCGGTTCATATATATAATATTTCCATTTCCATGCCACTGTTCTATGCATGTATGATATTATTGTACCATGCCGAATAAATTGATTTTACTGTAATTGAAAACTTCCTCTTTGACATTTCTAGAAATGAAAACTGTCGAAAAGTACTCATTGAGGTAGCGGTCTTTTTTTGTGCTCAATTAAATGACAAGTAATAGTGACATCCAGCAGAAAAAAAGAAATCTCTATGGCTGCTTAACGAACCAGAGCGCTCTGTTTTGCTGGATACACCTTTTGCATCAAAACTCAAACTATTTTTGCCAAACATTAAGTCAATTTACTTTCGTTAATAAAAACAAGTAAAAAAAAAACTTAAAGCAATTATCCTTATGGAAATTATACTTAGAGTGACGAAAGGTGATTGTAAACTGCCCACTAGACAATCATATTGCATTACACTCTAATCCAAGGTGTTAGGTTAAATACACATTTTATATTTATTCATCACTGTTTTTAGGAAAATTGCTGTTGAATTGTTTCAACGAGCTTGTAGTGTGAAGTTTAAACCTTTTGTAGCGAGGTTATGTTCATTATTTTTGCAAGGCCCGGCATGGTCAAGCGTGTTAAGGCGCGCGACTCGTAATCTGAGGGTCGCGGGTTCGCATCCCTGTCGCGCCAAACATGCTCGCCCTTTCAGCCTTGGGAGCGTTAATGTGACGGTCAGTCCCACTATTCGTTGGTAAAAGAGAAGCACAAGAGTTTGTGGTGGGTGGTGAAGGCCTTCTGCCATCCTCTAGTCTTACACTGCTAAATTAGGGACGGCTAGCACAGATAGCCCTCGAGTAGCTTTGTGTGAAATTCAACAACAAACAAATAAACTATTTCTGCATAAGTTTTAAAAGAGGCCCTGCCTCGTCCTTACACACACATATCTGCGGAACCACCTTCTATTTTTAATAATTTACGATATTTTTATATTTTTTTTATTTCCAGAGATGCACAAATACTAATGGCTCTAACACCCCCTTGTGGAGCAAGTAGTACTGTTTTTTTTTCCATAATGTCCCATGTTGTGTTTTTATACATGCTTTATTTCTAACTCATTACTTAAGTTTTGCTAAACTGTATTTTAAATTACTTTTTGTCTGTCTACTCTAAGTACTTCCATCTTCACATTCGGGTTTATAAATTAGTTTTTCCTTTAACTTCATAATAACTAAAATTGTTTTATCTCATTTATCGGTTTAGGTATAGTTTATTATGTTTAATTTCGCTCAAAGCCACACGAGGGCCATCTGCGCTAGCCGTCCCTAATTTAACAGTGTAAGACAAGAGTGGTGGCAGCTATTCATCACCACCCACCGCCAACTCTTTTCCTCAACGAATGGCAGGATTGCCTGTAACATTATAACGCTTTCACGGCTGAAAGGGCGAGCATATTTGGTTTGACTGGGATTCGAACCCGTGAGCCTCAGATTACGAGTCGAGTGCCTTAACCACCTGGCCAACTGTTTTATTTAAAGCGTTTAAAAAACAATAAAAATTTTGCTCCGCATTTAAACGGCCCGGCATGGCTAAGTGGGTTAAGGCACTCAACTCGAAATCTGAGTGTCGCTGGTTCGAATCCCCGTCACACCAAACATGCTTGCTCTTTCAGCCATGGGGGGCGTTATAATTTTCGGTCAATCCCACTATTTGTTAGTAAAAGAGTAGCTCAAAAGTTAGCGGTGGGTGGTGTTGATTAGCTAGCTGCTTTCCCTCTAGTTTTACACTCCAAAATTGGGGATGGCTAGTGCAGATAGCCCTTATGTAGCTTTGTGCGAAATTAAAAACAAACCAGTTATTAAATCTCGAACGTATGACAAAATTTAACACTCCTTTTTAATGTTATGGTAATTATATTTTAAGGTAAATAAATTAGACTTTTAGAGAGGGAAAATCACCCTAAAAACTATTATAATAATTTATTAACTTTATTAGTAACCGAGAAGTTTGTTTTGGGCTTGAAAAAGAATGCTTGCTCGAAACGTCACCAAGTGAAGGAATTATTACAATAGTTTTTAAATAACTTTTGAAGTAATATGTAGGTGAAAAGTAACAATCATTTTATTAGTGGGTCTGGCTAAACGATTATAATGCATTGCTTCTTCAGTTGGTTACCGTTACGACACTGTCGGCTGTAAACCCAATAACATCTCACGAGTTTCGCACATCTTAGAGCAGTGGTGCACAAATATTTTGAGTCAGGGGCCACAAAAAAGTGAAGATTAAAATCGTTCCACAGTTGTTTCACACAAGATGGACATCACATTTACGAACACACAAATAACGATGACATCGAAGAGTTTGCACGTTATTCTAAGAAATGTTATGATACGTCAAAAGTCAGTGCGATGGATGGTGTTATATGTCATCTGCGAGCTTAGAAATGTCCGGTTTGATGTTTGACGTTGAAAGACGAAAGACTGCTTCCAGATGATCATTTGTCAGCTGATTGCTTGTTTGTTTTTGTTCAGTTTCATATGCGAGAAAGCCTGTTCGCAGCAGTACGTACTGCCAAACATCCTTATGTGGACAAGTGCGTTCTCTTTCAGATTAGCAGATGTATCAGGCAACGTTTTGTAGAAGTCAAGCAGACTGTTTTCTCAGTAAATAACACGCAGTTCATCAGATGCCTGGATATCAGTAAGTTCGAGCTGATATTCTGCTGACAAGTCATCCACTGACACACTGAACGGATCAGCGAGAAGTTTCATCAACAATCTGCATTGGTCAAAGTCATGAAACCGATATGGACTGAATCAAGGTGTCTAGCTTCCCAACATATACTTGTGTGTCAATGTCCTGATTCTTCTGTAGCTGTGACTGAAAAGTGGGAAAGTGCATGAAGTTGCCTGATGCTGCCTGAACAACTGCAACTTTGTCTTGAAAGCTGATATGTGATTTGCAAGCTGATTTTTGCCTTGGAACTTCAAATTCAGATGATTCAAGTATTGTGTCATGTCAACCATAAAGGTCAAATCAGCTTGCCATGCTGGATCAGTCATGGAAATCACTTCTGTCTCTTTGTTCTTGGTTCTGAGGAATTCTATCACCTCATCAATCAACTTCCAGAATCTTCTGAGCATCTTCCCTCAACTCAGCCAGCATACTTCACAGTGATACACAAGGTCACCATAGTCAAGAAGACTTCGAAACTGACGGCGATTGAGCTTTCGTGATTTGATGGAATTAATAGTTTTCGTCACTAATGCCATCAGTGCTTGAAAACCAAGTTCTTCACTGCACAGATTCTGTTGGTGAATAATGCAGTGCAACTTCACCAACTGTCTGTTCTGCTTTCCTCAATGATTCATCAACAGTGCTACCAGCCCGCTACTTTCTCCGGTCATGGCTGGTGCTCCATCACTTGTCACACTTACCAGTTTTGTGAAATCCAATGAAAATCTACTACACAGTCATACTGTCTCCTCGAATAGAGCAGACCCAGTTGTTTGACCCCTTATGAAACCCATGCCAATTTGTTCCTCTGTGATATCAAACGATGACGACACACCATGAAAAAAAAAAAACTAGTAGCTGTGCTGTTGAACTGATGTCAGTCGACTCGTCTGCTGCTAAAGAGAAGCCGACAAAGTTGGCTGCTTTATTTGTAAGCTGCCTCGTCACGTCTGTTGAGAGGTGTGAAATTATTCACTGAACTGTCGTACGATTCAAAGCCACATTCTGTAGTTTGCGAACTGCTTCTGGACACAACTTTCCCGATGTAGTAATCATACATTGCTTGACAAAATCACCATCAGTGAACGGTCGGCCAGATTTTGCTGTCATCAACGAAATATCGTAACTGACCTCACATGCTGCACCTAAATCTGCTGACTGCTTTGAGAAAACGTTCTGCTGGTGATTCATCGACCGCCACAGAGATTCAATTCGACTTGTTCGTTCATCGCCGACAACGTTGTGGAAATCTTTATGCTTCGACTCATAATGACGCTTTATATTGGATACCTTCGCCACTGCAACTGTCGAATGACACAGAAGACAAATCACGTTCTTCTGCTGTTGAACAAAACATTATTGCGCAGTCCAATCATAATGAAACTGTCGGTTTTCGTCATTAACTTTTCTTTTACGATTAGCTGCCATTTTTGTTACGAAATAATATCGAAATAGGGCTCGTAAGTAATCTCGAAGAACAATTTGAACACGAGATTTCGTAAATACGGAAATATTATGTCATTGCGCCAGTGATTAAATGCCTATAACGGGATTTGCTTATTAAATTTTCTTTATCGCTCGACACAAATTTGAAACCATCCAGTATCTAATCTGATGCATATTCTTCTATTGCACTTAATCTTTGCGCAGGCGCGAACTCTCAATGTTTGACTTTCCCATTGGACATCGCGGGCCGGACTTTGTGCAGCGCACTCTCAGAAATACGGTTTAGTCCTAAATTCATGGCTTGGCATGACCTAGTGGGTTAAAGCATTCGACTTGTAAACTGAGGGTCGCGGTTTCGAATCCCCGTCGCACATGCTCGCCCTTTCAGCCGTGGGGGCGTTATTATGCGACGGTCAATCCCACTATTCATTGGCAAAAAGAGTAGCTTAAGAGTTGGCGGCAGGTGATGACTACCTGCCTTTCCTCTAGTCTTACACTGCTAAATTAGGGACAGCTAGCGCAGATAACCCTCGTGTAGCTTTGCGCGTGGCCCGGCATGGCCAAGCGCGTTAAGGCGTGCGACTCGTAATCCGAGGATCGCTGGTTGGCATCCCCGTTGCGCCAAACATGCTCGCTCTCTCAGCTGTGGGGGCGTTATAATGTGACGGTCAATCCCACTATTTGTTGGTAAAAGAGTAGCCCAAGAGTTGGCGGTGGGTGGTGATGACTAGCTGCCTTCCCTCTAGTCTCACACTGCAAAATTAGGGACGGCTAGCACAGATGGCCCTCGAGTAGCTTTGTGCGAAATTCAAAAACAAAAAACAAGCTTTGCGCGACATTCAAAACAAACCAAACCTGAATCATATATTATGCTAACAATGTGAAATAATCTCTATAAGAACAGTATATTTAAAAATAATGAAATAAACATTCTTCTAATCCAAATACTGTTAATTAAAGTAGCATCAAAGAGTAGGTATAATGTATCTAAACTTAGGCGCCAGTTTGTATTTCTAAGTCGTGTCATACATTCAATATTCGTAGTTTTAAAAAGTTCAAGTGAAATTATGTCTGTAATTGAATAGAAACTTGCATTTTCAGGAGACATTAAAATCAGGTTTTACAAGTTTTGTCCTTAAACCTTGTGATGATACTTTTGAGATTTTTTTTGTCAGGTTCATTCTCATAAACGAACTTTGACAACTTAATATACATAGCGCTGCTTGTCGCCTTCTAACTTTTAATAGACTATAAAGAATTAATCTACTATTGCGAGGCTTCGCAGGTGCGAGTTACAAGCACCGCTAATTTGTTTGACACCAGTAGCCCGTGTGTGTATGTGTGGATTTTAGTGAAAAAGCAAATATTCTGTGTACATTACTGTCACGCTTAGGTCTTTCACTGAAGAAGTTTCATGAGAATACTTTTCAGGAGAAGAACACAACATTTGAAAGAATAGAGTCTTTAGTGGTCTTTCTGGAAGTACGAGAACAGGTACATTGGAAAGTTTAGAATATTAACTGGTTTCGACACTGTGCTTCAGTCTGACCATGGGCATTTCAATATCAAAGTGAAGGTTGTGATAACGAAAGAGAACTCTCCAACCCCAAAAACCGTTGCAATGAAACATGGCATGTCTCGTGGTACCGTTAACAGTATGTGGGCTTTGTGACTTTATTCTGCTGAAACGTGGTGTCTTGGAAGTCGGTGTTGAGGCTGTGGAAACTTTATTAGGGTGCTTGATCTAGTAACGAGCTGGCGGAAATCTTGTCTTCGAGTGATTGTGTGGATCATGGCCATTAGAACGAGCGCGACCGACGACAGTGGGAGTACACTGAAGGACATGTAACATAAGTATTGGTTATTATGACAGTATTATTACGTGTCATAATCTGTACAGATCTTTTAAGAACAGTATGGAAGTCAAGATATTCAAGGGCTAAGTTTGGTACTTATGAAAAACCATTTAGACAGGAATTCGAGGCCTCTTTAAATGCTTTTGAGTGTATTACCATTTGACGCACTTGTTAAGAGTGAAGAGTACATAGTCTATTTACTGCTATTTGTATCTGAGGTTTTCACTTAAGGCTTTTTTGATTTAGAAATAATGAATTATTCATCACAGATATCGCGTGTTTTTAAGGGGGAATTCATTTTGTATTTCACGATTTGTTTTCCTCTGTGGAACCACGTGGATGATATGTCTGTCCAAACCGAGTAGATGTGACTTTCCAAATTTGTTTGCTGCATCTACTGTCTTGAGTGAACAATCAATGTGTCGCCTCTTATTAGTATTATGTGTCAAGTAAATAAATATATAAAATTATGCGTATGTTTTTGTGTTTAGAAACCTGTTGTAATAATACTCA
This sequence comes from Carcinoscorpius rotundicauda, assembly GCA_011833715.1. Taxonomy (NCBI): domain Eukaryota; kingdom Metazoa; phylum Arthropoda; class Merostomata; order Xiphosura; family Limulidae; genus Carcinoscorpius; species Carcinoscorpius rotundicauda. Next base: position 79,568,765 of record CM022400.1, on the reverse strand, counting down.
GTTTTTCTGTCCTTATAATGCGCGTGCTCCTCACTACCTTGACGCTCACGCACTACTTTTTAATTTATTGTCAGTAGACCTCTTGTATAGCAATATGGTAAAATCTTATCGAAGTTTTTGTAAAGGTATAACGTTTCGTCTTAGAAAAATATAAATGTATAAGTTTAGCCTTAATTCAAGTAACGAAACGCATTCACAAATTACAGCGATTTTTTGCTACTGTTATCGAGCATAGACTGGACATTGTAAAGGCTTACCTAATATTAGGCCTAAGACAAGTGGACTGGTAGATTTCGGTGTCTGCAATTAGAATTCTTGTTTTTTATTATTCTAGATCCTGTATTGAAAGAAGTATTATAACAATAGAGAAGATAATTTGACTCCAAATGTTTTGTAGCTGTTTGATATATAGCTTAGGTGTGTATATATACACATGCATGAATGATTTGTGTGCGAGTATACGTACACAACTTGTGTGTGAATGTACATGTTTTTCTATGATTTATGTAGGTATATGTATATATGTTTCACGTTGTCTATTATTAAATAGAGCTAAATATTATACTATTGAGTGGTAAGATCTGTTTTCATAACCATCTGGAATTTTATAACACGTTTGCTAGCCTTACAATTACTTTATTTATTTGTATACCGTTCACTGTCACTTGGGGTCCGTCCTCATAATGCTGCGTCACATTAAATAATTTTAAGATTTTACCTGTCTCAGCGCTCCGTGTGAAAAATTCACAAAATAATTGGGTGAAATCAGTTTTTTTTTTTGTCAAAAATATTTGGGGATTTATAGCGTTAATTAGTGCAAATAATTTTGTTGCCAACAATATTTTTACTTCGACATTTGTGTTTGGCTGGTATTAATTAACATTAATGTCTGATAACAGCAAGTTACCTACGTAGATCAGAACTAGATTAATTCCACTAATAATTGTAGCTAGTTTAATATACGCTTCTTACGTTCGTATTAGAAAGAAAGGAATACATTGTTTTATCAGTTGGGGACCTTCCTGTTCGCAACATTTTCGGCAGTAAACCCAACAATGCCACACGAAGCTCGGCCTAGTTAGAAAATTTAACTGAGTTTTAAATCCACATATTAAGCAACCAATGGAAATTAGTTGTCTTTATTGTAGAGATACCATAATATTAAATGAAAAATAATTAAAATCGTTTCAGTCAACTGTTATTAGAGGCCCTGGAGTATTAAATATTACAGTTAAACAGTAACAAGAAATACTGTCAAGTACCAAGCATATTGTTTGTATAAAGACTAATCAAAATACCAAGTTTGTTGTTTTGAATGGAGATTAACCAAACGAACCTTAGTATGTTGTATAGATAGTTTTCCGTCGGTACCCGTCATGTTAGATTAAATATATAAATTAGTGGCTTAACGGTAGCTAACCTGGGCATCGATAAATATTCAATAATATTTTGGTCAAGCCGATAACTGGACTTCGGTATTGCTAAGTTTATAGGCACGAATTTTGACATAATCAATTAGTTAGGCGCTCTCACTAATAACGGAGTATTAATAAATGTCACTTTTCTCAGTAGTGCATGTTGATGCGTTTAAAGAGTGACCATTATGGCTGAAGACTCGTGTTTAAATTCGTTACTGGACACTGAGCAGTTTAGAAGGACAGACAGTAATAAAAAGGTAACTCTGTCCTATTCAACGCCACGTTACCCCTAGGGCCACACGAGTCACTTTCCCGTAGCGATGATTTATGAGAAGGTAATTAATCCTGAATTTTTCATGACGGCTTACTGGGGGAGGGGGTGGGGGGCACGGCGCGACCCAACAGGATGCGGTGTTGAGCCGCCGACCTGTTAAACTGCAAGATAGCAACATAGGTCTTGGTTATTTCGTTAAGGTGAGTGGCAAGGTATTCTGGTTTGGTGGTTTCTGATATTAAGTTTACTTTCGGAGATTACTTTTAGGGGGGTGGGGGTTGCGTGAGCCTGCAAGAAAAATCAATAGTGATGTGAGTTTTATAACTCATTGTTAAATTCTTGGATTCTGTTAAGAAGCGATCACGAAGAGGGTGTTTTCTTATACGTTCACCTACCTGAGTGATAGATTACGTTAAGGATGGGTGTAACTTGCCTCGTTTTAGGACACTTATGACAAGAAGGTTATTTTGGGTGTTTAAACAGACAGTTATGGTAGAATCTATAGAATATCACAGTCTTGAGGTAATAGCTTGATTTTCTATCATTTGAGCCTTCACGTAGTTTTTGTTTTACCTCACTTGAAGATAAAAACGCTGACGTGTGTGCCAGCTTTATTTTTGGCGCGTGGTTAATGTGTGATATTTAACGCTGCTTGAGCTGCTATTTTGCAACTTTCCAGAAATCTCTGTAATTTTCCGAATCTATTTTACTATATGGAACTATTCTCTCGTCACTTTAACGTGTCGTCGGTGAGTATTCTGCCTTTGGTCGCTTGTGTTGACTGACGAGTTTTTAAAACTTGCTAATTTGTAATCCGACTGTTACATTCTTCACTTGTAGTTTCTTCCGCCGACAATAAAGTCAGTTACGTACAAAAAACGACAACAAACGTCGTTGTTACGTTTCTCAAACTTGAAAGGTATTACTGTCACTTGTCTCCTTCCCCTTTTTAAACGGAAGTCTATAATAGGTGTATTTTATAAAACTCACCTACTGCATAATACAGACACACACACACGATTTCAGATTTTGCTAGTATGTCTGTGCGTTTATATCGGAAGACGACCAGTTGAAGACGACAAATGAACGGTTAAGGTGGACGTCGCTTATTGATTAATTTGCCCGACTGTCTCTTAAGTTCCGTGGTTCGATTCCTGTTATGACAGAGAAACATTGAAGGAATGAATGCGTTATAAGAGTGTCTGTCATATCCCATAATTCAGTTTTAAAATAGCTAGTGACGAATGCTGTTGGCTGAATTCCCCCTCTATCTAGTCTTATCACCTAAAGATTCGAAACGTCCAATGTGCAACTCTACGAAGTCGAACAAAGAAACGGAAAAAGAAAATATTCAGAACGAACTGATATCACGAGTTTTTAAATGGGGTTTTATTAAACTCTTCTGATACGTACGCTTATTTATTACTAATTCACGTGAGCTCGAACCCGCTGTTAAAAATTCATTTTATGGTGTATCGTGAGTATCAGTTAAAATTTATGAAACGTGGTTAACTCTGAACGTGCTAAAAATACTTCATTCACAAAAATAGAAACTGTTTTAGTTGTAGTTTAAATATTACAAGATGCACATTTGTTTTCTTATGTGAATATTTCTTTTATCTTATGAAGGATTTACACCAGAATATTTTAACATAAACAAATCTCGGTGAGTTTTATTCAAGCCTTTATTATAAATTGTCGTTTTTGTCGGTTTAATGACAGGTGTATGACGTGCCAAAATGATAAATTAATTTGTCTAGTACATACGAACGAGAAGCAGCCATGGAGAACGTGAGTTTCAGCGCTTTTATTTGGTAAAAGAGTAGTTACAGCTGTCTGTGTAGAGTTCACTCGAAGACCCAGTTACCGGTGAGGGCTATATATGCAGCGTGACTTGGAAGGTTGGTATGTGAAAGACTCTTGTCTCTCGCCCTTATTTGTCTGCAGTTGTGAAAATTCTTTTTCAAACAGACTGTGGCTTCAAGACTACTTTCTCTGTCTTCGAGGTTGCCCCTGGGGTTCTTTCTTACGATAGTGTTAATGAAAGAGGGATGACTACCCAGGAGGTTTTACGAGCGTGGGGTTAACGTGAAAAGTAACCATGGGAACCAGCCTACAGACACCGGTTTGTTTGATATGCGGAAGCGCCAGTGGTTTATTTACTTGCACTGTTAATGCTTAACTTTTTCTGTAAAAATTAGTATATTATGTTGGAACAACAACGCCCGCGATTGGAAGAGACGTAGCTGTCCGCATAATTCTACGTTATGAGCATATGTGTAACGTAATTTTCGAGAACTGTAAAAGAAGATGTCACAATGATGGAATTATGCGCAGTTTATGGGAAACGTTTCAGAAGCGCCACATGGTGGCCACGAACCGGTGCTCAGATTTATCACGACTGTGTCTACGTAAATTGTTTTGACTGTATGTAACTTACTGACGTACGTGTTATTTGCGTTTCGTACATTGGACTTTGCATAAACGCAATGTATTTCGTCTTCTCTTAACGGTACGCGCAGCAGTGTTCTTACTTGACACGTAGTTCCAAGATCAGGTTCTGGACTGTGGTTCTATAACGTAAAATTGTACAGACACCATTTATATGAATAATGAATTTTTACAGATCTCACGATCATGTACACGTTGCTCAGCAAAACTGTTTTTAAACATGTTACACTCAACCGAGTAAATCTGTTAACAAGCGACTCTCGTTACACATATTTCATCACGAGTATGGGTGGAAGTTCAAATTTTGCACCTTCCAACTGCTAGATTATTGAAATCATCACGAGACACAGTACGTGCACTAATATTCTTTTTTCGTATTCATACGCCTGATCGTATCACACTCCTCGTATAGGAAGATAAAAATGAATTCCTGAAACTGTCTTGTTCTAGATTGTACCATATTGGAATGTTACACATTGTTGGTTCTGCTACCTTCAGCCTTCTTGTATCTCGCTCTCTTCACCACCCTCCACCCGTTTTTCTTTCTTTTTTTCTTGTAAGATTTATAAACAGATCCATAGACAGAGTTAAAGTAGGCTCCCCGTGGCTCGTCGATTATAGAAAATGTTGCGTTTCAGCACACTCAGGTAATTAAAACCATCTGTTATAACCGCTCATCTTGTGAACTGAGATGTGACTACAACCCCCTCGTGATAATACAAGTAAAACATCCCGAATACTTTCCCTCGGATTGTTCTGTTTTTGCTACTTGTATTCACGTGGTTCGGTAAGTTAGGTTTGTCCAGAGGTTGACTGCTTGTGATGAGGAAACGTACTGTAGTTAAGATGAATGTAACCCCCCCTTCAGTCGGACTGTAGTATCGACCTTTTACACGCTGTGCACGAGGCATCTGACTAGAAATTGTTGATTATGTATGACATAGGTTAATAATGAGGGTTAACAAGATTTGTGAAACAAAAAACAGTTTGGTATGTGAATTAAAAAGCTGTCTGTGTGCTATAAGAACACGTGGGTGAAAGTAAAGAAAAAAATCTTTGTCACTACGTTTGGTACAGTTTTTACGAAAGCTTGGTTATATATTATTTTATTTTTAAATAAAGGAACAACACTGCAAGAGTTCGGTTGTTGTGAAGTTAAATAAAATTATAGTAACTCCCACCTAAAGTGTATGACACTAGTGGCTCTACATAGGTGTCGCTAACATCAACCTCGTTTGGTTCCGTTTTAGAAGTCGATATGATAACTGTCTGTTATCGACTTACATGGACTTGTGATGGTTAACATGGTTTTTCGACAGATTTTTGGATTATAAATGTGTTGCGCGTTGCGCAGTTTGAAAGTTAAAAATAAATCATATCATACTGTACATTAAGCCTGTATTCAGTAATTGTTGTTTTTCTTTTCGTGGAGGATTTTTGTTTTCGAAATAAAAACGTCATTGAAACACACAAAAACACCCGACCGTGTCGCCACTGTGTAGACACACGGTGAAAGATTAATAACCTCTCCCGACATGTTCCATTTGTCATATATGTATAACTTGTAGCTACACTGTTCACTATGGCTAGCTTTACGTTATGAATAGACGAACCGATGATAACAAAAGTTGTGACCGTTAAGTGTCACGGGTACACTATGAAACAAAAGTTGTGACCGTAAAGTGTCACGGGTACACTATGAAACAAAAGTTGTGACCGTAAAGTGCCACGGGTACACTATGAAACAAAAGTTGTGACCGTAAAGTGTCACGGGTACACTATGAAACAAAAGTTGTGACCGTAAAGTGTCACGGGTACACTATGAAACAAAAGTTGTGACCGAAAAGTGTCACGGGTACACTATGAAACAAAAGTTGTGACCGTAAAGTGTCACGGGTACACTATGAAACAAAAGTTGTGACCGTAAAGTGTCACGGGTACACTATGAAACAAAAGTTGTGACCGTAAAGTGTCACGGGTACACTATGAAACAAAAGTTGTGACCGAAAAGTGTCACGGGTACACTATGAAACAAAAGTTGTGACCGTAAAGTGTCACGGGTACACTATGAAACAAAAGTTGTGACCGTAAAGTGTCACGGGTACACTATGAAACAAAAGTTGTGACCGTTAAGGTCACGGGTACACTATGAAACAAAGTTGTGACCGTTAAGTGTCACGGGTACACTATGAAACAAAAGTTGTGACCGTAAAGTGTCACGGGTACAGGGGTGTGACACAAACAAAAGTTGTGACCGAAAGTGTCACGGGTACACTATGAAACAAAAGTTGTGACCGAAAGTGTCACGGGTACACTATGAAACAAAAGTTGTGACCGTGTGTGTCACGGGTACACTATGAAACAAAAGTTGTGACCGTAAAGTGTCACGGGTACACTATGAAACAAAAGTTGTGACCGTAAAGTGTCACGGGTACACTATGAAACAAAAGTTGTGACCGTAAAGTGTCACGGGTACACTATGAAACAAAAGTTGTGACCGTAAAGTGTCACGGGTACACTATGAAACAAAAGTTGTGACCGTAAAGTGTCACGGGTACACTATGAAACAAAAGTTGTGACCGAAAAGTGTCACGGGTACACTATGAAACAAAGGTTGTGACCGTAAAGTGTCACGGGTACACTTTGAAACAAAAGTTGTGACTTATCGTTGTGCTAGTTCTCTCGAATAAATAAATGTATTTCTATTTGTATTCCGTTCCTGAGGTGTTATTGTTTCTAATATATCTCATTACTTTTACTAAACGACTATTAAGGTTGCAAGATGTATTTTAAGTTATTAATTGGTCAAAATCTTCTCCGAATTGCTCTTCAAATAATTACGTTATGTTTGATTTCTTCGCAGTACGGAATGGCTACTCCTGTGTTCCTGTTGCACTGGCTGAAGGACTTGACATCAAAATGAACACAGCTGTCAAACAGATCCGATACTTATCTCAAGGTAAGTTCAACCATTCCTTGCGCTTCGGACCAGGCACTCGTAATCCGAGGGTCGCGGGTTTAAATCCCTGTCACAACAAACATATTCGTCCTATCAGCCGTGGGGGCGTTATAATGTTTCGGTCAATCCCACTATTCGTTGGTAAAAGAGTAGCCCAAGAGTTGGCGGTGGGTGGTGATAACTAGGTGCCTTCCCTCTAGTCTTACACTGCTAAATTAAGAACAGCTAGCGCAGATAGCCCTCGAGTAGCTTTGCGCGAAATTCAAAACAAACAAAAGCTTATGCTTCGATGTGTGGCTTGAGTGACATATTAACGCTTTTAGGTTACTTGTTATTTAAAATATTGCGATCATTTTTCCTATGTGTATTTTCCACGCATGACTACAGTTTGTTGATATTTAAACATAAGAATGATTAGTCATGTCCTTCTGTAGGTCAGCGGTAAGTCTATGAACTTACAACGCTGAAATCCGAAATTCTGTTTCCCACGGTGGACGCAGCAAATAGTCCCGTGTGACTTTGTTTGGACTAAACAAACAGTCAGTCGCGGTGTGTGTTTGTCCAGGAATAACATTATACGGTTATTTGCTAATTCGTTTTGAAAGCATCATTCGAATTGAAGAACATTTGCCCAGAAATGTAGTTAAAACTGTGCACATGTTAATGCCTTACATTTGTAACAAAAACTGTTAAACTCTAAACAAAACTGGGAATAAACTTATGAAAAAGCTATGAATGATTGGGAAAGCGATTATTCTGATGGAACTTGAACTCTGACCTTTTACAAAGAAAGTCGCACCTAGACGTCATTAAGTTTTATTAATTGTAATAAGGCTAACTCACACTGTACACACAGCCAAAATAAGTACAACTTGAAAGTATTTCGAGTGCTTCTCGCTCACCAGATCACACAATTTGTTCTGTGCCTTACATTATAGCGTAATCACCAGAGACATTTCCTGTGGATGAATCTCACAGTAGTCTCACGGGCGACGTTTCGCTTACTTAGAGTTTCCCTTCGTTCACTGTAGAGTTCTTAGAGTTAAGCATACTTTTCTGGACATTAAGCCGCAAATGGCCAGAATGTCGCCAGCAGACACTTTAACTGCAGGAAATAACTTTAGCAATAATATTTTGTGTTGTTTATTAACAGTTTAACTTGGAATGCTAAGTAAACTTAGCACCGTATTTCTTGCAACCCTGACTAGCGGCGAGATTTGGAACATTGTTTCACATTTATTCCGTTTACGCAATACCCATGTATAATCCATTGGGATCTTTGGCAGACGGCGAGTCTTACAGTACAATTGACCCAGTTGTTACTGATTCTCCCAAGTGTTTGTTTTTAATTTTGCGCATAACTACACGAGGGCTATTTACGGTATCCGTCCCGAATTTAACAGTATAAGACTAGAGGGAAGGCAGTTAGTCAGTATCACCCACCGCCAACTCTTGGGCTACTCTTTTACCAAGTAAAGAATTAACCAAAAATGAATAGCTTGAAGAGAAAGGTGAAGTACTCTTCTTTATGTCGGCGTGTCTTAAAGAAGTAACGACTTGAGGATAACACAAAAACTGAAACGTCAAATCATAGAAGTGGATGTGACCGTACAGGTCACACATGCGAGATACAGCAGTCTGCAGTAGCTGTAAGAAATGAAGATTTCGCGAGTAATTCCGTGGTTAGGGCTCTTGACTCGCAATCCAAGGATCACGGGTTCCACCAAACATGCTCGCCCTTTCAACCGTGTGGGCGTCAGAAAGATAGGTTAATTCCACTATTCGTTGGTAAAAGAGTAGCCCAAGAATTGCCGGTGGGTGGTGATGACAAGCTGCCTTCCCTCTAATCTTAAACTGCTAAATTAGGAACAGTCAACGCAGATAGCTCTCGTGTTGCTTTTTGCGAAATTTAACAAGCAATGCATTTTATATGTGCCATTTTTTCAAAAAAAATAAATGTAGTTAACAAATATAAATTGGTCATAAATTACCAGAAATCACTGATGTTTTACAGAAGGGATGAACAGCGGCGTCACAAGCCCTAATGTTTAATAGTTTATAATGATCACAGCTATCAGTTTTTGAGACCGATCTGGAACCACTTTATAAGACTGTTAATTTCCAGTCTCTCAAGGAAGAATCAGTGAGTTTTAACTTGTGAGTGATTTTCTAACGACACCATGGAGTTTGGGTGTTTTTTTTTTCACAACAGAACTAACGTACGATCTGTGCCGATGTTTTCCATCACTGCTATCTTGAGTAATGTACTTGGTAAGGAGTTTTGATTTCTAGGACATGTGAATATGCATATTACAGCTAGGCACATTAGTTCTATCTGTATATAGTCATTTAAAGCATTCATAAAAATAATATTAACAGCAGCTGACAATTTCAAAAACGGTTTCTCGAACCCGAAGCCCCCTTTAGTCAACCCTGGTGTATCAGTTATGTCCTCTCAACATTTGACACAAACGTCAGGTAGTGTAATATTTAGTTAACTATTCCTGTCTGGATTTGTTGGGAATTCACTGAAAGTCACCAGTAGTAACAAGTTTACAAATAATCCATCAAAATATGTTTCAAACAAAATTTTGCTTCGAGATCGTAAAACAGAAATATCCAAGTTTAGAAAACTGTACCTTACCCTTAGGTCATTACAAATTCTAGTTGTGAATTTCACACGAAACTAATGTAGCGATGATAAACTAGAACAAAGGTGCCTAGTTAACAACGCCCACCACCAACATTTGGGCTACTCTTTTGCTGACGAATGATGGAATTTACTATACATCATAACGTCCCCTCAGCTAAAGGCGAGAATGTTCGCTAAGGAGTATTCCAACCCTCTATCCATATATGGCGTGTCATGCTCTTCAACCACTCGACCAAGCCACATATAAGCAATATTATTAGCTCGGTAAACAAAACAGCACCGCAAGCTTAGACTTCGCGATAGTTTAAAATATTTTATTATTTGATCTATTTTAGAGTACCTGTCGATTAGGGCAAGACTGTAAAGACAGGGTGACACTTTGTTGTAGCAATATTGAACATGCTAACTGTTAGAAAAGTACCCTGACACTAAGAAATTCGAAAGGACGATTAGTGTAAGCAGTGGTTTGTATGTTTGTTTAGAATTAAGCACAGAGCTACTCAGTGAGCTATCTGTGCTCTGCCCACCACGGGTATCGAAACCCAGTTTTTAGCGTGTAAGTCCGCAGACATACCACTGTGCCACTGGGGGGCTTGTATGTTTAGAGAAATCTGCCTTTGGGGGTTGTTCTAAAGTGTTGTTTCGTATGTTTCGTACAACCTTGTGAACCGCATTGTCTCTTTCTACTGTCCCGCTCAGCTAGTAATGTTAACACGAATACCTGTCATTGTTGTTGGTCCTCAAATAAATTTAAAGACAGAAATGTAAAACAAATCTTGTTTTCGAGCGCAGATTGTGATCACTGTATACTTAAACAATACGTTCTGCGTCAGTTGCGTGCTGACCACAGTCGAGGTTGGTATGTTTTCACCTCGATTTTCGATGTTTTACGTGTTGTTGTTTGTTTAATTCTGGGTATTTTTTTTACAAACGTTTTATCATCACCATATCAGTTTGTCTGTGTCTTTATTTTATGTGTCGCTTAATCATTTGATATATACATCTGAACTAACACGTGAGATTTAAGATCGTTTATCAGAAAATAACTACAAATACCCTTTGGATGTTCGTGGTGAGTGAATTGCAAATAGCTCATTGTGCAGCGATGCACCTAACAACAAACATACACAAAATCAACTTTAATTTAGTGGCTGGATTATCATTATAACGGGTACACTTAAGACAAGTTGTAATAAATATTCTGACTCGTAATCCGATGGTTACGGGTTCGAATCTCCGTCGCACCAAACTTGCTCGACATTTCAGCCGTTGGGGCGGTATTATTGGACTATCAATCCCACTATTCGTTAGTAAAAGAGTTGGGTGGTGATGACTAGCTGCCTTTTCTCTTGTCTTATACGGCTATCGCAGATAGCCCTCGTGTCGCTTTGCGCGAAATTCAAAAACTAAACAAATACATAATCGTAAAACTGATGATTGGTTTGTTTTGAATAGATGACATGTTTCAGTTTGACAATGATATATTTGTTTGATGAAGAAGATGACGTGTTTCAGTTTGCAATGATATATCTGTTTAATGAAGGATATAACGTGTTTCAGTTTGAAACTTATCCATCTATTTGATGAAGGAGATGACGTGTTTCAGTTTGAAACTTATCCATCTATTTGATGAAGGAGATGACGTGTTTCAGTTTGAAACTTATCCATCTTTTTGATGAAGTAGGTGACGTGATAAGCTAATTTGGCTCTTTGCAACGGGAAAACCGGTGGTTTATTAAACATTCTTCTTGAGTTCAATGTATAAGATTCGTTGATGTTAACGTGTTGACAGTCTATTGAACTGTCCCAACAGTAAACATGCTAGTATCAGTTGACTGAACGTCGATACTGTCGTCAACGTCCATGTTCTTAGCACCAGTATTTCAATCTAATATTTTCACAACAGTTTATTTTAAGAACCCAGAGAAATGCTTCTTATTTCAATTAGCCTACAAAATGAATAGTCAAGTTTCTCTGCAGTTGTGGAGTTGAAAGAAGATAATTTGATGTTATGGAATGGCCGCGTCGATCACCGGATATCAATCTGATTGAAAAATTTATGAACTGTGTTAAACCGATTAACAAAGGATAGCAAGCCAAACACAGAAGATGAATTTTTCGAAGGACTCAAAGAACGATGACAGTCAGTCACTCAGGATCATCTGTACAAACACGTTGAAAGCATGTCATGTTGATGTGAAGCAGTACTGAAACACAAGTGATTGGTTACTAAATACTAACTTGTGAAACTGGTTTGTGTTATCTTGAGATTCATTTGACTGATCATTTTGTAGGCTAATTGGAATAAAGAGATGTAAGAATCTACAGCAGGTGTCCAACAATTTTTATGAAAAAACGTAACAAAAACATAAAATGTTCGGGTGTGTTCGATATTCAGTGTTAAAACTAGGATTTGGAATCATATTTATCTACTATCTAATAAAGGATATAAAAATTATAAAATTTTCAAGGAGGACACACTTTTGTCCATTCCTTGTATATATATGAGCAAATTTGAAATCAGTCTAATTTTACTTCTGTAAGAACCATGTTCTAAGTCATGTAATGAATCTATAAACAGATAACAGTTTAGTCCTCGCCAAGGTAAATAACGAATGGGAATCAGACATGAAGTTGAGAACCGTGATCTAAGTAACGTGTTGAATCTATAAACAGATGACAGTTTAGTCCTCGCCAAGATAAATAACGAATGAGAATCAGACATGAAGTTAAGAACCGTAATCTAAGCGACGTGTTGAATCTATAAACAGATGACAATTTAGTCCTTGCAAAAATAAATAACGAGCGGGAATCACGCATGAAGTTGTCTGTTGATCAGTGACGTAAGAAGGCCTGCAACCGTAAGGCTAAGTTCCGAAGAAGATAAATAATACCTGTTAATTGCGGTTCCTAAATGTTTGGCTTGAATTTCGCGCAGAGCTACACGAGGGCTATCTGCGCTAGCTGTACCACCGCCAACTCTAGAGCTTCTCTTTTACCAACGAATAGTGGGACTGACTGTCACATTATAACGCTTCCACGGCTAGAAGGGTGAGCACGTTTGGTGCGACGGGGATTCGAAACCTTAAATTACGAATCGAGCCCCTTAACCACCTGGCCGTGTCGGGCCGTTTTCAAATGTTAACCGAAGGACGAAATTTGGAAAATGTAGGAGTAACAAATCCAGTTTGGAGTAATGTTTGGTCAGCTGTATATAGCGAAAATCTGGATTTCAATCCATGATGGAATTGAATTCGTTTCAAAGCTCCAACTGCCCAAATTAAAATGTGAAACTTATCTCCTAAATAAGCGTTTAAAGCTCCATTTTATTGTAAATTTTGGATGAGACACCACGTGTTAAAAAGTTCTAAAAACAAACTGGCCGGAAGGTAAATTAGAATTGCAAAGTGCTTCGTTTGGAACGTTGAAAAAAGAAAAAAAAAACTTATTTCGCGAAGATTTAAATACCATTGAAACTCATTAAATATATTTAGCAAGGCCTTTGTGTTTTACTAATGTTATAAATTAACTTGTAAAAAACGACATATATGTGTGCTTACCTAATGCGTGAGATATTTAATTCAATTTTCACTTACTTTTAAGCACGTGCGTTTCTCTAAGTTGACTATTTTACGAGAGAGTTCAGCCTTTGTCGCTGTTTCGTGTCGTTAATCAAGTTACATGTAACCGTACTAATTAAATTTTGTTTCTTTCTGCTCTTTACTGAATGGTATTAATGTAATAATATAATTCTTATATTGTTATGCCACTCGAAACATTGGGTTACTGGTGAAATTTTAACTACAGGGTGTCCCCTCTACACACACACATTAAAAGGGCCGAGCATGCTGGGATATGGTTGTGCGGGTTCGCGTCTTGTCATCGTTCGGTGACTGTGGGCACTTCATGAGAGTGGTGAGAGTTGGCGGCGAGTGCTTTTAACCAGCTACCTCCCCTATAGTCCTATCGGTTCATACAGACCGTGAGTATTTTTAAGCGAACATGCAAGACCCCGGTTTAACATTACTTGTCCTAATCAGACACACGACACTGAAACATTATAAATCCCTAACTCTTCAGATCAACTTTGTATGAACTGTTTGTCATCAGTTTTAGATTGGTACTTGAAATAACATACTAACCAGTGCGGGGGATATCAAGGAACTAGATGCTGGGGGGGGGGGCACATGTCCCCAGTAAGTTCTGAACAACCGTCTGTGTAAAACATAGTTAAACTTGTTGGTACTATGTCGTTATTTGTCCCCCGCTAGTACAGCTGTATGTCTCCGGATTTACAATGCTAAAATCAGGGGCTCGATTCCTCTCGGTAGGCTGAGCAGATAGCCTGATGGGACTTTGTTATAAAAACAAGAACAAATGTCGTTATTTTAAAATCAAAGAAATATCATGAACGGTAGCATTATATTTGTCTGGTTTAAACACAAAATATACATTAACTTTTGTATGCAAAAACGGCTGTTCTGGGCCCAGAAAAGCCGTTTTTGCATACAAAAGTTCTCAACAAGTGGGTTTCTCGACATCACTGATACATTAACTTTCATTCCCGACTGAAACAAGACAGTAACTAATGTTCATTTATAAAATAAACCTTTAGTCAACTGTGCTGTGGGTTATTAATACTTCATTTTGTTAAGATTTGTCTGTTGAAGAATGGGGGGGAAATATTCTGGGGTTGAATACATTCCGATGTTATTTGTTGTTTATTAGTAAATCCAGATAATGATGTCGTTTTCAGATAATCGTACATGTATACATTTATCTATGCATTATAAGAATCTCTTAGATGTATAACCCCGTCGCATCAAGCATGTTCGCCCCTTTCAGCCCTGGATACATTATAACATTAGTAATGGTCAATCTTACGCAATTTATTGCTCTAAAAAGGAGGTGATGGCGAGCCAGCTTTCTCTCAGTCTTTCACTGTTGAATTAGAAACGGGTGACGGAGATAGAGCTCGTGTAGCTTTGCGCGAAGTTGTAAATAAATGTAAATGGATTGTTTTTTTGCGAGATGTTAAAGTACATCATATGTTATTTTCTCGGTTGCATTTAAATATGGGTATTAAGAGTGTGGTCAATGGAACTTGGGCAATATAACTGAAAAAAAAAATGTCGTAACTTGGGCTCACATCACCCCCAATAGAAAAGGGTATATGACCCTGGGTATAGATAGAAGTACTCAGACTTCATGGTGGGTATGAAGGGGTAGCACATTTAATAATTCACAGACTTTGAAACACCTTTCACAATGTGCCGCATAAAACCTATGATTTTTAGTGTACTTCTGGTAAAATTTAGTTTCCCTGGAGTAAGTTGTCTGTGAAGATATAATTAACTCAATTAGCCGTCCTTATCTAACCATCTAATATGTTATACAGGATAATGGTACAGATATGTATATTTCTCTATCAGCGTTCACAAGCACGTGTTTAATATATCGACACGCCAACAGTACTGAGTTATTTATTCATCAAAACCCAAAGGACCATGCGTTATCGTTTTAGATTCTTCCAGTGGCTCACCAGCTGAAGTTTTGAAAGCTAAACCTCGGGTTTCGATACCCACTGTGGGCATGGGCACATCTCAGATAGCCCATTGTGTAGATTTGTTGTTAAAAAAGAAAAAAAAGTCACTAATGTGTTATTTGTTCGGTTATTATCTCACTGCACGTGGATGAATAGAACGTGAAAGTCTCAATAAAATACCACCTGGTGGGTCGGACAGGAAGTTCACTAACAACGCAAAAATCGGGTGTTAGATTTTGTGCAGTGGAGATAGCCTGTGGTGGACTTAAGACAAACAAAATGAAATATACAAAGACAACAATTGAAGACGTATATTGATTTATGGTCATAATGTGGATGGTAGGCCTGGCTTTGTGAAAGCAAAAGAAACGTAAACTTTTCTTTTTTCCTTTCTTGGCTTTGTGTGGCCTGGTGGGTTAAGGCCTCGACTCGTAATCTGAGGATCACAGATTTGAATCCCCGTCACACCAAACTTGTTCACCCTTTCAGCCGTGGAGGCGTTATAATGTGATGGTCAATCCCACTATTTGTTGGTAAAAGAGTAACCCAAGAGTTGGTGGTGGGTGGTGATGACTAGCTGCCTTCCCTCTAATTTTAAACTACTAAATTAAGGACGGCTAGCGCAGATAGCTCTCGTGTAGCTTTGCGCGAAATAAAAACAAAAACTTTCTTTGTTGAAAAAATACAAAATAAACCTCGCTTTTGAAAACAGACTTGTTCATAGTTATTTCGTACTTATTTTAACCACTTTTAGGCTTACATTTTGTATAATAGTAATCAGGACGGATGGAAAATTACGATTGATAACAGCCATTTTTCTTTAGGCTTACATTTTGTGTGATAGTAATCAGAACAGATTGAACATTACGATTAATAACAGTCATTTTTCTTCACCAGGAGTTGAAGTTCTTGCTTATAATACCCGTACAAATGCTGGACTGATGAGTTTCAAGGGTGATGCTGTATTGTGTACCCTCCCTTTGGGGGTCCTCAAGCAAGCTGTTCAAGGAAACCAGTCGGTATTGAATACAGTTCAGTTTGTTCCTCCACTGCCGGACTGGAAAGTGGCCGCCATTCAGAGATTGGGATTTGGTAACCTTAACAAGGTAAGTAGCTAACTTATGGCTTTGAAATCTCCAAACGCATGACCCAATCACTTGCTTATTGCAAAGAAGCTCTTACGTTATGTTTTTAATGCGTCTCCAAGTGCATAATTTATAATCTTTGGTTGTCGCCACACAAATATTGAGATACTGGTTGTTATGGGACTTTTTCTGAAGTGTGCTTAGATGTGGTTGTTGGTGCTTTGTGAAGATTTTTATGTGCACTTTATTGTTAGAATCATAATATGGTTAAAATGATAAATCACAGTCTAACTGTGCAGAATATAAAAGTACGCTACGCAGACTTATACTAGAATATTGTTTGAAATTTAAATATTTTGGTTTGTATATATTAAATAAACATTGTTTTGTTATTTTGCTTGGTCTTCACCACAACCAAAGATCAAATCTAACAAACCGCTAGTAGCTAAAGAACTGATGAAAGTAAACATGCTGTAACCGAATCATTTCAGACAAAATATTTAAGTGTTCCAACTGAGACCCATATCCACAACTAGGGGACTGTAAGTTCGTGTGGCCCTGAGTCTAAACTAGTCGTGTAATATATTTGGGAGATATATGAGTTATTAAAGGATCTTCATTGTGTATTAAGGTTGAAACGTGTATCACTACTCTCTCGTGAAAATAATATACTATCATTATTAAATTCTTCTTATTAAAAAATAATAGTCAGATTTGATACATTACTTCTGACACCAAACATTGACCCGGGATGGCCAAGCACGTTAAGAAGTTCGACTCGTAATCCGAGGGTCGCGGGTTCGAATCCCGGTCGCACCAAACATACTCGCCCTCCCAGCAATGTGGCCGTAATAATGTCACGGTCTATCCCACTATTCGTTGGTAAAAGAGTAGCCCAAGAGTTGGCGGTGGGTGGTGATGACTAGCTGCCTTCCCTCTATTCTTACACTGCTAAATTAAGGACAGCTAGCGCAGATAGCCCTCGAGTGGCTTTGTACGAAATTCAAAAACAAACAAACAGACAGCAAACAATTTTTTTTTCCTGAAACTGAATACAAATAAAAAATTCAGCAACTTGGACATATCCTTACAATACAACGACCATTGCTTGTTGATAACAGCCATTTTTCTTTAGACTTATAATCTACTAGTACTCTAGTAGGTAGTAAATATGCCAATGGGTTATCGTCAATTTTTTTATGTTTATTTTTTTACACACACACACACATATATATTACTGTGAACCAAGGTGTTCATGTGTTTATCTGAGCGTTCGTCTGTTTCCCGTTTGAAAAGTTGTGTACGCAGGCAAACCTCACATTCACTTTTGTACTGCCAATAGAACAGAAATTAATAACGATGTATCACAAGCAGAATATTCTACAATAAATTATTAGGAGATAATTACAGTATCAATCATGTTTCAAAATGTGACGTTTGTTTTGTTATTGAATTTAGCTCAATGCTACACGAGAGCTATCTGCGCTAGCCGTCTCTAATTTAACAGGGAAGGCAGTTAGTCATTACCACCCACCGCCGATTCTTGGGCTGCTATTTTACCAACTAATAGTGGAATTGACCGTCACAATATAACGTCCCTACGGTTGAAAGGGCGAGCATGTTTGGTGTGACGAGGGATTCGTCCCCGCGATCGTCAAATTACGAGCCTAAAATTTGACGCAAGTTACAAAATAAAAATGTGGATTATGTCATCATTGAGTAGTTCTTAGCATGACTGAAATGCTCAAAAATTACTTTTCACAGTTGGTGGTATAAATAACTCAGAGGTTTGTTTGAATGAAACTAAAGTTTAGTACAAATAAACATTTTAAAGTTCATGAAATAATTTAAATTGATAGATTAATTTACAGTTTTCCTGTCACTTTGGTGCCCGGCATGGCCTGGTGGTTGAGGCATTCGACTCGTAATCTGAGTGTCGCGTATTCGAATCCCCGTCACACCAAATATGCTCGCCCTTTCGGCCATGGGGGCGTTATAACGTCACGATTAATTCCACTATACATTGGTAAAACAGTAGCTCAAGAGTTGGCGGTGGGTGGTGATGACTAGTTGTCTTCCGTCTAGTCTTACACTGCTAAATTAGGGACGGCTGATGCAGATAGCCCTCGTGTAGGTTTGCGCGAAATTCAAACCAAACAATGAAACCTTCACTGAGGACGTGTACTATTGCTTCATCATCTGTAAAGAAGGCTTAGGTGAATGACTGTAATAGGTCATGTGAACATTTTTGATGAATTTCATCATTTTCTAGGGCTATGGGTCGGTGTGGGAATTTACTGCAGTAAGCAAACGATCAGTTTGAGTACAGTAGATTAATTCGTTAAAAACCTGTCAGTCTTGTGTCGTGCGTATGTATACGGTCGTTACGTATTTCTAGGTGGTACTTTGCTTTGATCGAGTATTCTGGGATCCGAATGCCAACCTCTTCGGCCATGTCGGTAGCACCACGGCCAGCAGAGGGGAACTGTTCCTCTTTTGGAACTTGTATCGTGCTCCTGTTCTTCTAGCCCTCGTCGCAGGGGAGGCGGCCGCCATCATGGAAAATGTTAGTGATGACGTCATCGTTGGTCGTTGTATCGCCGTTCTAAAAGGCATTTTCGGAAACAGTGCAGTTCCACAAGTAAGTTGAGTTTGTTCTTACGTACTCGTTTTGTATTTCGCTACGGGAACGTTTATACAAAGCTTCTCGTACTTGTAATCACGATAAAATGCCTTACCTTAGGTCATGTGTGTGTGGTAAGATATATACAAATCTAAGTACGTGAAGAGTAATCTTTGTTTTGTTTAATTTTCATCAGCAAAACTTTGTTGTTTTTCTTTTCTGTTTTTAAATTATTACATTTATTGCCCTGTTAACAACAACACACAAATACGAAAGCTGTAAGCAACAACTTAGCATTACTTGTATTTCGTCTTTCAATTCTATACCTGTTGTTCTTACCTTAACATATTTTTGTTATTATGTCTTAATTGTGTATCTGTTGTTCTTACCTTAACACAATCCTGTTGTCATGTTTTAATTCTATACCTATTGTTCTTACCTTAACACAATCCTGTTGACTTGTCTTAGTTCAACACCTGTTGTTCTTACCTTAACATATTTTTGTTGTCATGTATTAATTTTACATCTGTTTTTCTTACCTTAACACAATCCTGTTGACTTGTCTAAGTTCTATACTTGTTGTTCTTACCTTAACACAATCCTGTTGACATGTCTTAATTCTATCCCTGTTGTTCCTACCTTAACACAATCCTTTTGACATGTCTTAATTCTATACTTGTTGTTCTTACCTTAACACAATCCTGTTGACTTGTCTTAATTCTGTACCTGTTGTTCTTACCTTAACACAATCCTTTTGACATGTCTTAATTCTATACTTGTTCTTACCTTAACACAATCCTGTTGACTTGTTAATTCTGTACCTGTTGTTCTACCTTAACACATCTAACATTCTTATCAACTGTTCTTACACATTGACTGTGTCTTACTTGTTCTAACCTCCAATTGTTCTTAGTTCACTTGTTTTCTTACCTTAACATATTGTTGTTGTCATGTATTATTGTAATCTGTTTTCTTACCTTAAACACAATCTGTTTGACTTGTCGTAATTCTGTACCTGTTATGTTCTTACCCTTAACACAATCTGTTGACGGTCTTAATTCTGTATCTGTTACCTGTTGTCTACTCTTTACACAATCCTGTTGACTTGTGTTAATTCTGTACCTGTTCTTACCTTTACACAGTTCTGCCTCTTACACCTACGTAACTGTCATAATAGTCCACTCACTACGGCAGAAAACAAATGCCTTAAAGAATTTTGCTGAAACTGCTAAATTACTAAGTTTACTCATTTTTTTCTATTTAGCCCAAGGAGACAGTGGTTACTCGTTGGCGAGCCGATCCCTGGTCACGTGGTTCTTACACGTATGTCGCAACTGGCTCTTCTGGTGAGTGGCAGTGCTGATTGCATCGAAAAGTTTTAAAACTTAAATCATAGCACAAAGTTCGTACCATCCAATGAGTTACTCGTATTTTGTGGGCGTATTTAGGTGTATACATGGTTAATCTTAACGTGGTGGTAATTCTGGCGTATTTCGTGAGTAACTGTGGTAACAGGATATCCTGTACACACGCAGGCCCATTTTACTTTACATCTTTTTATAGGTGGTGTTACATACAAAATTTATCATTATGATTTTCAATAAATTGTCTGTTTATAGAACTTCGCGCAAAGCTACAAGATGGCTGGCTACTCCTCGTCGACCGTATAGTAGGTTTTAACGGTCCTTTTAGTAATGCACCCCTGAAGTGCTGTTGGAGGAGGGGAAGAGACCTTAGACCCTGAGGTTAGCACACTAACCAGTTTTCATTAAACTTATGCACAATCAAATGTATCTGATGGCAGGTTTTGACCGTTACCCTTATAACGCTGTTTTGAGGTTAGCACACTCACTAACCAGTTTTTAAAACTTGTGTAAACTCATATGTATCTAATTGTAGGTTTTGACTGTCACTCTTATAACGCTATTTGGGGGAAGAGACCTCAACTCCGCAGGTTAGCACACTAACCAGTTTTAAAACTTATGCACAATCAAATGTATCTAATAGCAGGTTTGACTGTAACTCTTATAACGCTATTTGAGGTTGGGGAGATCTCAGCCCCGGAGGCTAGCACACTAACCAGTTTTTTTTTAAGTGTGTACAATCAACTTTGTATAAATATATGAAATGTAAAACCGAGTAATGCAAACTTATTATCCTTTAGTGATCGTGTATATGATGTACCCAGGTATATGATTTGTATTTACAGCAGATAAACTGTAAGTTTTTAAGTTTATTTTTTAGCAGAATTTCGAGATGTTTAGAGCATAAATAAAACTTCATTCACTTTTACCAGGTATCATGTTCAAGTGTATTGCATAACGTGTACTTTAATCTCAGACCACGAGTTTTACACGTTCGTATGCACTTAGACACATCTGTTTACATACAATATTTCATTAACAATCTTGTGGTTCAGAGCTGAATTCTAACTTTTAGTGGCTAGGTGGGTTAAGGCGTTCGATTCGTAATCTAAGGGTCGTGGGTTCGAATCCCCGTCGTACAAAAGATGCTCGCCTTTTCAGCCGTGGGAGCGTTATAATGTGACGGTCAATCCCACTATTCGTTGGTAAAAGAGTAGCCCAAGAGGTGGCGGTGAGTGGTGATGACTATCTGCCTTTCATCTAGTCTTACACTGCTAAGTTAGGAACGGCTAGCGCAGATAGCCCTCGAGTAGCTTGCGCGAAATTCAAAAAAAAAAAAATTGACCTTTTCTTTCAGAGAACCACTAACATCCTTACCTCAGTTAATTTTAGGTAACGTATATTTGTACAGTATATGCTTCCTTAAGAAGCGGTCAAAGGTCTAGGTAAAGCAGGTGTTAAGATTTTCACTTGACAAAGCTTAAATAAAATACACGGAGATGTTTGTAAATAAATACAGAGAAATAATTCCAAGAGGTTTGCCCACCTCTTATTTTTTCATAGCACAATTCTAAAATAAGCTGGTATTGCTCGTTCGACAAATATAACAGTTTCACGTGAAGTATAATTTCATCTCGTCAAGCAGATATCAGAGGTCAACTGTGTCTTTGTTCTCAACGGTTTGGATGAGTAAATACGGACAAGAACAATGTCTCTTTTTGTAGTCTTATTCGGTTCGTTAATATATCGTTAATGACGTAACGTTTGCCCCTGGTGGTTAAGCAGTAGGCTTGAAGACTAATGACGGTACAGTTCGGGGTTAAGTTCCTACTGTGGTGTTTGTTGATTGGTGGCTTTGCAGTAAATTTGATAGCTGGTAAAAGTAAAATTCGGGCTCGATCCCTGAGATTGGTTTAGCAACATTTTGAATATTTGCGCTGTAACAACAGACAAATCTACACACAGTTAAGATAAACAAAAAAAACAAAAAACTCGTAGCCTTTTTGGTAACATTTCCTGCACGTTAGGTTCGCCCCTACAGTTAAACTTTATATATCTTCTGAAAATTCAAACTTAAAACTTAAGTTGATATATGAAGAAGGTGTCAGTCCATCAGTTGTTCTAACAGCACGTGCTAATTTGTTCCAAATTACCACTAGTCTCTTAGGCTCTGAAATATATCCGTCACTTTAACATGTAGCCCGATAGGCTGTAACCACGAAAGCATTTTCGTTGTATAATTGTTTTTACAAGTTATGTGTTATGAATGATAAAAAAACACCCACATTTTAAAGCTGTTAAGTCTTTTGTTAGATTAATGCGCCATATAAATGAAAATCCTAGAAAGTTTCATATTGTAATGGTGACTTCAAAGTTTAGAAGATACGTGACATATTGAATGTTTAAAGCTTGTTTAACCTTATGGGATTAAGTTAGGTAATAACTGTAACTCTTCATAAATGTGGACTGATGCGATTAATTTGGCCTTTTTGTTTACCAAGAGCGCGAACTTCTCTGAAGCCAAATTTCCTGCCCTTGGTCAATGTGGGGTGAATAGTGTGGCTCACAATCACGTGGTTATAATGTGACAGGAATGGAATTTCTCGAACAAGTTGCGCGTTTTCATTACAAATCTTAATAGAAAAATAAAACTAGTAATCCGAAAAACTAATAATTCACTTTCTAAAGCTTTTAACGGCCCATTTTAAAATACAAAAAGAGTAAATATTACTGTTTAGTTCAACCAGCGCATAATTTGATTTATACTCCGTACTATGGAGATATGTATTAGATATTTTTTAAGACTTAACACGAAACAAAACATAAAACCTTCCAAGCATCAGACTGTACACAAGGGACTGAAGACAGGCTCGCACAACTTTCCTGTTCTAAATAGTTACGTACGTACGTTCTCGACTTTTGGTACATTTATTGGTCAACGTGAATATTTATTACCGATTGTCCGTTACTTTTGTATTTTATATATATATCTGTAATATTGATAGTTTACATCATTTTACATAGCACGGGCTAGTGATTAAAACTGTCAACTTTGAATCCTAGTGTTCGTGGTTCGCACCTCTGCTGTTTCAGAGATTCGTTTCGCATTCTAATGTCGTTAGTGCATTATAAGAATGACAGTCAACTCCTTCAATTCCATTAAAACAGACAAGAGTTAGTTGTGGGTGCGGTTGACTAGGGACCGTCCGTCTGTCGGTTCAAAGTTAGCGACTACCAGCGTTTGTATAACTTTCGAACGTAACCACCTTTCAACTTGCATTTTCCTTTTTGAATGACGTATATAACACTTTCCTGAGCGTGTAATGTTGTTTAATTCCAAGTGTTTAACATAATCAGCAAACTCTACAGTATCAAATAATAAATTATATGCAATGATATAATATTATTTACAGTTCTAGATTAATATAAGCTATTAAATTCTGAGTTAAGAAGGACCTAAAATATTACCCACATATCACCACTATGAGAGCCCTCGCTCTGTTTCACTGGCTTATTGACCCATGCTGTATCCACGAACCATGTTTGCATGGGCGAAACTTCTGTAAAGAGTGTGTGTGGTTAGGGTAGGAAATATGTAATCAGAATCATACTTTATTTTAGGTGTGAAAAGTGTGTGTGTGTGTGGTGAGGGTAAGAATCCTTTCGTCAGAATCGTGCGTATTTTAGGTGGGAAAATTGTAAACTGTGAGGATAAAAGTAATTAGATAAGCATTTATAATCTTGTTAAGTCTGATTAACCAACTAATTAAAAGGCTAACTTGCTAGTTTTTCATCCTGTAGTCATGAAGGTGGTCTTGTCAGATGAAAGAAAGTTATGACAGCCGTTGTTTGGTACATATTGAAAATCATATACAGTTTGATAAAGAACTACGTTATAACTGTTTTAACTGGACACATCTTCCTATGCAACGTTTTTGGATTTTATTAGTGACGTCAGTTCTTCTGTGTTTTGTATTTCACACAGGGAACGACTATGACATCTTGGCCACACCTGTAACTCCTCCTTCTGTCATTCCTGGGTCCACCCAAGCCACCTCCATGCCTCGCCTCTTCTTCGCCGGGGAACACACCATCCGAAATTATCCAGCCACCGTCCACGGAGCCCTGCTTAGTGGGTTGCGGGAAGCTGGCCGCATTTCCGACCAGTTCCTCGGTTGTCCGTACGCTTTACCACGGCAAACGCCCCGGCCCCTGTCAACTGTTCAGTGATTGTCTTCAGCGTCATTCGATTTAAATTTACTAGCTGTGTAAGAACTGATCTTAAGCGTTTTGTTCGTATCATTAAGGTCATAGGTCAGCAGTATCACTGCCTTACAAGGGTCTGTATTTTCTGGGTATGTTCGTGAAAAATTGAAGAAATCAACAGACTTATTTAGGAATACATCTGATACTAAAGGTATTAGCCAATCGTTTTAATCTGTTTGAGAGTGAATATAATTAGAAATTTATTAACGTACACAGTAAACAAGCGTATTGACTTTAATGGAATACTGAAATGACTAGCAAAAGCTATGTTTTTTGAATCCATAATTTACCCAAAGTAACTATTTCCAATAACTCGAAGCATTTAAACCCAACGTCTGCCATATTTTAAAAAAATAAAATTTTAATATTCTGCCATAGTCTGATATAAGAACAATGGGTCAATTGTCTGCCATGGTTTAATATGAAAACATCGGGTCACTAGCCCACCTTAGTCCAGTAAAAAACAAAAAAACATTTGATCAATAGGCTGCTTTAGTCCAATACTAAAAAATTTGGGTCAGTAGTCTGATGTAACAGTATCAATAATCTACCTCAGACTAAGGTAGAAACATTGGGTTAATAGTCTGCCTTAGTTTGACACAAAAACCTACGAACCAACGTTTGTTTTAATTCAGTAAAAACGAGATACTTTGTGAAATCATGTATTGAAATTGTACTGCCACCTTCTGTAGACTTAAAACGATATTTCTTAGGCTTAAGAAGATTTATACAAACATTTTATGCTTATTTCTCCTGATTGTTTTCCCACACAAACCTGATAACGTTTTCTTATATTTTATTTTTCTTGTACCCACAGTTACTTTCAGAGTGTTAAGTAAGTTTTAAAACCAGGCAGGAAAAAAGAACAATTCCACACCAAGGTGTCATTTTTTTACAGCAGTTTTTTTTTGTAGGTAGTGTTTTTATGTAAAACATTTACCAAAATTACCCTTTCTGTTTAACTATTACCCAAACATATTTGTATGTAACAACATGGAGAAAGTAACCCAGTAATAACTTTTAATACTTCCATGTAACAATATTAAGAGAATAATCCAAAAGTAACTCCCAATTTTCCCATATAACAATATCAAGAGAGTGACCCAGTAGTAACCAACATCTCTGTGTAACAGTATCAAGAGAGTGACCTAGTAGTAACCAACATCTCTGTGTAACAGTATCAAGAGAATGACCCAATAGTAACCAACATCTTTGTGTAACAGTATCAAGAGAGTGACCCAGTAGTAACCAACATCTCTGTGTAACAGTATCAAGAGAGTGACCCAGTAGTAACCAACATCTCTGTGTAACAGTATCAAGAGAGTGACCCAGTAGTAACCAACATCTCTGTGTAACAGTATCAAGAGAGTGACCCAATAGTAACCAACATCTCTGTGTAACAGTGTCAAGAGAGTGACCCAGTAGTAACCAACATCTCTGTGTAACAGTATCAAGAGAGTGACCCAATAGTAACCAACATCTGTGTAATATTATCATTAAGAGTTAAAGAAAATTTAATGGACACTTTGGTAACCTTCATATCCAAATGTTTTGTTGTTGGTAAGAATATCACTTCATCATGGCAGCAAGTCCCAAGGAATTTGATCAATCGAGGGTTTGTTATTAGGATTATGAGAATCCGTGAGTTCCAAGGTGAGTCTGCTTGTTTTGTTGTAATTACTGATTATGCTATAATTGTCTTAAAAAGGTTTTTTGTGAAGCAACTCGAGAATGTGGATAACGAGTATAGATTTTTTTTAAAAATGTACTCTGACAAAATACAATTCACTCCACACTTGTACAACAATACAAGTGTCTCTTCTAGTCTGTCCCTAAACTGGTGTTTCAAGAACCATCTTCACTCTAGTGTACTCCTGCACCATTTGTGTTTGCGGGGTTCTCTCGCCACTGTATAGATTGGATACTGAAAGGTTAGCTGATATTTTCTTTGTATTGTAGACTCTTTGAATAAAATCAGAGTTAACAAAATGAAAGTTGTTTTGACAATTCACTTAAAAAATTCATTCAGAAAGTTTCTTTACTACATGCACCTGTCTGGAAGGTTATTGAACTAATCTGATTTTCATGTAAATGGTACGTGTTGAAACAGTTTGTTAAGTGGCTTTATCTCAGTGTCGTTCACCCATATTATTTACACAAGTGTAAAAAATTGTTGAAACCATAATCAAACACAGAAATTTTGTATAAAACAATGAATATCATCAGTTGATGACACATACTGTAATATCAGCTTCAATGTGGAAATGATATGTTGTTAGTTTTAAATTACATGATGTTACCTGCATGAAAAGTGTAAAAAGAGGCTTGTTAATACTGGACAGGGTATCATTGTATCATGTTTTACAAGTCTACATGTGACTTTATTTAGTAAGACTGTTTAATACTGGGCATGGTGTTATTGTATTGTATCATGTTGTATGAGTCTATATGTGACTTCATTTAGTAAGACTGTTTAATACTGGACATGGTGTTATTGTATTGTATCATGTCATGTGAGTCTACATGCAACTTCATTTAGTAAGACTGTTTAATACTGGACATGGTGTTATTGTATTGTATCATGTTGTATGAGTCTACATGCAACTTCATGTAGTAAGACTGTTTAATACTGGACATGGTGTTATTGTATTGTATCATGTCATATGAGTCTATATGTGACTTCATTTTGTAAGACTGTTTAATACTGCATGTGATGTTATTGTATATGTCACGTTGTATGAGTCTGGATGTGACTTTAGTTAGTAAGTCTGTCTAATACCAGACATTGTGTCAATGTCTCAAAGTGTTCAGATCTGTGTAATTAACCAGACAGAATCTAGCAGCTGCCTCAAAGTGTTCAGATCTGTATAATTAACCAAACAGAATGGGGAACCTGTCTCTGAGCGTTCATATCTCTGTAATTAACCAAACAAAATGTAGTAGCTGCTTCAAAGTGTTCAGATCTGTGTATAGACAGAATGGAGTAGCTGTCTGAAAGTGCTCAGATCTGTATAATTAATCAGACAGAACGGAGAAGTTGCCTCAAAGTGTTCGATAAATGGTGTATCTTACAGTAGCGGTTGTTTTGAATATTTATGCGGAGTCAGCGCCAAAAGTAAAGGGATATTCCACTCTCCTTGTTCACCGACCTCTTCAGTGTTTTGCATGTGTACATTTCTGTACAGCTCTGAAGTTACGTATGACAACTGTAAGTTGAATGTTCTGTCGGGTTGAGAACAGATTGAAAACGTAAAAAGCTGAGAGACAGTTTCCTGCCGCCTTGACTGGCAGTTTCGTATCATTCGTACATTATCTCGGTTTTGTTCAATGAGCCGATGAATCGGTTTATGCACCCGATACAATTGCTGCTGTCAGCATCGCCAGCTTAACACTGACTGATTATGATAAGTATGTGAATTATTGGACGACAGAGTGCGCTTTTTATTTTTCGTGCGAAATGAGTAGCTTCTGTTTCTCCCCTTTAACAGAAGAATGTACACAAATGCATCCTACAATCCTGTTCGGTTTGGTTTCCAGCTAGATCGATCATTAGAGTACATTAAGAGTGCTTGTATTCCTGTCAGGTTCTGTCCAATCGAGAGAAGAGACCGTACACGTGCATGGAAAATAACTGGACTAAACCAAAAACACTTATTCAATGAGCATTTCGACCGACGGTTCGAACCTTAGGTAAATATGGCTTACTGATAAAGATTGGATTATTTGAATGTTATCGCACTTTATTTATAACAAGTGTTCGAAAAAAGAAACTTGTTAGATATTTGTTTCTGCCATAGTTCAAGCTAAAGTTGATTAATGTAATTAATCTATATTGAGATTCAGAATATTGGAAACATCTATTTTGAAGTATGTCATTAATCTGACGTTAATTGTTAATTTTGTTTCTAAACTATTATCTTACAAATACGTATAATGTGTTTATATTTGACAGAAGAGCCACTAGTTTTTCAACTAAAATTCGGATTGTGATATCTGTGGTGCACAGAACATGGACAGCCTGTTATGTAAGATTGTGTTTGACAGAAACCAAACCAAACTGACAAAGATTCAACCTTGAAGTCTGCTCTGTTTTTACAATCTATAAGGACTGCATATTAAATCTTTGTGATTTGAAATAAAATTTCAGTGATTTTAGTTTTTTTAATTTTCTTCTAAAACAAAAGCATTAAAAAGTAATATAACTTTGAAAATATCAAGATATACATATATATATATGTATATATAACTGTACTTTCTGTAATTGGTAAAACAAAATGTTTCGTTTCGATGGATTCGGTTTCTTGGGGTTAACTTTAATATTTGGTTATTCTAAGACTGGAAACATTACAAAGTCAGTACAGACTCACTTATAAAACTGGGTTTCCGTATGCATGTCTCACCTTTTTTCAACGAATTGTTTGTCACATCTTTCCTTCCTTGTCATTAAACATTAGTTTTAACTCTTCCTTGCATTATCGGAACTCTGCTCGTGTTCTTGGACGAAAGTACTGAAACGCATTTGTACCAATTCGTTGTATTTGTTTGAAAAATGCATAAAGCAACCAGTTCTTGTTCGAATCTGTTTCACAAACCGTGAGAATTCAATCATCGTGGTAGTTTTGAATTTCATGCAAAGCTACACGAGTGCTATTTAGACTAACCGTCGCTATGTTAGCAGTGATACAGAAAATGAAAGGCAGCTAGTTAACACCATCCACTGCCAAATCTTGGGCTGCTCTTTTACGAACGAATAGTGGGGTTGACGGTAACGTTATACCAACCCCACGGCTAAAAGGGGGCGAGCATGTTTGGTGAGATGGGGATTGGAACCCGCGATCCTCAGATCACGAGTGAAGCCCCCTGACTGCCAGGCTATGCCATGAATAACAACAACAAAAAATTAGTTGTTTTAGATAGTAACCACATTGGGTTATCCACTGTGTCCTCGAACCTCGGATTTCAGCGCTGTAAATTCGTAAATTTACCGCTTTTGCAACAGAGCAAAAAGAAAAGCATACGTCATATCATGGTATAAGGTGCATATAAATAAAAATGGTCAAACTCACTTTAAAGGAAAGATAAATATCTGGTTAGTGTTTCAGTCAGGAATCTTTACCGGTGTGACTGAAACGTTTACCAAGGATTAATCGAATCCTATAAGAACAGTGTTCCAGACAACGTCTCTTTTGTGCTTTTTTTTTGGGGGGGATGCTTCTTGTTACCTCAGTTGTCATATACTACACATCTCGACAAATTTCTTTATACCAGGAGTCTTTTAACACTGAGACCACATTTAAACATATCAAAACAGAACATCCGTTAGAACTTTTTCCGAACACGTGACAGTTGTGATGTCGAGTGGGATTGCAATTGGTTGCAGTTTGTTAGGGCGTTGTTTTTCTTGTTCTCAGGAAAGCAAAGATAGGGTTAGGGCGCTCGACTCGGAAGCTGAGGGTCGCGCGTTCGATTCCCCTTAACACTGAACATGCTCGCGCTTTCAACCGTTGGACATTATAATGTTACAATCAATCTCACTATTTGTTGGTAAAAGAGAGCCCAAGAATTGACGGTAAGTAGTGATGACTAACTTTCTTCCCTCTATTATTACACTGTTAAATTAGGGACGGCTAGCACAGATATCCCTCGTGCAGCTTTGCGCGAAATTAAACAAACAAACAGGAAAACAGACTTTACGTGACCGTAAACTGAACTCTTTGTACGTCATGGTGTTAAAGGTCTCAAGAAATAACTTTAGCTTCATGTTGTTATTGAATATTTTGGTGTACGTTGCTTCACTTTGTCTGAAGGTGGTTTCCGTCCTGTACACACTTTTACATGAAGTTTGCCTTCTCAGAATATCGTAACTTTGATTTTACACTGCTTAGCAAGAAGTAAGAATCGAGTTAAAATACACCCAAAATAATGTTAGAGGACAACGTGTACAAGTTGAGTGTTGTCTTAAATGAAAAGTTGCTTTAACTTATTTTAATAACGTATGATGAACGTGAGTAGTATACTGAAGTTAAAGTGAAATTAAGCTTGGGCGTATCAGACACTGTTAACACTTATCTGACACCAAGGAAGACAACGTAAATACACAATCAGGGTTCGTGTCGATCAAAACTCATAGCAAGACGAAACTGTTCTTAAAGCTTGTGAAGTTAAATATGTAACCTGGTTCTAAGTGACTACTAGGTGTAGTATCACAACGAAATGACTACCTAAATAGTTCTGCCATGCAATATAACCTGTTACAGAGGCTAGACTAACTTAGGTTTTAATATAAATTGTTACAGAGTCTAGACTAACTTAGGTATAACCTGTTACAGAGGCTAGACTAATTTAGGTATAATATAACCTGTTACAGAGGCTAGACTAACCTAGGTATAATATAAATTGTTACAGAGTCTAGACTAACTTAGGTATAATATAACCTGTTACAGAGGCTAGACTAACTTGGGTATAATATAAATTGTTACAGAGTCTAGACTAACTTAGGTATAATATAACCTGTTACAGAGGCTAGACTAACTTAGGTATAATATAACCTGTTACAGAGGCTAGACTAACTTAGGTATAATATAAATTGTTACAGAGTCTAGACTAACTTAGGTATAATATAACCTGTTACAGAGGCTAGACTAACTTAGGTATAATATAACCTGTTACAGAGGCTAGACTAACTTAGGTATAATATAATTGGTCTTTCATCAATGAATAGTGGGATCGACCGGAATACGAACCAGCGACCCTCAGATAACGAGTCGATTACCTTAACCACCTGGCCATGCCGGGCAAATAACTTGCAATACTTTCTAAACTACTGCTATATCAAATACATATGTCTGTGTGCGTATTTCTATAATACTGGACAAACTATATGTCCTTCAAACTTTGATGTCATTAAGGTATTAACTTTTCCCGTGTATTTTTATATCCCATATTCTACAGATTTAATTTGAACACGAAAGTTGTTTTGTCTCATTTTTAAAAAAATATGGAATTATAACTCGTAACAGTAGAAAGTACCGACAAATTATAACTCGTAACAGTAGAAAGTACCGACAAATTATAACTCGTAGCAGTAGAAGGTACCGACAAATTATAACTCGTAACAGTAGAAGGTACCGACAAATTATAACTCGTAACAGTAGAAAGTACCGACAAATTATAACTCGTAACAGTAGAAAGTACCGACAAATTATAACTCGTAACAGTAGAAGGTACCGACAAATTATAACTCGTAACAGTAGAAGGTACCGACAAATTATAACTCGTAACAGTAGAAGATACCGACAAATGGAATTCCGAACCAAAAACGTAAACGTCTTCAAGGTGTTTGTACAGGGTGTTCAGAAAATCACTGTGCAGTTTTGTAATCATATTTTATTCAGTCTATTTAGGGCCAGCAACTGATAGCGGTGTTTAAAAACAAAATAAGAAAGATCCAGGCCTGTATTGATACCAACGGAGGTCACTTTCAACATTGTTTATAATTTTCATTCACATTTACCTCCTGTATTCTGTATTGAAACATTTCTTTACGAACACCCTGTATACAGTCTACTGTTATATAAGTTCATAAAAACATTTAATATCTGGCGCTCGCAAACTGATTGAATGAAAGAGTGGGCGACACTTAACATTTCCACTAAATTTGTCTTCAGAACTTCAAAGGCCTTCACGAAAACGCTTACAATCTCCAGATAAAAACGGCTCATTCTGCTGTTCCCTAAAATTCGCTAACTGAACAGACGTTAAGTTCCGTTATTGATAAGGTATAAAAACTTTGGAGTACTTGAATTTTAATTACCAAAGCTTTTGATTAAGGATTTGGAGATGAAAGACATAATTAGCAAATGTATGAAAGGACGAGTTTCTTATCTTTTTAAACAATATTAGCTTTGAAGTCAGACATTTAATTATAGGCTTCAAATAATACGTAAATAGAAGTTTACCTTAGCTAAACAGCGATTTGTAGTCGCCTGAATAGTCAAAGCAAATGTAATAACTCGAAGCCTAGCGGGACTTCAGACATATGTTGAACGTCGTTCAGTGAATTTACTGTTTTATGGTCATCATGTTAATTGTGAGTGTAACATAATAACACGTTTGTTTGTTTGTTTTGGAATTTCGCACAAAGCTACTCTAGGGCTATCTGTGCTAGCCGTCCCTAATTTAGCAGCGTAAGACCAGAGGGAAGGCAGCTAGTCATCACCACCCACCGCCAACTCTTGGGCTACTCTTTTTACCAACGAATAGTGGGATTGACCGTCACATTATACACCCCCACGGCTGGGAGGGGGAGCATGTTTAGCGCGACTCGGGCGCGAACCCGCGACCCTCGGATTACGAGTGCACGCCTTAACGCGCTCGGCCATGCCAGGCCTACATAATAACACGACTTTCATCTGTTCCAGGACCTCGTTAAGTATAAGTAACGGAAGTGCATTTCTTTTATTTTGGATTTCCACACTAATAATTTCTTTTTAGAAGTAAAAAACTATAAGAAAGGTAACTAAAGAACAGCACCAATCGCCATCTTCGAATTATTCTATTCCAAGAGTAAAATTGGATTGTTACTCTTATAATACACATTCTATCCCAAAGTACGGAAAGCTATTTTAGGGCAATGGGCAACGAACAGTTAACCTTCAGATTCACGGTCCATTTAGCCACGCCCGGACCAGTTGCGCAATTCATGTGTTGGTAACAGCTGTTCAGTTCATTACTGTAACAATCGATTATATTTTAATAGGAGTAATAAACACACTTGATATTAAAGTACGGTTGCAGTTATTTCAACACTATTAGCTCTAGTCACACGCCTGATGTTACAGCATTGTTGTAACTTTTACAGCTATATTAAAGTTTTCAACACGTCGTACGGACAATCAACAGTGCAGCATTGTTGTAGCTTTTTAACATGTCACTTTTTTTAAATATAGTTTTCTCTAAAACGGCCCGACATGGCCAATGGGTTAAAGCACTCGACTCGTAATCTGAGGGTCATGGCTCGAATCCCGGTCACATCAAACATGCTCGGCCTTTCAGCCGTGGCGGCGTTATAAGGTAGGGGTCAATCCTCAATATTCATTGGTAAAAGAGTAGCCCAAGAGTTGGCGGTGGGTACTGATGACTAGCTGCCTTCCCTCTAGTCGTACACTCCTAAGTTAGGGACGGCTAGCGCAGATTGCTCTCGTGTAGCTTCGCGAAATTCAGACCAATTCTTTTTCCTAAACTTCCGAATGACACAGTGGTATGTCTGCGGACTTACACTGCTAGAAATCGGGTTTCGATACTCGCGGTGTGCAGAGCACAGATAGCCAGTCATTCGTGTAGGTTTGTACTTTATAATAAACAACTTTTAATTAACTACTCTGTCATTACGTTATGTCGTGTTGCCTTGCTTATTTTGTATTGTCTAGAAACAGTTTAAAATGTTTCCTACATCGTATTGTTATTAATAATAATGGACGCACTCTATAATTAACTCCTATAAGTTGATATAATATTTTTTATGTGTTCGTCAGTGGAACGCCCCTACATAATCTTCACACAGTTTCTTTATTAGATTGTGGAAAAAAAAAACTAAGGCAAAATATTTTTAAAAATTAATGGAATTTGTACGATGTGCTCGCCCCCTATGAACAGGTGACCGAATTACTTACCTCATTCCTTTTTCGCCTCCGGATAAACGTGTCAGCGGAAGAAAACTATAATAAAGCAGCTAATTTTGGCCCGAACTTTTAATTGTCTGGCAGTGGAGCACATGCGCAGAACGGACTTCCCTAAAGGCACGAGTGTTATTCTGTAAATAAAAGTTTTTGCTTCGCCCTTGTTTGTTTGTTTTTTTCAAAAAATTCGCACAAAGCTACACGAGCAGCCGTTCCTTGTTTAGCAGTGTAAAACTAGAGGGAAGGCAGCTAGTCATCACCACCCACCGCCAACTCTTTTACCAACAAACAGTGAGATTTATCGTGACATTATAACGCCCCCACGACTAAAAGGGCGAGCATGTTTGGTGCGACGGGGATTCGAAACCGTGACCCTCAGATTACGAATCCAGCACCCTAACCACCTGGTCATGCCGGGCCTAGTTTTTGCTCTGATTACGACCGTTTTGAATTATATAATTATGAAAGACATTATATTCCTATATGAGAAATATTTATATATATAGATTTGACGACTTTGGACATAAAAAACTTTTGATACAAAGTTATTAAGACAACTTTTGTCAAGGATATTACATTTGTTGGGGAACAAAGTTTAGCTGTGAATAGTAAGACATAATCACATGCGATGTTGAAATCATAAGTATATTTATCTTGTAATACTGTTTATCATGAAATGGTTACCGTTTGAAAAGGGTGAGTCGCGGGCTTGTTCTATTGTATAACTCTGGATTTTGGCGTTAGCGAGTTAGATCCAAGTTCATGAGTGTGATACTAGAAAGTCGCCTTTATTCTTAAAGTTGTGGTGCGTTATATGATTGGCAGTCAATCCCTCAGCGTGAGCTGAAAACTGGTTACTGATATCCGGTTTCTTCCCCTTTAGTCAGTAATTCAAAATTAAGACCAACTGCAGAAAATCCCGGAAGCTTAGCAATAAATACAGGCAATACAAATCCTTGAAAACGAAATATATTCAACAAATTTATCTGTTTGGCGATCAGGCTGTAAGTTCTGTTAACACTTTTTATTTTAGAATACTTTGTTCATTGTGGTCAGATTGTGGCATCCAGAATACAGTAATATTTGTTTAAAAGAGTGTTTGTTTGTTTATTTTAGAATTTCGCACAAAGCTACTTGAGGGCTATCTGTGCTAGCCGTCCCTAATTTAGCAGTGTAAAACTAGAGGGAAGGCAGCTAGTCATCACCACCCACCGCCAACTCTTGGGCTACTCTTTTACCAACGAATAGTGGGATTGACTGTAACAGTGTAACGTCCACACGATTAAAAGGGCGAGCATGTTTGGTGTGACAGGAATTCGAACCCTCAGATTGCAAATCTTGCGCACTAACCACCTGGCCATGCCGCGCCTCGTTCTAATGGTAAAACCCATATAAGTAGAATTACATTCCGGACATCTTTATTGATAAAGTCTGAGAATTCTGTAATGTTGGGCTTTTTATTTTTTGTTAACCGAATCGAGTGTTCCTAACCACACTGCCGTGACAGGCCTGTCAAACGAGATATATTTAGATCACAGATAATAAAGTCACTACCAGAATTTCTCAAAAGCTATATTGACAGTGAAGATCTTGAAATAGCCGTCGAGAGTGTGAACTAGTAAGAATTTTTCAAAGTTGTGATTCTTACAATCAAGCAGATAAATACATTAGTGCAAAAAGATATTCAAGACTTTCTCAATGGGAATACATGTAATAAAGTGACGAAATGACACACGGTATTTATGCTTTGTAACAAGCATTTAGTAGAAGCTACTTTTATAAAATTGTCAGCTTCTCTTGACGTCACTCGATTTGAGCAAACTGTGTTTATGTGGAACTCGGCATTGACGTTGTCATTATAAGATGCGTTGTCACCGTATTGGTTGATGAAGTCTTGCATTCTTCACAATCGTATTTCAAGACGATTTGTTTGTTATTAAACACAAATCTACACAGTGAGCTATCTGTGCCCCTTCCACCACGGGTATCGAAACCCGGTTTCTAGCGTTGTAAATCTGCATGCGTACCTATGTGCCACTAGGAGGCGTTTCAAAAGAAGATGAATGAACCAGGAAAACTCTTCAGGGACACGATATTTGATTTTGTAGATCAGCGCTCTCTAACGTCTCAGTTTGGTCTGCAGGACACTTTGTCACAGGTAGGCAAAATGTAACTACTGTGTTATTTAGATTAACTCGCAAAAGGTTATACTCCCGTCCACCCCTAAAAAGAAATGAAGCCTACAATGTTGAATCGGTATCACGATTGGTTCTTTATCTATCAGTTCACCAGGACCGGAACAAAAAGTCGTTATGTTTCATTATATCAAAGTAATGAAAGAAACATTTAATTTGAAAAGATTTTATAAACTTGCTGTACATATTTAAAACGCTATTCAATCCTGTGGGTAAAGTCATCGGGATGGGCAGCCTCCATGTGTTTCTCACGGTGGGTAGTAACTTATAAATAACACACGTAACCATGACGACGAATGTATATACGCAAATTGTGAAAACAACAACAAGCAAAATCAGCATACTATCCACAGTTTTGGTATTACAACGCATTACGAGGATTTCTGCAACGCCTTTACCTTACAAACACTCTGTTCTGGTGATTGTATAACTTTACCTTACAAACACTCTGTTCTGGTGATTGTATAACTTTACCTTACAAACGCTCTGTTCTGGTGATTGTATTGACAGGTGGTTTAAAATAAGGTTGTTTCCATCGTTCCTGTTTAAATAATTGAGAGATTTTGTTGCGCGTGAGTTAGGATATGAACCGTTTTCTATCTATGTCCGGTTTAAAATTCTTGTCACACGAAACATGCTCGACCTTTCAGCTGTGGGGGCGTTATAACGTTACGATCAATCCCACTATTCGTTGGTAAAAGAGTAGCCCAAGAGTTGGCGGTGGGTGGTGATGACTGTAGTCTTGCACTGCTTAATTAGGGACGGCTGACGCAGATAGCCCTCGTGTAGCTTTGCGCGAAATTCAAAACAAATCGAACCTTATCCACGTCAACAAATGTATTATGACAGGCAACTCCGAGAAAGCAAAACACTTGAGCAACGAGCTGAGAGTAAAAATTACCAAAGCGACGAGCGAATAACAACTTGAATGATCTAATTCTGGTTTGAGGGAAATGAAAACAATGCTGATGTATTGAATTTGACAACCATAGCTTCTCCAGCCTTTCAAAGTGTGTCCATCACTCACTCGTGTGTGTGTGTGTGAGGGGGCAGGGGGACAAACGAGCATATCTGTCAGGCTAAGGAAAGAGACTAAACACGTTTGTGTGGATCTTGTTGCCGGGATGGTATTTTTATAATTCTAGAAGGATTTTGTTCACAGCTGGCGGTACGGTTTGGGGAGATTCATGTTTGTGACAATGACATGTTGAAGTCTGAAACCCTTAGACTAATACTTACCATTTCCCGCTAATTGTAAGCCGTGGTTCCTTCGCTGTCAGCAAAAGCCAAGATGTTAACTGATATGAAAATAAACAAGCCTGGTGGAAGACAAGGAAGAACTCAAATATTTTCAGATGTTAAACAATCTGATGGAACTCTTAGAGCGACCTCTATGTTCGCCAATCTCTGTTGGACTGGAACCGTATGTTTGTACCACACCCTGATCTGGTTCCATAAAACCAGAATACACTTGATTTTGTCGCTGTAACCGTCTTTTAGAAGTTGTAAACTACAATTCAGTGCTGACATATACATCTTCAAGGTAATTATCCAAATAATACTAAAAAAAAAAAAGTTCTTTTTTTTACCCTTACAGCTTTCGCACGTTAATGAATATTTCTACTTCTGGATTATCAGTATCCAAGTAATATTTGAAAAACAAATTTTTGTGGCCTTTGAAACTTTCATACGTTAATAAATATTTCTACTTTGGGATTCCGAGATTAAAAACCGGAAAATAAGTGATGGCACGTGCACTATGACTTTTTCTTCAAGGTCACATGTGAGACAAATGTCACGTGTCATGTGGAATCCGTCCATATCAGGACTGTTGTTCTCCACAAAACTTGAATCTGTTTCACATGAGTCCACACTTTAGGGGTCTCGGGGCGGATGCGCGGGCTTACGTTTGACAGTTCTGTGAATAGAATGTTGCTCATCTCGGTATTCTGGTATGTAGCTCGAATTTAAAATTTCTTACGGTGCATTTAATACGTTGCCTTTCAAACAAAATCACATAAAGTACTGAAGAAAAATTTGTTTCACTTGAGTTGGCAGCTTTAACTGATTTTAAAACGATCGATTTATGCGAAAAATAAACATTTTTTCTTAACTTTGTTTCATCCAATGTAAAGTTTGCGATGAGATTTGTAAGGAGTCATATCTGTAAACACAAACAATGTTACAAGCTATATCTTAAAAGTGTAACTTTATTAGCTCAACATTTCGCTATTACAGTTTTGTCTGGAGATATTGATATATTAGTTAACAGGGAAATTGTGAGCTAATAACAATATATTGTAAAAACGTATGTTGTAATTTTATTTACGATTATAGACAATCCTTTCTTTCCTGGTTTTATAATGTTTCAAACAGAAACAAAATAAATTAGTCGGAAATTTGAAAATCCGAATTGTTTTATTTTGTTTTGTTTTTTATATAGCAAAATTACATCGGGCTATCTGCTAATCCACCAAGGAGCATCAAACCCCTGATTTTAGCGTTGTTTGTCTGTAGACTTCCAGCTGTACCACCGGGGAAAGAGAAGAAACGACGTATTCATATGAAGACGACCTAAGAAAGAATGTTTTAAAACAATCTTCATTCCGAAGCCTAATAAATTTGAATTATCTCGGATCGAGCAACTTACCGCTCCATCTATTGTAGACCAAACTATTTTTTTAAATAATTTAGTTTATTTTTCAGTGTATCACTTCTCTTTTGTAAATATTACACATACGTGAGCTCAATACCTACCATCCTTTTTGTGAAAGTCGACCATACAATACTGATTTCACTTATAGGTTAGCTTTTTTTTTTATTTCACGCAAAGCTACACGAGAGCTATCTGCGCTAGCCATCCCTAATTTAGCAGTGTAAGACTAGAGGGAAGGCAGCTAATCATCACCACCCACCGTCAACTCTTGAACCACTCTTTTACCAACGAATAGTGGGATTGACCGTCACATTATAACACCGTCACTGCTGAAAGGGCGAGTATTTTTGGTGCGAAGGGGATTCGAACCTGCGACTCTTAGATTACAGGTCGAACGCCTTAACCCACCTGGCCATGCCGGGCCATCTGTTAATTAGTTCTATGTTTTATAAAACAGTAATGAATGTCGGAAAAGTTTAGAACGTGTTGAAATGAAAAATAGATATTTGAGAGTGCGGTCCATAGTTGCCAGTAAAATAACCCAAGTTATTGTTTTGTGTACGTATTGTTGTTCTTTCTTCGGCGGTTTCTTTTAAATTATATGATTAAAATAATCCATTGTCTCGTCCACGTTACAACTGCAAAACATTGTTTACTTTTTTTTATTAATGTTTCCACAAGCTCGAACACACTGTACACCATGTAAATCGTTGTAGGCCTACGTTACAACAATACAATAACTAACATAATTTTAACTTATACAAAGCAACTCAAAAAGCGCTATAGCAAACGAAGAGAAGTTCTTCAAGAAAACATTGATTCTTTTAACTCTCAATCTTACTAATTACCATGAAGGTTCAATTTACAATATTGACTGTATGGTATTGAAACTGACTGAAATATCTAGTGCTTACGTGTGCTGTGTGTTACATATGAATTAACAGCAGTCACCTAGATAGAAGTGCATGACAGCCAACGTTTCCAGAATGTTCATCGCTAACAATTATACTTACCATAAGAATTTTGTTTCTGTATTTCTAGGTATCTATTAACTTACCACTTTCTTCATTAAGTAAACCGTTTCAGAAAACAAAACATTTCCACTATAACTATCTTTAAAAGACGCTGAGTTACAGGTATTGCATGTTAAAACATTAGGTGTTAATGTACTGTGTATTAAAATATTGGGTGTAAAAAACTCGTGGGGTGGTGGTAAGATATTGAGACTTAAAACATTGCATGTTATCCTTTGAATGTTAACATACTGGAAGTTAAAACATTGCACGTTGTTCAAAAACGTATGAAATCTAACAGATTGAATTAAAACGTCTCGAGTTTATCCACTTAAGTGGTTCGTTGTTTGACGTTTTCTGAAACAAAGCAATTAGACTATCTACGCCAAATAGCCTAGTTGCTTTGTCTGATAAAACGGACGAACAACCAGCTGCTTAGGTCAATTTACAGACAACGAATTTACTTGGAAATACAGTGAACAACAAAATGCTAAAATTATTAATTCCAAGTGAAAAAAATAAATATTTTCGATCGATGTTAATGGTAAAAGATTGATTTGAAATTAAATATTTCCATGTTTTCCATCCATTCATTTTCTTTGTTCGGGCTTGTTATGGTAAATTTCAAATAATAAAAATGTCTCAAAAAACGAACACACACGATAAGACAATAAAATTCACTTATTTAATGTAATAGCCAGCAATATTCTGTTAAATTTTGCTATTTTGTTCTAATAATTCTTAGAAGTAAACGTTTTGCTAATAGGTTTGGCGAATATCTTTTAAAGCACCTCGATCGTTTGTCACAGTTTGTGGTGAAATGGACCAAACTGTTTTCATGAAGGTTTATTAATCAGATCAGAATTATGGTCAGGTTTGAATGGTTTGCAAACTCTCTTTGATAACCTGAAGATGACCTGAAAAGGTCAAAACGTTGTTCTGTACTCTACTTTAAATTTTTTATACCCATACCAGTCGTCTTGAGAATGTAAAATCTAAATCTAGACTACAAGTATGCCGGATCACATCAAGACGTGAACTCTGACTCAGTTTTAATTAATTAGTCTAAATCTAAACTACAAGTATGCAGGACCACACTAAGACCTGTTCTCTAATTCGGTTCTAATTAATTCATGTAAATCTAACTAGAAGTGTAGAGAACCACACCATGACTGCTCCCTGACTCAGTTATAATTCATTAGTCTAGATCTAAACTGCTAATATACAGAACCACACCATGACCTGCTCCCTGACTGGGTTATAATTCATTAGTCCAGATCTAACTACAAATATATCCGACCACACCAGGACCTGCTCCCTGACTGGGTTATAATTCATTAGTCCAGATCTAACTACAAGTATATCCGATCACACCAGGACATGCTCCCTGACTGGGTTATAATTCATTAGTCCAGATCTAACTACAAGTATATACGACCACACCATGAACTTCGTTCTGATTTGGCTCTAATTCATCTGAAGTCCATTTTTAAAAAAACGAGGATTTAATGATGCCCACACAGTGATTTGATTGTAAACTATTTGGTTGATTTATGTTTAATCGCGAAGCTACACAGTGGACTGACTGACTACCTGTTCTCTTTTCCCTGTAGGTATCGATATTCGATTTTAGGCACCGATCCACAAGGAAAGTCTGGTGAATTTAAACAACAGTTTTTAAATTACAGAAAAAAAACCCTAAGATAATTTATCAAATTTTAAACAGTTAAATTATACCTTTGTTTTTTTATTCAAATTCTTCAAGTGGATATTGAACGCAATATCAGATTATTAATAAACTTAAAATTTTTGCAGTCCCTAATTGTGATATCATAAGCTCTTACAATAGAACACTCATTACATGCAGTGTCGCAACGGTATGATACGGGTTTAAAACGCTAGAAACCTGGTTTCGATGCCCGTGGAGGGCCAGAGCACGGATA
This sequence comes from Carcinoscorpius rotundicauda, assembly GCA_011833715.1. Taxonomy (NCBI): domain Eukaryota; kingdom Metazoa; phylum Arthropoda; class Merostomata; order Xiphosura; family Limulidae; genus Carcinoscorpius; species Carcinoscorpius rotundicauda. The sequence goes on along the minus strand of CM022400.1, from coordinate 79,526,643 downwards.
AGCCATCTTGTACCTTTGTGCTTAAATTCAAGGAAACAACACATGCAATACGTACTGTTTAGTCATATACTCATTTGTTCCCCGCTTGTACGGCGGTAAGTCTACAGATTTACAACGCTAAAATTAGGGGTTCGATTCCTTTCGTTGGGCTCAGCAGATAGCTCGATGTGGCTTTGCCATAAAGAAAACACACACATATACGCCTTTAACAACAAAGTAACACATTTTCAGAAGTATTTAAGAGACACCCCTAGTTATAGAACCATTTGAAAAAGTCAACGGAGAAGATATAAACATTTACAAAACCTCGAGTGTTTCGATTCACTGACTGGTCGACACTGTTGAATGCTTCTAGCTGTTTAGCAAACAGATTTATCATAGTTATAAGTGCACCCAATGGAACAATAGGAAGGGTCCCACGTGCTAGTGTTAGCGTAAAATGATTAATTAACTAGCTTATCAACCCTTAGTATATGCACACAAACACTACTCGCAATACGTCATCCAAATAACATTACACACTACAGACTGTGTCATCACATGTACGGCACACATATCAAACCCACCCACCATTATTTGCACATATCACAATATATGGTGCACACACATACTGATAATATACACACATAGTACCAACACGCACGAGTGAATGGTGCATAATATAATACAGTGCCACCTTGTATGAAAAAAGTGTATTAATAAGTAGACAAAATATGCAAAAAAGTGAATGTACTAATGAGTGAACCAGAAAATAAGGAAACAAGGTAGGAATGAGCGTGAGGTGATAAAACTTCCTCTCTCTAACGGCTATCTTAGGCTTTACAACGCTAAAATCAGGGGTTCTATTCCCCTCGCTGGACACAACAGATAGATTAATGTAGATAGACAGTAATTTAGTAATTCGATTCATAGAGACTACTCCTTGCTTGTTAAGCCTTAAGTATGATAAATTTAGTCAACCTGGTTTATTGTATAAAGGATCAAAAAAGTAAGTATTGCCAGTATGTTGGAAGCGCCCCCTTGTGAAATTATAGAGAGGAAGTTTTATTATACATGCCCGATCCTATCTTGTTTCCACACGTGCACGAAATGTGCATCCGTTCATACATTTTCGTTTCATTAAATATTTGTTTCCGCTTGTGTACAACTACAGATGGAAATTATAAAACCGAAGCTCTTTGTACGCTCTTAGACCGATATAAAATAGATTGTAATCAGAAGGATATCATTATAGTTTATGAGTTAACTTTAAACGTAAGCAAAAACTCGTGAACGGAATTTCTTCAGACTGTGTAGTACTGATGGATCGTAAAGGAAAAAGACGTATTTACTATCCAGGGTATGAGGGTAATGATTTAGTAACTATGAGCGACAAAATTAATTTTAACAGAACAGAGGTTATAAAGACAGTGAAACTGTGGGATAAATAACGAAGTATATTATGAAAGTCGGAGGTTAAAAGCGAAACTTATTATGAAAATCAGATATTGATAACGAAACATACAACGAAAGTCGGTGGCTAATAACGAAACTTGTAATGAAAGTTTGAGATTAAAAACAAAATGTATTATGTCGGAGGTTAAAAACGAAACGTACTATGAACATTGGAGGTTGTTAACGAAACGTTTGTTTTCAAAATCAGAGTTTAAAACGAAATTGTGAAGTTATTGACGAAACATGTGAAGGATTTGTTTGTTTGTTTTTTGAATTTCGCACAAAACTACTCGAGGGCTATCGGTGCTAGCCGTCCCTAATTTAGCAGTGTAAGACAAGAGGGAAGGGAGCTAGTCATCACCACCCACCGCCAACTCTTGGGCTACTCTTTTACCAAGGAATAGTAGGATTGACCGTAGAATTATAACGCCCCCACGGCTGAAAGGGCGAGCATGTTTGGTGCGACGGATTTGCGAACTCGCGACCCTCAGATTGCGAGTCGCACGCCTTAACACGCTTGGCCATGCCGGGCCTATATGAAGGAAGAGGTTATAAATACACGAGTAAGTTAACGAGTCTCAAACGTTCTGTTTGATTTTTCTAGCGCGATATGCGGACACTAGGTCTATGTCAGTAAGTGATAAAGTGTCGAGCACTGGTTACGATTTTAGTTCAATTAATACAATACTTCATTACTGTGTTTTAACATCTGGACAATATTGTTTAGATTTAAAGTATAATTACCTATTTTTGTTTTTGTTTGTTTTGAAGCTCAGCCTAAAGCTACACAATGGACTATCTGTGCTCTGCCCACCACGGGTATTGAAACCTGGTTTCTGACGTTGTAAGTCAACAGATATAGCGCTGTGCCATTGGAGGGGGGCTTTGTCTTTCTATCTATCCGACTACTTATTTATTTACGTAAGTAAGTTATGAAGTTTTTAGTTACATTTTATCAGTTAGTATTGTTGAAAACTACAGGGTGGTCGCTAGAAAAGCGGAAAATTTGAGGGTCAGATGAGATCATGAATAAAATGCGTGCTTACTCATTTCTATTTTGATTTCTTTACATCATGAATAAAATGCATGATTTTAATAATTTTGAGCATCTATGAGTGTAATATAACATATGCCTTTAAAAAACTTTGTAAAAGTTATTCTTTGTAAAAATAAATAGCTGTTTGACAAATTTTCCGCTTTTCTAGCGACCATCCTGTATTAACTGATTGCTTGGGGTTAAGCATAACGGGGTATTGTGCTCTGCCTACGACGGGTATCGAAAGCCGGTTTGTAACGGTGTGAGCCCGCAGACATAACTGTTGCAGGCTAAATGTTATTTTCGCACACTATATCAAGGGTTCGAAGCCAATCCTCGAACATCCCTACCTTTTCAGATGTAAAGATGTTAAAATATAACAATGAAACTCACTTCTCATTGGAAAAAAATATTAACCAACGTTCTGGTGGCGGGTGATATCGGGAAGCTGCCTTCCCTCTAGTCTTCCACTTCGATATTATAGATGGCTAACACAGATAACTCTCCATAAGCTTTACGTGACATTCAAATCAAACACAGTTTGGAATCAAGGTCTATATCTTTAAGGTTGAAAAGTCAAAACATCCCTTATCAGGTACAAATTGAAAAGCCTGGATTAAAATGAGAGAGGTTGGACATATTACATCATCTCCAGTGACGCCACTTCGCCCCAAAAGAAGAAATACAGACTTTCCAGTAATCTAGATGGGATTTGTTTACCTTGATAATCCCACGTGTTATTAGTGTCCAGAGTTCCCAAGGTTCGTAAAGACAGAGTACTTGCTTAGTGGAAAGTTTTTAGAAACAGAAGTTAATCAGAGAAATAATAACATTAGGTAGCAAAACGTCAGTAGACTGCAATCGTGATAAATGGACATGAAGAAAATCAGGAGTTTGTTCGTTGCAGACAGTGTCTGGCTCCTGGAACAAAAAAACACCAACTATCAATTTAGATGAAGCCTGAGATAAGACGAAGAAGAAATGATAGGTATACAAATAAGTTTAAAGAAGAAATGCTATGATTATTCAGTCAGAAAAACTAGATGAAATTAGAGACATCTAGTGGAATAAATATACATCTTTCACTGTTGCTTCTCACAAGTTAAAATATTATATGTTAGGTACGTACTAATACTACGCTTTTATTGTTCAAACTGTCTGCAATATAAACACACCGTAGATCGATGTGAATTTCTCCAAACCAGACGTAAAGCTTCAAACCCATGCGATTTTAAACAGTTTGAACAATGTTAACCAGAATAAAACACTCGGATACTATTCTTTACTTTGCTACTTCGACCACCTTAGAATTCCGACCTACAAAACACAGAAGGGGACAATGTTACGCTAGGTTCCTATTTGACTGTTCCATATTCCTAAGAATCAAATTCAGACCTATAAAACACGGAAGGGGGCAATGTTACGCTAGGTTTCTATTTGACTGTTCCATATTCCTAAGAATCAAATTCTGACCTAGAAAACACAGAAGGAGACAATGATACGCTAGGTTCCTATTTGTTATTTGACTGTTCCATAGCCCTTAGAATCAAATTCCGACCTATAAAACACAGAAGGGGAAAATGTTACGCTAGGTTCCTATTTGTTATTTGACTACTCCATTGTTGTTACAATTAAATCCAGACCAGTAAAAGATAGAAGGGGCAATGTTACAAAATATTCCTTTTCCATGTGGAACATTATTTCAAAATTTTTTGTTGTTGTACATTTTTACGGTTCTATTGTTCTTTGTTTATGTTTTTTTCAAATATAAATTAACGTTGAAAATAATCTAATTTCGTGTTTACGACACGCTTTATTTGAAGGAATAACAAGGTAGAAAACTTCAGTGAACCGGCCCACATTTAAGTTTTGGTTTTAATACCCTAGTGGTCAAATTTTACAAATGAAAAAAATAATCAACAGTTGTGTGATGATGAGGGTGAAGGTGGATGTAAAACGAATTAGTTCCAGAACGTTCATTAAACATTCTGATAACGAGTCAGAAGACCGATGAAATATCTTCATAGCTTGTACTTTGTTTTTCAACCTTTCCCTATCTCTGTCCACCCGAACGAAGAGGCCAGTCTGAAGATAAGGTACAGCGTCTACTGACCTTGGGGAGGGCGGTCTGAAGAAAGTAGAAGGAGTGGTAAAAGCAACTGTCTGTAGGGTAAACACGTACTGGAAAGAGCCTACGTGTTCTCCGTCTTAAAACTCTGCTATCGCCCTCCAAATCTTTCGCCCATGGCCCCGAGCGTAATCTGTTGACAGGAGCGTAGAAAACCATTTCGCCTTGTAAACTACACGTGAAAAGGATACACCTGTTAAGAATGACAACGTTTAGCGCAATGTTTGTAAATGTTTGTCATCCGAAGCAAATACTGAATTGGAAAAAAATGCTCAGTTCAGTGCTAGTTAATATAGCTCTATAGTTTCTGCCACATACATACATAGATACATTAGACTCTCTACGCCAATGTGCAATCTTATGATTCTATCTATTCAGGTGATTCGATAAGAGTTGTAGATGCACGTTTCCTGTTGCAGTAAGTTATCCCTGGGGACGATAGCTTGTGAAAATAAAGACATTGTAAAAAAATTTCTGACATCTTGATTTATAAAAAAGAAACGAAAAGATGTAACTAATTGTCTTCGTAATGAGACGTGAAAACTAGGAAACCTATTTGTACTGTCGCTACAATTCACTTGTGAAGAGATATAGTCTGCTCGAGGGCTATGACGAAGATAAAGAAGACAGCACGAGCAGGATGAAATGAAATAGGTTTTATTTTTAAGCTATGATTTGTAAATCAGACACATCACGAAATTATTAAATTGGTGAATGAAACTGTATGGCCCGGCATGGCCAGGTGGGTTAAGGCATTCGACTCGTAATCTGAGGGTCGTAGGTTCGAATCTCTATAACTCCAAATGTGCTCGCCCTTTCAGCCGTGAGAGCGTTGTAATGTTTTGGTCAATCCCACGTTGGTAAAAGAGTAGCCCAATCGTTGGTGTTGGATGGTGATGATTAGCTGCCTTCCCTCTGGTCTTACACTGCTAAATTAGGGACGGCTAGCACGGATATCCCTCGTGTGGCTTTGTGCGAAATTCGTAAACAAACAAACAAATGAAACTACATTTGTTCCATCGAGACAGTGGGAATGACAAGATTATTGAGTTTAAAATACGGATCAGCTAGAAACGGATAGCAGTGGATACAGATGAAAGTGTGGGTTTAGTGACGAGACCGGGGACATACAACACGCTATCTCTTGATCCTGGGTGGCGTTTTGATTTTCCGAGCATACGTCACTCCTGTTCTGTTCAGATAAAGAAAGTGTGTTGTCTTGAGTTCGGTCACGTTTAGAATTAAGATGAATATTTTACTTATTTTCGAAACGAATCCAACTACACTTGAACCATGTTTTAACACAGATAATAAAACCGTTCGGATATTTCTCGCGAGATTGTTTGATACTGTACGTACACGTAATCAGCCAACTCGTTTATCTACCCTTTCGTTCACGAAAAGACGGCAGACAGACTCTCACGGACGAAGCAGACACGTGACTTTTCTCCGCAACCACAGTAACAATCTCCGTAAGCCTACTCTTCCAACATCACGAAAACTCTTGTTTTTAAGAGCCAATTTTCACGTTCCTTCTTGTTGCATTGTTATCAGATTTACTGGTATTTATACGGTGGATTTCTGGAAAAACGATTAATTCGGGATTATTTTTTTTTTTAAACGCACCATGTACTCGAAGATCTGATTTCATTTTGAGGAAAGAGAAATATGGATGGTGCAGATTACCCGTGAAAAAGAGACAAGAAAACAAACTGTTTTGTAAAGTAGCTATGTCGTTAAAGTATTCACTGTCTATAACATAGAGAGAGCGGACTCCTTCTGCGCGTGTATTATCGACCTCACGAATCTTGCGATAACCTATTCGATAATGTTTTACTCATTCGTACTTTATCAAAATCTCCCAACCTGCCTCTCACGGCTAGAAACTGAAGTGCTTGTGTCTACAACTCGTGCAATTTCTAGGTAAGGGTATTGTGGGAAGGAGAAATTGTATTGTAGAATAAACTATGCGAAGCATAAAAGGTAAACAGTGAATAACAAAGACAGTTACAAATGTCACGTAAAATGATTGTATTGAAGAAACTATGCGAAGCATAAAAGGTAAACAGTGAATAACAAAGACAGTTACAAATGTCACGTAAAATGATTGTATTGTTTCTAGCAGCTAGGCATCCTCACACATTTCCAACTCTTGGAGTACTATTTTACCAACGAATGGTGGAATTGACTGTAACCTTAAAACGCCCCGCGCTAGAAAGAGCAAGCATGTTTGTTGTGATGAGGAGTCGAACCCGTGATCCTCGGATTACGAGTTGAGCGCCTTAACCTCCTGGCTATACTGTCACGGTTATTGTACACTAAACTGTTGACTTGTACACTTGTAAACTGACAACTGTCTTAAAATGGTAAATTAATTAATACTTAATGCATTCATATGTTTCACACAAAAACTGTCCAATTTATAGTTACATCTAGTCCTCTCTTATCGGGCTTACTTCTTAAATACTTAAGGGAACGTATATAAAATATGTGCGTTATAATCATGGAGTTTATACTCTATTTTATGCAACTATATTAAGATAACACTGAATTTTTGTCTGCTCTGAAAATGCGCGTGCACCATAATATCTAAAGCCCGTGCATGCGCACTTATCTCAACGGATGTAAACTAAAGACGGCGTGGCTCGGTGGTGTAAACGCTCAACTTGCAATATGAGGATCGTGAGTTCGAATCCCCTTCACCAAACATGCTCACCCTTTCAGCCGTGAGGGCATTATAAAGTAACGATTAATCCAACTATTCGTTGGTGAGAAAGCAGCCCAAAAGTTAGCGGTGGGTGGTGATGAGTAAATGCCTTCCTTTTTCTGTATCGTTGCTAAATCAGAGACGGCTAGCACAAATAGCCCTCGTGCAGTAATTTTGCGCGAAATCAAAAAAAGAACTTGTGAATGTAAAACCAGTAACTAAAAATAAAAATACCATTATCACAGAATTCTTAGACTGTTTATCAATAAACATGCCTGGTATATAATTCTACGTATAGGGTTTTACAAATAGAACCAGGCTTGGAATGGTCAGGTTGTTAGGACGTTCGATTTACAATCTGAGGGTCAAGGGTTCGAATCTCCGTCACACCAAACATGATCGCCCTTTCAGCCATAGGAGAGATGTAATATAATGATCAAACCCTCTATTCGTTGGTAAATTAGTACCCCAAGAGGTGGCAGTCAGTTGTGAGAACTAGATGCCTTCCCTCTTGTCTTCCGCTGCTAAATTAGGGACGGCTGGTGCAGATAACCCTCGCGTAAGTTTGAGCGAAATTCAAAAACTAACAAACAATTAGAATCCAGGATTAGAGAACACTCTGATTTGAGATCGATACAACTGTCAAGCAACAACCTGTACATTAGGTGAATACAACAAACTATAAGTTAAGGAAAAAGTGCTGGAAAAACGACCGTTAAACAAACATAGTCAGCTTGATTCAAAATCGCACGTTAGCTGCATTAACCTTACAAATCTAAGTTGAAATTTTGATTCGATGAATACTGACATGTTGAGTGTGTGTGTGTGATTTCTTATAGCAAGGCCACATCTAGTTATCTGCGGAGTCCACCGACGGGAATCGAACCGCTGATTTTAGCGTTCTAAATCCGTAGACTTACCTCTGTACCAGCGGGGAACTGTAACACTTTCAAGAGAGGAGGCCGTTTAACTACAGAGAGTTTAATTTTATAAAATCGTGAAGTGTAGACTGTAGCGTGCTAAAAGAAGGTGTGAATACATCTCGACGACAAGTCGGCAGTGTGGGTCATATGGTCGTTTCACAGTGTTCAGTGCTATTAGTACATATACGAGGAATCTTTAAGAAACATAATAATTTAAGACTTTAGTCAAAAGTGAAGGAAATACTATGTTAAAGTGGATAAAGGAAATTCATTAATGTGTACGATTAATCATAAAAAAGGTGGAGATACAGGCTGGTTTAAAATACATCATTATGAACTAGAGACTGACTGGTTTAAAACACATCATTATGAACCAGAGACTGCCTGGTTTAAAACACATCATTATGAACCAGAGACTGCCTGGTTTAAAACACATCATTATGAACTAGAGACTGACTGGTTTAAAACACATCTTTATGAACCAGAGACTGACTGGTTTAAAACACATCATTATGAACTAGAGACTGACTGGTTTAAAACACATCATTATGAACCAGAGACTGACTGGTTTAAAACACATCATTATGAACCAGAGACTGCCTGGTTTAAAACACATCATTATGAACTAGAGACTGACTGGTTTAAAACACATCTTTATGAACCAGAGACTGACTGGTTTAAAACACATCATTATGAACCAGAGACTGACTGGTTTAAAACACATCATTATGAACCAAAGACTGCCTGGTTTAAAACACATCATTATGAACTAGAGACTGACTGGTTTAAAACACATCTTTATGAACTAGAGACTGATTGGTTTATAAACAGCATTATGAACTAGAGAGACTGGTTTATAAGATATCATCATGAATAGAGACTGGCTTACTGTGAACTGGAGAAACTGTTTTATTTATATCACCATAAATTCGATGATATGTTCTCTATCCCTTCTCATACAAATTATGCTTCAGGGACTGATTACCCTAGGAACGAATGGGGAAGGTTAAGTGTGAGTTTTACCAGCGTGTAAGTCACGTTTTACTTTAAAACGAGGGTTGAGAAGACAATACTTTTGATAAACGCATAGCGAAACGTCAGGTAAATCTTTCGAAACGGTCACTTAGATTCTAATTCAGTTGACGTGAAGTAAGACAAGCATTCGAGTTGCGATATAAACTTTTTCACTTATTTAGTTTCAGTTATTCTCAAGAAATAAAAGAAACCTTTAAGTAGCAAATCCTACGAGAGCTTTCTTTATTTGTACCTACACAGTGGGCCATCTTTGTTTTATTCTTATTCTTCTCCATGGAAAGGTAAAAGGCAAAACCTGTATGATGTTTTGTTATTTATATATACATTTGGTTACGCAGAAACCTTTTTAATTTCTTTCGAAGAGATTTCAAAAAATAAAAAGAGGTGTTCGTTTCTATCGAAGTGCGAATTAAAAATCGGAATGTATCGCAGTACTTTCTAAATACAACGAATTACAAAAGCTGCCAAAAGTCGAGGTACTGTAAAGTAGTAATTCCATAGCATGTGATGAATTCGGTGCACGTGATCAAACTGATTTTTTTCACTGGAGGAGCACGAGGACGCAGTGCTCCACGTGCACCAACTGTGATTTGCGACCATAGATGTTGTTTTTTTTTCAATGTAATTAATTATATTCGAGACAAACTGCATTAGAAAAGAAGAAATAAAAACTGGCCAATTTGTTGATAGTTAAGAAACCATTATTGTAGGCCGGTAACATTTATGGCCGACTAAAGCTACCTACTTAGTAATTAAGACATGTGCTTCTTTTATTCCCCCTTTAGTACGGTGGTAAATCTACGGATTCACAACGCTAAAATCAGTAGTTTGATTCCCCTCGGTGGGTTCAGCAGATAGCTTGCTGTGGCTTTGCTATAAGAAAAACAAAGAAGGTAACAGTCCTATTGTGGTGCATTTGAATAGAAAAAAAATTACTTTTGTTTCCCTTTCTTTCTAAGGTCCGTTTTTATTTTGTTAACGAAATGTCTAACTCACTTATTTCCTTTTAATTAACCGAAACCAAAACCCGCGTTGTTTAAAACGAAACTTTCACTATCGGTTTTCTCGTTGTTTTAACTACTGGCTGGTGAAGTCAAATTCTCAAACCGAAAGAAACGGTTAACAGTGAAGAACGTTGAGGTCAATATATTTAATCTTTAACCACAGCTCGAGTTATTCTCCCGTGTGATAGGGTCTACTGCAGTTATGCAGGTGACCCGAGGTTCCATGCGGCTGAAAGTGTCGGCATGTCGACAGGAGAGCAAGGGGGAAGTTCCAAGCCAGGTTCATCGGCCAGAAAGCAGATCTAGCATCAAACGAAGGAGTGGCGATCATGTAGCGAAGTGAGGTTATCTCTGAGGCGGTGTATCGTGAATCTCACGAAGCAGTGTTTTTATCCGGTATTAGATTCATATCAGCTGTTTAGCCCTGCGATTAGCTGTCGACCGAGCACGCAGAAGAAGACAATGAGACTGAGAATGTCGTTACCATGGTTACGTCGAGATGAAATAAGGGATAAAAGATACATTTGGATGTGTATCGGTAGATGTGCGACTAACCACTATGGACGTACACATTTAAGATCTCAGTCTCAGAGCTCTCGGTCTATTTCTATGCACAAGTTTACCAGGTCTGGTGTTATCCATTCTTCTCTTAAACATGGTGATTACACGCGTGATTAGATGACCCGTCTGCCCCCCCCTTCAAAACACGTTGAAAGCCTGTCGTGTAGGTTTTAAGGAACATATTGTGTTTTCTTTTCTTCTGCGTCGTGTAAATGCACTCAAGACCACATTCTTGGAATTATGAACGAACACACTATTCGTTTCAGTTTAACACTGGTCAATGAAATATTCAGGCTATAAAGGTGTTTGGTAAAATTAAAAGTGATGAAATTTTAAAGTTTGTAGTGCATTCTTTATATTCACTTGTTAACATCACGACCTACAACTCCGATACGACTTCACTGCAGCAAACACTTGCTTAACTTGTTTGGGTTTAAGTAGCTTGTGTTTGTGCCATGAGGTGACCGTCACGTGAGAGTACGTAAATACTTTTGTTGTTAAATTATGTTAGAGTATTTAAAGTTGTTAAAATAAATTCAGTAGTGTTGGATCCTGGCCCTCAGATGGTTGGGCCGCTCGGCTCGCAGGTTCTAATCTTCTTCCCACCAAACATATTTGCCCCTCTCAGATGTGGAGGCGTTATAATGTAACGATGAATCCCAGTTTTCATTGTAAAAGAGTAACCCAAAGTTGGCGGTAGGTGGTCATAACTAGTTATACCTTCCCTCTTGGCCTAGCATGACCAAGTGTGTTAAGGCGTTCGACTCGTAATCCAAGGTCTGCGGGTTTGAGTTCCTGTCGCACCAAACATACCTGCCCTTTCAACCGTGGAGGCGTTAATATGTGACGGTCAATTCCACTATTCTTTGGTAAAAGATTAGCCCAAGAGTTGGCGGTGGGTGGTGATGACTAGCTGCCTTCCCTCTAGTCTTACACTGCTAAATAAAGGACGGCTAGCACAGATAGCCCTCGAGTAGCTTTGTGCGTAATTCAAAAACAAACAAACAAGCTGAACCGTGTAACTTTTCTCGGATGAAACAAATTATTCCATTTTAAAATGATGTCGTACCAGATAGTAATATCTTGTTCAAAGTCGAGGTAACGGTTCTTTAGATTTATTACACCACCCCTTCCATTACCAGAAATAAAATAAAACAACCTCACTTTGAGTCGTAAAACACTATAAGTGTCCATTTCGGCTGCGTAAGGTACGGTGATCCAGGCTGAACTCTCACGTTAGATTATCTAAATAAAGGAAACAATATAAAAGGACGATGACCAAATTCAATTTTCTCAAATTTGCTAAGAAAACGTTTGTCGAGGTAATAAAAAAATTACATAACGTGACTAAATAATAAATGTATTTAAATAAAAATCGATGGATGTCGAGCTGTTTATGTTTAGTTATTTTTATAATTACCTTGTATGATTGAGTTATAAACAGTCACAACTCATTAATAAGCTGACGTAAAGTGCTCTAATCGATGATGTCTTTAAGAATGTTCTGTGTTATCACAACACAGGAACAAACACAAAACATGGTTTTGGGAAAGACCGGTTTCTCTCAGATTATCTCCAAAAAAGAAAGTGACTTGAACTAATAAATATGGGAAGTCCAGAATCGTGAAAGTGATTTGAACTAATATATATATATATAATAATACTAATATATAATAATATATGAAAATTCCAGAATGAGGAAGGTGACTTGAACCAATACCATGACAAGTCTGGAATATAAAAGGTGACTTTTACTAATACATATGACAAGTTAAGTATGCTTAATAAAAGTGAAACTAATATCTTTCTAAGTACGAGTCTTATGTTTTAGGTTTTCGTGTCTATGCAATGTTCGTAAATTTTATATTAAAGAAAAAAATTCATTTGGAACAAAACTCTGTTTTCATAAACCATGTATCGTCGAGTAAACATTTTGCAACTAAATATAACTACATATGAGTTAAACTAAATATAACTACATATGAGTTAAACTAAATATAACTACATATGAGTTAAAACGGAAAATAAACTAAATATAACTACATAGGAGTTAAAACGGAAAATAAATTAAATATAACTACATATTAGTTAAAACGGAAAATAAACTAAATATAACTACATATGAGTTAAAACGGAAAATAAACGAAATATAACTAGATATGAGTTAAAACGGAAAATAAACGAAATATAACTAGATATGAGTTAAAACGGAAAATAAACGAAATATAACTACATATGAGTTTAAATCTTGATGTTTGGAAAATAAATGTTACTTCACTCGTTGATAAGGAGTATAAATTAAATAATTATATTTCCAATTTTCTTTTAAACAAATAAATAAATCACCTGTTGATAATGCAGCCAGTCTACAGCGTCCTACCACAACTACCATCCATGGTAAACACTAACTACCATTTATACAACGTACCCACAGGTTAAAGTGCGGGGAATGTTTTGTCGCATGGTACGTACGGCTTTGAACCGAATTCACCAGAGATCTACCACAAAAGATCGTTATGTTAGTTTATATATTTATATTTTACCTCACAGTCTTTGTTTTCATATTTATACGTTCCTTCACACTGTTAGTTTGTATTTATACGCTTCTTCACACTGGTATTTTATATTTATACGTTCCTTCTTAGTGTTAATTTGTATTATTACGTTCCTCCTTATTTATAGTTTGTAACTATAGGTTCCTTCTCACTGTTAGTTTGTATTTATACGTTCCTTCACATCGTTATTTTATATTTATACGTTCCTTCACACTTTTAGTTTTATTTATACGTTCCTTTTACTGTTAGTTTGTAACTATACGTTTCTTCACACTGTTAATTTATATTTATACGTTCCTTTACACTGTTAGTTTGTATTTATACGTTCCTTCTCAGTGTCAGTTTGTATTTGTTCGTTCCTTCACACCGTTAGTTTGTATTTATACGTTCCTTCACGTTGTTGGTTTGTATTTATACGTTCCTTCACACCGTTAGTTTGAATTTATACGTTCCTTCTCAGTGTCAGTTCGTATTTGTACGCTCCTTCACACTGTTAGTTTGTATTTGTTCGTTCCTTCACACCGTTAGTTTGTATTTATACTTTCCTTCACATTGTTGGTTTGTATTTATACGTTCCTTCACACTGTTAGTTTGTATTTCTACGTTCCTTCACATCATTAGTTTGTATTTATACGTTTCTTCACACTGTTTTTTTATATTTATACGTTCCTTCACACTTTTAGTTTTATTTATACGTTCCTTCTCAGTGTCAGTTTGTATTTATACGTTCCTTCTTACTGTTAGTTTGTAACTATACGTTTCTTCACACTGTTAATTTATATTTATACGTTCCTTCACACTGTTAGTTTGTATTTGTTCGTTCCTTCACACCGTTAGTTTGTATTTATACGTTCCTTCACGTTGTTGGTTTGTATTTATACGTTCCTTCACACCGTTAGTTTGAATTTATACGTTCCTTCTCAGTGTCAGTTCGTATTTGTACGTTCCATCACACTGTTAGTTTGTATTTGTTCGTTCCTTCACACCGTTAGTTTGTATTTATACGTTCCTTCACATTGTTGGTTTGTATTTATACGTTCCTTCACACTGTTGTGGTGGACTGCAATTGACCGTCAAAACATTTGTAACTTGTTGGAAAAATAACAAATCTACATTTCCGTCACAAGAACTCCTCAGTCTGGTTCTCACATCAGATTGTACGTCTTCCCACGTGTGTCTCAAACTGTTTAACTGTATAAAGATTCTGTTGCGTCTGGGTGATATTTCATCCAGCTTTAGTTGCAAAAATTTTCACAAAAAGTTCTTCAAATTATAATTTTTATCCCGATTCGTTTCCATGGACTGACATCAAGTTGTGAACTGAAGTACTCTTCAAGTTTCTTTTCTTACAGTTTTCAATACCCGCCTTTAAAGTGACTTTTCACACACACACACACACGGTTCAGTCTTAACTTGATGAGCTAGTTAAGCTAATGTTTAGGGTTTGATCCCAATGCAGTGAGCGCAACACATGCTCTTAACAACAAACATTAAGACATCTCTATTTACAGAGGCTGAACACATCACAAAGCTCAGCATGTCGGGCTGTGGACGTGAAGTCTCTGCGGTTTCGCCCAATTATCGTCAAAAAGAGAAAAATGCTTTCTGCACTTTGAGGCAGTCCCTAAGTGACGGTTTCGTCCAACTGCTTAACTAGAGTAGCCTAAAAGTTCACCTGTGGTTGTCATTGACTACCCGCCTCCTTTCTAGTTCAGGGACGGGCAGAGGGGCAGAGGAAACAAACAGCCCTCGGGCAGCAGCTGCATCAGTTAAACAATCAAACTGTTTTCGGGACAGCCCACGTTTGTTACAATAAATATAAAACAGGAAAAGAGGATGCTATTCGTAAAGTTTCGTTGTCGTAAACATTGGGGAAAATTTATCAGAAATTCTGACCAAGCTTCTGAGATTTGAGTGAGCCCCCCCCAAAATCCAATATATAAAGTCACACTTATACCTGCATAAGAAATGTTCACAAACATTGTTCTGTTAAAATATCTTACTGTTTGTTTGCTTCGGATATTCGCTTAAAGCTAAATTATATTTTAAACTAATAAATCAGAAGGAATGCTGCTAGAGAACAACCTCCGCCCCACAATAAACAAATACTAACATCTGTATGACTCATCTGGCGCACCCGCAGTCTGAAAGGAATCCATTTTTTGTTTAATAACGGTACAGAAACACAAACGATCGATTTCAAATCCAGTACGTTATCCACTCCGCACACACGACCTTAAACATCCTTCTGTTTAAATTGATTCAATTATAAACCGAATCTATAAGATTCCAGTTTACAAGCACTAATTATTGTGTTTTTGCTCCATACTGAAACTGACATTCTCTACACTTTATTTCTGCACCATGCTAACACTAATATTTTCTACACTTTGTTTCTGTACCCTGCTAACACTGATATTCTCCATACTTTGTATCTCTTCCATGCTAACACTGATATTCTCTATATTTTGTTTCTGCACCATGCTAACATTGATATTCTCTACACTTTGTTTCTGCACCATGCTAACACTGATATTCTCTAAATTTAGTTTCTGCACCATGCTAACACTGATATATTCTACTTTTTGTTTCTGTTCCACACTAACACTGATATTCTCCACACTTTTTTCTGTTCCATACTAACACTGATATTCTCTACACTTTGTTTCTGTTCCATACTAACACTGATATTCTCCACACTTTGTTTCTGTTCCATACTAACACTGATATTCTCCACACTTTGTTTCTGTTCCATAATAACACTGATATTCTCCACACTTTTTTCTGTTCCATACTAACACTGATATTCTCCACACTTTGTTTCTGTTCCATACTAACACTGATATTCTCCACACTTTGTTTCTGTTCCATACTAACACTGATATTCTCCACACTTTGTTTCTGTTCCATACTAACACTGATATTCTCCACACTTTGTTTCTGTTCCATACTAACACTGATATTCTCCACACTTTTTTCTGTTCCATACTAACACTGATATTCTCCACACTTTGTTTCTGTTCCATAATAACACTGATATTCTTCACACTTTTTTCTCTTCCATACTAACACTGATATTCTCCACACTTTGTTTCTGTTCCATACTAACACTGATATTCTCCACACTTTGTTTCTGTTCCATACTAACACTGATATTCTCCACACTTTGTTTCTGTTCCATACTAACACTGATATTCTCCACACTTTTTTCTGTTCCATACTAACACTGATATTCTCCACACTTGTTTCTGTTCCAATACTAACACTGATATTCTCCACACTTTTTTTCTGTTCCATACTAACACTGATATTCTCCACACTTTGTTTCTGTTCCATAATAACACTGATATTCTCCACACTTTTTTCTGTTCCATACTAACACTGATATTCTCCACACTTTGTTTCTGTTCCATACTAACACTGATATTCTCCACACTTTGTTTCTGCTCCATACTAACACTGATATTCTCCACACTTTGTTTCTGTTCCATACTAACACTGATATTCTCCACACTTTAGTTCTGTTCCATACTAACACTGATATTCTCTACACTTTGTTTCTGCATCATGCTAACACTGATATTCTCTACACTTTGTTTCTGCACCATTCTAACACTGATATATTCTACTTTTTGTTACTGTTCCACACTAACACTGATATTCTCCACATTTTTGTGTTCCATACTAACACTGATATTCTCCACACTTTTTTCTGATCCATACTAACACTGATATTCTCTACACTTTCTTTCTGTTCCATGCTAACACTGATATTCTCTATATTTTGTATCTGCACCATGCTAACACTGATATTCTCTAAATTAAGTTTCTGCACCATGCTAACACTGATATATTCTACTTTTTGTTTCTGTTCCACACTAACACTGATATTCTCCACACTTTTTTCTGTTCCATACTAACACTGATATTCTCTACACTTTGTTTCTGTTCCATAATAAGACTGATATTCTCCACACTTTGTTTCTGTTCCATACTAACACTGATATTCTCCACACTTTGTTTCTGTTCCATAATAACACTGATATTCTCCACACTTTTTTCTATTCCATACTAACACTGATATTCTCCACACTTTTTTCTGTTCCATACTAACACTGATATTCTCCACACTTTGTTTCTGTTCCATACTAACACTGATATTCTCCACACTTTGTTTCTGTTCCATACTAACACTGATATTCTCCACACTTTGTTTCTGTTCTATACTAACACTGATATTCTCTACAGTTTGTTTCTGTTCCATACTAACACTGATATTTTCTACACTTTGTTTCTGCACCATGCTAACACTAATATTCTCTACACTTTGTTTCTGTACCATGCTAACACTGATATTCTCTACACTTTGTTTCTGCACTATGCTAACAAGGATATTCTCTAAATTTAGTTTCTGCACCATGCTAACACTGATATATTCAACTTTTTGTTTTTGTTCCACACTAACATTGATATTCTCCACACTTTTTTCTGTTCCACACTAACACTGACATTCTCTACACTTTGTTTCTGTTCCATACTAACACTGATATTCTCCACACTTTGTTTCTGTTCCATACTAACACTGATATTCTCTACACTTTGTTTCTGTTCCATACTAACACTGATATTCTCCACACTTTGTTTCTGTTCCATACTAACACTGATATTCTACACACTTTGTTTCTGTTCCATACTAACACTGATATTCTCCACACTTTTTCTGTTCCATACTAACACTGATATTCTCCACACTTTGTTTCTGTTCCATAATAACACTGATATTCTCCACACTTTGTTTCTGTTCCATACTAACACTGATATTCTCCACACTTTGTTTCTGTTCCATACTAACACTGATATTCTCCACACTTTGTTTCTGTTCCATACTAACACTGATATTCTCCACACTTTGTTTCTGTTCCATACTAACACTGATATTCTCCACACTTTGTTTCTGTTCCATACTAACACTGATATTCTCCACACTTTGTTTCTGTTCCATACTAACACTGATATTCTCCACACTTTGTTTCTGCATCATGCTAACATTGATATACTCTACACTTTGTTTCTGCACCATGCTAACACTGATATTCTCTACACTTTGTTTCTGCACCATTCTAACACTGATATATCTACTTTTTGTTTCTGTTCCACACTAACACTGATATTCTCCACATTTTTTTGTGTTCCATACTAACACTGATATTCTCCACACTTTTTTCTGATCCATACTAACACTGATATTCTCTACACTTTTTTTCTGTTCCATACTAACACTGATATTCTCCACACTTTGTTTCTGTTCTATACTAACACTGATATTCTCTACAGTTTGTTTCTGTTCCATACTAACACTGATATTTTCTACACTTTGTTTCTGCACCATTCTAATACTGATATTCTCTACACTTTGTTTCTGTTCCGTACTAACACTGATATTCTCTACACTTTGTTTCTGCACCATGCTAACAATGATATTCTCTAAATTTAGTTTCTGCACCATGCTAACACTGATATATTCAACTTTTTGTTTCTGTTCCACACTAACACTGATATTCTCCACACTTTTCTCTGTTCCATACTAACACTGATATTCTCTACACTTTGTTTCTGTTCCATAATAAGACTGATATTCTCCACACTTTGTTTCTGTTCCATACTAACACTGATATTCTCCACACTTTGTTTCTGTTCCATACTAACACTGATATTCTCCACACTTTGTTTCTGTTCCATACTAACACTGATATTCTCCACACTTTGTTTCTGTTCCATACTAACACTGATATTCTCCACACTTTGTTTCTGCATCATGCTAACGTTGATATTCTCTACACTTTGTTTCTGCACCATGCTAACACTGATATTCTCTACACTTTGTTTCTGCACCATGCTAACACTGATATATTCTACTTTTTCTTTCTGTTCCACACTAACACTGATATTCTCCACACTTTTTGTGTTCCATACTAACACTGATATTCTCCACACTTTTTTCTGATCCATACTAACACTGATATTCTCTACACTTTTTTTCTGTTCCATACTAACACTGATATTCTCCACACTTTGTTTCTGTTCTATACTAACACTGATATTCTCTACAGTTTGTTTCTGTTCCCTACTAACACTGATATTCTCTACACTTTTTTCTGTTCCATACTAACACTGATATTCTCCACACTTTGTTTCTGTTCTATACTAACACTGATATTCTCTACAGTTTGTTTCTGTTCCATACTAACACTGATATTTTCTACACTTTGTTTCTGCACCATTCTAATACTGATATTCTCTACACATTGTTTCTGTTCCGTACTAACACTGATATTCTCTACACTTTGTTTCTGCACCATGCTAACAATGATATTCTCTAAATTTAGTTTCTGCACCATGCTAACACTGATATATTCAACTTTTTGTTTCTGTTCCACACTAACACTGATATTCTCCACACTTTTCTCTGTTCCACACTAACACTGATATCCTCTACACTTTGTTTCTGTTCCATAATAAGACTGATATTCTCCACACTTTGTTTCTGTTCCATACTAACACTGATATTCTCCACACTTTTTTCTGTTCCATACTAACACTGATATTCTCCACACTTTGTTTCTGTTCCATACTAACACTGATATTCTCCACACTTTGTTTCTGTTCCATACTAACACTGATATTCTCCACACTTTTTTCTGTTCCATACTAACACTGATATTCTCCACACTTTGTTTCTGTTCCATAATAACACTGATATTCTCCACACTTTTTTCTGTTCCATACTAACACTGATATTCTCCACACTTTGTTTCTGTTCCATACTAACACTGATATTCTCCACACTTTGTTTCTGTTCCATACTAACACTGATATTCTCCACACTTTGTTTCTGTTCCATACTAACACTGATATTCTCCACACTTTGTTTCTGTTCCATACTAACACTGATATTCTCCACACTTTGTTTCTGTTCCATACTAACACTGATATTCTCTACACTTTGTTTCTGCATCATGCTAACACTGATATTCTCTACACTTTGTTTCTGCACCATGCTAACACTGATATTCTCTACACTTTCTTTCTGCACCATTCTAACTCTGATATATTCTACTTTTTGTTTCTGTTCCACACTAACACTGATATTCTCCACATTTTTTTGTTCCATTCTAACACTGATATTCTCCACACTTTTTTCTGATCCATACTAACACTGATATTCTCTACACTTTTTTTCTGTTCCATGCTAACACTGATATTCTCTATATTCTGTATCTGCACCATGCTAACACTGATATTCTCTAAATTAAGTTTCTGCACCATGCTAACACTGATATATTCTAGTTTTTGTTTCTGTTCCACACTAACACTGATATTCTCCACACTTTTTTCTGTTCCATACTAACACTGATATTCTCTACACTTTGTTTCTGTTCCATAATAAGACTGATATTCTTCTCACTTTGTTTCTGTTCCATACTAACACTGATATTCTCCACACTTTGTTTCTGTTCCATAATAACACTGATATTCTCCACACTTTTTTCTGTTCCATACTAACACTGATATTCTCCACACTTTGTTTTCTGTTCCATACTAACACTGATATCTCCAACACACTTTGTTTCTGTTCCATACTAAACACTGATATTCTCCACACTTTGTTTCTGTTCCATACTAACACTAATATTCTCCACACTTTGTTTCTGTTCCATACTAACACTGATATTCTCCACACTTTTTTCTGTTCCATACTAACACTGATATTCTCCACACTTTGTTTCTGTTCCATACTAACACTGATATTCTCCACACTTTGTTTCTGCATCATGCTAACATTAATATTCTCTACACTTTGTTTCTGCACCATGCTAACACTGATATTCTCTACACTTTTTTTCTGCACCATTCTAACACTGATATATTCTACTTTTTGTTTCTGTTCCACACTAACACTGATATTCTCCACACTTTTTGTGTTCCATACTAACACTGATATTCTCCACACTTTTTTCTGATCCATACTAACACTGATATTCTCTACACTTTTTTTCTGTTCCATACTAACACTGATATTCTCCACACTTTGTTTCTGTTCTATACTAACACTGATATTCTCTACAGTTTGTTTCTGTTCCCTACTAACACTGATATTCTCTACACTTTTTTTCTGTTCAATACTAACACTGATATTCTCCACACTTTGTTTCTGTTATATACTAACACTGATATTCTCTACAGTTTGTTTCTGTTCCATACTAACACTGATATTTTCTACACTTTGTTTCTGCACCATGCTAACACTGATATTCTCTATACTTTGGTTCTGTTCCGTACTAACACTGATATTCTCTACACTTTGTTTCTGCATCAAGCTAACACTGATATTCTCTACATTTAGTTTCTGCACCATGCTAACACTGATATTACAACTTTTTGTTTCTGTTCCACACTAACACTGATATTCTCCACACTTTTCTCTGTTCCATACTAACACTGATATTCTCTACACTTTGTTTCTGTTCCATAATAAGACTGATATTCTCCACACTTAATTTCTCTTCCATACTAACACTGATATTCTCCACACTTTGTTTCTGTTCCATACTAACACTGATATTCTCTACACTTTGTTTCTGTTCCATACTAACACTGATATTCTCCACACTTTGTTTCTGTTCCATACTAACACTGATATTCTCTACACTTTGTTTCTGCATCATGCTAACACTGATATTCTCTACACTTTGTTTCTGCACCATGCTAACACTGATATATTCTACTTTTTGTTTCTGTTCCACACTAACAGTGATATTCTCCACACTTTTTTCTGTTCCATGCTAACACTGATATTCTCTACACTTTGTTTCTGCACCATGCTAACACTGATATATTCTATTTTTTGTTTCTGTTCCACACTAACAGTGATATTCTCCACACTTTTTTCTGTTCCATACTAACACTGATATTCTCTACACTTTGTTTCTGCACCATGCTAACACTGATATTCTCTACACTTTGTTTCTGCACCATGCTAACTCTGATATTCTCTACTTTTTGTTTCTGTTTCATACTAACACTGATATTCTCTACACTTTGTTTCTGTTCCATGCTAACACTGATATTCTCAACAATTTGTTTCTGCACCATGCTAACACTGATATATTCTACTTTTTGTTTCTGTTCCACACTAACAGTGATATTCTCCACACCTTATTCTGTTCCATACTAACACTGATATTCTCTACACTTTGTTTCTGTTCCATGCTAACACTGATATTCTCTACTTTTTGTTTCTGTTTCATACTAACACTGATATTCTATACACTTTGTTTCTGTTCCATGCCAACACTGATATTCTCCAAACTTTGTTTCTGTTCCATACCAACACTGATATTCTCTACACTTTGTTTCTGTTCCATACCAACACTGATATTCTCTACACTTTGTTTCTGTTCCATACTAACACTGATATTCTCTACACTTTGTTTCTGCAACATGCTAACACTGATATTCTCTACACTTTGTTTCTGCACCATGCTAACACTGATATTGTTTACACCATGTTTCTGCACCATGCTAAGACTGATATTCTCTACTTTTTGTTTCTGTTTCATACTAACACTGATATTCTCTACACTTTGTTTCTGTTCCATACTAACAGTGATATTCTCCACACTTTTTTTCTGTTCCATACTAACACTGATATTCTCCACACTTTGTTTCTGTTCTATACTAACACTGATATTCTCTACACTTTGTTTCTGTTCCATACTAACACTGATATTCTCCACACTTTGTTTCTGTTCCATACTAACACTGATATTCTCCACACTTTGTTTCTGTTCCATACTAACACTGATATTCTCTACACTTTGTTTCTGCATCATGCTAACACTGATATTCTCTACACTTTGTTTCTGCACCATGCTAACACTGATATTCTCTACACTTTGTTTCTGCACCATGCTAACACTGATATATTCTACTTTTTGTTTCTGTTCCACACTAACAGTGATATTCTCCACACTTTTTTTCTGTTCCATACTAACACTGATATTCTCTACACTTTGTTTCTGTTCCATGCTAACACTGATATTCTCTACACTTTGTTTCTGCACCATGCTAACACTGATATATTCTATTTTTTGTTTCTGTTCCACACTAACAGTGATATTCTCTACACTTTTTTTCTGTTCCATGCTAACACTGATATTCTCTACACTTTGTTTCTGTTCCATGCTAACACTGATATTCTCCACACTTTGTTTCTGCACCATGCTAACACTGATATATTCTACTTTTTGTTTCTGTTCCACACTAACAGTGATATTCTCCACACCTTTTTCTGTTCCATACTAACAGTGATATTCTCTACACTTTGTTTCTGCACCATGCTAACACTGATATTCTCTACACTTTGTTTCTGCTCCATTCTAACACTGATATATTCTACTTTTTGTTTCTGTTCCACACTAACACTGATATGCTCCACATTTTTTTGTTCCATACTAACACTGATATTCTCCACACTTTTTTCCGATCCATACTAACACTGATATTCTCTACACTTTTTTTCTGTTCCATACTAACACTGATATTCTCCACACTTTGTTTCTGTTCTATACTAACACTGATATTCTCTACAGTTTGTTTCTGTTCCATACTAACACTGATATTTTCTACACTTTGTTTCTGCACCATTCTAATACTGATATTCTCTACACTTTGTTTCTGTTCCGTACTAACACTGATATTCTCTACACTTTGTTTCTGCACCATGCTAACATTGATATTCTCTAAATTTAGTTTCTGCACCATGCTAACACTGATATATTCTACTTTTTGTTTCTGTTCCACATTAACACTGATATTCTCCACACTTTTTTCTGTTCCATACTAACACTGATATTCTCTACACTTTGTTTCTGTTCCATGCTAACACTGATATTCTCCACACTTTGTTTCTGCACGATGCTAACATTGACATATTCTACTTTTTGATTCTGTTCCACACTAACAGTGATATTCTCCACACTTTTTTCTGTTCCATACTAACACTGATATTCTTTACACTTTGTTTCTGCACCATGCTAACACTGATATTCTCTACTTTTTGTTTCTGTTTCATACTAACACTGATATTCTCTACACTCTGTTTCTGTTCCATACTAACACTGATATTCTCCACACTTTGTTTCTGTTCCATACTAACACTGATATTCTTCACACTTTTTTTCTTTTTCATACTAACACTGATATTCTCTACACTTTGTTTTTGAATCATGCTAACACTGATATTCTCTACACTTTTTTCTGCACCAAGCTAACACTGATATTCTCTACACTTTGTTTCTGCACCATGCTAACACTGATATTCTCTTCTCTTTGTTTCTGCACCATGCTAACACTGATATTATCATCTCTTTGTTTCTGTTTTATACTAACACTTTTATTCTCTACACTTTGTTTTTGAATCATGCTAACACTGATATTCTCTACACTTTGTTTCTGCACCATGCTAACACTGATATTCTCTACACTTTGTTTCTGCACCATTCTAACACTGACATATTCTACTTTTTGTTTCTGTTCCACACTAACAGTGATATTCTCCACATTTTTTTGTGTTCCATACTAACACTGATATTCTCCACACTTTGTTTCTGTTCCATACTAACACTGATATTCTCCACACTTTGTTTCTGTTTCATACTAACACTGATATTCTCTACACTTTGTTTCTGTTCCATGCTAACACTGATATTCTCCACACTTTGTTTCTGCACCATGCTAACATTGACATATTCTACTTTTTGTTTCTGTTCCACACTAACAGTGATATTCTCCACACTTTTTTCTGTTTCATACTAACACTGATATTGTTTACACTTTGTTTCTGCACCCTGCTAACACTGATATTCTCTACTTTTTGTTTCTGTTTCATACTAACACTGATATTCTCTACACTTTGTTTCTGTTCCATACTAACACTGATATTCTCCACACTTTGTTTCTGTTCCATACTAACACTGATATTCTCCACACTTTGTTTCTGTTCCATACTAACACTGATATTCTCCACACTTTTTTTCTGTTTCATACTAACACTGATATTCTCTACACTTTGTTTTTGAATCATGCTAACACTGATATTCTCTACACTTTTTTCTGCACCAAGGTAACACTGATATTCTCTACACTTTGTTTCTGCACCATGCTAACACTGATATTCTCTTCTCTTTGTTTCTGCACCATGCTAACACTGATATTCTCTTCTCTTTGTTTCTGTTTCATACTAACACTGATATTCTCTACACTTTGTTTTTGAATCATGCTAACACTGATATTCTCTACACTTTTTTCTGCACCAAGCTAACACTGATATTCTCTACACTTTGTTTCTGCACCATGGTAACACTGATATTCTCTTCTCTTTGTTTCTGCACCATGCTAACACTGATATTCTCTTCTCTTTGTTTCTGCACCATGCAAACACATATATATTGTTCTCTTTTTCTTGATTATGTTTGTAATTTTTTAATGGTTTTGAAGAACGAGGTTTCACTACATACAAGTTAGTTATAATCATTATTTGTAAAAACCGAGTTATTATTTTCTTTGAGATTTTTTTCAAAATACTATGTTTTTTTCACGAAGAATTTGTTGATAATTAATACTGGACGACACTTTTGATTTAAAATAATGTGTATAATTCTCACTACAAATTCAAAGGAATTCTTAATTATGTATTTGTTTTTTCCTTAAAATGAGACTTTTTAGATATAATTTTTGATGCATTATAAGTGGAAATTTTTAATATTGGATACAACAGGTCTGAAACTGTTACCTATTTCAGGAACTGTAGGTGAGGTATATAACTGAGGTATTTTAAAGTTGCTTGAAGTTAAGCTTTAATTTTCATAATGTGTTTTAGGGTTACGCCATTCTTAAGTTTTTTCAACTTTTACATAAAGTTTATTTATTGGATTGACTTTATTATTTTCATACAGACCTTATTTCAACATTTCTTTAACTTTAAAAAACTGTTATCATTTTTTTGTTATGAATTGCAACCATTTGTTGATAAAATAAAAAAGGAATATTTCGTACCATTATTTATACCACACTTATCGTGCCAAATAATGAAAAAAACCCAACAAACACTTACTTTTCGATATACGAACTAATAAAAAAAGTTCGCCAAATTCTGAGTGGAGTCAAAAATAAAACTGATTTAATGGTACTATTTTGTTTATATATTTAATGTCACATGACTGTAAACTAACTTACATTGGACAAATTAAAAGAAATTTATGATTCGGGATTAATGGACCCAGAAGAAATGTTAAAATAATTACGGCTTTGTCTTTAGTAGAACACGTGAGGGGTCTGGCATGGCTTAGCGCGTTAAAGCGTGCGCTTCGTAATCTGAGGGGAGTGGGTTGGCGACCGAGTCGCGCCAAACATGCTCGCCTGTCAGCTGTGGGGGCGTTATAATGTGAGGATCAATACCACTATTCGTTGGTAAAAGAGTAGCCCAAGAGTTGGCGGTGGGTGGTGATGACTAGCTGCCTTCCCTCTAGTCTTACACTGCTAAATTAGGGACGGCTAGCACAGATAGCTTTCGAGTTACTTTGTGCGAAATTCCAAAACAAACAAGAACACGTAAACGAAACTATACCTCAATTGGAAAAAATGTTAATTTGGCAAAACCTAAAACAATAATTTGTATGAATGTACGCGAATGGATTGAAATAATTAAGTATAAAAAACGTAACTTTAAATTATATGATAACAATGATGGATCTGTTGGAAATGCTGTCAGCTGATGGTATGAAATTCTTTAATATGCAAACTGTTCTTCTGATAATTGTATGAATAAGGCAGTGGTTCCCAACCAGGGGTGCTCGCACCCCTTGGAGGTGCGAAATAGCGTTGAAGGGAGTGCGAGATAACATTTGTTTTGGCCACCTTCACCTTTATTTTAAAATAAATAATTACTGTGAAGGGTGCGAGAACGTATTAAAATTTTTAGGGGTGCGGGACATAAAAAAAATTGGGAACCCCTATAATAAGGGTTATATTTACAAAACGTTAAGCTACGGTGATTAAGACACTCGACTAGTAATCTAAGGGTTGCAGGTTCGAATCCCCGTCGCACCAAACATTCTCGCTCTTTTAGCCGTGGGGGCGTTATAATGTGATAGCCAATCCTACTATTTTTTGGTAAAAAAGTAGCCCAAGAGTTGGCGGTGGGTAGTGATGACTAGCTGCCTTCCCTCTAGTCTTACACTGCTAAATTAGGGACGGCTAGTGCAGATATCCCATGTAGCTTTGCGCAAAATTCTAAACAATCCAAACTGAACTTGATGTTCAATATGGCGGAGTAAGCTGTGGACCACGTGGCGTCCAACATCCATGCGAGACCAGTGGATAGAGGTTTCTCTTATGATGTCATAAGTGTACAGTAGACTGTAGGTATAGAGTTATCTTCCGTGACGTCATATACTCAGGTAATTTGTAATTCACTAAAGAAGTTACCGAGGCCTCTCGTACGACGTCATAGTCTCCAACAACGAGTAATTCACAGGAAAAAGTATAGAGATCTCTCGTGTCACTTCATACAGCCATAGTTAAAGTGTAAATA
The DNA here is from genome assembly GCA_011833715.1 of Carcinoscorpius rotundicauda. NCBI lineage: Eukaryota > Metazoa > Arthropoda > Merostomata > Xiphosura > Limulidae > Carcinoscorpius > Carcinoscorpius rotundicauda. Next base: position 79,498,607 of record CM022400.1, on the reverse strand, counting down.
AACCTACATTGTTAAAAAAGATGTGAAATATATTGAATTCTCAAACTTTCTAACAAATTATGTCACCTTGTAGACATATAAAACCTTTCTGAGTTAATAAAATTTACATGACAAAGAGACTCAAACCAACGTCTTCTGATCAATTTCTAAATATCCACTTCAAAGATGTCTTAATTTGTAATATTTAGGCATAAAGTGTAAACATTTTAACAGTTCGGACATATACAGCTTGGCATAATCATTCAAGTAATTTCAATACAAACATTTTAACGGAGTAGACTTATATAAGTTGACATAATCATTCAAGTACTTTTAGGGTTAACATTTAAACAGTGTAGACGTATACAAGTTCACACAATAATTCAGGTAGTATTGGTACCAACATTTTAACTGTGCAGACGTACACAAGTTCACACAATAATTCAGGTGGTATTGGTACCAACATTTTAACTGTGCAGACGTATACAAGTTCACACAATAATTCAGGTAGTATTGGTACCAACATTTTAACTGTGCAGACGTACACAAGTTCACACAATAATTCAGGTAATATTGGTACCAACATTTTAACAGTGTAGAAGTATACAAGTTCACACAATAATTCAGGTAGTATTGGTACCAACATTTTAACTGTGTAAATACACACACAAGGTAAAGCAGAACCACCTTTACGTGTTTTTACTTCCCTAGGGAAGAGTTTAAAATGTCGACCCCAGCGGAACCCCTGCACCATTTCATTATCAGCTAATACATTTAACGTAACGTTGGATGAAAAAAACGTCGTAAGTTCTAGTAGCGTTTTTACCTCAACAGATGTGTATCACTTCTGTGATATTCGTCATATTCTTTTGTCTTTAATACAGAATTTCTTCTTTACATTCAAACTGATCTCTTAAACTTTTTGAATATGATGACACAGATTTTCCAAGTCAGTAAGGCAGGAAAAAGGAACTCAAACGAATGCGAGTTATTTACTTCTGTTGAAAGTGAAATTGATTTAAAGCTTTTGTGACGTGCTGCCGCCTTGGCAATTTCCAACATCTCACCTGTTTAATAAAACCATTTCTCCTTCGAGGTGGTTGTAGTATCGTCCGTTATCGAATATCTAACAATTTTTGGATAATTTGATCAGCCTCAAGCGCTGGAAATCGAATCAAACGTGTGTTTGGAAATAATCCAGTTAAGAAAAGGAACGATTCCACCACTTTGTTGTCATTGGGCTGATCTGGTGTTTTAACCGGCATTGAACTATAGTATATCACTTGTTTACTTCAGTAAGATGAGTTGTTCGTGTTAAAATGCTATTTGGGAGATTTTATCGTTTTAAATACAAAACACGCTTTACGTCGGAGGAAGGAAGGAAGGGGGGTATTTTAACATAGTGCTTTTCATTAACTGTAGGCTTTTGCAAACCACGACATGATTTATTGCACTACATATCCTCGCGGGCAAACGCGGAAAGCGTGTATTAATGTGATTTGTGCGTGTGTTAGGGAGACAAGTTTGAACTTGCACCGTTGATTAACTTGCTAATTCATTCACCGTTTTTCGAAAGAACTCTCTTAGTTTGGTGGTTAAGTAATATAAACTCTACAATAGCTCTTAATCAGGTATTTTTGACAATCGAATCTCAGTTATCTATTTTTTCAGTTCCATGTAAAATTAAATATTTGTTAGCCCTTACTCAGTGCTCTATAGAAAATTAGGCTTCCTTTAACTGTTATTCAGTTCTCTATAGACAGTCAAATCTCCATCAGTACTTGCCAGGTTTTCCATAAACAGTCAAATCTCCATTAGGACTTGCCTGGTTTTCCATAAACTGTCAAATATCCATTAGGACTTGCCTGGTTTTCTATAGACAGTAAAATCTCCATTAGCACTTGCCTGGTTTTCTATAGACAGTCGAATCTCCATTACCCCTTGCCTGGTTCTCTATAGACAGTCAAATCTCCATTAGCACTTGCCTGGTTTTATACAGACAGTCAAATCTCCATTAGCACTTGCCCAGTTTTATACAGACAGTCAAATCTCCATTAGCCCTTGCCTGGTTCTTTATAGACAGTCAAATCTCCATTAGCACTTGCATGGTTCTCTATAGACAGTCGAATCTCCATTAGCCCTTGCCTGGTTCTCTATAGACAATCAAATCTCCATTAGCACTTGCCTGGTTTTATACAGACAGTCAAATTTCCATTAGCACTTGCCTGGTTCTCTATAGACAGTCAAATCTCCATTAGCACTTGCCCGGTTTTATACAGACAGTCAAATTTCCATTAGCCCTTGCCTGGTTCTTTATAGACAGTCAAATCTTCATTAGCACTTGCCTGGTTTTATACAGACAGTCAAATCTCCATTAGCACTTGCCTGGTTTTATACAGACAGTCAAATCTCCATTAGTACTTGCCCGGTTTTATACAGACAGTCAGATTTCCATTAGCACTTGCCTGGTTCTCTATAGACAGTCAAATCTCCATTAGCACTTGCCTGGTTTTACACAGACCATCAAATCTCCGTTGGCCATTACCCTGTTATCTATGGAAAAACCAGGTCTCCGTTGGCTACTTCACTCAATTATCGAGAGACAATCAGGTTTTTGTAAATGTAAGTGACTTATTTGTTGTTATTATTGTTTGTTTTTTTACCTTTGAGACATTCGCGGTGATAAATATCACACAATTCATTTCGATCTTAGGCCTACATTAGGGGAAACTAGCCGTGGAACACGGGTTTACGTGTTTAGAAACTTCGTATAACTTATTTTATAATACCCTCATTGGAGCTATGCGTTGCACTGGTGGTTGCAAGTTTCAAATTTCCTTGTGAGCAAAGAAAGCCGAAATTTTAAAGAAAAAATAAAACACAGTTTAATTAAAATGATATCAAAGAGTTATAGTGGACGACGTCCTTTCTAATAGAACCGATAAAAGAACTCAGACCAACTCTTGTTTAACCCGATAGTGGTCATCACTCTTATAATACACCAGCAGTGCAGCGTAAAACTATGACAACAAAATATTTGGAGACCGTGATGTGTATGAATGTGTACTCAACAGCAATGCACGAGCACCGTTTTTTATTTTCAGTTATACCTACGTATGGTCAGTGTAAAATATTCGTTCCCAGACAAGCAAAACGTTTAGTATGTTTCGGTTGGTAAAAAATAGTGGTTTCTTTATTTGTTTTTAAATTTCGCGCAAAAAATGTAAAATGAAACATGCCTTAAATTTAAAAACCAGAAACATTACTAAATTATGTGGTGTATATATCTATGCTACACAAAAAGATAACGTGGTACTGGGTGTTCCTCTCCTAACCTAACTATTTGTTTGTATTTTTCAATTATAACATGAAAACGCTTCCAGAATAAAAATACCAAAGGGCTGTTTTATTGTTTTTGTTTCTTTGTTTCTGAATTTTGCACAAAGCTACACGACGGCTATCTGCGCTATCCGTCCCCAATTTAACAGTTTTAGACTGGAGGGAAAGTAACTAGTCATCACCACTCATCGCCAACCCTTGGGCTACTCTTTTTCAAACAAAGAGTGGTTACTTTATAACTCTCCCATGGCTGAAAGGGCGAGTATGTTTGGTGCGACAGGGATTCGAACCCTCCCATTACGAATCGAGCGTCTTAACCACCAGGCCAACAAAAGAATTACTTAAAACAGGTGATATGTTTTTCTTTCAAATTCACTTTTTTGAGTTTTAAAAAACACTACATTTCGCTAAATTTACTTAACATCATCAGGTGAAAACAACTGAGCTGTTTTGTGTTATAGTATATAGAGCGATACCACAAAGCTAAAGCAACAAACAGAGATATTTGAAACACATCTGTCAAATAAAGGAAGCCTTCCAGTGGCACAGCGCGATTGATTCGGATTCACAGCACGAGAAACAGCGTTTTAATAGCCGTAGTGGGCAATGCACAGATAGCCCATCATGAAGATTTGTACTTAATTTCAAAACAAGTAAGAAAAGTTAAAACAAATATAATTTTCCAACTATTTATTGTATTTATTGTACCACCAGAAATAACCACATTACAGCACATGGAATAACCAATTAAATTATATCATTGGGAATAACCACATTATATTACTGAAAATAACCAACTACATTATATCACTCAGAATAACAAAATTATACCACCAAAAATAACCACATTACATCACTGGGAATAACCAACTACATGATATCACTGGGAATAACAACATTATATCACTTGGAATAAACAACTTTATTATATAATTGAGAATAACCACATTATATCATTAAGAATAAATAGCCACACTGAATGGATAAGAACATTATATCACTAGTATTAACCACATTATATTATTTGGAATAAATAACTATACTGTGTTTCTGGGAATAACCACATTGTGTTACTAGGAGCAATCACATTATATTATTAGGAATAAACAACCACATTGTGTTACCAGGAATAACCACATTATATCATTAGGAATAAACAACCACACTGTGTTACCAGGAATAACCACATTATATCATTAGGAATAAATAGCCACACTGTATGGATAAGAACATTATATTACTAGTAATAACCACATTATATTATTTGGAATAAATAACTATACTGTGTTACTGGGAATAACCACATTGTGTTACTAGGAGTAACCACATTATATTATTAGGAATAAACAACCACATTGTGTTATTAGGAATAACCACATTATATCATTAGGAATAAACAACCACATTGTGTTACCAGGAATAACCACATTATATCATTAGGAATAAACAACCACATTGTGTTACTGGGAATAACCACATTATATCACTAGGAATAAACAACCACACTGTGTTACCAGGAATAACCACATTATATCACTAGAAATAAACAACCACATCATATTACTAGGAATAAACAACCACATCATATTACTAGGAATAAACAATCACATTGTGTTACTAGGAATAACCACATTATATCACTAGGAATAAACAACCACACTGTGTTACCAGGAATAACCACATTATATCACTAGAAATAAACAACCACATCATATTACTAGGAATAAACAACCACATCATATTACTAGGAATAAACAATCACATTGTGTTACTAGGAATAATCACATTATATCATTAGGAATAAACAACCACACTGTGTTACCAGGAATAACCACATTATATCACTAGAAATAAACAACCACATCATATTACTAGGAATAAACAACCACATCATATTACTAGGAATAAACAATCACATTGTGTTACCAGGAATAACCACATTATATCACTAGAAATAAACAACCACATCATATTACTAGGAATAAACAACCATCATATCATTAGGAATAAACAACCACACTGTGTTACCAGGAATAACCACATTATATCATTAGGAATAAATAGCCACACTGTATGGATAAGAACATTATATTACTAGTAATAACCACATTATATTATTTGGAATAAATAACTATACTGTGTTACTGGGAATAACCACATTGTGTTACTAGGAGTAACCACATTATATTATTAGGAATAAACAACCACATTGTGTTACCAGGAATAACCACATTATATTATTAGGAATAAACAACCACATTGTGTTACCAGGAATAACCACATTATATCATTAGGAATAAACAACCACATTGTGTCATTGGGAATAACCACATTATATGACTTGGAATAAACAACTACATTGTGTTACTAGGAATAACCAGATTATATCATTAAGAATAAACAACCACACTCTGTTACTGGGAATAAACAACCACATTGTGTTACTAGGAATAACCAGATTATATCATTAAGAATAAACAACCAGATTGTGTTACTAGGAATAACCACATTATATTATTAAAAATAAACAACCACTTTGTCTTATTGGGAATAACCACATTAGATGACTTGGAATAAACAACTACATTGTGTTACTAGGAATAACCAGATTATATCATTAAGAATAAACAACCACACTCTGTTACTAAGAATAACCCCACTGTGTTACTGAAAATAGTCAAACTGTGACTCAATGACTAGCACTATGTTGCTAAAAATAGCCACACTGCGACACTAACAATGACTAGACTTCGGCATTAAGAATAGACCCACTGTGACCTTAAGAGCAGCTTTACTGTTCCACTAAGATTAGCCCCTTTCTGGAGATGATATACTATGAAGACCAGGTGTGAATATTTTGTTTACATCTTAGAAACCAAGTGATAGTTATAGATTATCTTAATGAAGCAATAAACCACGAAGGTTAATAAAAAAATAGCCGTACCTAATGAATTTTCTAAGACAACCGACATCTTGTGTCTTTAGGAACTATTCGCATAATGAATTGAATGATTTTTGAGCTATCTTCGCAGTTAATTGCTGAAACAAATCTTTGTATGAGTACTTATAGGCACTGTAACCCCCCCTTCAAAATACCAGTCTTTCCATTATTTTCGTTACGAGCCAACAGAAGTTAATGTAGGAATGCATTCCTCTGGTACATAACGGGACTGTTGGGTAGTTAAAAAAAGTTTTAAGTAATAAATATAAAAATCTTTAATTAATTTGAAGTCACATTACTGAGGAGAAACTAAAGTACAATTTAACTGCGAAGAAGGTCACTTTGTGAGGTCACAAGACAAGCGTTTCTCGTTAAAACTAACAAGACGAAAATTATGGCTGATTTTTAAGGGGGATCTGTTTTTAAAAAAATAACAAAAGTCGAACTTGAGATGAACTAGGACCCGAGAGTTAAGAAATTCTAGCAAATTCAAACTCTTCTTATTTATTCGTGGGGGGTTCAATGAGTGTGTGTGATGGCTGTACGAAGTGACAAAAATAATTTTTACAGGTTATTGAGTTCATGTGTAAAGTTATTAAATGTAATGAACTTAACGTTTACAACGCATATGTTAGTTTATCAAAGTGAAAAACCAATAAAGCATAACTCCACATACTGCGACTTACTAAATCTATATAAATATAACTGTTATAACTACATAGCATGGTGTGAATGGAGCTTGGTTTGGAAGCTAACTACGTGTATGGAGGGATATATAAAGTTGCACTTTTGTACAAGTTTTTTTTTACCACTTCTTCGCTCTCTTTATTGATTATAATAAACTTTATAATAAATTATTACACATGATTATTAATAAACTTAAAGATAAGTTGTTAATACTGATTTTTAATAAAATTAATAATAAACTGTTAGTAATGGGTTTTAATGTTTGTTTGTTTCGTTTTTGAAACAGGCAATTACGCCTGTACAGGTGGGTAGCGATTTAATGTAAATGAAATAAAATATGAAGGTTTAATATTATGACCCATTTTTTACTATCAGTACTATTATTCATATTCTTGAAAATGAAATATAAATTGCCAACTTTCAAAGTTCCTGTGTTTGTTTGTTCTGGAATTTCGCACAAAGCTACACGAGGGCTATCTGTGTTAGCCGTCCATAATTTAGCAGTGTAAGACCAGAGGGAAGGCAACTAGTCATCACCACCCACTGCCAACTCATGGGCTACTCTTTTACCAACGAATAGTGGGATTGACTGTAACGTTATAACGCCCCCACGGCTGAAAGGGCGAGCATGTTTGGCGCGATGGAGATGCAAACCCGCGACCCTCGGATTACGATTCACATGCCTTAATGCGCTTGGCCATGCCGGGCCATGATTTTTAATAAACCTAATTATAAACTGTTAATGATGGTTTTTAACAAACTCAATAATAAATTGTTAATAACTGTTTTTAATAAACTTAGTAATAAACTGTGAATAATGGTTTTTAATAAATTTAATAATACATTTTAATAATTATTCTAATAAACTTAATAACAAACTGTTAATAATGGTTTTTAATAAACTCCTGCTAAACGTTATGAACATAGGTAATATATAAATATTTTGTTTGTTGTCCAGAAGATCGATTATTGTTAACTAACGAAACTTGAGAATGAATTTCAGTTTTTAAAATGTGGTCTCGAGCGAAGGAAATGCAACATTCCTACTTTGTATGTTTTCTATTACGTCACAGTACAGAAGACGTGTTGTTTGGAGTGTTCGATAAATTCAAGTATAGGTCAAAACTCGTGACTACCAATTACAGGTGTGTATAATTAGAAATATAATTACATAGTTTGAATTGTGCTGCGTCGTTTTATGTTGGGTATATTCAAAGTTTCGTGGGTGGGACTCCTTAAGATGAGAGCTCCGAAATCGGAAAAAAAAACAAAAACTGCTGAGTTGGTCTCATGAAAACACAATACCTAAAAAGAGAGAAAGAAGGAAAAAAAAGACTGGTCGAATGGTTCTTTTATCAAATAAGCAAAAGGTTGGTCAAACTGGTTCTGAATACAGATAAAATAACGTTGCTAAAACAGGACACAGAATATTTTTTTCTCGAAACAATGACTATAGTTAGTACGCAGTTGTTGAGGACCTCATGGCATTCATTGATTGGAAACTATAATAAAAAAACCTTGCGTTGAAATGTATAGATGCCAGAACCGTATGCAATGTCTTCCAAGTGTCTTTATTCGTGTCCGTTTCCCCGCTCTTAGTATATTTCCTTTCGTAGAACGACTTTGAAACTTAATTTAGGTTTAATAGAAGCACTGTTATGAAGTGTCTTACACGTTTATTACGAATTTTTAAACATTTATCCTATAGTTTCCATGAAATGCTATCCATTACAAGCTAAATTGAGTTGGATAAATGGCAATATATTTCAATCATTTGATTTTCTTTCTGATCAGAAAGTTTTTCCACTGTTCTGTTCATTTTACTTCTCGATTCTCACAAATGCTGGTATTTACAAAACGGACTTTGCCTTCCGTGTTGTTCTTTGTTCCTGTAACGCTTCAGATATGTTAAGGTGTATAGAAAATACTTCACGTTAACTGATTTATTGCAGTTGTGTTCGTTCAGAAATGAAACTGTTCTTTAACTGATCGGCAACTCCAGTAGTGATAGAACAATTTGTTTTTGTGCACTCTGTAAGACACTGTAGCACGTAGCAGGGACGGTGGCTTCTAGGGTGTTATTTTATTTGACTAGTTTAACTTTAACTTTCATGAAAATATTTTCATGTGTATGTGATGTACAAGCCAACTTTTATTATATTTTATATTTGTAGTACAGATTAGGTCTTACTGTCTGATTTTTACTGTCATACTTCGATATGCTTGTATTTTTAACACAGATTAAGTCTTACTGTCTGATTTTTACTGTCATACTTCCAATATGTTTATATTTGTAATACAGATTAAGTCTTACTGTCTGATTTTTACTGTCATACTTCCGATATGTTTGTATTTATAATACAGATTAAGTCTTATTGTCTGATTTCTATTGTCATATTTCCATCATGGGAATAGTTGGATAATACATTTTAAATTCCTTTTCTGTATATATATATATATATATATATATATCTACAGTCACGTGGAAAACTTAGGACACCCTATAAAAGCCTGTGTATTTGTGTAACATTGTTTAGTTATATTCCTATAATCTCTCAGTATTGTTAAAATTGAGATTAAATATCAATATATCCAAAAATGTTACAAAAATACACAGTCCTATGTAGAGTGTCCTAACTTTTTCACATGCCTGTACATACAGAGGACAAGTATGTTTCACTATTGTTCAAAGTTGTTGAATACTTTACATTCGGAATACATTCAATATTATGAGCGAGCAATACAGGTTACGATAAGCACAGAGATGGTCCAGTCGTTTGAGCTTAACTGCGCTTGTAAAAATCTCTCTTTTCACTACAATACAAACAACCCTTTCATATGGTCAAAAACGGAGGACGATTAGCTTTTGAAATTCACAAATCTTTTTTCCAAATAAGTTCTGCGAAGCTATTGTACTAAAAAGAAAAAAGAAGAAAATTGCAAAGCATTTCGTGAGAATGTCATTGTGTATAGAATGCTATTCTGTGGAAAAGTAAATGGAAAATTATGTTATATATCTTTCTCTTTTCGTTCTTCAAGGTGTAAGCATTTATATTCAGGTTATTTAAAAAAAAACAATCCATTTCACTTTAATATTTGCTGGAAATTACGTGTAATACAGTAGATACTTGATACTGTTTACTGAAATAAACTTTAATCATACTTGATACTGTTTACTGAAATAAACTTTAATCATACTTGATACTGTTTACTGAAATAAACTTTAATCATTCTTGATTCTGTTTACTGAAATAAACTTTAATCATTCTTGATTCTGTTTACTGAAATAAACTTTAATCATTCTTGATTCTGTTTACTGAAATAAACTTTAATCATTCTTGATACTGTTTACTGAAATAAACTTTAATCATTCTTGATTCTGTTTACTGAAATAAACTTTAATCATTCTTGATTCTGTTTACTGAAATAAACTTTAATCATTCTTGATACTGTTTACTGAAATAAACTTTAATCATTCTTGATTCTGTTTACTGAAATAAACTTTAATCATTCTTGATTCTGTTTACTGAAATAAACTTTAATCATTCTTGATTCTGTTTACTGAAATAAACTTTAATCATTCTTGATTCTGTTTACTGAAATAAACTTTAATCATTCTTGATTCTGTTTACTGAAATAAACTTTAATCATTCTTGATTCTGTTTACTGAAATAAACTTTAATCATTCTTGATTCTGTTTACTGAAATAAACTTTAATCATTCTTGATTCTGTTTACTGAAATAAACTTTAATCATAGACAATTATCGATGTGAGCCTCCCTCACTCCCTGCGCACAATAATGTAAAGTCAGGAGTTAGATATAAATCAGGAACTATATAGTTATTAGTGTAAATCAGGAACTATATAGTTGTTAGTGAGAATCAGGAACTATATAGTTGTTAGTGTAAATCAGGAACTATATAGTTGTTAGTGAGAATCAGGAACTATATAGTTGTTAGTGAGAATCAGGAACTATATAAATACCAAGAAGTGTAATCAGAAATTATATTTAGAAATGTAATGAGGAACTGTATGTATATATAGAAGTGTTATCAGAACTGTATGTATATTTAGAAGTGTTATCAGAACTGTATGTATATTTAGAAGTGTTATCAGAACTGTATGTATATTTAGAAGTGTTATCAGGAACTGTATGTATATTTAGAAGTGTTATCAGAACTGTATGTATATTTAGAAATGTTATCAGGAACTGTATGTATATTTAGAAGTGTTATCAGGAACTGTATGTATATTTAGAAGTGTTATCAGAACTGTATGTATATTTAGAAGTGTTATCAGAACTGTATGTATATTTAGAAGTGTTATCAGAACTATATGTATATTAAGAAGTGTTATCAGAACTGTATGTATATTTAGAAGTGTTATCAGAACTGTATGTATATTTAGAAGTGTTATCAGAACTGTATGTATATTTAGAAGTGTTATCACGATGTATGTATGTAATTAGAAGTGTTATCACGATGTATGTATGTAATTAGAAGTGTTATCACGATGTATGTATGTAATTAGAAGTGTTATTACGATGTATGTATGTAATTAGAAGTGTTATCACGATGTATGTATGTAATTAGAAGTGTTATCAGAACTGTATGTATATTTAGAAGTGTTGTCACGATGTATGTATGTAATTAGAAGTGTTGTCAGAACTGTATGTGTATTTAGAAGTGTTATCACGATGTATGTGTGTATTTAGAAGTGTTATCACGATGTATGTATGTAATTAGAAGTGTATTCAGGAAGTATATAGTTGTTAGTGTAACTTAAGTTAGAAGAGTAATCAGGAACTATATGTATGTATTTAGAACGTTAATGAGGAATTATATATATTTATGATTGTAATCTGGACGTAACCATAAGAACGTGCAGTGTCTGATGTTTCTCTGTGTATAAAGTAGAACACATGCATGAGACAGCCTGGCAAATTCACAAGTAAAACTTTTGATTAACGTTAAGACTAAACTCCTCACATGTGAAAGGCCATCTTATATTTACAGGTAACAACATAAACGCTAGTTTTCTTAACTAAATAACTACCGACATCCAACATTAATAATTGACCAATGTCGTGTGAAATCGTCAAGTAATTGTAAGATTACCTCGTATTCTCTTCTGGTGTAAACTTTGTTAATCATTAGAACAGTTTCTGGACCAGTGACAGATGTTTACATTGCGTGATGTCTATGCTTTTGTTTTGTATGTAACGTATTTACACTGTGGATTATCATTTCTCCTTCTGAAATGAAATATATGAAAGTAAAGAGACGGGAAATTTGATAGGCTGGAGTTATTCTCGAATTTTACTTCACACGTTAACTTAGCGTAAACTCCAAAGTAAACTTCTGGAGAGCTTGTTTCTAGGTACGTATTGTAGGAGAGCAAAGCACCATTTGACGTCGGTTCCGTTAAATTTATTTAACTCGAAGTAAATTGAAAATTCAACTCCTCAAGTAGGAACGGACTGTACAAGGAGGAAACAGGTCCATCAGGTTCACAATAAACTAGATAAATGACTGTTTGTAAGGAACTGAAAGCAATAACAGAACATTCTGGATTTCCACTGAGACTTGAGAAAGACGGATTAACGTATTCCGAGCTTCCCTCTACAGGTATATTATATCTGAAAAAAAATCGATATATATTTTTGTTCAAGAAATCACCAGTTTCAATTGATGCTGAGAACTTCAAACTTTTGCTGTGTGTTCCTTTTTTTTTTCTTTTAATCATTCCATCCTTTATTAAGAGCTTAACAACTGCGGACCTTGTTATATCCAGCGTGAAGTCTGTTGAAGACGTTGTTATTGAAGCCTTGTATGACGGCTATACAACTTCGCTATTGACATTAGCTATTGTTACTTTTGCTGTTGTTATCATGGGCTTTTTTATTTCGTTGGTTTTTGTTGTTTTTCCACTTTTCAGAAGAAGAGAGTTGGTTAACTGTGGCCAAACTGAATGCCTTAGAATGCACTGGAACTAGGGTTACGAAACGAAATAACTTGTCTTAATCATATCCTTCGATTTTCTGGATTGATATTTTATTAAAATATTAAATATATATTACTGAGTTTGTTTTGTACTTGATTTTAAAGCATTTCGATACAAAACTAACTTCACTATAAACTCGTCTCCCAGTGTCACTGCGATGTGTGTGCGGACTTACAACGTTAAAATCTGGATTTCGATATTCCTGAAGGGCACAACACAGATAGCCTCCTGGGTAACTCTCTCCTTGATTATAAATAAACTTCAAAGAAATGTGACTTCAGACCTTCCCTCCATGGCTCAGCTGTAAGTCTGAGAACTTTTTACGTTAACATTTGAGTTTCGATATCGCGAGAGCCACGGCAGAATTAGTCAATTGTGAAGCTTTCTGTTTAGCAAACAAAAAACGTGAAACCTATGTTTTTTCTAGATTTACTTACATTCAGATTTGTACATTTATTAAAGTTCCTTTCTTACGTCCTACCAAAAATTAGCAATGAATAAAACTAGTTTCATACATACATAACAGGTCCAGCATGGCCAGGTGTGTTAAGGCGTTTGACACGTATCTAAGGGTCACGAGTTCGAATTCCAGTCGCACCAAACATGCTCGCTCTTTCAACCGTGGGGGCGTTATAATGTGATGGGCAATTCCACTATTCTTCGTAAAAGAGTAGCCCCATAATTGGCGGTGGGTGATGATGACTAACTGCCTTCCCTCTAATCTACACTGCTAAATTAGGGACGGCTAGCGCAGATAGCTCTCGTGCAAATTTGCGCGAAATTCAAAACAAACCACATATATCTAAAAACATGTTTAATCGAAACAGTTTTGATTTCGAGCCCAAAATTCTAAAGTTACACACTTCGTTTTACAAATATATTATTTTCTTTTTTTAGTAATATGTTCGCTGCTCTCGAAAACACGTCAGAAGATCACTTATCCGAAGTTTAAAATTCTGGGTTCTGTCCTCGCAACAGAAACAATAAAAAACCGGGGTTTTTTTCTATTGGTAAGCTGATTAGAAACTGTGGTTTTGAAGTTCAGTTTACCGTTTTATCTTATGTTTAAAAAACAACAAACAACGACAAATTGGATTGCGCTGACCAATCTTATGTGAAGGTTTCGTGTTGGACAAATATGTCATTAACTTTGAAAGCCGTTATTCTACGAAATCGTGATCATATGAGGGATCTTCGCACACGCGTCTCGAAATTCGAGTTTTGTGCTTTTCACAGTTTTTCTTTCATTTATCACAAATTTGTAATTTATTAATATCAGATTTGTTTAGAACTAGTTTCTTACTTATTCCAATTGTTTGTTTTAATTATTATTTCAGGTATTGTTATTTATAACAAAATACGTCTGTTAATCTGCCATTATTTAAGATGTAGGCTTAGCTGTTCCTAATATAGAACTGCTGACTGGGAAAAGAAAGCAGTTTGTTTGTAACGTCAACTGCCTGCATAGCTTAATTAGTCTAACTAATATAGTTACATCATTCCCTGGAGGCTTTAACCGTATTGTGCTCCATTCTTAGGCCTTCAAACGCATAGCTCGCCTCCAAAGTCGCGTCTGGACCTCACTTGTACGTGTTTCACGGCTACGTCAACAAACTAAACTTTCAACACTTTCAGTTCTGTTATTCATTGTGTATAAGTTCCAGATCACGCCTGGTGGAGCAACACTGTGTCACTTACTTATTTCATTTTACTTCGTTAATATGTTTTCGCGATTATTTTCTGTTACATTCAAGACAAAAGATTATACATAGTAGAAAGTTATGGTAGACGAGAGAAACAGAAAGTTATGGTAGACGAGAGAAACAGAAAGTTATGGTCGACGAGAGAAACAGAAAGTTATGGTAGACGAGAGAAACAGAAAGTTATGGTAGACGAGAGAAACAGAAAGTTATGGTAGACGAGAGAAACAGAAAGTTATGGTAGAGAAGAGAAACAGAAAGTTATGGTAGACGAGAAAAACAGAAAGTTATGGTAGACGAGAGAAACAGAATGTTATGGTAGACGAGAGAAAGAGAAAGTTATGTTACACGAGAGAAAGAGAAAGTTATGGTAGACGAGAAAAAGAGAAAGTTATGGTAGACAAGAAAAACAAAGTTATGGTAGACGAGAGAAACAGAAAGTTATAGTAGACGAGAGAAACAGAATTTTATGTTACACGAGAGAAACAGAAAGTTATGGTAGACGAGAGAAATAGAAAGTTATGGTAGACAAGAGAAACAGAAAGTTATGGTAGACGAGAGAAACAGAAAGTTATGGTGGACGAGAGAAACAGAATGTTATGTTACACGAGAGAAACAGAATGTTATGGTAGACGAGAGAAACAAAAAGGGATGGTAAACAAGAGAAATAGAAAGTTACGATAGACAGGTGAAACAGAAAGGGATGGTAAACAAGAGAAACAGAAAGTTACGATAGACAGGTGAAACAGAAAGGGGTGGTAAACAAGAGAAACAGAAAGTTACGGTAGACAGGTGAAACAAAAAGCGATGGTAAACAAGAGAAACAGAAAGCTATGGTAGACAGGAGATACAAAATGTTATAGTAAACAAGAGAAGCAGAAAGCTATAGTAGACAAGAGAAACAGAACGATATGGTACACGAGAGAAACCGAAAGCTATAGTAGACAAGAGAAACAGAAAGCTATAGTAGACAAGAGAAACAGAAAGCTATAGTAAACAGGTCAGGCCACATGCGATGTGGTCCTGTCACGGATCTTTTTAGATTCATCAACACTACTCAAGATTTTATAAGGTACTTCTATGTAATGTATTCAGAGCACATGTTGCAAATTATAACTTACAGACGGCACTACAAATTAAAATAAACATACAATTTCCACAGTTTGTACTGACACTGTTTTTTGAGAAACGACTTGACATACCGAAGTGATCTGGGCATTCGACTCGCAATCTGAGGGTTGCGGGTTCGAAATCTCATCACACCAAACATATTCGTTCTTTCAACCGTATGGGCGTTATATAAGTTGTGGTAAATCCCACAATTTGTGATAAATATTAGTCCAAGAGTTGACGGTGGGTGGTGATGACAAGCTGCCTCCCTTTTTGTCTTATACTGCTAAATTGGGGATGGTCAGTGCAACTAGTTCACATGTGGCTTTGTGCGAAATTCAAAACAAACAAAGAAACGTGATAGAAAACGCAAGACACCAGTTTATCGAATTTGAGAAGGAATACTCAACTAACAGAGCATTTCCAGCTGTTTTGAGCGTGAAAGAAAGACAAGGACACTTTTAGACACGTAAAGTTCTGTAAAGTGCTTTACATATGCTGACGACAATTCTGCACGTGAACGATAGTAAAAAAACAAAATTTGTTTGTTGGATTTCGCTTGAAGCGATTCGAGTGTATTCACTGATAGCTAACCCTAAGTTATCAGTGATAGAGTGGCGTGAGTGTTTACTTAGAGCAAAGCCACATCAGGCTATCTGCTCAGCCCACCGAGGGGAATCGAACCCCTGATTTTAGCGTTGTAAATCCGGAGACTTACCGCTGTACTAGCGGGGAGCCAGGAGGAAAGGCAGCTGATTAACACGTCTCGTTCTCAGTTCTTTAATTAAACTCCCCAATGACTCAACGGAAAGTCTGCGAAGTTACTGGTATTTAGGCTAATTTCATAGTGTTCATATTTTCCCTATTAAATGATAAAAACTTTTTTTTTGTCTTCCATTTTCTTATTTTCATCTTTAGAAGTTCTACTCAAATACGTGGTTGAGTCTAACAACGCAAAATGCATAATTTTTCTTTATGTATATTGGCCTTGGGGTTTTGACCAGCAGTGTATGTATCTCCATCTCAAGTGGGTCTTCAGGTAATAAACCTTGTTACTTTGGTTAGGCTATATTAATGTTAGTTTGTTGTTGACAGTGAAACCAACTAACATAGTTGTTTCATCAGCTGCTCTATGATTAATTCTCAAATAATTAGTGTTGGAGTAACCGTGTATGAAGCTGTAGTGATTAGGCTTCCTAAATAAGGTTAAAATCCACTCATTTAAACATTCTAGTGGCGACATCTATCTACCTTACTTAATCATCATCCTTTGTGTTCAAGGAATTCATTAGAACAGATAACCAAAACGATATTCTATACATCCAACCGAACTTCAAAATATTTGTACATCCAACAACGATTGAAATAATTAGAACAATGACAAACGTGAGTATTCGTTTCTAAATGAGTATTGTATGTAGCCTAATGATGCATTCACGAAGCGAAACTGAAGTAAATATAGTTTCTTCTCTCAGTGTCCAAGATTCTGCTTCTTAGCCCTAAAATACCGTTACTTTGAACTTATAATATAACTTGTTTAAAACAACTCGCACACATGTATATTGGAAGAAATGAGCACACAAAATAAAGTTCAGTATGCTCGTGACGTCATTATTTTACTTAAAAATATATAGGTCGAATAACGATCAAAATATAGGTTTGGTTCCATTTCTTAAAAAGTTACTCCAAAGCCTCAAACACTCAAAACAAGAGTCGAGGTCCCCGGTATGGTCAGATGGTTTTAAGACAGTTAACTTGTATTCCGAGGGTCGCAGGTTGGAATCCTCGTCTCACCAAACATGCTCGCTCTTTCAGCCGTGGGGACGTTATGATGTTCGGTCAATTACACTATTCGTTGGTAAAAGAGTAGCTCAAGAGTTGGCGGTGGGGGGTGATGAGTAGCTGCCTTCCCTCAGGTCTTACATAATTACATAAGGGACAGATAGTTCTCGTGTATTTTATGCGAAATTAAAAACAAACCAAAAAAAGACTCGAATATACATCCGCCGCATTTTTTGGCGAGAATCAAGTTTAAACCTCGTCTTTCTGAAATGTAATGTGCTCTAAAAATAGGCTGTCAGCGCTGTCCATACTTCGGAAAATCGGATCTCGGAGTTAAGTAATCTTTGATCCACTGGCGGATGTACCCTAGTGTACGGCGTGAGTAATTAACTCGTGAAGACAGACAGACATGAGCTTTTAGCGAGGGGGTATTATTTTAACTTATTCATAAGGAGCTGGTCTCATTACAGACTTACAGAATGGAATAACGAATATTGCGTTTTTTTTTTATAACAATAAGTTTTTGCAGTTAACTTTACAGTGACTAGTGTAACAAGCATGTTTAATGGTATAATATATTATGAACGTAATTAATTTCTCTCCTTCCGTTGTCTGAGGGTGTACGACTTAATTTTTTTTTTCAGAAGCTTTCCCGTGGCTTTAGTGACTACTGTGTTCGGACGTGTTAATCCGAAGGTTTATGGTTCGCGTTTTACTACCGCAAAGAAAAAAAAATATTCGCGCTCTGCTCTTTGTGGTAGCTGCGTTATAACTATAATGGAAATATCACAACATTTGGTCAGACAAAGCTAACCCCATAGGTGGCGGTGCGTGCTACTGTCTAACGTCCATCCTGTAGTCTTTCAGAGGGCTACAGTCATATAGCCCTTGTTTTACTGAAGTATCTAATAAATTGCTGTTATTTATTCGATATCTTCTTTGCTTGTTTTTGGATTTCGTGCAAAGCTACACGAAGGCTATCTGCGCTAGCCGTCTCTAATTTAGCAGTGTAAGACTAGAGGGAAGGCAGCTAGTAAACCCACCACCTGCCAGCTCTTGGACTACACTTTTTGCCAACTGTCACATTATGACGTCCACACGGCTAAAAGGGCGTGCATTTTTGGTGAGACAGGATTTCGAACCCACGGCCCTCGATTACAAGTCGAGCGTTTTAACCACCTGGCCGTGCCGGGCCTTATGCGGCAGTCTAAACTTCCACAGCATTTTGTTACGTATTGCTATTTTTCATTTTTTGCCCGATAAAGAAACGCTTCCAAACCGTTATGGCAATAACAGTGAAATACTCTCGAAACCAGGGCAGGAATTAAGATAGAAATAATTTAATTCTTGGGTTTCAAACTGAGGTAATTTTAAAAGTTATAATCCTGCGAAAACTAACAGGCGTCAGCTGACATACTCTTGATTTCCTCTATCGTGTTATCTGTTAGAAAGAAATAACATTTTTAGTGCGAAGTGTCACGCATGTACATAAATAAGCGATACAATCTTATCTCAGTAGACCTACGTTGTGCTTTTGAGATGAAACCTTTTTTTGTTCGAATGGGAGTGGCACATATAAGGGACTAATACAGTGAGAAGAGAAGAGATTTCTGTTACATTATTCTACTTACGCACATATTATTGATTTAAGACACGATGACACCCACAGTTTTTTCTATCTCTTTCTCCAGTAAATTTTCTATTGAATTTTTTATATCAACGTTCTTAGTAATTGTCGTTAAGAGTCGAAGATAGTTTACAGTGAGATGAAGCTCTTAGAGTCAGGTGGTTTTGAAAATGAATAGAGCTTATGACGTGCAAAAACAGACAAAACGGAGAGCTGTTTTACATTTTCCTTTTTTTTTTTTACTTTGTCTTCGTTCGAAGCCATTCGGAAGAAACTTTTACTCTGTTGTTTGTCAAACTTCTTTCTCATAATGGGAACAGATGAGCAAAAGTTAGCAATGATGTACTAAACTGATTCTTTATTTTGTTTTAGAAAACAAATTATTCGTACGTCTTTCTAGCTTATTTGTGTGTGTTTGTGTAATATTTTTGAGCCAGGTGCTGTAATGTTTCGTGCAAGTTCAAAAGAATGCAACAACAATAAACACGTGAACTTCTTAGTTATTTAATTCCCTGAATGGCAAAGTGGTTAAGGCACTCGATTCGTTATCTGAGAGTCACGGGTTCGAATCCCCCGCGCACCAAATATACCTGCCCTTTCAACTGTGGGAGTGTTATAATGTGAGGGTCAATCCCACTATACTTTAGTAAAAGAGTAGCCCAAGAGTTAATGGTGATAACTAGCTACATTCTCTCTCGTCTTACACTACAAAATTAGGAACGACTAGTGCACTTAACCCTCCTGTAGCTTAGCGCAAATTTCAGAAAAACAAATTAATATAAGATATCTTGTCGCCACCTATTATAAAAACATTATACCAAAATTTTCAAAATATCATACAAAAATAAATGATGAGCATTTAAGATCCGTAAAACGCAAATAAGTCTGTTTACTCATGAAGTTACAATTGAACTTTTACGTATATCTATATATAAAAACTTAATAAGAAAGAAATTATCTCGAGATTTTTTCTTTTCCATACAAAAGCAGGACGAAAAATAAGATAATATATAACAGCCTTGGTTATATGTGAGGAGGATACGCCGAATAACGTAACAGATGGCGCATGGTGCACTCTGTAGTATCCAGGTTAGAATTTCACATAAATTCATACTCTGATTATTTATTTTTCCAAGATCAGACATTGTATCCGTTCAGTAGACGACTACATATACTCTATGTATTGTTTTACTGAATTTTACATTTTTGAACGGACATAAAACGTCCTATTTTTTTTGTGGAGTGGTTATTTATTGTTTATAACACAGTAAATACACCATGTTCGTATGTATCTGGTAAGGTTATTTATTGTGTATTTCAGAGTAAAAACATTTTAAACTCGTCTTTCTAGCTTATTATTTTCTGTGTTGTTATGTGAAAGAACTATGTATTCGTTTGTTTGTTTTGGAATTTCGCGCAAAGCTACTCGAGGGCTATCTGTGCTAGTCGTCCCTAATTTAGCAGCGTAAGATTAGAGGGAAGGTAGCTAGTCATCATCACCCACCACCAACTCTTGGGCTACACTTTTACCAACGAATAGTGTTTATTGACCGTAACATTATAACGCCCTCACGGCTGGAAGGGCGAGCACGTTTGGCGAAGACGCGGATGCGAACCCGCGACCCTCAGATTACGAATCGCACGGTTTAACGCGCTTGCCCATGCCGGGCCTAATATTCGTTTGTCTCTTGTTTGGTTATTCAATGTGTATTATTGGAAAGCTAATGTTTTTTGATTTGCATTTGAAAAAATAAAAGGTTCACATTTAAAGAAACCCAAATTTAGAAACATTACAAGAAACACTAAAATTATTTCAACAAAATGAAAACATCGGAAATTGTTTGAAAATTATACAAAAACCTTGGAAAACAGATAATACAGCCACAGAAAATCAATCTAATTATACCTTAAGCCTAACAGAATTAATACCCGCGTATCTGATGTAGCTCAACTTGTTCCTTACGCACAGAAGTAATACCAAAAACGAATGAAAAGGATATTCTTTATGGTACAATTACATTCCGCTAGGAGATAATAAACATCGCTTACATCCACCATAAACTAAGCCTAAATCTACTAAATCCTTTAGTCCACGTAAACCAATTGGAGAAGCAGTTATGGTAATCTTTTAAATACATTATACGATCCACTCTCACTGAAATATTCAAGTACTAAGACAATTCGAAACATTAAGCCTGAAGTAAAAATGAATTTAAATTATAAATGAAAAACAAAAACACCTTTCTCTAGTTCTGACTTATTATAATCAAACTACACTTTTCCTGATGGTTCGAGAACCAGTAGAATTTAAAAAGTTAAACCGTTTCCTGCGAATTACTGATAAACGAAAGCAGAAAACACAGTTTAGCATTCATTATTTTAAAATTTAAGACTAGTTCATGATATTGGTACACATTCTGAGATGTACGACACACACATACACACATGATTTACGTTTCATAAAACCCTGACTGGATACGTGTGTACATATGGAAAATACAGAATAATTACATCACAAGAACCACTGTCATACGGATAAGTGACTGGATACGTGTATACAAAGGGAAAATACAGAATAGTTACATATCAAGAACCACTGTCACATGGAAAACTGACTGGATACATGTGTACAAATGGAAAATACAGAATAGTTACATAACAAGAACCACTGTCACATGGAAAACTGACTGGATACATGTGTACAAATGGAAAGCACAGAATAGTTACATATCAAGAACCACTGTCACATGGAAAACTGACTGGATACATGTGTACAAATGGAAAATACAGAATAGTTACATAACAAGAACCACTGTCACATGGAAAACTGACTGGATACATGTGTACAAATGGAAAATACAGGATAGTTACATATCAAGAACCACTGTCACATGGAAAACTGACTGGATACATGTGTACAAATGGAAAATACAGGATAGTTACATAACAAGAACCACTGTCACATGGAAAACTGACTGGATACATGTGTACAAATGGAAAATACAGGATAGTTACATATCAAGAACCACTGTCACATGGAAAACTGACTGGATACGTGTGTACAAATGGAAAATGGAAATGCAATACAGAAAAAGCAGGTTGTTTATTCACATGTATTTACTGTCAAACAAATTTAATTTGTTTGTTATGTGTGTACAGTTTGTTTACATACCGGAACGCTAACCTTACTGGTGTTGTTATATATGTGTATGTTTAGTGAGACACCAACTTTTGTGATGTTGTTGTACATGTTCTTTACTAAGACCTTAGTCTCACTGGGTTTGTATAGGTTGTTTATGTACATATCTTCACTGGGGCCTCAACCTTATGGGTGTTACGACGTTTTTTGGTCTTTGTTAATGTGAAAAACAGCATTGAAATGTTGTGTTATTCATCTTGTTTTGAACTAAATAAATACATTTTTTTTATATTTTCAAGATAAAGTATTAAATTTATATGCCAAGAATTGTCGTTAGGTGGTGTTGTCAAACAGTTATCTTTAGATTGTCGGTTGAATTACCCAAAAGTCGAAGGTGAGTGCAGTGGTATAACGTCCTTCCCTTCAGTGTAACGTCCAGGTAGTTAAAGCGCTCGACTCATAATCCGATCGTCACGGGTTCGAACCCCCAGTCACACCAAACATGGTTGCCCTTTCAGCCGTCGGGAGTTATAATGTAACAGTCAATTCTACTATTCGTTGATGAAAGACTAGCCCAAGAGTTAGCGGTTAGTGGTGATGACTAGCTTCCTTCCCTCTAATCTTACACTGCTAGATTAGGGACGGCTCGCGCAGATAGAACGGTAATGTGGAAATATGTGGAGTTTTATTCACGTGATTTCTGTGGAAAGAAGTGTTAAACTTTTCCACGAGCTAACAAATATTTTCCAAATGATTTGATGTGTAATTTATTGGGTACAAAGTTAAACTGGCCTTAAGTTAAAGGGATTGCTGAGCCTACCCTTTCTCACTGAAATATGTCATATTCTGCTGACTAATAGGAAAGTCTTTATCTCATTAACAAGTTGAAGTACTTATGGCTTGTTCTGACGCGAACAACGGACGCTATTCGAACAACACTCGTGCTAATTCATCAGTTTTCCAAAAGAATGAATCTCAGATAACTCAGGCGTTGAAAGTAACGGGTAAAAAATATGTATTATTCGAGTGACGTTAACATTAATGCCGTATTATTACTACCTAGTGTTCTATAGATATGTATATGCAACAAAAGAAAAAAAAAGCACACACATTTTATCGTGACAGTTTGATAAGTTAGGTTTAGTTCCGATCAAACTAAAGTGTGTGTTAATGTACGTGTTGTAACAGAATTGAGTGCAAAACTAAATCTTCTTAACGTATCACAAATAACCTGAGGTTATGCTTCGTCTTAACATCACAAGTCTTTTTTTTTCAGTGGTAACCATAAGAGACTTATTAGTAAAATAGTTGGTTTCAAAGTCAGCTTTATAAATGCCAAACAAAAAATGTTGTGTGTCTCTGTTTCGTAGTTTTGTATTGTGTAATATTGTTTCCTGTGATATAGTACAGAAAGAGAATAGTTTTTACAGTCGAAAATTAACGCGGTATCCTTGCGGACTCACCCCGCTAAAAATAGGGTTTCGATACCCGTGGTGGGCAGGGCACAAACAGCCCTTTGTGTAGCTAAGCTTGTACCTAATTCCAAACAATCGACTCAATAAGGTGATGGATGCCACGTATGAGGTACGCCACACTCAATAGATGGAGATTTTAAATTATCCCGAAGCTCTAGACTTTATTTGTTATTTCCATGTTTTAATTTATCTATCAAATATGACAGTTTCATAAATAGGATCTAAATAAACTGACTGAATGCCCTATAAGAGTTTGTTTTTATTTTTCAAGTCAAACATTTATTTTCCCTCTATAATTGAGTGACATCATTCCCAAAGGAACTAATAACAATCCTAAACAAAAAATGTCACTTTCAGTCAGTTCTTCATGATAACAACGCCCCCTTGCTTTAAAAAATGGTAATCTAAATACTTTCTCATGAAAACAAAAGATGCACAACCTAACGGTCTAACCCATTTTATACAATTTTTGTACCATAAATATATATGATAAACACGAAGCGCAAAGACGTCTCTAAAGGTAATATCATAAAGACATTAGAATGTGTCATAAAGACATTTCATTGGAATGTATCAAAAACACACAATAATGACAAAACATAAATACATGTCGCAATGAATGCCATAAAATGTTTTAAAACATATCGCAAAGACATGTAAATATCCTAAACATGACATAAATAAGTGTTGACAAGGAAGAAAAGAATACTTCCAGTTTGGTAAGTTGATCTGGCAGGTGAATTTAGGTGTTTCAGTTTCCACATATTTATGCTTGCTTAAAATTCGCCAGTGTTTCAATATTTCATCATTATTAAGCCTATTCCTTACGAAGAAGTTACATGATGGCGTTTGTTTTAGAATTTCGCGCAAAGCTACTCGAGGCCTATCTGCGCTAGCCGTCCCTAATTTTGCAGTGCAAAACTAGAGAGAAGGCAGCTAGTCATCGCCACCCACCATCAACTCTTGGGCTACTCTTTTACAAACGAATAGTGGGACCGTCACATTATAATGCCCTCACAGCTGAAAGGTCGAGCATGTTCAGTGCGATGGGGATTCGAACTCGCGACCCTCGGATTACGAGTCGAACGCCTTAACCCCCCTGGCCATGCCAGGCCTACATTATGGGGCTATTTATTTATTGTATCTTCCATTCACAAACTTTAAGAAAGAACCACGTGCGTTTCTCCACATTAAACCAGCAGTGTTAATACCAGACGGCTATCAACGTCAATCTTCATTTTCACTTTATTTTATCTTGTTTAAGGAATACTTGTGTTTAAAAACAGACTCGTGTTGTTTTTACTTAAAGAATAATGAAGGTCAAAAGTGTGTATGTATCGTATTTTTGCTTTCTTTTCATTGTCAGTTCAAAACAATGAAACTCGTGGACTGACAAACCATGAGTACAACTGTGGAAAGTGCGAGTAGCTTCTAAAGGTTGCTCACATCTCAAAACGAATTGTTTATTGATTAAAAACACAGCACTAGCTACTTAGTGAAATGGTTAGAACTTGTTTTACGATTCAATATTTGCATACAAATAAGTAAACCGTTGAAAGTGTAAAACATTTTTCGTCACGTTTACATTAACTCTGTCACGAATCACGGGAAAATTTACAACAGATATGTTAAAATTTATTTTGAACAAGCGTTTTGATGATTTATTTAAATTCATCATCAACGACTCTCATTTATCCAGAGTCGAGACATGCTTGACCAAGGCGGTTGTTGAGTTTTGTCATGTTTATTTACATTTTCAGTGAGACGAGTTAGATCGTTCAAAACCGACCGTCTGTCAAAGGCAATTCATTTTCTTTCAAAATATAATCAGAAGCTGTTCGTTTTCTTTCTTGAAAAGTCTCGCTAACGAGTCGAAAAGAAACTTGAATGATATTATATTGGTGAAGAGATAGATACACACCGTCCTTTTCTCGCTCCTTCCTGGCGCCCCCCATTGGCACAGCGTTTTTAGAAAATAATATTTTAAAATTTCCCTGAAAGTTGTCAGAGCAATAGTTACTGCAATAAACACGACCACAAGATGTGTCTTATATTTGAGCCTTCTTTTTATTTTTATTTTTCAAAGAAGAAATTATTCCGAAACTACATTGGTTATTAAATCTTTATGGGTTTATGTTTAAGATATTAGGTTTCTGGTTTTCATAAACTGTTTCTAGAAAGTTCCTAAACTATTTTACATTTTGTCGAGAGTCGTGTTTACAAGTATAACTACTCCCTAGTGGCACAGCGGTAGGCCTGTGGACTAACACCACTAGAAACCGGGTTTCGATACCCATGGTGGGCAGGGCACATATAACTCTTTATGTAGCTTTGTGCTTAGTTCCAAATAATCAAATCAACCCTTCCTGGCGGCAATATTCATTGTTTATAACGATAAAAGTCGTGTTTCCTACCACTGGTTGAAGCACCACATCTGTTCTAAAAATAAGATACCTTGCGGGAAAAGCTCTACATTCAAAACAGATAACCACGTGTTTTATTTTCGACACGTCTGGTATTTCAGGGTTTTCCTGTTGGAAGACAAGATTAATTTACTGAAAAAAAAATCCGTCAGTTATGAATTGATCGTAATATCATCCGCATCAGGGTCATGTTTCGGTTACGAAAGATAATTCCATACTGACGAAGGACTATTCACTTGTCCCCTGGTGGGATAGTGAAAAATTTACGAACTTACAACGCTTAAAGTTGGGAATTTATTCCCCAAGGTGAACAAAGCAGATAGCATAATATAGCCTTGCTCTAAGCCAACCAAAAAACACACCTCATAGCAATATAGACGTTAATTAAGAAAGAGCCCCCACTGCATCACACATACACACCCATAACAATCTCATCTGACATTTTCACACAATACAGAAGTAAAAACGTGAAAGACGTAGCAGTAGTTTGTTTATTTTTCAGAAAATATTTAATACGTAAAATCAATGGAATACCAGTATTTTTAAACATATAAAATTAGGCTTAAGAGGAATACCATTATTTCTGAATTAAGTTTGACGTAAATTTAAGCGTCATATTCATTCTTCTGCAGGTCATTTGTGAGTTATTTTTTTCTCTGACCTTACAAAACGCAGAAGAGACTAACAGCCGTTCTATGTCCTTATCTTTAATAATCCTATTGTAAGTTACAATCGTTATAGATACAAAATTTGAGGATGAAAATCAATGTATCTGTTTGCAGAGATCAGAATGCTAGAAATTTGGGGTTCATGTCCCGTTGCTGCTAAAAATGAAATAAAAAACACACCATACGTTTTGGGTTCGTTTGTATGCTACAAATGTAAAGATTAAATTCTGATATTTAGTTTTAACGTACAGGTCAAAATTTTAAACTTAGTTCAAAGGTCAAATCCCATGTTTGGCATGAGTAACCAATAGTTCAAATGTAGTGACGATTGTCCCACGTTTCAGAAAATAAGGTTTTTAAGGGTGTTTGAATAGGCAGCGAACAAAACTAACGTTTCGAAATGTTTAAGTCATCATAAGATGCATACCATTTGTATACCATCTGCTGGTTCTTTTTAAAGATGTCTTTTTTATTTCAGAAACGCATCAAACCAACTCAAGTACAATATGCTAATAGTTGCCTTTAATGTTATGAGCACCTAATGTTAATA
Source organism: Carcinoscorpius rotundicauda (assembly GCA_011833715.1). Classification (NCBI taxonomy): domain Eukaryota; kingdom Metazoa; phylum Arthropoda; class Merostomata; order Xiphosura; family Limulidae; genus Carcinoscorpius; species Carcinoscorpius rotundicauda. The sequence continues at coordinate 79,471,183 of CM022400.1, read as the reverse complement.
TAAACTTGTCAAAGCGTTGCACATTTGTGATAGCTTATTTCGCCACCCTTTGAAGCCGTCTCCAAACTTAATGACCCAAGAGTTGGCGGAAGGTGGTTCGAATCACTGTTTTCTCTATGAAGAGGTAGCTCTCGTGCAGCTTAGCACAAACTTAGTTGTTGTTTGTCTTTATAAACCAGTTTTAAGCTACATGTCACAGCACACTGCTTCAACTGTGGTTTATTATAAGAATCTTTGTAAGGTATTTATTAAACCATTTAAACGGTCATACGATTTATTTATTTTTTTACTCGGAGGACTGCATACCAATCCCACTTCGTTCATGGATCATTTACTTATACATGTGGTAGTCGCAAGCCCACTGACATCAGAAAAACAAACACTATTTAATCACACTTGTTCACGGGGATTTCCAACAGGTCTACTTGCTTTTATCGCCTTTCTGTACATCTACCATTCAATCAGAGTGAAACTTCTGGGAAAAAAAAAATCCATCAGCAGATGTCAGAGTTTCTGCTACAGGCAGTACGCATTTTTTATTATAAATCCAGCTTAGTAAACAAGTTCTTTCTAACTGAAATAATACTTGAACTTATTCTGAGTTAAGTTTCCGTTAAACCCTTCTTATGACTTACGTAGATTCCTTGTCTTATTTACTTCTGTGGGTATCAAATTTAATTTAATGGTTGTTTATTGTTTTATACACTCATCGCTATGGATCTCAACGATCCTGTTACAAATATATAAATTTTTATTGAAAATTTAGGTTAGTGTTTGTAATTACAGTAAAAGAAAGTCCCCAGGCAGGTTAACAGTAAATCGTTAGACTAAAAACACTAAAATCCGGGGTTCGAACCCTTGAGGTTGACAGAGTAAAGATAATCCCTTGTGTAGCTTTGCTGTAAAAACCCATCAATATCACCACCAACAACTACATGGAATTCACTGAAGATGGGTGTTTTTCCGTGACGTGCGACAAACGTTATCATTCGTCATTTTTGTGGTCGTGTAGCTCATAATTCCATATATTTCGAGATCATAAAAACAAATAGATATAAAAGCTAAAAACAGAGTATTTGGTTCAAGAATACAGAAGATATAGGACGCCGTCTGTCAAAGTCGCTCGATCTTCAAATAAATGTAAGTCTGTCAAAAAAACCCGACAAAAACACAACTAATGTGTTGGACTTGAGTGGTTATGGGTCATTTGGTTCCACATCGTAACCCTCGATAGCTGTTCATGGTCATTAACAGACATGACAGCTGCTTTGTTGTACCAGTAATGTCTTTACTGTACAGTTAGAAGATGTGATCTAATACATGTTACATTTAAATAGTAATTTGTTTTTGCTTTATTTAAATATGGAACGTATTTAATCTTATCTTTAGTTAGAATACGGTTTTTGTTGTTATACCGATACTTAAGAACCAAACCTACTTTTTGAATGCACCAATCTTAGAATCGAAGAAATTTTGATATATTTTATCAAATTCATCACCTTGGCTCAAAAGACGATAAAATTAATTCCAGTGCTTTGGAACTATATTTTAATTTGTTGAATAGCGTGAGAACTGTTTATCTTTTTGTAGCAAAAAAAAACCGTATTGTGTTATTTATATACTGTAGGGAATCGAAACACGGATTTTAAAATGGGCTACATAAATATCGTCGAAACTGAAAAGTTTGTTTTGTAGAATAGCGCGAGAACTGACAGTTTGGGTTTGGTCAGTAACTTGTAAATCGAGAGTTTTGTTGGATAACGTGGGAACTGACAGTTTGGGTTTGGTCAGTAACTTGTAAATCGAGAGTTTTGTTGGATAACGTGGGAACTGACAGTTTGGGTTTGGTCAGTAACTTGTAAATCGAGAGTTTTGTTGGATGACGTGGGAACTGACAATTTGGGTTTTGTTCAGTAACTTGTAAACCGAGAGTTTTTTGGATAACGTGTGAACTGACAGTTTTGGTTTGGTCAGTAACATGTAAACCGAGAGTTTTGTTGGATAACGTGGGAACTGACAGTTAGGGTTTGGTCAGTAACTTGTAAACCGAGAGTTTTGTTGGATAACGTGGGAACTGACAGATTGGGTTTGGTCAGTAACTTGTAAACCGAGAGTTTTGTTGGGTGACGTGTGAACTGACAGTTTGGGTTTGTTCAGTAACTTGTAAATCGAGAGTTTTGTTGGATAACGTGTGAACTGACAGTTTGGGTTTGGTCAGTAACTTGTAAATCGAGAGTTTTGTTGGATAACGTGGGAACTGACAGTTTGGGTTTGGTCAGTAACTTGCAAACCGAGAGTTTTGTTGGATAACGTGTGAACTGACAGTTTGGGTTTGGTTAGTAACTTGTAAACCGAGAGTTTTGTTGGATGACGTGTGAACTGACAATTTGGGTTTTGTTCAGTAACTTGTAAACCGAGAGTTTTGTTGGATAACGTGTGAACTGACAGTTTGGGTTTGGTCATTAACTTGTAAATCGAGAGTTTTGTTGGATAACGGGGGAACTGACAGTTTGAGTTTGGTCAGTAACTTGTAAATCAAGAGTTTTGTTGGATAACGTGGGAACTGAAAGTTTGGTTTGGTCAGTAACTTGTAAACCGAGAGTTTTGTTGGATAACGTGGGAACTGAGGATTTCGGTAAACACAGTAGCGTGGAAACTGAAGATTTCGGTAAACAGAATAGTGTGGGAACTGAGGACTTCGGTAAACAGGGTTGCACATTTTATTCTCGCTCAATCTCTCTATTTCTTTTAGACAAACTCCCAAGTGGCTCAGGGGTAAGTCTGAAGACTTATAAGACTAGGTTTCGATACCCGTGATAGTCAAACTACAGATAGCTTAGTGCTTAACAACAAAGAAATAAATCTTCCGACGAATTTTAATAAAAATGAAATAAGAAAAATCGATTATGAAGCAGCATACGTTTTCTAATATTAAAGAGAAGTTACCTTCCAACCTCAAACCGGAAATATCTGGATATTGATTTCTCATAATCCGATTGTGACCTCACTTCGTCTTGATCAATTAATGACGTGACAACTGATGATCGTAGCATTACGCATATCAGGCTGTTGAAGTGATTAAAGGGTCTCTGAGGCCCAGTTCTTCACGAGCTCGGAAAAGCTCGAACAAATATTTTAGCCTTAATTACCTTGCATTAAGGCGAACCAGTAACAGAGAGATCAGAATTTATGACATCAAATTAATGTTGTTAAGAGGAGAAATCCACTACACACTCCAAATAATGACTCGGCATGGCTAGGTGATCAAGGCACTCGACTCGTAATCCGAGGGTCTCGGGTTCGCATCACCGTCAGAACAAACATTCTCGCCCTTAGAAGTGTTATATTGTGACGGTTAGTCCCACTATTTGTCGGTAAAAGAGCAACCTGAGAGTTGGAGGTGGGTGGTAATGACTATTTGCCTTCCCTCTAGTATTAAACTGCTGAATTAGGGACCGCTAGCTTCATGTGAAATTCAAATCAAACAAACAAACTCAGCGATCTGGTTTATATATATATGTACATATATACACCTGGCATGGCCGAGCGCGTTAAGGCGTGCACTCGTAATCCGAGGGTCGCGGGTTCGCGCTAAACATGCTCGCCCTCCCAGCCGTGAGAGTGTATAATGTTACGGTCAATCCCACTATTCGTTGGTAAAAGAGTAGCCCAAGAGTTGGCGGTGGGTGGTGATGACTAGCTGCCTTCCCTCTAGTCTTACACTGCAAAATTAGCACAGATAGCCCTCGAGTAGCTTTTTGCGAATTTCCATAAACAAACATATATACACATACATATATTCCCTAACAGCAACCATGATGGAAAAAAATATATTAACCAAATCATTTAAAAAGTTTTAAACGTATGACAACAAACTTTTAAAATCAAAAAAGGATTCGAATAATGAATGAGATAAAGAACTGGAAATGCAAAGTCTCGAAAGTAATTTACTTTATGCTAATAACTATTAAAATAAATTCAGAGAAGTATGGGGCTATTTAAAAAGTAACGTCTGAAAGCTTCTTCGCGTAAATCCATATAAATCTCCGAATCAAACTTTTCGGGCAACGTTTCTGGGTTATATTTTACATAATGCAATTAAAGGAGTGAAACAGCGAGGTTGGTTATTCAGTAATCTATTTCAGAGAGGGCGCTGGTTCTTGACAAGTTAAACCTTAATGTAACTAGTTCTAGTGTTGCTTTGATCCGCAGAGGGTGGGAGCACTCATCAAGTCGACAGCCGGTTAACAAATACAGCTTCAAGCCGGACATAAATTCAATCGAAACGAAAGGCTTCTCTCTCTTCCCAGGTGTACAGCGAAACAAAGTTACGATGGGGTTGCAGCCTATTTCTGGCTATAAGACAAGGTGCACTTCATCAGTATGATACACTAGGTGTATTTCAACAGTGTAATACACTAGGTGTTCTTCATTAGTGTAATACACTAGGTGTATTTCAACAGCGTAATAGTTTGTTTCTTTGTTTTTTTTTTTAATTTCGCGCATAGTCCATCTGCGCCAGTGTAATAGAGTAGATGTACTCCATCAGAATAATACACTAGGTGTACTTCAACAGTGTAATAGACAGGTATACTTTAACAGTGTCATACACTAGCTGTACTTCAACAGTGTCTTTCACAAGGTGTACTTCAACAGTGTAATAGACAGGTGTACTTTAACAGTGTCATACACTAGGTGTACTTCAACAGTGTCTTTCACAAGGTGTACTTCAACAGTGTAATAGACAGGTGTACTTTAACAGTGTCATACACTATGTGTACTTCAACAGTGTAATAGACAGGTGTACTTTAACAGTGTCATACACTAGGTGTACTTCAACAGTGTAATAGACAGGTGATACTTTAACAGTGCCATACACTAGGTGTACTTTAACAGTGTAAAAGACAGGTATACTTCAAAATCTACAATTACGTTTTACTTTTCTTTTAGACTTGATAGTTACTACTCATACCGTCAGGTGGCTACTACTTCATTTGAACACCTCATTCAACCTACCTTGAATAGGGTTAGAGATTGTATCAGGAAAAAGGTTTTGATTTGCATTACAAAATCAGGAAATTTTAAACTTTTTATATTGCGGGTAATACAGCCACAAGGAGAATTGTTGTACGATAACTTTTTACTGACCAAATTAATTACTGTCTTCTTTATTTTCTTATTACAGACACTACAACCACAAGGAGCACTGTTGTACGATAACTCTTTACTAACCACCACAAGTACTGTTTTTTTAGTTTAATATTACAGACACTACAACCACAAAAGCACTGTTGTACGATAACTCTTCACTAACCATTTTAAGTACTGTCGTTTTAATTTTAATATCACAGACACTTCAACCACAATGAGCACTGTTGTACGATAACTCTTTACTAACCACCTTGGGTACTGTCCTCTTTACTTTACTATTACAGACACTACAACAACAAGGACCACTGTTGTACGATAACTCTTTACTAACTACATGAAGTACTGTCTTCTTTAGTTTAATATCACAGACACTACAACCACAACGAGCACTATTGTACGATAACTCTTCACTAACCACCTTAAGTACTGTTGTCTTTAGTTTAATATCACAGACGTTACAAAAACAAGGAGCATTGTTGTACGATAAATCTTTACAAACCACCTTAATTACTGTCTTCTTCAGTTTACTATTACAGACATTACAACCACAAGGAGCACTCTTGTACGATAACTCTTTACTAACCACCTTGGGTACTGTTCTCTTTACTTTACTATTACAGACAATACAACCACAAGAACCACTGCAGCACGATAACTCTTTACTAACCACCTTAAGTAATGTCTTTTTAGTTTAATATTAAAGACACAACAACCACAAGGAGCACTATTGTAAGATAACTCTTTACCAACCACCTTAATTACTGTCTTCTTATGTTTAATATTACAGACACTACAACCACTAGGAGCACTGTTGTACGATAACTCTTTACTAACCACCTTAAGTAATGTCTTTTTAGTTTAATATTAAAGACACAACAACCACAAGGAGCACTATTGTAAGATAACTCTTTACCAACCACCTTAATTACTGTCTTCTTATGTTTAATATTACAGACACTACAACCACTAGGAGCACTGTTGTACGATAATTCTTTACTAACCACCTTAAGTACTGACTTCTTTAGTTTTCTGTTACAGGCACTACAACCACAAGGACCACTGTTGTACGATAACTCTTTACTAACCACCTTATGACCTGTCTTATTTTGTTTAATATTACAGACACTACAACCACAAGGAACACTGTTGTTCGACAATTCTTTACTGACCACCTTAAGTACCGTCTTTTTAGTTTAATATTACAGACACTAGAACCGCAAGCAGCACTGTTGTAGGATAACTCTTTACTAACCACCTTTAGTACTGTCTTTTTAAGTTTAATATTACATACACTATAACCAAAAGAAGCAGTGTTGTACGATAACTCTTTACTAACCACCTTAAGGAATGCTTCTTTAGTTTATTATTACAAACACTACAACCACAAGGAGCACTACTGTACGATAACTCTTTAATAATCACCTTAAATACTGTCATGTTTAGTTTAATATTACAGATATTACAACCAGAAGGAGCACTGTTGTACGATAACTCTTTACTAACCACCTTAAGTACTGTCTTCTTAAGTTTAACATTACAGACATAACATCCATAAGGAGCACTGTTGTACGATAACTCTTTACTAACCACCTTAAGTACTGACTTCTTTAGTTTTCTGTTACAGGCACTACAACCACAAGGACCACTGTTGTACGATAACTCTTTACTAACCACCTTATGACCTGTCTTATTTTGTTTAATATTACAGACACTACAACCACAAGGAGCACTGTTGTATGATAACTCTTTACTAACCGCCTTAATTACTGTCTTCTTTTGTTTAATATTACAGACACTAGAACCGCAATCAGCACTGTTGTAGGATAACTCTTTCCTAACCATTTTAAGTACTGTCGTCTTTATTTTAATATTACGGACACAACAACCACAATGACCGCTGTTGTACGCTAAATCTTTACTAACCACCTTAAGTACTGTCATCTTTAGTTTAATATTACTGACACTACAACCACAAGGAGCACTATTGTACGATAACTCTTTAATAATCACCTTAAGTACTGTCATGTTTAGTTTAATATTACAGATATTACAACCAGAAGGAGCACTGTTGTACGATAACTCTTTACTAACCACCTTAAGTACTGACTTCTTTAGTTTTCTGTTACAGGCACTACAACCACAAGGAACACTGTTGTACGATAACTCTTTACTATCCACCGTATGTACTGTCTTTTTTAGTTTAATATTACAGACACTACAACCACAAAGAGCACTGTTGCTCGAAATTTCCTTACTGACCACCTTAAGTATTGTCTTTTTTAGTTTAATATTAGAGAGACTAGAAGAGCAAGCAGCACTGTTGAACGATAATTCTTTACTTACCATTTTAAGTACTCTCGTTTTTAATTTAATATTACAGACACTACAACTAGGAGGAAAACTGTTGTACGATAACTCTTTACTAACTACCTGAAGTACTGTCTTTTTAAGTTTAATATTACAGACACTATAACCACAAGGAGCACTGTTGTACGATAACTATTTACTAACCACCTTGAGTAATGCTTCTTTAGTTTATTTTTAGAGACACTACAACCACAAGGAGCACTGTTGCATGATAACTCTTTACTAACCGCCTTAATTACTGTCTTCTTTTGTTTAATATTACAGACACTAGAACCAAAGCATGTTGTAGGATAACTCTTTCCTAACCATTTTAAGTACTGTCGTCTTTATTTTAATATTACGGACACAACAACCACAATGACCGCTGTTGTACGCTAAATCTTTACTAACCACCTTAAGTACTGTCATCTTTAGTTTAATATTACTGACACTACAAACACAAGGAACGATGTTGTACGATAATTCTTTACTAACCACCTTAAGTACTGTCTTCCTTTGTTTTTAATTACAGACACTTCATCCACAAGGAGCACTGTTGTACGATAATTCTTTATTTACCATCTTAAGTACTGTTTTCTTTAGTTTACTATTATAAACACTACAACCACAAGGGCCACTGCAGGTCATTTGAAACAAACCTAAGCAGTTCTTTTTTTTTATTATTTAATCATTACCACCCACCGCCAACTCTTGGGCTACTCCTTTACCAACGAATAGTGGGATTGACCGTGAGAATATAACGCTACTACGATTGAAAGAACAAGCGTATATTTTGCAACGGGAATTCGACTCCCGCCCTTAGATTAAGAGTCAAACGCCCTAGCCCTCTGGCTATTTTAGGGCTTCTCAAAATGTTCTTAGTAATCATTTTGTGTGTTTTTTACCGGTTCTCTTAAGTAAACTATACGGCTACCGAGTTTTTTCGGTAAGCTGTTTCTTTTTTAGGCTCCAAGACATGTGGTCTGAAAAACTTGTGCTGAACAAAGTTACGCTTTGAGTTTGGGTGTCTTAATTTACTGTGCACTTGTGTCGTTCCCTTCAATAATTAGGGAATCTATATGGCTTTATCGCTACAAATTATTATACTTCAAGTGCTTTTCATCAAAAATTTTTTTTATCCTGTGCAGTGTGAAGTGTATCTCATCACAAAGATCGTTTCGAAACATTAGTCAAGTTTAATATGAATTTTTTTTCCCTTTGGTTTTGATCGGCAATTTACGCTTGTATGTAAATATATATATATATACTATACACAAACACTGTATTCTTAATTGAAGTAATCACAGATTAGTTTAACGCGACATAACACTGTCTGAAAGTTAAGCCTTATTTGAACGATTTCCGGAATTTTCCGTGAACATAGTACTGTTCTACGAAGTAGAACGATCTTTAAACCTTACTGGCTTATCTATAGCAATGAAAATAACTAATTTGTCGACACTAGAGCAGACAGCGTATGTCATTATTAATACTGTATCGAGGTTTTGCAACAGTTTTATTCAAAGCTATAGAAATTATGAGTGTTTGCTATTGTAGCCAGTAAAAGGTGATGTTAGTTAAAACAGGAGGCATGGTGTGATTTGGTGTCAAGGACAATCGATTCGCAATCTTCACACCGAACACATTTGTTCTTTCATAATGTCACAGTCAATCTCATTTGTTATTGATAAAAAAACAACAGCTCAAGAGTTGGCGGTGGGTCTTGTCGACCAATTGTCTTCGTTTTTGGCTATCAGTTCTAAATGAGGGACGACTAGCGCAGATAGCCATCGAGTACTTTCAACAAAATAAACAAAATCTCAGAAATAATTTTGACAAATAGTTTACCTGTTGTCTATTGAAGTTTGTGTGTTTGTTTAACCAATGGCATTATATATCCTTTAATAAGTCTTTGTAAAGATACTTTTTAAGTTTCACTTTACAATTCTTAAATTTTCAAGTCTTATACTTGGCTATAGATTCTCCTTGACAAAAAAGTGTAAAAGCTTAACCAAGATATGTAAAGTAGCAAGGTCTTAGCTGATAATTAAAATAGTTAAGGTATGCATAGTTTTACTGCGTGTAAACGAAGAGTTAGAAGTGTGTGAAATAACCTGTTTGACAATTAAACCACGCTTGTTATTCGTTGTTGGTTTTTTAAAGATGATTTTCAAATCCAAACGTGAAAGCGAGTTTGTGAGTGGCTCTAACTCAACAACATAATCTCCGCCCCTTCTCACTTTCCACTTCGAAACTACCTACAGGCCTTCCAACGGATTTGCGTGTTGGCGCCACCTACAATCCAAAGCACGTGCGAGGCATAACGAAAAGAAAAAAAAAGCTTCTTTTAATTTGGCACCAGTAACAGCGCCTTTAACAGGATCCATGAATTGTGAAACACTGTGGAAAGCCGTATCATCTTATATACACAGCTTTCAAACACCACTCTGTTTAAATTTCAATCTATCAAACGTCATGTTTTGGTTAATTGATAACCTAAAACGTCATTATAAGAATGACACTCGCTTGAGTGATCATGGGGATGTGAGGTAATAGCACAGGAAGGATGTGGAGAAACGATTACTCTTAATATCAGCTACGTTCTGTATACAGAATGTTACGCGCAGAAGATCCGAATGTAAATCAAGTATTTGTTCTTTGATGTTTGAAGGTGGTTGGTTTGCAACCCGCGTTTCGTTTCACAATCAGGACACGCCCACAGGGTTCTTACAGGTCCGCGTGGTCAGGGTCAAGCGTTTTATCACTCAAGAATGACATCCCAATACTTTATCATTTAGGTGTGTCAAGTTCATGGACATCTGTCTCAGCTGGGTTTCTTACGTGGCCAGTTCAGAAGGTCATTTACTCTATAGAAAATTCGAAGATAGTTTGTGTGCTTTGACATGCTGGTGGGTTCTCTATCGGCAGATTATAAACTTTTATTCACTTTTCAATGTAAAACAGGGGCGTTGTGTCGTATGTAGCTCTCTTGTTTGTACCATCAACAGGTCCACTGCAGACTTACCAAACAGCTTTGGCGAGGCTTAGTAAATTGGCTGGTTTGATATGAACACAGATAACAAGGTAGTATATGAAATAAGCCATTGCCTACTAGTTTCTGCATGCGCAATCGACATTAAAAAACATCTGAAATAGTTTTTAGTCTGGTGTTCTATAGATCAAAGGTAATCTTTCTTGTAGCGCGTGTTTAATATTTTAATTTTTAAAGTCTCAAAATATCAACGTACATTTGATAAAAAACAAAAACATTAATAATTTTAATTATGTTTTTATCACATTTCATTGAAACTAAAATCCAGAGTTTGATTCTTTGTGACTAAAGGAGTGCAGATAGACCACTGCGCATGTTTGAGCTAAAACAATCGAATGTTTCTCAAAATAAGTATCTAATTCTTTATGATAATTTTATCTCATTGCTTATTTGCTATATATTTCCTGAGTTATATACTTTCAGAGTGTATAGAGATTTCAATACAATCTACCGTGAAAAACGTTTCTTATATCACGCGTGACCAATCATTTAGTATGCACTGAATCGTGGTATGTTACTTTAAAAACGCGTATAACGTATATATTTTTTTCCGTTAATTTGACCACAAAAGATTAAAGATTCTCCAGTAACCGTCTTTATGGTTAATATCCGGAACACTTGGTTGTTTGATCTTGTTTGTTTGTTTTGAATTTCGCGCAAAGTTGCACGAGGACTAACTGTGCTAACTGTTCCTAAATTAACAGTGTAAGACTAGAGTGCAGCTAGTCATCAGCACCCACCGCCAACTCTCGGGCTACTCTTTTACCAATGAATAGTGGAATTCATCTGTCACGCTGTAGCGTCCCCACGGCTGAAAGGCAAGCAATTTCGGTGCGACCAGGATTCGAACCCGCGACCCTCGGATTACGAGTCGAACGTCTTAACACACTTGGCCATACCGGGTCTGTTTGATTTCAATTGGTTCCCTACTGTGTACTGAAAACTTGTTTTAGAATTTTCTCGCAAAGCTAAAATAGTTATCTGAAAATAGATATACCTAGTTTTGAAATGATAGAATAGAAAGAGGCACGCAATCAATAGCACCAACCGTCAAATCTTTGACCACTCTTGAGTGATTTGACTGTCACTCTTACAGTTCACCCACGACTTTAAAGCGCTAAAGGCATCAAATCCTAAATTCTGGGATTTCCTTTTTGACCACACTTACCATTTGTCTTGGTTCGTTTCACTTTTAGTAATGCAGATTTAATTAACTTTTACAACGGTCTGGAAAAAGTGGTTCTTGTTCAGCACGAAAACGTTAAGACAAATCGTGCAACTATGCAGAAATATAACCGTTAACATCATAACATCGTATTAAATTAATGTAACGCTTTTATTCAAGAAATTGGTCTTTGAGGATGCTTAAAGTGTTTTTAGTATAATGTTTAAAAAGTGTTTAAATCATAAACCCACATAATGTCTCCGAAATGTGGCCAAAGATCGCCTGGAGAGCTCATTTGTTTTGACCATCCGAAACATCATATAGTAGTGTGTTGTCTGTCTGTCAGTCATTGGACACAAAAATGACGTCAAATAAGGGACGCTTAACGTTGTACCTTTTACTATCATGACTTCAGTAAAACGTGCGTACACCATGAATCACGAGATGGATTATGCACTCTGTAAGCTACAACACAGTATGGTATATGAACTCTTAATTTTTATTTTATTTACCATCTCTCGTGAACCCTGCGAAATTAAAGTATTTTTGGTGGAATAAAACAGAGTCCAAACCTAAACCTACATCTATACAAGCAAACGGGTAATGTGGGAAGTTTCTAAACTTCATTGAGCTATGCAAACATGAAATTAGACGTAGGGAAGTGCAAATGACGTCACCATATGCGTCAGTGAAAGATGAAGACGTATATTTCAAAGAGGAAGATACTTCGGGAAGAGATCTTGTTTGTTTGAAGTTAAACACAAAGCTACATGACACAATGGGCTACATGTTCTCTGCCCATCCAAACCCGGTTTCTAGCGTTGTAAGTCCGCAGACACACCGCCGCGCGCCATTGGAGGGGCGGAAGGGCTCTAGCCTCCTTCATTGCCACATCTAAAAAAAAACCACCAATGCTTATATTCTGTTTGTGAATTTCTTTATTTCACTTACAGATATTTGAAATGCTGATACAATAACCCTGTTGAGTGAGGACCCAGGAATGGCGTCACTAAGGTTGGAACTTTTGCTTCTGATATCCAATTTAAGAAAGCATCACTAGGCCTGGTGTTTCTATTAGTCAATCTGTTTACCAATCAGATCAGCCCATTTGACTCGACATGTTTTTTATACTAGAGGTGTTTCGCGGGTATCGTGTTGTGGAAAAGTTTTGTTTAATATCGCAGTCGTTAAGACAATCATCATATTCGTCCAGAATTCTACATACCTAAAAATACCTACATAGGACAAATGTTTCGTAGGCGATGCACAAGTTTTCCATATTCATAGAGTAAGGAATTGTTATATGGAAGTGATCAAACCTAAACCTATATATTATTTTTTTCTTTCTGTCGACTGAGACAAACTTCAATGAAATGTATGTACACACAGTTGTCACCTCGATTTGTCTTCTTTTTCTGACAAACCTTTCTTTAAATACTGGACAAATCATGCGTTCATCATATTTTTGTCACATTCTTTTCTGAACGTGAACCAAAAATTTTTCTTGTAAGAAAATTTCAAAGAAATACAATGCTGTGAAAAAGTGTCAGGGTAAGAGAATGTTTTATCATTCTTTGCATCTCATGGGACTAATTCTTCCTTGTCCTCACAGAATGTAACTTTCAACACTATAGTAATGTTTCACTGATCTCTGTTGACAACTGAATGAGTCAGGGTTAAAATACTTATCATTCTATATTATTCCCTTATTGCTGTACCAAGGGTATGTCATAAGGGTTATGTTAAAAAGAACATACTGGTTAAATTTAGAGTCTGAAATAACTGTCATGGTACTTCATGTAATGTCTTAACTATACAGAAAGAAGCTAGCAGGGAGATAGCGTATTGTACTGGTGTATGATAAAATAAATCAATTTATTATCACTTCTCAAATAAACCTTGATAAAAACAATGTTTAACACTATATATTATATTTTGTTGTCATTCTATAGCCCCAAAAAACATAGATAACGGAGAGTAGAGCAGAGAATTTGAATAACGGCATTAAGTGATGCTGGTTGAAATTTCTGACAAATTTCGACAGACTTGAAATGCTCCCCTAACATTATTAAGTAAACCCTGGATCGTGAGACCGAAACAGGTAGGTTTGAAACTAAGAAAGGGAGAGACAGAACACCTAAACTCAGTGGTACTGATGTCAAGAATCTTTCTTTATTCAGCCTTCAGGACAGAAGGAAGACTGCTACTGATCTCAAGATAAACAACCATGTTCCAAATGGTAGAAAAGTGTCCACATCTACAGTATTAAGAATACTTAATGATAATGAATATTTGGTTCTGTATCAGTTAGGAAAACCTTGACTTAGATCTACAAATATTGTTAATAGACTGAAATCTGTTAAAAACTGCATAACCTGAAGTGTTGATGATATAAAGGTGTGTTGTGGATGGATGAGTCCATTTGTGAAATATTTGGTTCAAAGCGTGGGTTGTACGTCCAACAGAATAAATATGAAAAATACTTACCTAAGGGCAAAGCAATGTGATGGTTTGGAGGTGTTTTTCTGCTTGGATGGCAGAAGATATTTATAAAAATTGTGAAAGCGCAAGTAACATCAGATACTGATCCCTCACGATATACCCAGTGGTTTGTGTATTATCAGTAATCAGTTCTACTACCAAGAAAATAGTGATCCCAAACACTTTGTCCAACCTATTTAACTTAGTTAAGAAAGAAGCTGCTAGTATAACATTGTTAAGTGTAATGTTCTGAAATATACCATTGTTAAGTGTAGTGTTCTGTAGTATAACATTGTTAAGTGTAATGTTCTGTGGTATAACATTGTTAAGTATAATGTTTTAGTATAACATTATTAAGTTTAGTGTTCTGCAGTGTAACACTTTTAAGTGTAATATTCTGCAGCGTAATATTGTTAAGTGTAGTGTTTTTTAGTATAACATTGTTAAGTGTAATGCTCAGTACTATAACATTGTTAAGTGTAATGTTCTGTAGTATAACACTGTTTAGTGTAATGTTCTGCTGTATAACATTGTTAAGTGTAATGTTTTGTGGTATATTATTGTTAAGTGTAATGCTGAATAGTATAACATGGTTAAGTGTAATGTTCTGTAGTATAACGTTGTTAAGTGTAATGTTCTGTTGTATAACATTGTTAATTGTAATGCTCTGTAATATAACATTGTTAAGTGTAGTGTTTTGTTGTATAACAGTTTTAAGTGAAGTGTTCTGTAGTACAACACTGTTAATTGTAGTGTTCTGAAGTACAATACTGTTAAGTGTAATGCTCAATGGAACAACATTGTTAAATGTAATGCTCATAAAACAATGTACAAAGCTGTGTGTTTGGAAATATTCGCTCTATTCTACTGGTACAAAATTAGGTACGGTTTATTTTTCCACAAATGCACAGTGAGTTCTTCAGTTTGAGAAGAAGTGGTACCAGGTCCCTGTTGATGGACCATTTCTGGAAAAGATGGTACCAGATATCTCTTAATGAATAAGTACAGAGAAAGTGTAACCAGATTTCTATTTATTAATCATTTCTAGAAAAGGTAGTAGTGAATCGCTGATGATAGGTCATTCCTTGAAAATAATTTGTACCAGATACCTGATGACAGGTCATTTCTTGAAAATAATTTGTACCAGATACCTGATGATAGGTCATTTCTTGAAAATAATTTGTATCAGATACCTGAAAATAGGTCATTTCTTGAAAATAATTTGTACCAGATACCTGATGATAGGTCATTTCTTGAAAATAATTTGTACCAGATACCTGATGATAGGTCATTTCTTGAAAATAATTTGTACCAGATACCTGTTGATGGGTCATTTTTAAAAAAAACGTTTTTCCAGGTTTCTGTTGATGGGTGGAGATGTTGAAGATAAATTTTACTGGGGTTTTTATTTGGGGGTGGGTTTGGAGTGGAGAGGTATAGTTTACAACGTTAGTTAAATATCAACTGGTAATGCAATCAAATATGTCTTGAAATACATGCTTCAATGTGGCAAGTGGTAAAGTCGATGAACTTAAAATATTAAACTCAGACTTCAACTTTCTGAGATAGACTGAGCGCAGATAGTCTCGCCTGTGGCTTCTCCTCTGAAACAAATAAACTTGGAACTTATTATGGCGCTTCTGTTTTTAAAGAAAAAAACAGTAACATCCAAAACAAATAACGGAACTCGGATCTGGAGAGATCCGACCGAAATTACCTGGAGCAACAATCAACATGCTTGAAGAACAGAAAGTAAAAAGAATTTTTTTCATTATAGTGAGAACAAAAATTTGTCAAAGAATTGGCTGTAGCATGTTGCATGTAGATTTACTAAAAACAAAGAGCTGAACGCATCTCTAAAGTCCTTGCACATGTACATATGATTATAATATGTGTGCATACAGTATCTATATAAAGAAAATAGTATTTTGTGTTGTCCGTTGCACATCCGTATTACTACTTAGAAGAATGTTGACGGATGTTCACCAAATTTCCTGTGGAAACTCATGATGAGAAAATTACATATTTTAATTTTCTAGTTTTTATGGACATATTTACCACTGATTCACTTCCTGTGAATGGATATTCACGGTTCTGTGTTTAAAGAGCTTACAATAGATCGCATGAATCACTCTGCACTTAAACAAAACGACAATCACTTCAATAAAAGCATAATTCAAAGTTTTCTCTTGCATTAAAACGGCGGAACCCACAGTTACGACAGAAAGTGTTCGTACCCCTGCATCGTGAGTAGGTTTTTCCTCATGACTTAAAAAGTATCACGATTAGGATAATGAAAGTATATTATGTTATAAATGTTATAGTAATTCACATCTACATAAATTTTTATGCAAATTGAACGAAAAATAAACTGTTTGAAAACAAATAACCAAACACAGGAGGGCAGAAAGTGTTCGTGTGTCTACTTTAATGGTGAGTTGTGTAGCCTTTCAGGTGAATTACCTGGCGCAATCTCTCCTCATAGCCCTCCATGATCGTTTTACAGTACTCAACTGGTATTTTCTTCCATTCTTCTTTACAGAAGGCCTCCAATTCTTGCAAGTTTATCGGATGATGCTAATGAACCCTGGTCTTCAACTCAAGCCAAACGTTTTAAATTAGGTTGAGATCAGGTGACTGCGATGACCACTCCAGAACGCTTATATGTTTCTTCTGCAACCATGATTGCACATATTTCGATGTGTGCTAAGGGTCATTGTCGTGCTGGAAGACCCAACGACGCCCAAGCCGCAAGTTCCGAGCATCATTCTTGATATAAGTGCCTAATATATCAACGTACTCTTCTTTTTTCATAATTCCGTTGACACGGTGAAGACTGCCTACACCAGAAGATCTGAAGGAATCCCATAGCATGATCGAGACACCTCCGTGTTTAACTGTAGGGACGGTGTTCTTTGGATGATTTCATTCCCCCTTCTTACGGAAAATATAGCGACATAATTATGGTCGACAAGCTCGATTTTAGTCTCGTCTGATCAAAGAATACTCTTCCAATAGGTAAAGGGTTTATCTTTCTTGCATACCTCAATCGTGCTTCTGAATAAACAGGCTTTAAATGTGGAGTTCTCCGAGGACGGCATGCTTTGAACAGAGAAGAGCATAAAGTGTTTGTAACTATAGAGGTGCTTACTTCAACCCCAGTTTCCCTTACCAATTTCTGTATGTCATTACGTGTTAAACGAGGGTTCCTACTAACTTCTGTGAGAACCTTTCTCTTGGTTCTCTCTGGAATTTTGATGGGGCGTCTGAAACGAGGGAGGTTAGAAGTTGATCCTGTAAGCTAAAATTTGGTAATTGCGCTTTGAACAGTAGATTTTGGCACATTAAGTTGTGTAGCCATACCAGAAAGAGACACACGAGACTTGTATTTTACAATAATTCGTTTTTTTTAAATCACTGGACAGTTGTTTCCTGTTCGTCATGATGACCAAGCAGATAATGACGGAGACGGCGTTAAATTGCCGGAAGTACATTTTTTTGCTAGCTAAATTACAATAATTATGAACCCAGTGTCTAGTTCTGGAATGGTATGATGTAGTATATTCATCAAACTAAGCAAATTTTTTTACGGAAATATCAGTTTTTTAACACGCTCGGAACTGTGCGAACACTTTCTGCTCCTACTATGTTTGGTTATTTGTTTATAAACAGTTTATTTGTCGTTTAATTTACATAAAAATGTATATAGATGTGTGTTAGTATAGTATTTATAATATACTGTACTTCTATTAGCCTAATCGTGATACGTTTTAAGTTATGAGTAAACAACCACTCGAGATGCAGGGGTTCGAACACTTTCTGTCGTAACTGTAAATACATTTTCACCAAACTTAGACTTCTGAAATTTCACAGAACATATTTTGGTCAACTGATTGAATTGTTGCGTCTTCAATGTCTAGATTAGTTTTATTTAATAAAAAAACATTTTAAAACACTAATAATGCACTTTGGAAGCTTTAACACCTTCCAGTTTAAGGATTTTGGTACATCAAAGATTTTTTTATAATGGTGAAGAAAAATGCACCACTCTTGGTATATGAAGTTCAATTTAGTAAGCCTCGTTTCATCTGTTTCTAATTCTACAGCTTAAACTACGAGAACGTCTGTGAACATGAAGAAGTCAGTAACCCTAACACACTGAGATTACAGCTTCCTCATTGAACATAATATTAAAATCCTGAATCATTACTGTTACGTATAGGCCTGGCATGGCCGAGCGCGTTAAGGCGTGCGCTCGTAATCCGAGGGTCGCGGGTTCGCGCCCGAGTCGCGCTAAAACATGCTCGCCCTCCCAGCCGTGGGGGCGTATAATGTTACGGTCAATCCCACTATTCGTTGGTAAAAGAGTAGCCCAAGAGTTGGCGGTGGGTGGTGATGACTAGCTGCCTTCCCTCTAGTCTTACACTGCTAAATTAGGGACGGCTAGCACAGATAGCCCTCGAGTAGCTTTGTGCGAAATTCCAAAACAAACAAACAAACTGTTACGTATTTTTTGATGTTTTAAGTTCTTCGTAGACTAAACGCAACAGAAAAACGCAAATAACAGCTTGTATAATTTATTACACTAAACTATTAACAAATATGACATAAATTGTATAATAACAGTGACAGATATTAAGTTACGACATTCGAAATTAATTACAAAACAAAATAATATTAGTTTCAAACTTCAAAATAAATCACAATACAAAACGGTACTGGCCTGTATCTAATGTAATGATCTAAAATTAAAGTCTCAAATTCCAGTCTAGGGTGTGAATTTGGTCCCACGAAGAGATTCCGAAACAGTTCACAGTTTAATGAAATCGCCGTCTCTCAGCACAAGCGGTAATTCAGAAGTATCGTAGAGATTGACGAAATAAAATCACAGCTTCCGTAGATCTAATTTCAATCACAAATCCAAGTTGAATATTCACAGCAAACACTTAATCTTTCTCAAATAACTAACTTTCTTCTTTTGAAATGAAACTGGTGTCTGAATCTCACTCTTTGTCTTAGAATAAAACTAATGACTGAATCTCTCTCGCTCGAATAAAACTGATGACTGATCACTCTATCTATCTCTCGTCACCGTCTTTTATACCGATAGGCCTATTTCTCGAACAATCTCGCAATTTCCATACAACTCCAGAGCTATCCACGCATATCCGTTCTTGCACGAGACTACCCGTCTAGACAGGAAGTCACCAGCACTCATTTACAAACATGTGATTGGTCTACTTAATTCGAGAAAGTTCTAAAATGTTACCCGAAATGAATAACAAAATATTAGTTTAAACTTCTAAACAATAATATCGATATGGAAAAATGAATAATACAAATGAAAATTCAAACACAATACGACATGTTGTCGTTTACAAAATATTTACACATATACATAACATTACTAAGAAAAAGAAATCATAAGTAGCGTAGAATTATTACAAACACGAAATAGTTTCAAACTTAGAGTCATTATAAACACAAAATAGTTTCAAACGCAGAGTAATTAAATACACGAAATAGTTTCAAACTCAAAGTAATTAAAAACACGAAATAATTTCAAACTCAGAGTCATTACAAACAAGAAATAATTTCAAACTCAGAGTTATTAAAAGCACAAAATCATTTTCAAAAATCATTACAAACACACAAGTGCTATATATAAACACGAAATGGTTACAAACATAGAATTGTTACAAACACAAAATGTTTGTGCCGAAAGAGTGAAACACAGTTGTTGTTTTTGAAATTCCTTTCTATGTTGTGCTAAGAAAGAAACGATAAAAATCTGTGATACAAATATACAAACTTACAAATAACAAGAGTCAGCAACGAAACGTTTATGTAATATGAGATGTTTGTGTTCGTTAATGAAACATGTAATCTTTAATGATGAACTGACAGAAACAGAAAAACAAAAGCTATTTGTTTTACATTTACTCGGGTGATTACCTTCTACCTGCTTGTATAGCACGCTATACAAAAACAAAACTTTATTAGACACTAATTATTCAACCACCGTTTTCGTTATTACGATCCTGGAATGGTTTGTTCTGATGACCAAATGCCTTCTGACGACGCATCATCAAATCTCTCACATGAATATTGTAATTAAAAGTTGTTCTGATATTGTTGTTTGTGGTTCGGTGAAGAGGATCGTTGGTTTCCCACTGTGCATCTTAATGAAGGAATGTTTGTTGAAGCTGGATATGGTAATTAATATAAACCTTAAATTTAACAAAAACTATGACACACACATGCATGCATATAAAACAAGGGCTAAATACAAACGAACTTTCAGTAAATATACACCATTACAGTGTGTAATACATGTGTACATCTAATGAGTTACTTTCACCACAATAAATACATGTGTACAAAAACTGTATATGCCTTAAATTACTTTACCACAAAGTTTACATGTGTACATCGAGTGAGTTACTTCACCATAAGTTCTGCACGTGTACATTTAGTGAAATAATTAATCAAAAGCCTCGTACACATATCCAGTAAGTAATCTATCACAAAGCTACATGCATTACTGTGACCTGATTTTAAAGTCTACACATCCAGGAGTGTTGGTGTGACCTGAAGTTATTGAGTCTGTGTTTAGAAGTCTGAGTGTATTTCTGATGTTCGGAAAACTGTACTTACAAGAGAGATATCCAGGAAAAATGAGAAACATTGCTACCCCTTTCAATTGCATTCTCATACAATCAAATAATTCGTAAAAGACGTTATTGTTTTAATGAGAAAACGTAACTGTATAATAGATCATTTAGCACCTGGAGATTACAAAATAGTTGATAAAATAATGGTCGAAACTTCATACAAAATGCTGTCCAATAGACGGAAAACAACATTAGAAACATAACAAAGTCTAATCCTTTTCAGAATTAATGTCATTGTGCGAATATATTAAATACACAGTATTAATAATACACTAAATATACAGCATTAATAATATACTAAATATACAGTATTAATAATATACTAAATATATAGTATTAAAATATATTAAATATAAAGTATTAATAATATATTAAATATACATTATTTATAATATAATAAATATACAGTATTAATAACAGATTAAATATACAGTATTGATAATATATTAAATATACAGTATTAATAATATATTAAATATACAGTATTAATACTATCACATGAATATAAGCTATTCGTATTAGTGTTGAACGTAGTTTTGAAGAGAGAACGGTTTCTGTAAAAGCTGAAAAGAACATTATTACGTGTATCTGACTATTAGTTTTCTTAGAAACAGTAAAAATAAATTGTAAGGAATGTAATAACAACAGTAATGGAAGGAAACTCTCGGGCTGTCTCGCGAAATAACAGATCACACCAGTAAACGACATTGTTAACAAATCGTGGTTAAAGAAAAAAATCACATTATCGTGACAACATTCAAAGTCAAAGTTTTGAAGTCATGTTTTCGACAAGTAATTGAGGTAGAAGGTAATTAACCTTTGTTTAATGTTTTACACCCATGTAGGTGGTTCCTGATGAAAGCTATTCGATGTCAACATTTAAGTGTTTTTTTGCATGATGACTGTATTCAATGTTAGAAAGTACTTCTTATAAGGTATTCTAACCCGTTCAGACTGACACGCCTACGTGCTGTTAATTAGCGGCCGATCTTGCATATTACTGTTATTAGTACATAAATCTCCATGGTAGTATATTGTTATTAATGTTAAACTAACCCTAGTCTCAATAGTAGTATATTGTTATTGATGTTTAACACTAATCTCCATGGTAGTATATTGTTATCAACGTTAAACTAACCCTAATCTCCATAGCAGTATATTGTTATTGATGTTTAACACTAATCTCCATGGTAGTATATTGTTATTAATGTTAAACTAACCCTAGTTTCCATAGTAGTATATTGTTATTGATGTTTAACACTAATCTCTATGGTAGTATATTGTTATTAAATTAAACTAACCCTAGTCTCTGTAGTAGTATATTGTTATTAATGTTAAACTAACCCTAGTCTCTATAGTAGTATATTGTTATTGATATTTAACACTAATCTCCATGGTAGTATATTGTTATTAATATTAAACTAACCCTCGTCTCTATAGTAGTATATTGTTACTATAATGTTTGTCATTAATATCTGTAATATTGGAAAACAAATAAAAACTGTTTACTTTTCTTATACAGCTTGAACTAATTTGACTTTAAAGTATCCTCAAGTTTTTTTTTCTTTTTATTAAACCTAAATATGAGTTTTTTTGTTCACCAAAATCCTTGCGGACAGAGCTGATTGATTTTTAGATAAATACCACTTTTTGGGAGATAAAACGAAGTGTGGAAAAT
The DNA here is from genome assembly GCA_011833715.1 of Carcinoscorpius rotundicauda. Lineage (NCBI taxonomy): Eukaryota > Metazoa > Arthropoda > Merostomata > Xiphosura > Limulidae > Carcinoscorpius > Carcinoscorpius rotundicauda. The sequence continues at coordinate 79,448,636 of CM022400.1, read as the reverse complement.
GTTTTAGTTCATGACTTTTTGTTGGGTGATTACAAAAACGTTAGACCCATTTTGATCTTCTCGGGACATGATTTACTGTTACTTATACAGAGCGATCAAATTATTTTCTAAACGCGTATCAGGTTTAATAGGCTTAAGTGAGCCATAACTGAACTTTTCTTACATGATGTCTCGCTGCATTCCCGTCGAGAAGGTGAAAGGTTTGTGACACCAGAGGGCAATGCACATTTTCATGTTTTGCTCTAAAGAAAAATAAACGTAATGCTCGCAGTCATAACGAAAAACATTTATTTCTCAAAAGTACCAACGATTCAACAATTAGTATGGAATCACAAGACGGGTACCCGCCCGTCATTAAACTCGGTGGAAAAGAGAAACATAAGAGCTACTCCCAAGAACTTTTGTTACTTAAACAGGCAGTTTGTATTCTCGAGAAGCGCCGTCTGGAAACGCTGTCAAGTAAACTCCTCAAAACATTCGCTTGGTTTTATACCTAAAGTTCTGTCGGACTCATAAACATGGCCTCAGTTTATATAGACAATACTTATGTTAATCTTAAAATCTTCCACTGTGTATCTATCTATATATATATATATACTGTGTGTGTGTTAGGTGAAATATATATTAATCCTGGTAAAACAGTATCATGCCAATCAAATGACTTTCAAACTTTATACCCTAGAAGGAACGTGAAAGGGTTGCATTTTATTTTTATTCAATACAAATGTAAAAATAGAGAATTCTATTTACGCAGCTCATCTTTAATAGTACTTCAGACTGGTCCGTAGGCTTGTTGTTTGTACAGAATGTAGAACAGTGACGTCACTCTATTTTCAAAATGGCGTTTTCTTTAGAATTTTCTGCTCAGTCCGAAATATCTGGTTGAGAGCAGTTTCCGAAATATCTGGTTGACAGCAGTTGACAAATGTTTATTAAAAATGCTAATGTAAATAAAATTTTTAATTTGTGGATTTCTTTTTTTAACCTGGATTTTTTATTTATTTGATTAATTCCACATTCGTGGCTCTGAATAATTTATTTTAAGTTTTGTTTCATGAAGACACCCTGCGTTAAATACTAAACCTTAAGTCCAGCGAACTCATTAAAGCTTTTAGCAGTACATAAAAAGGAGAAGAAACATTGTAACCTTATAGAGCAAAACAGACATTTTTATTTAGCGTAAAGCTACACGAAAGATACCTGCGCTAGTCGTCCCTAGTTTATTAGTGAAAGACTAGCTAATTATCACTACCCATCGCCAATTCTTGAGCTACTCTTTAACCAACGAATAGTGAGATTGACCGCCACTTATAACTCCCCACAGCTGAAATGGCAAACATGTTTGGTGTGACAGGGATTGGAATTTGTGTCTCACAGATTGCCGGTTGATAACCACGACAGAAAAAACAAACAAATAGTGTAATTGTACAGAATAAAACAGAGTACAAAAAATGTAAGAATATACACAAAACAGAGTACAAACAATGTGAGAATATACACAAAACAGAGTACAAACAATGTAACAACATACACAAAACAGAGTACAAACAATGTGACACTATACACAAAACCAAGCACAAACAATGCGACAATATGCACTAAAGAGTACAAACAATGTGACAATATATAAAAAACAGAGTACAAACAATGTGACAATATACACAAAACAGAGTACAAACAACGTAAAAATATACACAAAACAGGGTACAAACAATCTAACAACATACACAAAACAGAATACAAACAATGTGACAATATACACAAAACAGAGTACAAACAACGTAAAAATATACACAAAACAGGGTACAAACAATCTAACAACATACACAAAACAGAATACAAACAATGTGACAATATACACAAAACAGAGTACAAATAATGTGACAATATACACAAAACAGAGTACAAACAATGTGACAATATGCACAAAAGAGCACAAACAATGTGACAATATATAAAAAACAGAGTACAAACAATGTGACAATATGCACAAAAGAGCACAAACAATGTGACAATATATACAGAAGAGAGTACAAACAATGTGACAATATACACAAAACAGAGTACAAACAATGTGACAATATGCACAAAAGAGCACAAACAATGTGACAATATATACAAAACAGAGTACAAACAATGGGACAATATATACAAAAGAGAGTACAAACAATGTGACAATATTGAGAAAGCGGAAGGAAAATAACTCGGCACTATATGAAGCATCAACCATTAGAAATACCTTGAATGTTTTTTCTTTAATTCAACGTCGTCGTGAGAAAACACCAACCATTTTTTATGCCACAACATAAATAAAGTGACTTTCAAAAGCTAATTGTATGACAATATTGTGATGGGTCAGTCACGTGCTCATCTCAGTATTTATCAGCTTTTAAGGGAACAGACCAGTTTAAAGCTTTCTATAAACATAACTACTGCCTGCCACTTACCTTAGTTCTATTCAGGCCCTACGTTTTTCTATAAACATAACTTCTGCCTGCCACTTACCTTAGTTCTATTTAGACCCTACGTTTTTCTATAAACATAGCTTCTGCCTGCCAGTTACCTTAGTTCTATTCAGACCCTACGTTTTTCTATAAACATAACTTCTGCCTATATAGTTTTTTTTTCTGTAAATTTTGAATAATGTTTGTGTATTTATTAAATTTTTTTGAAAGTTTTACCTTTACAAAATTAGGGGTTAGTTGTTCCTTTCTACATTGTTGAATGAAATAGATGTCATTTCTTCTATTGATAATTCGTTGGTTTAAATTTTTTAGTTTCTTAACGATCGTGTGAACATGTACTATTAATAGTGATACAAGGTACGTTAGTTCAAACATAATGGTAACAGGTAAGTACAAATACACTGAGAAAAACACAAAGACTTACACTTCTCGTACAATGAAACAATAATCAGTGATATCGAGAAAATCCACTTGTAGAAAAATATGTATGGAAAAACGGCTGGTATGGGTTGAGAAAATATTTTACATAGAAGAGCGAACAACGTTTCGACCTTCCTCGGTCATCGTCAGGTTCACAAAGAAAGAGGTAACTGACCGGAAGCTGACCACATGTTTGAAAGGGGTTGTGTATTAAAATTTTTTAATAAATACACAAACATTATTCAAAATTTACAGAGAAAAAAACTACTTAAAGCCATGTTGAACACAAAATACAAAGAACTACATGACTTACAAAAACAAAAAATGAGCCTAGACCATCAACTGGCATACTGCATCAAACCAGAGATTTACAGACTTGTACAACGAAACATAAACCAAATCAGTACAAAGAACGACAGAGAAAAAAGATCTGCCACAACAAAAAAACTAGAAAAAACTAAGATGCAAACAACAGAAAAGACACCAACACGACAAACCGTTGACTAACCTCATAATTAACAGATCCGACCGACAATTAAAAACAGACGAGATACATATACTTAACAAAGGACTCAACTTCGCAATAGCACCGAGGTACATTCCAACCATAGAAATCAAAACATGTTTAAAAAACCTAGCCAGAAGACTTGTGATACTTTCTACAAAGAACAACAACAACAAAAACCAAAAACAACCAACAGAAAGAAGACAACTTTGATAATTTTATTGACATCCAACAGCCAAACTTCCCAGGTAAAATTACAAATTTATATTTTCTAGAAACACCTAAAAACAACATCTTAAACGATTTTTTCAAAGAATTTTCTCACAAAACAGAAAACTAAAAAAACAACCTTACAAAAAGAGACATTAATTCCATTAAAAACCTAAAACAAGACAAAAACATAAAAATTCTAAAAGCAGATAAAGGTAACGCTATAGTCATAATGAACACGAATGAATAATTCAAAAAATGAATAACCTCCTATCAGACACGAACAAATTTAAACCAATACAAACAAATCCAACAAAGACATACGAAACGGAACTAAATAAATTACTACTACAAATTAAATAAACCAACAAAATTTCACAAACACTTTATTCCTACCTACGTAAAACCGAATCACGCACACCGCAAATATACGACATCCCCAAACCTCATAAACCAGATTGTCCATTACGACCAATAATGTCCACATATGAATCGTTTAATTACAATATTGGTAAATACATAGCATGGGCATTCTCCAAATATGTAACATCAGCCAGCTCATTCATCAAAGACTCTTTTAATTTCAAGTCTAATCTAAATCAACTTAATCATAAAGCCTTAATGGCCAGTTTTGATGTCATATCCCTCTTTGCAGAAGTTCCAACTACTGAAGCCTGCAAGATAGCCTTAGAACTATATCCGAGACCCTAACCAAACTACAGACATTCCCAGTAACCAGTTGGCAACCCTCATAGAATTCACCACGATAAAGACAAACTTCATGTTCAACAACCAAAACTATATACAAACAAATGGCCTAAGCATGAGCAACCCAGTATCACCAGTTCTGGCGAATATTTTTATGGCACAAGTTGAAACAAAAGCAATTAACACAGCATTACATCCACCACTATACTGGTACAGATATGTAGATGACATGGTTGCGAGACTCAAATCTACAGAACACACACTTAATTTTTTCAGTCACATTAACTCTATACATCCCAACATTAACTTCACATGCGAACAGAAAGAAAGCAATTAAATATCATTTCTTAACCTCAAAATTACAAGAACCGACACACAATTCAAAACAGAAATCCACCGAAAAATCACCCATACTGGACTATACATTCCTTGGGACTCAGCACATGAAACAAAACAAAAACTCGACAAACTAAGAAACCAAATAAACACAGCTATAAAACTATGCTCACCAGATAAAATTAACGATGATTAGGACAAAATAAAACAATACTTCATCAACATCAATAAGTTTCCTCCACAAACCGTAGAAAACATTATACGCACACACCTAGACAGAAAGCAAAAACAATCAACAAAAGTAAATATATCTCACGAATCAAAAAATCACGAAACCATATACTGCTGTATACCATATATTCCAGACATCAGCAAACAAATAATCAATATTTGGCAAAAACTAGTAACAAAGTATGACATTCCAGTTCATACCAAATTTATTCAAAAACCAGGCACAAAACTATGTCTGCCACTTACCTTAGTTCTATTCAGACCTTACGTTTTTCCATAAACATATCTACTGCCTGCCACTTACCTTAGTTCTATTCAGACCTTACGTTTTTCTATAAACATATCTACTGCCTGCCACTTACCTTAGTTCTATTTAGACCCTACTTTTTATAAATATAAACATTATTATTGTGTAAATATGGACTACTGGTATTGTTTTATAAATACAGATTATAAGTATTATTTTGTAAATATGAACTACTGGTATTATTTTATAAATACAGGTTATGAGTATTATTGTGTAAATATGGACTACAAGTGTTATTTTATAAATACAGGTCATCAGTATTATTGTGTAAACATAGACTACTGGTATTATTTTATAAATATATTCTAACATTATTATTGTGTAAATGTGAACTAGTCGTGTTACTTTATAAATTTCGACTATCAGTATTATTGTGTAAATATACATTACCAATATCATTATGTGAATATAGACTATAACTATTTTTGTCTGAATATAGACTACTGGTGTTAGTTTAACGACAATATAATTAGTTACTTGCGCACATCTTGTATTTTCTGCTATAAATTAAGAACAATGGTAAAACTACTTATTGAGGTTCTGTAGTTGTAGTATTATTAAACATGTTTAATTAGAATCTTTGTTTGTCTTGTTTGCACGTTACGAAGAAAAAACAAGGTGTTCTATTGAAATATTTAGACGTAGTACAAAACTGTACAATTAAGGAAAGTTACTGGATAAATTTTTCCGTTACTTTTTATCCGCATCGCGCTAAACATGCTCGCCCTCCCAGCCGTATGGGCGTATAATGTGACGGTCAATCCCACTATTCGTTGGTAAAAGAATAGCCCAAGAGTTGGCGGTGAGTGGCAATGACTAGCTGCCTTCCCTCTAGTCTTACACTACTAAACTAGGGACGGCTAGCACAGATAGCCCTCGAGTAGCCTGGTGCGAAATTCCAAAACAAACAAACAAATACTTTTTATCTCACATATATTCAAGTTTCCAATTAATTAATTAATTAAGGTTCATGAGGATTTTGTTGCCAAAGAAATGGCGACATGGTCATTTTTTCATGATTCATCATCTCTCGTGGTTTATGTACCAAGGACATAATGTGACTAATAACTGGCCGTTAATGTTCTTTCTGCCTTTTTAGTCTCCTAAAGATGAAATCAGGATGTAATGTTTCTCTGATAATGCGATTTCGTTTTTGGTTCATAAGAAGATTATGGAATGTTTTCTTGAACTTTGGGATAACCATGAATTGGCGTCTCTACTCACTAAAACACATTATAGTGGTTGTTATCAATTCCCAGTTGGTATAATAATCTATGTTACCTAGTATCTTATAGTCACACGCTAGTACGGCAGTAAATCGACGGATTTATAATGCTAAAATTAGGGGTTTGATTCCACTCGATGGGCTTGGCAGATAGCCCGATTTGGATTTGCTATAAGAAAACATACAAACACGCTTGTATCTTACAAAATTTAGCGAAAATAAAGAAAACTCTTACAAACGAACTCCAACAGCTTACATAGATTTAGAACAGATTGACTGGTTATTGTTGCTGTAGAATGTTATGGAAAAATGACATGACGATGGGAAAAAGCCTGCGTGAAGTGGATAGAGTTGTGAAGGTGATTTTAACAATATTTTGTGCCATTGTTCAGTGTTTTGAATTTCGCGCAAAGCTACTTGAGGGCTGTCTATGCTGTTCGGTGTTTATAATTCACTTTAAAGGAATTAGGACAACATCTTTACTCATGTCGTTACGGATTTACGTTTTTGAATGATATGAATAGGATATAAAATATCCATCATTTTCTACTTGGTGCACCTAAATTCAAACAGATTAAAGACTACCTCTTTAGTCATTCGAGTACTTTAATAACTTATTAAGCCTATACGTCATCCTACAAAATTGGTGAAAATGTTTGCATGTTATTGTATATATTGGTGTCACCGTATGCTTACATGGAGTAATTATAAAGTAAATGTTCTAGTAGGTAACTGGTCATAGGAAACATATGCAGACGATGTTATTCTGGTTTGTGTAAGTTATTTTGTTCGTACTCACCTTACCTGTACAAGAGAGCGTGGTTTTAGTGCAAACGTCTTCGAAACAGATCATTGGTTTGTATAATTTCTCTGTACTTGGTGTAAAGTCATGCCTTGTCACATGTCAGAAGTTATGGGGTGTGAAAGTTTTTGACTGTTCAGAGATGGTGTGACGCAAAACGGACATTGTCTGAACAATAGAACACTTCCAATGTGCTGCATCCAGAATCCTGAAATGTCATTGGACTGCAGAAAACATTGTTCAAAAAACTTTACTGGTACACAACGAAAAACTACCTGAGATGGTACACAACGAAAAACTACTACCTGAGATGGTACACAACGAAAAACTACTACCTGAGATGGTACACACCGAAAAATTACTACCTGAGATGGTCAGCTTAAGACGTCAAGGTCGAAAGAAGTCTTGTAACAACTTACAACAGGAATGGAAGGAACACATTTATATCAGGGTATTCAAAAGGATAATGAATAGGAGACTGACAAAACAATATTGTTTTGCAAGTAAGGCTATCTGCGAAAAACAATTCACAATCATCACCCTATTACTTGGACAAGATAGTATGAAAACGTAGAGTTAGGATCCTAGCGTCACGTCATCTTTCAAGATGAGTTTTATTTCCGGCTTGTTGAAACATCAACAAAACCTCCTACATGCGTCACATGGAAACATAAATAATATCTCATATAGGTATCACATGGAAACATCAATAATATCTCTTATAGGTATCACATCGAAACATCAATAATGTCTCCCATAGGTATCACATGGAAACATCAACAAAACCTCCTACAGGCATCACATGGAAACATCAACAAAACCTCCTACAGATATCACATGGAAACATTAATAAAATCTCCTGCAGGTATCACATGGAAACATCAATAAAACCTCCTACAGGCGTCACATGGAAACATTAATAAAATATCCTATAGGTATCACATGGAAACATCAATAATATCTCCCATAGGTATCACATGGAAACTTCAATAAAACCTTTTACAGGCGTCATATGGAAACATTAATAAAATCTCCTACAGGCGTCATATGGAAACATTAATAAAATCTCCTACAGGTATCACATGGAAACATCAATATAACCTCCTACAGGCATCCATTGGAAACATCAATAAAACCTCCTACAGGCGTCACATAGAAACATCAATAAAACTTCTATAGGTATCACATGGAAACATTAATAAAATCTCCTACAGGTATCACATGGAAACATGAATAAAACCTCCTATAGGTATCATATGGAAACATCAACAAAACCTCCTACAGATATCACATGGAAACATCAATAAAACCTCCTACAGGCGTCACATGGAAGCATAAATAATATCTCCCATAGATATCACATGGAAACATTAATAAAATATCCTACAGGCGTCACATGGAAACATCAATAATATCTCCTATAGATATCACATGGAAACATCAATAAAACCTCCTATAGGCGTCACATGGAAACATAAATAATATCTCCTATCGGTATCACATGGAAACATCAATAAAACCTCCGACAGGCATCATATGAAAATATCAATAAAACCTCCTACAGGTGTCGCACGAAAATATCAACAAAACCTTCTACAGGCATCACATGGAAACATCAAGCAATGTCTCCAGATTGTAATCTCATTGAAAACTATTGAGCAGTTAATGCTAATTCGTGCATCTCTCTAAAACGTTTTGATAACATTGTTTGCTGTTCTATTAAATGGTTAGTAATACCCATAAAACTTGTATCATTATAGACGTTGTATAAGTACATGTTTAATTTCAAGTACTTTTCTCTGTTTAACAGCACTAAGTGTATTTGTATTCCGTCTTAATAATATTGATTGATTTACTACAAAATACACAAACATTTTTAGTCAATAATGTATCAGAAGGAGTGGATTAACTTTTTACATATTTTCATAAATGTGTAACATCACAGGTAATATGCATTATAGAGTCATATAGTAATTAAACACAAACCCAGACAATGTCCTCCACAGGTATCGAAACCCGATTTCTAAACCCTCGAATATACATTAACCTGTTCAGTGCCGTCCAAGCCAATCGGTAACACAGTGCTACAGACGAGTTAATTCGTTCTAAATAATACCTAACTTCAACGCTAGATATCAGCACCATACATGCATTTGACCTACTTACAAATTGTTTTACTTTCGATCCAAAATGGCGTCACAATAAAGATACAAAATGAAAAAGCATTAGAGTCGTATTGTAGCAACTGAAATTCTTGGCAGTTAACAGATTAATACTTCATATTTTCAGCATTGCAGTTTATTTTTTTGAACTCGGACAATAAAATAGTTCATTCAGACACATCAGTGACTATTTACCATTTATTTTATCACGTTTCATCGTCTTTTTATTGCCTTTAAACTATGTTTCAAGTGTTTATATACGTTTTTCTAATGTTCAATGAAGTGTGTTACCAAACTGGTACACAGTCTAACTTACAGCTTTTTAAACTCAAAACAGAGTTGTTTGTTACTTCATTACAGAAATATAAAGATTTATGGTTTGGGTTTTGTGCTACTTTAGAGTTACAAATAATAGAGTGTAATAGCTTAGCGTCACTAGATTGTTACAGCTTACTATCAGTAGATTTTTATAGCTTACAAACATCAGATTACTACAGCTTACTAACATTAGATTATTACCAACAGTAATTATTATTACTTACTAATAACAGATTATTATAAATTACCAAAAAATAGATTGTAACATCTTAACAACAGTAGATTGTTAGACTTTACCTGCAGTTAATGTTAGAGCTACTAACAATAGACTGTCCAAACTTAACAATAGTAGGTTATTAACAACATACTAAGAGTAGATTTATAGTTTATCAACAGTAGATTATTACAACTTATCAACGGTGAGTGTTAAGGATGACCAAAAGTAGATTATTACAACGTAACAACAGTGAATTGTTACAGCTTACCAACAGTAAATTTTAAAACTTACCAGCAGTAGGTTGTTACAACTTACTACTAGTAGACTGTTACAGCTTAACAATAATAGAATGTTGTAAGTAGGAGTAAGCCTAGAGCATGTAGACGGATCTTCATAAAGACTGAACAAAATTAAGATTCTGAGAGATTTAAAAAGATTTTACAGATAATCAAGACCAATATCCCCCCCCCCAGTAAAGGAGATTGCAATAGTCTCGACTAGATTTGTTTTTGTGTTTTGCTAAAAAATACTTCAGAATAACTGCAGTGTTGAGCTGCCTCGTGCTGTATACAATTCTGTCGTTCGGCAGTTCCATAACTTAGGATGTTTGCCAATTCCAGTAGGTTTGGTTTTACTTTGTGATGGAAGTAGCACTGGAGTTTATGTGTGTATGGAACGGCCAATCACACGAGAACATAGGTAACAACAGGAAATGACGTCAAAGAAAGAAATATGACGTAAATTTACACATTTCTGTCTGTTTGATTTTAACTTTCGTCCAAAGCTACACGAGGTCTATCTGCGCTAGCCGTTGCTAATTCAGCAGTGTAAGACTAGAAGGAAGCAACTATTCATTACCACTCCCCGCCAATTCTTGAGCTACTCTTTTACCCATAAATAGTGGGATTGACCGTAATATATATCGCAAAATGGCTAATACAAGGATTCCAACCCGGAATCCACAGATTGTGAGTCGATCGCCATAACCACCTGGCCATGCCTTATCCAAGATATGTCAGTGACTTTCCGCTAGGAAGCTGGCACCAAGTTCTCAAGCAGGATGGCACTAAAGTAATGACATGAAAACTAGATATCACCACGTTTCCAGAAGTCAACATGGACGAGCTGTAGGAACTGGTGAGCACCTGAGGAAGATACCTCTGCATGTAATATCACCCATTCTTGAACTAGAGATATCAAGATCCATGCACGTTTATCATGCTTTCTATGACCGAATGTCTTAAATATCAGTAAAAAACAAAACTGCGTGGAAGAACAGGAAACCTCATAATGATGTCACGAAATCTATCAAAATGGTTTCTTATGCTTCAATATTAGAGATAGTTTGATTCTTCGGTTAGTACAGTTTGTAGGCTTCAGGTGCACGCGAGAAAATAGAATCGTGCACGCAAGGATCTATTTACACGTAAAGAGAGACCAAATGAAGCAATTCCATCCATTGCTAATGCCTATTTAAGCACACAAAATGAGTGTCCATCCACATGGGGCAGTGATTAGGCCAGATATGAATGCCAACTGCACTGATGCAGTCTTCAGATGGGTAAGGAAAGACTCACAAGTACGAGGACCTCATAGGACTGCACTACCGATGACATCTAAGAGCTGAAAAGAACTTCTCAAATGTGGCTGTAAAACTTAAAAGTATTTCAATAGAAAGTGCAAATGTATTAGGACCTAGATGATTTGTAGAGTATTCAGCAAGATGCCAGTGATTATAAAAGACTGTGGGGAAATCTACTCTTGTGAGGATTACAGTAAAAAGAAAATTATCATAGTTTGTATCTCTTTTAAAAAATGTAAAGTCTGATGGCACGAATGTAGCACCTATCTGTTGCGGACTTTACACATATCAGCTGTCCTGGACAGGTGTTATGTATACCGATTTACGTTATATTCCCAAACATGGTACTTTTGCCACAAAATGACGATTTTCAGATAAATGCATCAAACTAAACATTGTGACCCTTTGCTTTATACATCACGTATATATAGTTGTTTCATGACTGATTATCCACGTTTATAATTTTTATTACTGAGATTCGATATTCGTTTCCAAATATCAAGTGTCTCATTTTCAGTGACGAACCAGCACGGTTAGGTGGTTAAAGCGTTCGATTCGCAATCTGTGGGTCACGGGTTCGAATCCCCGCCACATTAAACATGCTCCCCCTTTAAGCCATGGGGGCGTTATAAATGATCGTCAATCCCACTATTCGTTGGTAAAAGAGTAGCCCAAGAGTTGGCGGTGGGTGGTGATGACTAGCTGCCTTCCCTCTAGTTTTACACTGCTAAATTAGGGACGGCTAGCGCAAATTTGAAAAACAAACGAGCATTATATCAACGCCAAATACAGAATTTAAACTCCTGCAAGCATAGAATGAACATAACGTACTAATATAAGAGACATATTAAATCTGATCACATCTGTGCGGCTAAGCTGGTGTCCGATTATTTTTTTATCTGACACTTATAAAATTAACTTTATTCCCATTGGCCAAATTCAGGATGTGCAGGTTGACATAAGAGACATATTAAATCTGATCACATCTGTGCGGCTAAGCTGGTGTCCGATTATTTTTTTATCTGACACTTATAAAATTAACTTTATTCCCATTGGCCAAATTAAGGATGTACAGGTTGACAGAGAACGCTTTGACTGCTCACGTGTCGATGTTGAGCCATTTGCGTCTTTTAACCTTTCCAAATTCTTCAAAATTCGTAATAAAACAAAATAAGTTCAAGAACCGAGCTTTTAATGTGCAGATCTTTTTTTCTCTATATTAAAGTCGTCTGGCGTAAAGAAGTCTCTACGTAATTACTAACGCTTGCTTGGACTTTAGCGGGAAAGGTGTAGGGTTAAATTAGTGAAACGTCGTAAAAAGATGTAGGTTCTTAAGGCTTAAAGAACTAAGTGACACGTGACTCACATAAAACGGAATAGGTGTGTAAAGCTAACAACCTTTTAGCATAACAGCGAGTACTGCATTAAACCAACGTCTCTTATTTTGCTTTATTATGTTGTGTAATTTACAAGCAGAATATAAGAAGGCATGCGTATATGATGTTGTAAAACTGTTACAAAACTGTTGGGGAAATCATATAAACCTCTAAGAAATCACTCAATACCTGCTGTCTCCGCCCTCAAACCACGATGCAGAGCGATACACAAAAGGTTCTGAGCGGCAACGTAAGGCTTTGTTTGAACAGACAACTAAAACTTATGGTTCCAAGCGTACATTAAAACTTAAACCCAAAGTTTATATATTTGTTTATTATGCCAGGCGTTTTCTGATGATTAACGTACCGGACTACGTTTCGGAAGGTCTAAATTTCGAGTGAGAGATTATAGCAGTGACAGTCAATCCCCTTAGACGACTGACTGGTTTTTTTTCAAAATTTGTACCACATACTGAAGGGAGTTACACATGTTGATAAAATTTAATAAAAGAACGACCTTTACATTCCAAATGAATATTAAAAAATTATTTATACATTAACACTGAAGACGTCGCAGAAGTAAAACGTTGTTTTAAATAAAAAAATATTTTTTAATGTTTATTTCGGGTGAAAACAGTCTCTAGTTTATTTATTACCCTTCACATCTCTGTTGGTCTAAAAATGGTAACCTTTGTGATGGGAAATGCTACTCTGAAGTATATTATTCACATTAAAGGTAATGATAATAGAAAATGCATGCTTGTTTGTTTTGAATTTCGCACAAAGCTACTCGAGGACTATCTGTGCTAGCCGTCCCTAATTTAGCAGTGTAAGACTAGAGGGAAGGCAGCTAGTCATCACCACCTACCACCAACTTTTGGGCTATTCTTTTACCGACGAATAATGGAATTGACCGAAACATTATAACGCCCCCACGGCTGAAAGGGCGAGCATGTTTGGCGCGACGGGGATGCGAACCCGCGACCCTCATATTACGAGTCGCACGCCTTAACACGCTTGGCCATGCCGGGCTATAGATAATACATACTTACACACACACACAAACACACTTGGCCCGGCATGGCCAGGTGTTTAAGGCACTCGACTCGTAATCCAAGAGTCGCGAGTTCGAATCCCTGTCACATCAAATATGCTCGGCCTTTCAGCCGTGGAGGCGTTATAATGTGATGGTCAATCCACTATTCGTTGATGAAAGAGCAGCCCAAGAGTTGGCGGTGGGTGGTGATGACAAGTTGCCTTCCTCATCATATTACACTGCTAAATTAGGTACGGCTGGCACACATAGCTCTCGTGTAGCTTTACACGAAATTCACAAACCAAATCACACTCAATTATAAGGAGGGAAGTTACGACTCATGTTAAGTAAGATATTAAGACGACTTAATTATTATATCCGAGTAAGACTTCACAAACTAAACTTTGTTCCAAATTAAAGAACTGTATGGTCTCAATACCCTGTACATAATATATGTAATACGACGAACGTTCACCGTACGATCGAATGTTGACAGGAAGGAGGGACTTTATAAAGAGTGAACCTTCATTTTAAAAGAAGTGTTGGATGGTAGATGTCGCATGTGAACATAAATAACACACATAGTTCTGATTTGTAAACATTTATTGTTATGTGACGTTTAAACGTATTCCGATTCACGTGGTATTAGATAACTGTCTCGTTAATAAACTTTAATGGGCGTTTCGAAGGCTATTGTGTGGGTCGAATGTCTCTTAGTAGATAAAAAGTTAATAAAACAAAGGCGTGTCTTTCGCGCAAAGCTACACGAGCGCTATCTGTGCTTGCCGTCCTTTGCTAAGCAGTGTAAGACTAGAGACAAGACAACTAGTCATCACCACTCCCCGCCGACTCTTGGGCTACTGTTTTACCAACAAATAGTAGGATTAACTGTCACATTATATCGCCCCCACAACTGAAAGGGCGAGCGTGTTTGGAGTTATGGGGATTCGAACCCGCAACCTACAAATTGCAAGTCAAGTGCCTTAACCACCTGGCCAAACAAAGACAACAGAAATGAACCTTTGTAAGCGAGATGGTAACTAATACTCAGTGTTTGGTGAAAATACACTATACAGCAGTGGTTCCCAACCAGGGATGCGAGATAACATTTCAGTTTGTTTTGTTTATATTAAGGGTACTGTCCTATGTAGTGTTTATGTTTATATTAAGGGTACTGTTCTATATAGTGTTTATGTTTATATTAAGGATACTGTCCTATATAGTGTTTATGTTTATATTAAGGATACTGTCCTATATAGTGTTTATGTTTATATTAAAGGTACTGTTCTATATAGTGTTTATGTTTATATTAAAGGTACTGTTCTATATAGTGTTTATGTTTATATTAAGGGTACTGTCCTATGTAGTGTTTATGTTTATATTAAGGGTACTGTTCTATATAGTGTTTATGTTTATATTAAGGGTACTGTTCTATATAGTGTTTATGTTTATATTAAGGGTACTGTCCTATATAGTGTTTATGTTTATATTAAGGGTACTGTTCTATATAATGTTTATGTTTATATTAAGGATACTGTCCTATATAGTGTTTATGTTTATATTAAGGGTACTGTTCTATATAGTGTTTATGTTTATATTAAGGGTACTGTTCTATATAGTGTTTATGTTTATATTAAGGGTACTGTTCTATATATTCAAAAATTATGCGCGATTTTTATTTCTTATTTTTCTTGTTACAGATAAACTATCGTTTCTTCAGTCACTGACGCAGATCGAAATCTTAATGTACAAATGTAAACAAACAGCACACGAAACGTTAAGGTGACCTAAATACTCGGCACAACTACCTAGGTTAGTTCATGAACACCGTCTTAAAGTGTGTATTATTTATTTATGTTATGTTTTCACGTAATCGTGACTCAAAAAACTTCCAAAATTAATCGATGACGTCATGTGACGTATATTCGATACTGTTATAGAAAGTTTCGCAGAGTATATAAACCCATGCGTGATGCTATGGTAGTCATTGCCTCCAAAGTTGAAAAAGGTCCCTGACACTTCTGTGAAGACCATCAACTGGATTAGGGGTCACGCTCTGAACCACCACCTCTTCAAGTGGCTTTGTAAAGATTTTGGAAGTGAGCATTCAGTTTTGCTTTTCCACACAGAAGTCTGCTGGCTGTCACGTGGGAGAGCTTTAACGCGCTTCTTTGAACAACGAGAAGTCAAAACTTTTCTGAAGGAACGTGACTATGATCTACCTGAAGAAATATAATCACCAGAATTCAACCAAATGCAAGCCTATTTGAGTGATATGTTCACTCGTATGAATGACCTGAGTGAATCTCTTCAAGAGAAAATCATAAACACATTGAAATGCTGCGAAAATTTAAATACTTTCAAAGAAAAGTTACATCTTTGGTGTCGACGAGTTAAAAGAGGGAATCTTTCAAACTTTCCATCACTCGAAGAAATGGTAGGTGAGGATGAGTCCCTAATTTCATGTGTGTGTGAAGAAACTGTGGATCATTTGGAAATTTTTGAAGAATGGATTATGAATCCATACTCCTACAATTTGGATAATATGTCGGATGATGAAGAACTGATGGAAGGTCTTATTGAACTGTCCACAAATCGAGTTCTTGAAATACAGTTTGAAAGCAAACCTTTGGAACAATATTTGTGTTCGACAATGGACATGTTTCCAAGACTTTGTTAAAAAGCACTAAATGTGCTTATCCAATTCGTGACGACATACTTATGAGAGTTTGGATTTAGTGCCCTTTTGTCAATCAAGACAAAATCTAGAAATCACTTGAGTGCACAGGCAGACTTACAGATAGCTATCAGCAACAAAGTGCCACGCTTTGAAAAACTCATAAGAAATAAACAGGAGCAAAAGAGTCATTTAATTTAAATTGACTTATGAACATTTGAACATTTCAAATGCAAAGAAATTTCATTTCATGCATGAATGAAAATTCATTTTTGTTTATATAACATTAAAAACTAATTATAACAATTTCTTTTGTCCACTTTCACCTTTATTCTTAAATAAATAATTACTGTGAGGGGTGCGAGAGCATATTAAAATTTTTTAGGGGTGCGGGGCGTAAAAAAGGTTGAGAAGCACTGTTCTACAGTGTGATTGGAATACTGGATATTTTATGAGTGACCAGTATAAAATAGCATACTACTCCTAGCGTAAAGTATTTGCTGTGATTGGCCAAGAGCACGTCATGTGCTATGAAACTTTTTTCAACTATTGCTTTAAAACGCTAGTAAACAGATTGTGTCACTACTGCTCGATTGCCGCGGCCCTAAACATGACATCAGGCACGTGTAACTCTTTCAGTAACAGAACAAATGACAATTAGTGAAACACACTGACTCACTTAAGCCTAATTACAGAACACTGCAGAAAAGTCCGTTAAGAAGTATTAAAAGCATTATGAAAGGAATTGTGAAAGTAATTGAAGGATATTTCACTGCACGGAGGGTGATTTTCTAGGCACATTTTATGTTAGAGTTAGGTATGATCTAATATCCTTTATGAACTTGTTGAACGAGAGTGACCTGGACCAGATTTACAACCAAATTCGAATTTCTTCACTGAACACTTTTGCCTTTACAGCCGTGGTGAATTTATAATATTACGGTCAATCCCACTTTTCGTTGGTAATTAAAGAGTAGTCTAGGAGGTGACGGTGGGTGGTGATAAATGGCTGTCTTCCCTCTAGTCTACCACTGTTAAATTAGGGACGACTAACGTAGATAGCCCTAGAGTGGCTTTGCGCGAATTTCAACGAAGAAACCATAAATAAACTATGTGATATTATTAATTCATTAAATAAAGTATGTGAAATAATTAATTCATTAAATAAACTATGTGGCATCATTAATTCATTAAATAAACTATATGACATTATTAATTCATTAAATAAACTATGTGAAATAATTAATTCATCAAATAAACTATGTTACATTATTAATTCATTAAATAAACTATGCGAAATAATTATTTCATTAAATAAACTATGTGGCATTATTAATTCATTAAATGAACTATGTGGCATTATTAATTCATTAAATAAACTATGTGAAATAATTAATGCATTAAATAAACTGTGTGAAATAATTAATTCATTAAATAAACAATGTGACATTATTAATTCATTAAATAAACTATGTGGCATGATGTCAAACACATAAACTCAACCCATTCCATTTTTATGAAAATGAAATCTAGTTTGTTGTCCAGTATAAAATGTGTGTACACGTCATATCTTCATTTATTAGCCATTATAAATATTTTACTCAGAATATCATTCCAGAGTGTAATCAGTGACAAACCATTATTATAAGTCATTTGTAACGTCATGAACAAGAGCTACCTTCGAGAACCTTGTCAGTGAAACACAATATAGGCTATTTATAATGTCACACAAGTGTCTGTGTGTTTTCTTATAGCAAAGCCACATCGGGGTATCTGCTTGGTCTACCACAGAAAAAAAATACCTTCCATAGCTTTATCAGTGACAAACCATTCTCTGTGATAGTTAACGATCAATGCGAAAGAAGAAAAGTCCAGGAAACACAACGAAGCAACCGCACGTGAGTAACAAAATGTGAATCGAAATCTGAAAACAGAAAAAAACAAGAAAAACAAACGCGTTTACTAACCCATTTGGAGTTTTTCCTGACCATGTTAGGAATATTTTAATTTGTTAGTTTCATAATTAAAGGAAGGTTAGGGGTTCATGTTTGTTTTGGAATTCCCTCAAAGCTACACGAGGACTATCTGCGTTAAACGTTCCTAATTTAGCAGAGTAAGACTAGAGGGAAGGCAGCTTGTCATTATCACCCACCGCTAACTCTTGAGCTACTCTTTTACCAACGAATAGTGGGATTGACCCTTACATTATAACGCTCCCACGGCTTAAAGGACGAACATGTTTGATGCGACGGGGATGTGAACCCGCGACGTTCAGAATACAAGCCGAAAGCTTTATTCTTAAGCCGGGCCTAAGGGTTG
This sequence comes from Carcinoscorpius rotundicauda, assembly GCA_011833715.1. Lineage (NCBI taxonomy): Eukaryota > Metazoa > Arthropoda > Merostomata > Xiphosura > Limulidae > Carcinoscorpius > Carcinoscorpius rotundicauda. The sequence continues at coordinate 79,429,740 of CM022400.1, read as the reverse complement.
ATGTATTTATTAATCGATGTACTGGATTATGGATCTGACAAACATCTTTCAGTGATCATCAACCCTTAAAGATATCTCTATAACACGAAAATTTCACGAATGTAACTCTCGTAACCACCATTTCAATGGTTTGTTTCACACAGCGCTATCATACATTACAAGACTACATCGTAATTCTTAACCATCACAGCTTTCTGTATAACATCTGAATTTCTCGTGTGTAGCTCGTGATCATATATATAGGATTTATTGTTGTATTTTCACGCATCACTTTCACTCGTGTCACTCATACACTAAAGAAACTTTGGATTGTCAGAAAACCTGTGCATAACAAATTTTCGTAACAAACTTGTGCAAATAACAAAAACAAACAACGCTCTGGTTTATCTTGCATATTTCACTTCAGCGTCCAGGTTGGTAAGTTGACATCTCTTTAATTAGTTTCGCACGAGGTTCAGACTGGTTCGTGACGTGAAATCTAACGCACTGTAGTTTTTGCCGAAAACATTTGTACAAATTCTACTGGTTTAAGCATTTCAAATGACTATAAAATAACGTTGTCAAAGGTGACAGAGAATATTCTAGTTATGTCAAAATAAGTGTTTATTCTTTTTTCGTAATCAGTGTGTCTATAAAGATTACTTCTTACGTGTTGTTCGGAGTAAATGATATTGAAAATGTTCACACGTGTTTATAAACTTATTAGATTAAAACAGAAAAGATAATACGGATTTATAACGCTAAAACATTCGATTCCTCTCAGTGGACTCAGCAAATAACCCAACGTGGCTTTGCTATCTCATGGAGGAGAGTTTCGGTTTGTTTGTTTTGAATTTCACACCAAGCTACTCGAGAGCTATCTGCGCTAGCTATCTCTAATTTTGCAGTGTTGGACTAGAGGGAAGGCAGCTAGTCATCACCATTTGCCTTCGACTCTTGAGCTACTCTTCTATCAACGAATAGTGGGATTGATTGAAACATTATAATACCTTCAGGGCTGGTTTGAAGGGGATTCGAACCCGCGACTCTCGGATATTTTTATCCTTAACCAACAGGCCATGCAGGGCCACCAATGAGAGCTAAGAATACTGTTTCTTCAATTTAACCGTTTTGTGTTTGTGCATTTACGAGATAACAGTTATATTAAAGAAACAGAATTAAATTTAAATTTTTAAATTTCGTACAAAACACACTTGTACATGTAACTAATGATAATGGCAGTTGAAAATTTTGATAAACCTTAAATATACTGCTGTTTTAATCAAGACACACCTTGAAAACGAAACAACGTTTCTTTACATTACAGGGAATTTGAAATGTGAATTGAATAAATAAAGTTTAACTTATTCCAAGAAACTAAGGCGTCAGCTTTTCTTCAGTTTTTAACTCAGTTCAAATGTTGCTTTGATGAACTTTGATATTTTGTTCATTTTATTTAACTTTGTAGCAGCTGGTTGATATGTAATTCCGATATCCTTATGTATCCATCTGCTTTATAAATTTGTTATTAAATACTTTACACTAAAATTCATAAGCCTAACATTTGCATTAAAAGTTAGCGTAAAATATTAAACTAATTGGTCTTGGTTTTCCTGTTTGATTTCGAACAGATATTGTGTTATATTTAGTTTATTAGCGATCTTTAATTGAAAATAATTGCGCCACAGTCAGTCGGTGTGAAATAATTAGAAAAATTAAATTAATTTTTATGTTGTGTTACATTAGTTTAAGACACAATATTTAATGTTCTTACGCCTACGTTACAGTTCTGTGAAACCCTATATTGAAGATAATACAAAACGAGTCGGCGAACCTTTAATCACTGGTATTAGTATTTTTACAAGTTTTAGGTATTATATTTTAATGGACAATTCTTTTGATTTAGACATTGAATGTGTGTTTTTCTAATAGCAAAGCCTCTTCGAGCTATCTTCTGTGTCCACCCATGAGAATTGAATCGCTGATTATAGTTATGTAAATCCACAGACTTATTTCCTGTCCCCGTGTGAGACCAGTTATTAAATTAGAAAGTTCGTTTATTTACAGAATAAACTTTAAGGGACATTTTTGTAAAATCAGATAAAAGATGATAATTGTTCCCTGAGACGATTTATTCAAATAATTTTCTTAATTGTTCAAATATATCAGCGTTTCCCAAATGAGTCAATGGCGATTTAAGGAGGAGTCACAGTTAACAGAAACTCGTTAAAACCTCGACGAGTCTTCAGAGGATCAGGTGTAATACGTAACACAATTTGCACTCTACCGTATTTGTATCAATTACATTTTACAAGAACGTGTCCATTAAAAAAAACAACAAAAAACTAACGTTAGTTGAAAATAAGTTTCTTCTCTACTGAGGCCAGGCATTGCCAAGCTTGTTAAGGCGTGCGACTCGTAGTCTGAGGGTCGCGGGTTCGCATACCCATCGCGCCAAACCTGCTCGCCCTTTCAGCCGTGAGGGCGTTATAATGTGACGGTCAATTCCATTATTCGTTGGTAAAAGAGTAGCCCAAGAGTTAGCGGTGGATGGTGATGACTAGCTGCCTTTTCTTTCGTCTTACACTGCTGAATTAGGAACGGCTAGCACAGATAGCCCTCGACTAGCTTTGTGCGAAATTCCTAAACAAGCAAACTTTTCTAATGTGCACGCATCACGTCATGACTGGAAAACTGTGTTCACCCAAACAAAAAAGTGTAAAAATGTTATAGATGGGAGATGGGGTAGAGACAATGAACATGAAAACCGGTCGTGAAAAGAAAAAGTTGGAAGAAATTGTAATAATTAATATTTACCAAGAACTTCCATTAGAAAGCAACGAACTTCTCTGGACCGAAACAGATGCGAGTTTTATTTTCTATTTTAAGTATATGAGCTGACAAAATTGTCTAGGTTTTATGTATGAAACCTGTGGTTGGTGTTTTGAAGTAAAGAACGACAGTGTGTTGCTTGGACTATCAAGACTCCATAATTAGAGGGAGAAAATTCAGTGTTTTAATTGGTGTTAAAACTTCCCTCGCGGATAACCATCGTCATAAACTACATCGTTTGTTTTATTTTTCGAAAAGTCTTACATCACAGTGTGATTATAAACTCTTCGTCATTTGCAACGAAGGAATTGTGGGAAGAGTGATTGTTTGTTTGTTTGTTTGAATTTCGTGCAAAGCTACACAAGGGCTATCTGCGCTAGCCGTCCCTAATTTAGCAGTGTAAGACTAGAGGGAAAGCAATTTGTCATCACACCCACCGCCAACTCTTGGGCTACACTTTTTACCAAAGAATAGTGGGATTGATCGTAACATTATAACTCTCCCACGGCTGTAAGGGCGAGCGTGTTTGATGTGAAGGGGATTCGAACTCGCAACCCTCATATTACGAGTCTAGTGTCTTAACCACCTGGCCATGCCAAACCTAATGCAATAAGAACCGGTGAAATAGTACACAAGACATCTCTCTAATGTCTGCAGAGACAAGATTATTTTACTTATATCCTATATATATGCAAAAATCGAATGTTTAAAACAGAAACATTTATTATTACACGTACGGACAAACAGACCTACACACATGCATTGTTTTAAATTTATCACGTAGTGTGTTAATTTCTTTGTAGAAACTACTACTAAACAAACCTAATGATTCGTGAAAGCCTCATACGCTAGGCAACGCCAGAGTTTTGTTGGGCCTAGCTGAAATTCAAAATAACTAATTTGTATACTGATATAAAGTTATTAGTATATTTTAAACTACTTTAGCGTACGATGCGTTAGGCCTGTGTTCTGTCACGCTACCTGGTCGTTAGACGTAATAAGTAGCCAAATTACATGTTTATAGAAATATTGAGGTCTTGGCATAAGTTCATATGAAAACGATAATTGCACTTTTCAGATGTAGCAACGATAATGTTGTAATTGAAAAGTTAAATAAATATATATGCATATCTTTTTTGTGAGGAAAAGAATTTCATATGTGATACATGAAATATATTTTGTACCATTCGTTCTACGTAACAAAAATGTTACGGAAAAGTTTTGAACCACACTTTGTTACGGCAATTAGCAGAAGCTTCAAAGAAAGTTTATCAGAATAGTGAAACCCAATTTTTTTTTTTTTTTGCTTGTTAAAAGAACGGCTGTCTGTTTTGTTGCGTGTTTTGATAAATAAACCAGTTTAGTGTAGTTTAAGGTTACGATAACTCTAGCCCTAACTAAATTCAATTGGTTTATCACTGGATTACTTTAAATTACAGCATTTGTCTTGGACTAATCCCGACTGTCATTCTGTTGAGATCACAAATCGATAAACAATAGAATATCATGTATATGTAGACAAGACACTAAAATTACGTGTATTTAATGCATCTATAGATTCCCAGTGAATCAGAGACAAGCTTGAGGGTTTACAATCCAAAACTTCAGGACTCGATCCATGTGGATGGCACTGCGCAGGTGTATTACGTATTATATGATCATATTATACACCAGTGATCAGTATATCGAACTATAGATCTGTAGAACAGTAGTGTGTTATCTGTCTGGATGTACTAGTAGTTACGGCTGTCTATCTTGAACAGTAGTGTGTTATCTGTCTGGATGTACTAGTAGTTACGGCTGTCTATCTTGAACAGTAGTGTGTTATCTGTCTGGATGTACTAGTAGTTACGGCTGTCTATCTTGAACAGTAGTGTGCTATCTGTCTGGATGTACTAGTAATTACGGCTGTCTATCTTGAACAGTAGTGTGTTATCTGTCTGGATGTACTAGTAATTACGACTGTCTATCTTAAACAGTAGTGTGTTATCTGTCTGGATGTACTAGTAGTTACGGCTGTCTATCTTGAACAGTAGTGTGTTATCTGTCTGGATGTACTAGTAATTACGGCTGTCTATCTTAAACAGTAGTGTGTTATCTGTCTGGATGTACTAGTAGTTACGGCTGTCTATCTTGAACAGTAGTGTGTTATCTGTCTGGATGTACTAGTAGTTACGGCTGTCTGTCTTGAACAGTAGTGTGTTATCTGTCTGGATGTACTAGTAATTACGGCTGTCTATCTTGAACAGTAGTGTGTTATCTGTCTGGATGTACTAGTAATTACGGCTGTCTATCTTAAACAGCAGTGTGTTATCTGTCTGGATGTACTAGTAGTTACGGCTGTCTATCTTGAACAGTAGTGTGTTACCTGTCTGGATGTACTAGTAGTTACGGCTGTCTATCTTGAACAGTAGTGTGTTATCTGTCTGGATGTACTAGTAGTTACGGCTGTCTATCTTGAACAGTAGTGTGTTATCTGTCTGGATGTACTAGTAATTACAGCTGTCTATCTTGAACAGTAGTGTGTTATCTGTCTGGATGTACTAGTAATTACGGCTGTCTATCTTAAACAGTAGTGTGTTATCTGTCTGGATGTACTAGTAGTTACGGCTGTCTATCTTGAACAGTAGTGTGTTATCTGTCTGGATGTACTAGTAGTTACGGCTGTCTATCTTGAAGAGTAATGTGTTATCTGCCTGGATGTACCAGTAATCACAACCGTATATCTCGACTTGTGTATTACATATGCATTACAACTATGGAGTATTTTCAACAAACTTGGAATAGGAATAATATTGTTTGTAAAGAGATACTGAGTATCTTACACAGCTTTCTGTATCATTGTTGTTAAACATGAAGCGGGGCTTGTGTATTCTACAGAGACACTATCAGGGTATTGTAAACAAGGTTTCAGTATCGTAATTTTGGAACAAAAAATCGGGTTTTATTACCTTATATAAATCATAAAACGGACATTTTTAAAATTATAACGGTATTTTAAATGTAATGGTTGAAAAGAGGAAATCTGGAAAATAATAAACATTGTATGTCAACAATGCCCCCTCATTAATGACACAGCGGCATGTCTGCAGACTTAGACGTTAAAAATCTGGTTTCAATTCCTGTGACGGACAGAGCAAAGATAAACCATTGCACTGCTTGTGCTTAACTTCAAAAACCAACAAGAATCAGTAATACCAAGAGTGACGCGCGCGCATTCCCGCTTTTCTTTTGTTACTCATTAGGATTTACTCCAGTCTACCCATAATTTAAAATTATTTTAGGAGGGAGTTAGGGTAAAACAGTCTATGGGATCTTAAGCGAGTTTAAACACATTTATCGAAAGGGTTTGACCACCTGGATTTAAAACTGTTATTAGATATCAATTTACTTATCAGATGATGGTGTGAGGAGTTGAAAGGCCATTCTATCAGCCGTTATGCCCCGGCTGAAAAAAGAATGGCTGAATTTTCGAAAGTGTAATATTGCTACTTGATAAATAATATGGTTACTTGATAAAGTGATGAGTAGGGGAAGTGAGTGAGATCTTTAGAAAATGCAAAGTCGTAAAAGGGTTCGGAATCATCTAGAGAACTTTGGTGGGTTTGGAAACACCCAGAGAACTTTGGTGGGTTTGGAATCACCTAGAGAACTTTGGTGGGTTTGGAATCACCCAGAGAACTTGGGTTGGTTTGAAACCACTCAGAGAACATGGGCGGGTTCGGAATCATCTAGAGAACTTGGGCGGGTTTGGAATCACCCAGAGAACTTTGGTGGGTTTGGAATCACCCAGAGAACTTGGGTTGGTTTGAAACCACTCAGAGAACATGGGCGGGTTCGGAATCATCTAGAGAACTTGGGTGGATTTGGAAACACCCAGATAACTTTGGTGGGTTTGGAATCACCTAGAGAACTTTGGTGGGTTTGGAATCACCCAGAGAACTTGGGTTGGTTTGAAACTACTCAGAGAACTTGGGCGGGTTTGGAATCACCTAGAGAACTTTGGTGGGTTTGGAATCACCCAGAGAACTTGGATGGGTTTGGAATCACCTAGAGAACTTTGGTGGGTTTGGAATCACCCAGAGAACTTGGGTTGGTTTGAAACCACTCAGAGAACTTGGGCGGGTTTGGAATCACCTAGAGAACTTTGGTGGGTTTGGAATCACCCAGAGAACTTGGGTTGGTTTGAAACCACTCAGAGAACATGGGCGGGTTTGGAATCACCTAGAGAACTTTGGTGGGTTTGGAATCACCCAGAGAACTTGGATGGGTTTGGAATCACCCAGATAACTTTGGTGGGTTTGGAATCACCCAGAGAACTTGGGTTGGTTTGAAATCACTCAGAGAACTTGGGTGGGTTTGGAATCACCTAGAGAACTTTGGTGGGTTTGGAATCACTCAGAGAACTTGGGCGGGTTTGGAATCACCTAGAGAACTTGGGTTGGTTTGAAATCACTCAGAGAACTTGGGCGGGTTTGGAATCACCTAGAGAACTTTGGTGGGTTTGGAATCACCCAGAGAACTTGGGTTGGTTTGAAACCACTCAGAGAACTTGGGCGGGTTTGGAATCACCTAGAGAACTTTGGTGGGTTTGGAATCACCCAGAGAACTTGGATGGGTTTGGAATCACCCAGATAACTTTGGTGGGTTTGGAATCACCCAGAGAACTTGGGTTGGTTTGAAATCACTCAGAGAACTTGGGTGGGTTTGGAATCACCTAGAGAACTTTGGTGGGTTTGGAATCACTCAGAGAACTTGGGCGGGTTTGGAATCACCTAGAGAACTTGGGTTGGTTTGAAATCACTCAGAGAACTTGGGCGGGTTTGGAATCACCTAGAGAACTTTGGTGGGTTTGGAATCACCCAGATAACTTGGATGGGTTTGGAATCACCCAGAGAACTTTGGTGGGTTTGGAATCACCCAGAAAACTTGGGTTGGTTTGAAATCACTCAGAGAACTTGGGTGGGTTTGGAATCACCTAGAGAACTTTGGTGGGTTTGGAATCACTCAGAGAACTTTGGTGGGTTTGGAATCACTCAGCGAACTTTGGTGGGTTTGGAATACCCAGAGAACTTAGGTTTTTCTATTTCTAGCTGTTGGAACATTAATCCTGAAGACAAGTTCTCAGCAGAACTGTTGGAACTAATTAAGGATATATAGAGAGAGCTTAGCCTTATTTCCACGAGTAATGAGTGTAGTAAGCTAGTTTACATTTCCGTCGGTGCAATCAAACTGACGCCCGGCTTGGTCATGTAAATAAGGCACTCGATTCGTAATCTGAGGGTCGTGGGATCGAATTCCCTTCACATCAAACATGCTCGCCCTTACAGCAGGGAAGGCGTTATTAAGTTACGGTCAATCCCACTATTCGTTGGTAAAAGAGTAGCCTAAGAGGTAGCAGTTGGGGGTGATGACTAGCTGCGTTCTCTCTAGTCTTACACTTCTAAATTAGGGACGGCTAGCATAGGTAGGCCTCGTGTAGCTTTGCACGAAATACAAAACAGATCGAACCTATCACTTTATATCATTGCAGCTATACGCATGCCTATATGTGTGTGTATGAGAACAGTAGTGCCCCCTAAGTGTTGTATCTCATGTCTACATTGATCAAACAAGTTCTATCTGAACATCGAGAAAACTTTCATGATTTGTCTGTAACGAAGGACAAAACTACAAAACCAACTAACTGTTCGTACTGCGCTCCCCACCACTATCTAAACCTGGTTTCTCGCGTTATAAAACAAACAGACAAACCGCTTTGCCACCAGTGTGTGTGTGTAGAAGTTTCACGTTATGTCCATAATGACGGAAGTTAATCGATTGCTTCTTATTACCGATGTAGGGATTACAAGAATGTAACTACAGAATTAATTTACGGTAACACAAATTGTCCCTAATTTTTCAAATCCGTAACAAACACATAGATATAAGAGAAAGGAAACTATGAATTCTACGTAAACCTTCTAGTAACTGATAATGTGGTTTTCATCGTAGGACCCTTCCATGGATATCTGATTTATAGCCATGAACATACATGTATACACATGTAATATTAAAGTAGTGGGATGGTCCGTCTTCCATGTTTTATGATACATTCTGGTTATAAATTAAAATCAAGGATAGAAACCGAATCCGGAGAGGAAAGGAAGTCAATGAAGATCAAGAACCTTAATTAATTGTCTTCTCCCTTCTAATTTACGACCATTCCAGAAGAATAAGCCCATAGGTGTCGCTAGTAAGATACTCACATAGGGACGAAGACATCAATTCGAGGACGAACCCTAGCAAGGGCGAGGCGACAGTCTACAAGCGTTCGGTTTTTATGGTTTGAAAAAAAACTTCCAGAAATTGTTTGTTGAGCGTAATGCAAAAATACATGACTGACTGTGTGTTTTCCGTCTACAACGATGACTTAAATACCGTAGTTTAAAAACTCACCGCTAATAACACTATGTAACACAAGTTTTGTTCCTGGACAGTATGTGTTATTACACTATGTAACACAAATTTTGTACCTGGATAGTATGTGATATTTCTTAATTACTTATGTTGCAAAAGTACAGAAAATGGTCATTATTCCCTTCAAACTTTGTTTTTGTGACCTGGATAATGAAATTTAGAAATTAATCTATTTTCTATGTAAAAACCGATAAATTTGCACATTTTCATTTACATAACGTCTGAATAAAACAACATATGAATCAAAATTTACATGTATTTATGCTAAAGTTATACAAAAATGTTTAGAAGTGAGTAGTTTTTCGAGATTTGCGACTGTGATGTAAATCACTTTCACGTATCAAACCCCAAATATAGTCTCCCATCATGTTTTCATAATACACTCCCAGGTCACAAAAGCAAAGTTTGAAGTGAAAAATAGGTCTTTTCCATTTACTTTGGACATAAGAAATTGGGAAATTACACTTTCGGTCCAGGAACAAGAAAAAGTAAAAATTTTGTTACATAGTGCAATTCAATGAGCATATATATTTCAAGCATTGAAATAAATGTACATTTACTTTCGTAATGACTAGTTTGGACCGATATATAAACCACATAAGTAACCACATTAATTTTTATTCTATAAAGTAGTATTGAAAAATGAAAGTATGATACTATAGAAGATTATAAACAATCAGTAACCACTGAAATTATGTTAATCTGTAATCCCTGTAATTATGTTAGTCTGTAGTTATATTGTTATACTTGTCTGCTTCCTTTTTATTAGCTATAGTTTTGTGCGCTCCAAGAGTGCGCACATGTTGGTTTTATTACTCTTCAGAAGAGACGCTCACGTGGTTAAGGCACTCGCCTCATAATCTGAGGGTCGCGGTTTCGAATTCCCGTTGTACCAAACATACTTGCCCTTTAAGCCGTGGGGTCGTTATAATGTGATGGTCAGTTCTACTATTCGTTGGTAAAAAAGTGGCAAAAGAGTTGGCGGTGGGTGGTGATGACTAGCTGCCTTCCCTTACACTTGGCGATTTGTACATGTTTGGCCGCCATTTTGTTTAAAGATAAAGTAGATACTAATGTACAACGGAGTACAGTGAATTGTAGATTCTAGTGTGATTTTCAGTTGTTGGTGTTTTACTCGTTAGAAGCAGCACAGAATATCACATTATAGGTCAAATTTTACCCCATGGATTCCTCGGGGTTGATTTTACGAACATCGACCTTCAAAGTGAGTGTTAGAAACTGTCACTCAGCGTGTGAGAAACACATCTTATTTCATTAATTCTTCCTGTATCTTTAGTAACTCATCAAGATAGAGAGAAAGATAAAAGAAGCCGAGATGTTGGTGTTTCTTGCCCGACATGTCATTTGGTTGTTATATAAGCTGCAAAAAGAGCTTAAGACATTATCAAGCTGGCTTCTAATTACGCTGTTTCTCACAGCAATAACATATTAGTGCAGTTTGTTTCCGGTTGACTTGGTTTGTTTGCTTTGAATTTCGCTAAAGGCTACACGAGGGCTATCTGCGATAGTCCTTTCTAATTCAGCAGTGTAAGACTAGAGAGAAGGCGGCTAGCCATCATCAACCACCGCCAACTCTTGGGCTACTCTTTTACCAACGAATAGTGGTATTGATCGTAACATTATAACGCTCCCACTGCTGAAAGGGAGAGCATATTTGGTACGACGGGGATTCGAACCCGCGACCCTTAGACTACGAGTCGAGCACTGTAACCACCTGACCATGAGTTTGTTTCAGTGTAGGAAAAGTGGGTGAAAGATAGCCATAGAAACTTAACTACCTGGATAAAAAAAAATGTCGTTATAAAATAAAACTGATCAGTATTCAAACTGTTGACTCGAGGTGAGGCTGCAATTACTTTTATTAGATTACTATTGATACCCAAGAAAGGTGGGAGTGTAGGTCGAAACCAGGAGAGAGGACTCTATTTTTGGAGAAAAAAGTAAGTAGAAAAGCCATACTGGTAGGCCCGAGGACATGTCCCCTCCTGTAGTCCCCACTGAAAATGTTGTACTAAAGCGGTTTGAATACTTTTTAAATAATGTGAATTTAAAGATATAACCGCACCTTCCCTATGTCTTTAAAGATATAACCGCACCTTCCCTATGTCTTTAAAGATATAACCGCACCTTCCCGATGTCTTAGGTGGTAAGGTCTTTACATTTGTAATGGTGCCCAACAAAAGAAGGTGGTAAGATCTTTACATTTGTAATGATGCCCAACAAAAGAAGGTGGTAAGATCTTTACATTTGTAATGGTGCCCAACAAAAGAAGGTGGTACGGTCTTTACACTTGTAATGGCGACCAACAAAAGAAGGTGGTAAGGTCTTTACATTTGTAATGGTGCCCAACAAAAGAAGGTGGTAAGGTCTTTACATTTGTAATGGCGCCCAACGGAAGAAGGTGGTAAGGTCTTTAAATTTGTAATGTGATCAAGAAAGAATTATAAATAAAATCTTAACCCTACTAACTGAACCTAAAACAAAGCTCTTTAAATTATTATTAAAATAGTGTATTTCTTACAGGCCCAGAAAATTAAATTCGTTTAAGAAACTTGGAGGCCCGGCACGGCCAAGCGCGTTAAAGCATGCGACTCGTAATGTGAGGGTCGTGGGTTCGAATCCCACTCACACCAAACATGCTCACCATCCCAGCCGTGGGGGCGTTATAATGTGACGGTCAATCCCACTATTCGTTGGTAAAAGAGTAGCCCAAGAGTTGGCGGTGGGTGGTGATGACTATCTGCCTTCCCTCTAGTCTTACACTACTAAATTAGGGAGGGCTAGGTGCAGTGGGCTAACACCCTACTCACTTAAAAACCTGTTACAGAAACCGCAGTGGTTGCGGCCCGATGTTCCTTAAGGAATCGAGTGGCAAATGATGATGATGAAGAATCTTGGCTATTGATAGAAAGAGGAAATAAAAGGTCAGAGCTTTTGTTTTTCTGGTTATATTTATTTAAAATTTGAGACCATCGTATTTTTTGGGAGACAACGAAACATACCATGAAATCTATTTGCTGGACTGAAATGGTTTACTTAAAATAGATCTAATGGACAATAAAGATTTAATTGAAATGTGTCTAGAGGACAATACTTGTTTGTTTTGGAATTTCGCACAAAGCTACTCGAGGGCTATCTGTGCTAGCCGTCCCTAATTTAGCAGTGTAAGACTAGAGGGAAGGCAGATAGTCATCACCACCCACCGCCAACTCTTGGGCTACTCTTTAACCAACGTAAAGTGGGATTGACCGTCACCCCCACGGCTGGGAGGGCGAGCATGTTTGGCGCGACTCGGGCGCGAACCCGCGACCCTCAGATCACAAAGCGCACGCCTTAACGCGCTAGGCCATGCCAGGCCAAGGACAATACTAAAGTTATAACTGTACGCGTAATTCTCCATAAACAAAACTTTCTTTCTCAAAAAAAAATTATGTTTACATTCTGTAAAAAAGCAACAGTATTTGAAAATAGTACCTACGTATTTACACATTTTCGTTCTTCAACAAAGAAAACGTAACTTAAAAACAGATATTTCTTACTTAGTAATCCATTTTTGAAGTACGTGAAGTTGAAAAGTACAAAACTGTTTTCTGTTATATAAATACTTGGAACTCACAGGCTGCTCTAAGCCTAATATCTTTTACTTTGTTGAACTTTCCACACTAAAGCAGCAAGCCACTGATCATATACCAAAAGAGTTACTTCCAGAGACACTTTCCTAATTTGATATGTTTAATTATAGAAAGTACAACAATGGCTGCATTGTTTGTCAATATATTTCGATTACGACAGTTGATAAGGCTTCTTAACCCCCTGGTGTGATTACCCTATAATAGGTAATTAATTTAACTTCTGATAAAACAAACTATCTACTTAGACTAAGGCTAAAAATCAATCCAGTAATGAGTATTGATAATTAAATATATAATTCTTAGTCATTCGTATAGTAGGACTTCATCTAAATTATCAAGTAATAACCACGTTTAAAATCACAATTACTGCAGAATATCTTGATTTAGCAATTATTTATTACTGCCAAATGATTTAAATGGTGTATTATTTATAACAATCAAGGTCTTAGTTTTTTAGTTATAATAATGAAAACACGTTGTTTTTTAAGAAATAGGTATTCTCACATTTTGAGGCATTTTAACCATTGGGTTTTCTCGCTGTTAGAGACATTTTCGCCCATAATCCCAACATTAATTCATGATAATCCATCAAGTTAAGGGATTTAGGTTAATCGTAAAGCCGTTATTAACCTAACAATGAAAAATAATATTATTAATACAGAATTAATAACAATGTACATCCGTGTAAACCAGCTATTACAACTTTATGTAAAGACCACAGTCCAAATTCACTCGTTTGGACCTTGTTTTGTAAATTTAACCTCGACCTTGTGTAATAATTTTGCGAATACTTTCTTTGTTCCAAAACTTGCACCAAAATAGTAGATCATATAAAATTTCGGACACCTTGTATCACGTGTTAAAAGTTCCTTGAGAGCAAAACTTGTAAGATGTTTTAATGAAGTGTCGTACGAGAGGCTTGACGGAAGCCTATTTAGTTATGAAATACTCCACGCGCTTCTGCACAAGCCTCTTTGACAGTTGAAGCGGTTTTGTTGGATAACAAGCTTCAGGGTATATTTGTCACTCACTTCTATGTATCGAAACTTAGACTCCGTATTCAGAGATTCATTATTCATCAGACAGTCGGGTACCAGAGTGTTACAAAGAGAGAGGGGTTGTAAATTTGTAGTTCGAAAGATATTAAATATCGAGTCATACACACGAAGTGCCACTTCATTGCAACATGAAGAACAAAAGCCCAGTCAGAGAACGTTGAAATTACTAACGACAAGTATGTAATTAGTGCCGAGCTGCTTAAGAACAGTGAACTTCGTCAAATTAGTGCTCGGCTGGACGAGTCCATGCTGGTCTTATGAAGCGTTTCTCGTTTTACTAATAACGATCTTTTCAGAAACTTCAGAAGTCATTGTCTTGTCACTCAACAAAACGGAGACACACATTCGGACTCAAACTTTTTCAGATCACCTGAACCAATTCGATGGCTGGAATGCTTTGAAGTAATTTTTAAAACCTTAGGCCGTGTATCTTTTATTGCTTACAGTTGATGTTTTCAACTTGAGGTCGATGCGTATTATAAAACAAACACAGAACTATTGTGAAGAATTAATGTATCGAAGGAAAGAGGGAACCTTTATGGAGGACCGGTTAAACTCCGATACTCTTTACGACAGTCTCTAACATTCCATGTGATAAACAGTATTGTTATAATACATTACATAAAGCCACTGTTGAATGCTGGACTCTCTGTTATCGTTATCAGTCTAGGTTTTAAAAACAATTGTTTTTAATTCTGGGAAAATGTTATTCGTTAGGGACATTACCTGAACGTGCCTGATTACTCAATTAACAAGCAGAATTAAGAAAACTTTCGTTCAAGTCTAATGAATCATCTTGTTTTGATCTTTTAAAAAACTCTGTTTCAAACACAAAACAACAAACTGAGAACTGTTAAAAATGTGAGAGTTTTGATCCACGAGTACCGCCACTGTTAGAGTTTTCATCCACAAGTGCCGCTACTGTTGGAGTTTTGATAGTATGGATTCTCGAATTTATATCATTTATGGTTTCCAACTGTCCGTGGAGTTTTGAAAAAGGTGCTTTGATTCTGTTTGATTAAGTTATAGGTTTAGCACAATTCTGTTAATGTGCTCAATAAGTCTTGTCTAAAGCCCAAAGTAGCAAAAATATTGTTATATGAATGGTTAGCTATTTATTATTTGAATAAAGTCTCGAGGCCTGGATACTTATATGAGATCCTGAGAACCATATGTATCGTAAAGGATTGTTTGTTTGTTTGTTTTTGGAATTTCGCACAAACTACTCGAGGGCTATCTGTGCTAGTCGTCCCTAATTTAGCAATGTAAGACTAGAGGGAAGGCAGCTAGTCATCACCACCTACCGCCAACGCTTTGGCTACTCTTTTACCAACGAACAGTGGGATTGACCGTCACATTATACGCCCCCACGGCTGGGAGGGCGAGCATGTTTGGCGCGACCCTCGGATTACGAGTCGCACGCCTTACGCGCTTGGCCATGCCGGGCCAATCATAAAAGGCTTCACATAAGTAAATTTTACTCATTCGTCTTATTGTTTGTTTTCAGATTACCAGAGGAGTTTTTTTAGACATCATTAGTGTCTTGTTCACACAGATCTTGAAAGATAAAAACGTTCACTAAGGAGGTCCAGCATGACTAGATGGGTAGGGCGCTCAAATGCAAGCTGAGGGTCTCAGGTTCGAGCTCCTATCAGACCAAACATGCTTGTCATTTCAGTCGTGGGGACGTTATAAAGAGATGGTCAATCTTACTATACTTTTGCAAAAAATACACCAAGCGTTAGCGGTGGTGACTAGTAGTTGTCTTCTATCTAGTCGTACATTGCTAAATTAGGGACGGCTGGCACAAATAGTTCTCGTGTAGCTTTGCGCTGGCCCCAGCATGGCCAGGTGGTTAAGGCTCATAATCCGAAGGTCGCGGGTTTGAATCCCCGTCATACAAAACATGCTCGCCCTTTCAGCCGTGTGGGTGTTATAATGTTACGGTCATTCCCACTGTTCGTTGGTAAAAGATTAGCCCAAGAATTGGCGGTGAGTGGTGGTAACTAGCTGCCTTCCCTCTAGTCTTGCACTGCTAAATTAGAAATGGCTAGCTCAGATAGCCCTTGTGTAGCTTTGAGGAAATTTCAAAACAGACCAAAATTCTAAACGAAAGTTAAAATAAGAACCGATAAGATTCTTCTGAAACGTAAGTTATGTTCATTTTGAAATAATATTACTAATAATGAATATTTTATACAAAGTAACTGTTTTATTGATGTAATTCTGTGACATGTGCTCTGGTTTAAGTACATTTATAGAATAAGATAAAGGTTTAAAAAATCTCTGATGTCTCTAACACGCAATCTCTGCAAATATCCCTCACTGAATTTAACTTTGTAAAGAAATAATGATACATTTCATAGAGATTCGACCCTAAATATAATTCAGTTTGAGGTTAAGGTGCTCTTTCTTAATAAACGTTCTGACATATTCAACTTTAAGCTACGTTCCTTTTTTGAAAGTAGGAAGCGGGCGTAATCTGGTTCTAAATAGACATGCTTTTGTTTGTTTTGAATTTCGCGCAAAGCTACTCAAGGGCTATCTGCGCGAGCCGTCCCTAATTTAGCAGTGTAAGACTAGAGGAATGGCAGCTAGTCATAACCACCCACCGCCAACTCTTGGGTTATTCTTTTACCAACGAATAGTGGGATTGACCATTACATTGTAACACCCACAGGGCTGAAAAAGCGAGAATGTTTGGTGCGACAGGAATTCGAACTCGCTATCCTCAGATTACGAGTCGAGCGCCTTAACCTCCAGGCCATGCCGGGCCTCAAAGACTGAGGCAATTACCTTAAAACTAAATTTTTTTCTTAGCCAATTTATTAACAGCCCTTTTACCGTAAAATTATTTTTTATTTTTTGTATTTTTACAGTGGCATTATACCACGATAGTTAGGAAGAATACACTCTCAAATCTGTAATCTTCACGTTATTGTTTGCGCTGTTTTTTAACTTGGGTTCTGAATTGTCTGATTGTTTAAGTTAGGTACTGAGGTGACTTACAAAATGTGAATAGCGTTTCGGTACATAAATCCGTTTTTTTCCTGGTAGAATTCTATGACTTATGAGACACCATAGAGTATACGCTGAAGGGGTAATAGTTAGGCTTAAAGATACTGTCGGTGGATTGTGCCACTTTCATTTATCGGAAGGCAGAGAAAATAAAATAAAAAAAAAACGAGTGAAATTTCACGCAAGATGTCTTTTGTGTTTTGAAAATAACGTTCTTTATGTCGTTTTCATCTTTCCTGACCTAATATCGTACGAGTGTTAACACAAACGGTGTCGAAAGTTATATCGGCATTTTCCCGCGTGTTGTAGCGACACACACAATACAACCTGTTTTTTGTCCTTGGGGAGAAATTGAAAAATGTTCAGCCGGAGATAATAAAGCGATTTTTTTTTCTTCATACACCTAAAACTCTGAGTAAATTCACCTATAAATTATTTCATGGCCACCTTTCTCGTACAAGTAATGGGCGTAAAATAAAAACACGACATCACGCATCGTATATTAGTTGAATAAAAACGATCGACAATATATGCGCGTATCGAAGCCGAGAAACGTTAACGATTCTGGAACTATGATTTACGTAATACGCTCGTATAGCCTCGGACGTTTTCCTACGTAAGAAAAATATTAAAAACAACATGAAAAAAAAATGCAACATGTAATTCTAGTACATTAACCATTGATTTATTTATATTTTATACAATCAGTTCCACGCATATTTAAATAAGCGTCAATCATGTTTCTTTATGAATAAACCTGTTGATTATATCAAATGTTCAGTGTTTTTTTCTTATTTTTTAACCTTCAATCTAGCGGGCAGAAAACCACATTTTTAATTTCACGATATTAGCTGAAGCGAGTCGAACGTTACGACCTCCGACAAAAACCACAGTACATGACCACGCTTAATTACAGAGAACGCCAGCTCTCTATTGTAAAGCCATATGGCAATTAGATGCAGACAAAATTATCGTTATTGTTTGATACCAATAAAACTGCTCTTTAACAACTTGTCAGCAATAACAGCGTAGTCTTAATAGTTTTATGTCTCAATAGAGACTCTCCATTAAAATAGTACCTTTCAATTTTTATCGCGTTATTCATTGTTATTGTCATTTAATAGGGCAAATTTAATCTATGTATTTTCAGACTCAGAATTATTATTACACTTTATATTGGGTGGAGAAGTTTATGCGCAAAATACGACTTTCAAAAGTTTTAATTGTACAAATTAATTAATTCTTCTACTTTTACAAATACGTATTTTAAGTGTGATTTTAGTTTTGTTTTGCCCCCCGCTTGTACAGCGGTATGTCTCCGGATTTACAACGTTAAAATTAGGGGTTCGATTCCTCTTGGTGGGCAGAGCAGATAGCCCGATGTGGCTTTGCTATAGGAAAAATACAAATACAGTTTTGTTTTGAATTTCGCGAAAAGCTACTCGAGGGTTATTTGCGCTGGCCATCCCTAATTTTACAGTGTAAAACTAGAGGGAAGACAACTAGTCATCACCACCCACCACCAACTCTTGGGCTGCTCTTTTACCAACGAATAGAGGGATTGATCGTTACACTATAACGTCCCCACGGCTGAAAGAGCGAGCATGTTTAGCGCAGTGAGGATGCGAACCCGCGACCCTCAGATTACGACTCGTACACGCTTGGCCATGCCGGGCCTAGAACGAAGTAAAGTTATATTACAGTAATTCTTGATAACACAACAACAAATGCAAATTACAGAATTAATTAATTATACATTTTACCAGTTTCATATTCGGAATAACGTTCATTGGAAGGTCGTACAAGTGTACAAGAGAGTTCAAATAAACCATGTAAGAAAATTAATGTTATCAACACGTTGAAATTGATTTTACTGTGTAAAAACAAAACAATTCTGTGTCGTGTTCTCATACATATGTTCTACACTTTTAAATTGCTGGATATTGAAACTGTAATTTATTGTTGTGTACAAACACATTTTTGTTTTAGTTAATAACTGTACAGCATATGTCTTGTTTTAATTAATAACTGTACAGGATATCTCTTGTTTTAATTAATAACTATACAGGATATCTCTTGTTTCAGTTAATAACTGTACAGGATATCTCTTGTTTTAATTAATAACTATACAGGATATCTCTTGTTTCAGTTAATAACTGTACATAATATGTCTTGTTTTAATTAAAAACTGTACAGGATATCTCTTGTTTTATTTAATAACTGTACAGGATATGTCTTGTTTTAATTAATAATAACTGCACAGGATATGTGTTGTTTTAATTAATAACTGTACAGGATATGTGTTGTTTTAATTAATAACTGTACAGCATATGTCTTGTTTTAATTAATAACTGTACAGCATATGTCTTGTTTTATTTAATAACTGTACAGGATATGTCTTGTTTTAATTAATAATAACTGCACAGGATATGTCTTGTTTTAATTAATTATTGTAAAGGATATGTCTTGTTTTATTTAATAACTGTACAGGATATGTCTTGTTTTAATTAATAATAACTGCACAGGATATGTGTTGTTTTAATTAATAACTGTACAGGATATGTGTTGTTTTAATTAATAACTGTACAGCATATGTCTTGTTTTATTTAATAACTGTACAGGATATGTCTTGTTTTAATTAATAACTGTAAAGGATATCTCTTGTTTTAATTAATAACTGTACAGCATTTGTCTTGTTTTAGTTAATAAATGAAAAATATGTCTTATTTTAATTAATAATTGAACATTAAAGCATTTCTTTTAATTAATCATTCTAGAGAATAGGTTTTATTTCAATCAATAATTCTGTAGGAAAAGTTTTGTTGTGGTTAATGACTCTACAGAATAGGTTTTGTTTAAATTAATAATAATATAAAATATTTTTAAACTAATAACTTCAGAGGAAGATTTTATTTTGATTAATCATTCTACAAGAGAGGTTTTGTTTTAATTAATAACTGTACAGGATAAGTCTTTCTTTTAATCAATAAGAGAACCGGACATGTTATTCTTTTAATTAATAAATCTACAGAATAAGTTTTAATTAATAACTGTACAGGAAAGTTTTTGTAAGCATTACCAGAGGTCAGTTACCCCAAAATAGAGAAATTCTTACAGAACAAATAAACAAAAATGTTTCCATTTAAAAAATAAATTTATTTATTCTAAAAAAAAAAACGGTCATATTATATAGTTACGCTATATATTCGGTCACAAAGCTGCTCAATGATAAATGACCTATACGTGTAAACGACATCTGAAGATTTCAGGTTCGTCGAATGTTGCTCCGCATCCCCGACAAAAATAAGTTCCTGTTACATTTGTTTAAAACCTAAACACTGTTATTCACTTACAATTATCAAGGTCAAGGAAGGTGAGTGTTCCGGACATCGGACTCAAAGCTCCGTGGTTCACACCATGTTCCTGCCGGAAAATACAAAAAGAAACAAATCGTCCTTTACATTTTATTGTTTTATGAGACTAGCGGCCAAATCCCACAAATGGTTTACAGTAGACCATGAGTTGGTGGGGGTTGATATTAACAACGTTAAGAAAAGTGAGAACAGATAATCTGTTTTTGTCTGACTAAAACTTTCATTATAGATACCCGATGATGACACATTAACAAGTGATCTTAATGTTTTAAGTTAGTATAAAGAACATGTAGGAAACCTATCTGTTTGTTTTAAATGGAAAAAAAAATCACGAGAGTGGTATCAGGGCTGTACCAATTGCAGGGATCGAACCACGAGTTTAGTATTATAGACCATCATCTTACTGCTGAACCACTAAATGAGGACACAATACATGTAAAGTTTTACTCGTTTGTTACTGAACCCAAAGTAAACAATGGGCTCTCTTGACTATGCCTACCGCGGGTATCGAGCTCTGATTTTTAACGCTATAAACTAAAGCTGAGCCACCGAAAGTGGGAGCTTTAATCAACAACAGATAAGTAGCTTAATGTGTTTTCATCTATACATTCGTATGTATTGTGAAATATCCAGGAATTATTAAATCGTTGTTCGTTTTTGACATCGTAATAAAGCACATGTAAATTAACCCTCATAAAAACGTTAATTATCTCACGAATTGCTGTTTAACAGAGAAGGAGTAGTCTTAACGTTATCGTAGCCTAAAAACGGAATATTTTGCTCAAGTAATACACTATCTATTCATCTTGCCTGATATGTTTACCTGGTGCCTGTTCCACAGTAGAACCTCATACAAACCACACATCGAATGAAGGACATTTATATGTAATTCTTCTGTTAGATGTGATTATTTTAACAATCGATATCCTAAACCAAATTATACTCCAACATTACCATATTTTATTGTTGTTATCAACACTACATAGTTATAACATAACAACTATTGTCATCAGTACTACACAACTCTAACAACTACCATTGTCACCAACACTACACAGTTGTAACACAATAACAACTACAATTGTCACCAACTACACAGTTGTAAAACAATAACAACTAGTCTTGTCACCAATACAACATAGATGTAACACAATAACAACTACAATTGTCACCAATACTACATAGATGTAACACAATAACAACTAGTCTTGTTACCAATACTATATAGATGTAACACAATAACAACTAGTCTTGTCACCAATACTACATAGTTGTAACATAATAACAATTACCATTGTCACCAATACTACACAGTTGTAACACAATAACAACTACAATTGTCACCAACTACACAGTTGTAAAACAATAACAACTAGTCTTGTCACCAATACAACATAGATGTAACACAATAACACTACAATTGTCACCAATACTACATAGATGTAACACAATAACAACTAGTCTTGTTACCAATACTATATAGATGTAACACAATAACAACTAGTCTTGTCACCAATACTACATAGTTGTAACATAATAACAATTACCATTGTCACCAATACTACACAGTTGTAACACAATAACAACTACAATTGTCACCAACTACACAGTTGTAACACAATAACAACTAGTCTTGTCACCAATACTAGATAGATGTAACACAATAACAACTAGTCTTGTTACCAATACTACATAGATGTAACACAATAACAACTAGTCTTGTCACCAATACTACATAGTTGTAACATAATAACAATTACCATTGTCACCAATACTACACAGTTGTAACACAATAACAACTACAATTGTCACCAACTACACAGTTGTAACACAATAACAACTAGTCTTGTCACCAATACTAGATAGATGTAACACAATAACAACTAGTCTTGTCACCAATACTAGATAGATGTAACACAATAACAACTAGTCTTGTCACCAATACTACATAGATGTAACACAATAACAACTACAATTGTCACCAATACTACATAGATGTAACATAATAACAACTACAATTGTCACCAATACTACATAGATGTAACACAATAACAACTAGTCTTGTCACCAATACTCCATAGATGTAACACAATAACAACTAGTCTTGTCACCAATACTACATAGATGTAACACAATAACAACTACAATTGTCACCAATACTACACAGATGTAACATAATAACAACTACAATTGTCACCAATACTACATAGATGTAACACAATAACAACTAGTCTTGTCACCAATACTACCCATTCCTAATTAATGAACGTACATAGTTCTAACAATATATGAGACATTGTTACGTGTCAGGCTTGTTTTGAATGTAGTAAATACCTGATAGAAATGCTCACCAGCAAGAGGCAACAGATGCAACATAAAAACTACTCTCGTTTCCAGAGGGCGACATTAGACTATTTATTACAGAAATATAATGGCAAAAATTTTGGAACAAAAACAAAACATTTTCGCCTTAGTAATCCTTAAATATATATAAACATACGACTGACATAATGAAATATGTAACAAACGTTACGAAACGTGTGATTAATGTCAGGGAAGACAATCTCTTTTGCTGTTTATGTCAGGAAACAAATGTTACCTTACGAACAGTTGAAGAAAACAACAGGATAAATTATTTGTATCTCTGGAACAGGAGATCCTTAAGGTGAAGAATTAATTACAGTTAGAACTAAAGAATGAAATTACTTCCAAGATTAGGATATTTGATGAATTATCATTCCCACAAAAACAAGATGGTGGCTTTCTTAACGACCAGCACTGAATCTTGTTTGAAATGAAATACTTGACGCTGTCTTTTATTCTTTATTAAATCAGAGTTTATAAGTATTCAGAAATTATAGGTACGCCATAGTTTATAAGAAATCAAATACTATATGTGAGTCATAGTTTATAAGTATCCAGATACTTTATGTAAACCATATTTTGTAAATACTCAGATAGTATAGGTACGCCATTGTTTATAAGTATTCACATACCATACGGAATCTACAGTTTATAAGTGCTCACATACTATAGGTAAACTAAAGTTTATAAGTGTTCACATACTATACGGAATCCACAGTTTATAAGTGTTCACATACTATACGGAATCTACAGTTTATAAATGTTCACATACTATACGGAATCTACAGTTTATAAGTGTTCACATACTATACGGAATCTACAGTTTATAAGTGTTCACATACTATACGGAATCTACAGTTTATAAGTGTTCACATGCTATAGGTAAACTAAAGTTTATAAGTATTCGTGTGCTTGGTCCGTTTCGTGATGTTTGTGGTTAAAACAGTTAAACTAAGTGAAGTGTCTGTTAAATATATGATGATTAGACCTGGACAAAAAAACTACTGAGATTTAGTTTATCGTAATTTTAAAAAACAGACTAACTTAACAAAGAAAGTCTCTCAGATTGTCCACACATAGTTTACTGTAATATGAATGAAGAAAGTCTCTCAGATTGTCCACACATAGTTTACTGTAACATGAATGAAGAAAGTATCTCAGATTGTCCACGTATAGTCGTGACCATCCCATTGCGGATGTAGTGCCCCTAATTACCTGACCATGCCGGGCCAAACAAGAATTTGATTACGTTGATGGCATACTTTTCAATCTGTTCCAGTAAAATAAAATAAAATCAAACTTAAGAAAATTTCTGTTCCTGAATAGCCACGGAGTACATAAAAATAAGAACCCAAGAGCTCACCCAGTTTTATTGGATGCACTTGTGGCCTGCATCCTCTTCGCTTTGCTTTGTAAACTGAAACTTAAGTACCCTTCTTTTAATTTGTCTTCTAGTGCCTTTGTCCAGACTGAATAGCAAATTAGAAAGTTAAATATACAGGGTGGTCGCTAGAAAAGCGGAAAATTTGAGGGGCAGATGAGATCATGAATAAAATGCGTGCTTACTCATTTCTATTTTGGTTTCTTTACATCATGAATAAAATGCATGATTTTAATATCATAAAATGCGTGCTTACTCATATCTATTTTGATTTGTTTTAGGTTCTGTTTGATACCCATATCATGGAAGGAAACAGGAAACAGCTTTCAGACTTTCAAAGGCAAGTGATTATTCTTTTCAAAAGTGAAAATCCGACTTGGGGACTGACAAAATGTTTAGCTGTGTTACCAACTTTTTTTTCAACGATTACAAGGCATCAGTTTAATAATGTTGTTGCAACTTTGAAACGAGAAGGTCCTGAAACAGCTGGTACACGCCAAAAAAGGAACGGGTCCAAAGAAACGAATTTCGGACGAGGCACGTGCCACAGTGAAAGATTTGGCTGTTTCACCTGTGCGACACGGTGCAATAAACAGACGTCATTTCAGTTAACGAGAAATCGCTCGAAATCTCAATGTATCGAAAACAACAGTGTTTGAAATTCTCAAAGAAAGTGAACTGAGATGCTATCGTCGAATAAAATGTAACCTCCTCAGTGAGCGACGTCAGGAAATGCGCAAAAACAAGTCGCTTGCACTGATCAATCGCTTTGAACCAGAGTGTGCTTGGAAAAAGAGTATGGTTTTCGGACGAAGCAAGGTTTTCATTGCGACCGCCTTTGAATACACAAAATGATCGCATTTACCGAGAAATGCGTGTAAAAACTGACATACCTGAGGAAGATCTGCTTGTGGAATATGACAATTTGCAGCCATCTGTTCTTTGTTATGCTGCAGTTTCATGGTATGGCAAAACGGAGCTTCGATTTCTTGAAGGATATTATCAGAGTCCTGAAGGCAGGAAGAAAAAAACAATAAACCAACAAGTTTATTGTGAAGAGATGTGTCCATAGATGTTCAGCGATATACGAAATGTAATGGACGACCATATATGGACATGGCAGCAGGATGGTGTCAGGGCTCACACAGCAACGGCTTCAGTTCAATTTCTTCAGCAATCTACTCCTGATTTCATTGAACCGGAAGATTGGCCCTCCAAAAGTCCAGACTTAAATGTCACGGATTACAGCGTTTGGAGCTTGTTATTAACAGAGCTTCAGAATTGTCGACGTGACATAAACTCTATTGATGATTTGAAAAAGAGCTTAGGAAGAGCTTGCAATGATATCTCACAAGTTACCCTTCAAAACGCTACACGAGCTTGGATTTCTAGGTTAAGACGCTGCTCTGAAGTGCACGGACGACATTTTGAGCATATGTAAGTGTAATATAACATATGCCTTTAAAAAACTTTGTAAAAGTTATTCTTTGTAAAAATAAATAGCTGTTTGACAAATTTTCCGCTTTTCTAGCGACCACCCTGTATATGATATGTTCTAGTAGCTAGTGTGTGGTACTGCGCATTGGAAACTGACATCACTGATCCCGCTTTGATTTTGTCAATGTGTGCGACTTATGAGAGTGACAATCAACTATGTTATTTCTCTATAGCGCAGACATCATAGTTGCTTTGCGTATATAAAACGCCAAAAAAAACCCCATCAACCAACCTTTCTAGGAGCCGGACAAAGACCTTGTTTCTATGAACTGGACAAAGCCCTTGTTCCTAGAAGTTGGACCAAGTCCTTGTTTCTAGGAGTTGAACAAATCCCTCGTTTCTAGAAGCTGGACAAAGCCCTTGTTTCTAGAAGCTGGACAAAGCCCTTGTTTCTAGAAGTTGGACAAAGCCCTTGTTTCTAGAAGCTGGACAAAGCCCTTGTTTCTAGGAGCCGGACAAAGCCCTTGTTTCTAGAAGTTGGACAAAGCCCTCGTTTCTAGAAGCTGGACAAAGCCCTTGTTTCTAGAAGCTGGACAAAGCCCTTGTTTCTAGGAGCTGGACAAAGCCCTTGGTTTTGCAGTGGGTCCTTTGGTTATTTGGCTTCCTTATGGTCTATAGCTAAAAATTAAGGATTGTTCTGCATGAAATGTATAGGAAACTATGGAGTGCTACGTATTTTAATTATTGGAGTAAAAATAATGTTGAACAAATTGTATATATCTTTATACTAACATTTATTGCAGAGAACGACATAGCAAGTATAGTGGAGAAAAAATATTGCTAAATATAATAGCTACGAGCTTTAAAAAAGGAACAAAGTAAGTTTGTTTTTGAATTTCGCGCAAAGCTACACGAGGGCTATCTGCGCTAGCCGTCTCTAATTTAGCAGTGTAAGGTAGTTATTCATCATAACCCACCGCCAACTCTTAGGCTAGACTTTTACCAACGAATAGTGAAATTGACCGTACATTATAACGCCTCTACGATTGAAAGGGCGAGCATGTTTAGTACAACAAGGACTCGAATCCGTGATCCTCAGATTACGAGCCAAACGCCTTAACCCCCTGACCACACCAGGCCCGGAACAAAGTAAGATAGGAATAGAAATGGACATATCACTTGTCCGGCTCACATAACACATTAAGACATCTCGACTTTACGTGGAAAATAAAATCCCTACATCACTGGCTTCTTCACTTTGTCTGTTGATTAACTTTGTGTTTGAATATATTCTCAAATGTCACTAGATAGGTATGTATCGCCTCTGGTGTTGAACATTTTAATTAATTGTTTTTTTCATATTCGGCTAATTAAAAAAAAAAATTATGATATTTAAAATGGCATTTTTTAAAGAGACAAAGTCCTATTAGGTCCTAAAGCCTTCTTATATTGTAGGTAATTAGTCCTTAGTAGAGCCATCTCATACTGCAATTAAAAAGTCTCCATGTAGTAGATTTAGTTAAATATAAGCAAAGCCTCCCCATGATAGAGCTAATTATATTTTAGTAAAGCCTCCTAGTGGTACAGCTAATCGTGTCATAGTGAAGCCTTTTAATAATAGACCTAATTAGATCCTAGTGAAGCCTTCCCATAGTAGAGCTAATTAGATCTTAGTAAAGCTTCTCCATTGTTCAGCTAATTAGATCCTAGTAAAGCCTCCTCTTAGTAGAGTGTCATAGTAAAGCCTCCTAACAGTAGACCTAATTAGATCTTAGCGAACCTTTCTAATGGTAGACCTAATTAGATCTTAGCGAACCCTTCTCATGGTAGACCTAATTAGACCTTAGTGAACCCTTTTCATGGTAGACCTAATTAGATCTTAGTGAACCCTTCTCATTGTAGACCTAATTAGATCTTAGTGAACCTTTCTAATGGTAGACCTAATTAGATCTTAGCGAACCCTTCTCATGGTAGACCTAATTAGACCTTAGTGAACCCTTTTCATGGTAGATCTAATTAGATCTTAGTGAACCATTCTCATGGTAGACCTAATTAGATCTTAGTGAACCCTTCTCATTGTAGACCTAATTAGATCTTAGTGAACCCTTCTCATGGTAGACCTAATTAGACCTTAGTGAACCCTTTTCATGGTAGATCTAATTAGACCTTAGTGAACTCTTCTCATGGTAGACCTAATTATATCTTAGTGAACCTTTCTTATAGCAGAACTAGTTTATTTTGAATAAAGCCTCATCATGGTATAACAAGATAATCCTTAATAAAGCATCTTCGTGGTATAACTTAGTTGTTCTCCTTTGTAAAGTTTGTGCAGGGCTAATAAACCTTTGAAAAATCCTTCTCACGATATAACTGGATAAGTTCACTTGAGGTACGGACATGTAAATTAAATGATTGGTGAATTGCGTTCTATTTTAGTATATGACGCTCAGAGAGTAGTTAGGTTCACTTGAAAATAATTCATTTCTTGTCACATCAACAATATCGATGGTTGGTAAGAAATCTATAAGATAGGATTACTGGTGCGAATGTATTTGTATAGCAAAGAATTATTGTTGGAACAGATGGTGATATTTTTGTTGTTTCTTATTCTATAGCTGTAAATGACTCTGAAACATAAACTACTCTTTGGAACAAAATCTTTTTTTGTCACCAGAAACGATTCGCATTTAACAGACTAATGACTGGCCTTGAATACAAAGCAATGCATTTTCTCGTCCAAACCAGAAACTCAAATACTAAAACTTCAGAACTTTAATAATAAATATCGATACGTTGAGTACTAAACGTGTTTTCAAGCAATAAGGCACATGATGAGATTCCATAAACTGCAACCACATATGAATAAAAAAAAAACAGTTTGGAAAAGTTGTAAAACCTATCCCGTATGTGGTCATCTCTTGTTTGTATATGTGTTTGAATATGACTGGTGTAAAACCTGTCCCGTATGTGGTCATCTCTTGCTTATATATGTGTTTGAATATGACTGGTGTAAAACCTATCCCGTATGTGGTCATCTCTTGATTGTATATGTGTTTGAATATGACTGGTGTAAAACCTATCCCGTATGTGGTCATCTCTTGCTTGTATATGTGTTTGAATATGACTGGTGTAAAACCTATCCCGTATGTGGTCATCTCTTGATTGTATATGTGTTTGAATATGACTGGTGTAAAACCTATCCCAAATATGGTCATCTCTTGTTTGTATATGTGTTTGAATATGACTGGTGTAAAACCTATCCCATATATCGTCATCTCTTGTTTGTATGTGTGTTTGAATATGACTGGTGTTAAACCTATCCCATATATCGTCATCTCTTGTTTGTGTGTGTGTGTGAATATGACAGCACTTTTTCCTCGAGGGGATTATGCCCCGGACCCCACTGTGTCTTCGCCACTCATTTCTTTTTTTCATCCAAACTTTTTTCCTATTCTACAACTATAGATACAAACTGTAGAATGGAGTAGAATATTTCTAACTTACTAACGATAGAATTGTTGCAGAATGAATGAGTGTGAAAACTATGAAGTTGTTTTTATCTTTCACAATATTATGTGTTTTATTTGACGATCTGTGGTAAACAAAATAGCTTACTATCATTTACTAAAGTCTGAGGTGAATATAAGCACTTAACCATTTTTAGTTAGTAAGGTTTATATGTTGTGAAATTAATTTACAAAGTTTCATTTCCTACTTATAAGCGCGAAAACACGCTCCACTCTTTCAGCTTATAAAAGTGACAATCAGTCACGGTATTCTATTTAAATCACGTGACGCTGATTGGCTTCTCTCCCTGTGGACAGCAGATTTAAATTACGGACGGCTACACTGCAGTCTTGGCCCTTTATCCCATGTATCACACTAGATACTGTCTAAGTCTAAAATGTCAAACAGTTATTCATTAAAACCTAAAACTTACCAAACGGTAAGCAAGAGAACAAAAAGAGAGTTAATAAGTAGGTTCTATATGAATTTTCCGACTAATAAATGGTTGAAGAATGAACCTCTGTTCCTCTGCGATGAATGCAAAGATAACTAAATATTAGTCTTAACTGCGGAGCAGCAAGAATTGCTCTCTGATATTTAAGTCATCCTGATGACGGTTTAAATTTGATCTTTTGCATAAGAATTCAGTGTTGAATATTTATATAATATAAAGTTCTTTCAAATTCCATAAGATATTCTATACAAATTGACCACCCATGTTTTGTATCACAGTTAAATTATTGCAGCTTTATTATACAAAAGATATAAACACGAATGAAATTCGAATGGTATTGCGACAAATGCTTGAAGCGCCATCTAGTAGCAACTATATTTGGTGAGAGAAATTAGCATATAATTTAATAATAATCCGACACCGGCTGGTATAGGTATTAACGCTTTTACTAATAAAGCAGAGCACAACGCTGTTCTCTGCTTTAATAGTAAAACTGTTAATACCCACACCAGCCGTTCTGAGATACATTTGTACTTCAAATGGGTTTCTCGTTATCAAGAATATCCTGCACCTATCAACGATTTTAACTAAAACGCTCACTTTTTCCTTTCACCGAACATTTGAGTTACTCTAAATTAAAAGTCAGGAAGTACACTTAAGTGTTTACTAAACAAGAAGAAATTAAACTTTAGTTTTATTAAAGTACAAATAAAAAGAAATAAACTAGATGGTTAATGGAAAAGAACAAAGTGTTTTTGATGTTTCAACGCAAACTATACAATTATGCCTGGCATGGCCAGGTGGGTTAAGGCGTGCGACTCGTAATCTGAGGGTCGCGGGTTCGAACCCCAGTGGCACTAAACATGTTCGCCTTTCAGCCGGTGGAAGCGTAATAATGTCAATCTCAATATGTGTTGGTAAAAGAGTAGTCCAAGAGTAGGCGGTTGGTGGTGATGACTAGCTGCCTTCCCTGCAGTCTTACACTGCAAAATTAGGGACAGCCAGTGCAGATAGCCCTCGAGTAGCTTTGCGCGAAATGCAAAAAGAACAACTTCACAATTCTCGATCTGCCTTCTGTTCACCGGATTTAAGGATCCTTAATCAGTGAAGTTACGGCTGGTTCACTAGGGGGCACACTGGAGTATTGCAGTTTCGGTTGACGAAGCTTAGTACTATTTGCTACAATCGATAAATTCATGAAAGGTTTTCATTTTCGTCTGACGTAAAATTGTGCAAAGTAAAATATATAACAAATTATTTATTTTTTCCAATTCGAGTGCATTGTTCCCTGTAAGGTAAACATGTTGTATACATTTCAATAAATCTACTTTCATTTTTGCTCTTCTTGTTTTACTAGCCAATAAACAAGGTTTTAGGTGAAACTTTTACAATCCCTCCCACTGAGAACGAAACATGAAGATACTTGTAAGGAGGCGAATGTCGTAAGAGATAGAAAAAAAAACAAAAACAACCACCAAAACAGAGGTGGGCCTGACCAATAGCGCTCTAATAAGCCACAGCATGAGAAAGTAGAAAGTTCAGGTGACTTCAGTTCTTCAGCGTTGAAAAGTTCTTATGATTATGCGGACGTAATTAGTCTAGAGTTAATTAGATGAACCTCTTAACGAAACGCTAACTTACTTTGATTTTTATTTTAATGAATTTCCCTTTTATCAGCAATAAATTGTAAATGAAACCTCAGAAATTATGTATTACAGATGTCGTGTTTTTTTGTTGTTTTTACATAAAATAATGTTTAAATACTTTGGACTCACTGGACGTGTACTACGATTTGCAGTGTGTTTCTGCTAAGGCTGGTCAAGAGTTATGTTGAAACGGCCAAAAGTGAGTATTAAAAGCTGTTATGGTTGCGTGAAATGCTTAAGCCTGAAACGGTACGTTGTACATTAAAGCAGCTAGTGAGTGATGTCAGAACCAAACTGTCTGGAAATAAATTCAAATTAAAAGAACTGACATCTCGCCATTATGGCCGAGAAACCAAACAATACACCCATCATCGAGCATGCTCGTTCTTCAGTTATGGTAACTTTATAATGTGACGGTCAATTCCTCTATTCTTTGGCAAAATAGTAACTCCAAAGTTGGCGGTGGGTGATGCTCACTACAAGCCTTATTTCTAATTTATCACTTTGGAGACGGCTGATGTAGATGATTAGCTTTGCGCGAAATTCGATAAACAAACAAAACTTTTACTATTGTTTTTTTATTGTTGGGTGTCGAGCAAAGCTACACGATGGCTATCTGCGCCACCCGTCCCTAATTTAGGAGTGTAAGACTGAAGGGAAGGCAGCTAGTCATCACCACCCACCGCCAACTCTTGAACTACTCTTTTACCAACAAACAGTGGGATTGACCGTCACATTATAATGCCCCCATGGCTAAAAGTGCGAGCATGTTTGGTACGTCAGGGATTCGAACCCATTACCCTCACATTACGGGCTTCAAATCAATATTAAGTGTTATATTAAATACCTGCTTCCCTAAGCCTTACAAACATCAAAAACATTACAGAATTTTAAGTAAGATAAAAGTCTGCTATACCAAAAACCCTTACAGTTACGACAGAAAAGTGTTCGCACCTCTGCGTCCCGAGTGTTGTTTTTTTGCTCATAACTTAAAAAGTATTGCGATTAGGCTAATAGAAGTATAGTATATTATAAATTCTATACAACCATACATCTATATATATTTTTATGTGAATTAAACGACAAATAAACTGTTTATAAACAAATAACTAAAATAGTAGGAGCAGAAAGTGTTCGTACAGTTCAGAACGTGTGAAAAATCTGATATTCCTGTACAAATTTTGTATAGTTTGGCGAACAAACTACATTATAACATTCTAGAACTAAACACTTGGTTCATAATTATTGGAATTTAGCCAGCAAAAAATGCACTTCCGGCAATTTAGCGCCGTCTCCGTCATTATCTGCTGGTCATCATGGCGAACAGGAAACAACTGTCCAGTGATTTGAAAAAAAAAATATATTGTAAAAATCGAGTCTCGTGTGTCTCTTTTCGGTATTGATACACAACTTAATGTGCCGAAATCTACTGTTTAAAGCACAATTACCAAGTTTTAGCTTACAGGATCAACTGCTAGCTTCCCTCGTTCTCCAGAGAGAACCAAGAGGAAGGTTCTCAGAGAAGTTAGTAGGAACCATCATTTAACACGTAACGACATACAGAAACTGGGGTTGAAGTAAGCATCTCTACAGTTACAAACACGTTATGCTCTTCTGGGTTCAAAGCATGCCGTCCTCGTAAAACTGCATGTTTAAAGCCTGTTCATTTAGAAGCACGATTGAGGTATGCAAGAAAGCATGTAGATAAACCCTTTACCTATTGAAGAATATTCTTTGATAAGACGAGACTAAAATCGAGCTTTTCGGCCACGATTATGTCGCTATATTTTCCGTAAGAAGAGGGAACAAAATCATCCAAAGAAGACCGTCTCTACAGTTAAACATGGAGGTGGCTTGATCATTAAAAAAGGAAGAGTACGTTGATATATTAAGCACTTATATCAAGAATGATGCTCGAAACTTGTGGCTTGGACGTCGTTGGATCTTGCAGCACGACAATGATCATAAGCACATATCGAAATATGTACAATTCTGGTTGCAAAGGAACCATATAAGCGTTCTGGAGTGGTCATCACAGTCACCGATCTAAACCTAATTTAAAACGTTTGGCATGAGTTGAAGACCAGGGTTCATTGGCATCATCCGAAAAACTTGCAAGAATTGGAGGCCTTCTATAAAGAAGAATGGAAAAAAATACCAGTCGAGTTTTGTCAAACAATCATGGAGGGCCATGAGAAGAGACTGCAAGTAATTCACCTTAAAGGCTGCACAACTGACCATTAAAGTAGACACACGAACACTTTCTGCCCCTCCTATGTTTGGTTATTTGTTTATAAACAGTTTATTTGTCATTCAACTTACATAAAAATTTATGTAGATGTGAGTTACAATAATATTTATAATATAATGTACTTTTATTATCCTAATCGTGATACTTTTTAAGTCATGAGGAAAAATCTACTCACGACGCAGGGATACAAACACTTTCCATCGCAAATGTACAAACGTCAAGAACGTTATGATTTTCTTTGTTAATCAAAGACTGTTTTGCACAAACTTTACAAACATCAACAGAATAGAGAATTCTTAACATATAAGTTTGCTTCCATAAACCTTACGGAGAGTAATTAGAGGTATAGAATTCCGGGTAGATAACTTCAAGGTCCGACAACAGTCTGTGGAGGTCAGAGTTAGGTATCAGCTTTCAAACCTGCCAATTAATACACTGTGTTTAGTTTACACGAAAGACAAAAAAATAGGCCTACATATAGAGCTCATCTTTTGATGACTTAAAAATACGTTTTAGTTTGTATTATCATCCATAACACAGGCTTATTTCCTCTCAAGTTATTCAGTCCTTCTAGAGTTACTTTGATTATAGTTATTCCGGTAAACTAATATTAATTACATTCGGTATTTACTAACATATTTAAAAAAAAAATGTGACATAATTTTTAACCAATATAAAATATGTTAACTAGCCACCCTAGCTCCCACCTAACTCATCCACTGGAATTACATATAGAATTACTTTAGTTATATTTTTAGGGTTAGTATTGTTGTAACAAGCAAAAAGAGTGAATACCTTATAGAGTTACTTTTGTTTTATTTTTTTACGGGTTCAACAGTATTGTTGTAACAAGCTAACAGAGAGAATACCTTACGGAGTTACTTTGGTTGTATTTTTTTACGGGTTCAACAGTATTGTTGTAACAAGCTAACAGAGAGAATACCTTACGGAGTTACTTTGGTTGTATTTTTTTACGGGTTCAACAGTATTGTTGTAACAAGCTAACAGAGTGAATACCTTACGGAGTTACTTTGGTTGTATTTTTTTACGGGTTCAACAGTATTGTTGTAACAAGCTAACAGAGAGAATACCTTTTAGCGTAAGTTTATTATATTATTCCCGAATAAACAGTTTTTATTGTTTATAATGACTTGTACACATACAGCTGATCAACAGTCATTATTTTTAGTAACAACAGTTACAATAACATCTGAACAATAGGTGTGTTTTTTTCCTGTTAACGTCTCATATAACAATAAATAGTAAATAATTTATTTGTTGATCTTTAGGTAAATTTTCGGTTTAATATTTTCCTTTCAACTTGGAAATGTACAAGTCAAACTGTTGCGGATCCAAACGGATAGGAAAGACAAAGCTTGGCAATAGGATAAAGAAAATATTTACTTATATTTAGAGGGCAGTGCACTGCTGGTTAACAGCAGGAAACGACAGTAGCACGTGTACAGTTATCAGAAGAGTTACGTACACGTAATTTAAATTCAATATGTTCGTATGTTATCTGGAACATTACGATTTCCAGTATTAAAGTCTACATTAAGGACAACAACAAAAGTTAGCTTCCAAATAATGTTTAAACGAATAATTTAATACAATACACAGGGGTCGCTGTAATCTGATACCGCCTCTCTCGCTTCTAGTGTTCTAACATACAGACGTTGTTATTCTCTGTTTGAATATGCGAAAAGTGTAATGTTTCTCTACGGAATAACGATATAAATCACATTATATTGGTGCTCGAGGTCTTCAGTCAATAGAGTTTACTGTTAGATAATTTGATTGCTAAATGTATTTTGTCCATGGGCAAAATATAAACATATCAATAGTTTTTGTGAACGACTTATTATGCAGATTACATCACGTAAGGCAATGTGCCATTAAGATAGAACCTACGTATTTTATTTTGTATGCAACTATGAAACTTTTAGAAACAGACAAACAAAAAACACAACTTTTATTTTCTCCCGAAGAAAATGTTTTATTCTTTAAAAACATATGTAAACAACATTGAAATGCATAAATTACGTGTTAGACTGGTTTATTCCACCACGTAGGGTACTGTAGTGTGTTAAGCAGGTCTCTTCTACCACGTAGGGTACTTACTGTAGTATGTTAAGCAGGTCTCTTCTACCACGTAGGGTACTGTAGTGTGTTAAACAGGTCTGTTCTATCATGTAGGGTACTTACTGTAGCGTGTTAAGCAGGTCTGTACTGTAGTATGTAAATAGATTTATTCTATTATGAAGGATACTGTGATTGTTGGGTTAGAGAGTGGCGAAAACCCAGTAAAGTCATGGATATATCCTATATTGTCTCTACTGTAAAAGGTTCTGCATTGTTCTACAATGATGGTGAAGTCATAACATTTAAACAGTTCTGTTAACTTGTTTTATAACCGACTAAAAATGCAATAATTTTGCTTTTGTCTCCACGTGTTTGCTGTTACTTTGTGACATGTATATATTCATATACATTATTGTACAAAAGTGTTAGGATAAGAAAATATCTTGTTACTGTTTTCACTTCATGGGAGTGATTCTTCCATTCCATTACATAATGTAAATGTTAACACTGTAGTAATGTTTCACTGATCCTTGTTTATAGTTGAATGAGCCAGAGTGATAATGCTTGTCATTCTTCAGAATTCCAGTTGGCTCGTACCAAGGGCAAGTCATGAGGATTCTGCTTGAAGGAACATACTGATGAAACTTATGATCTGAAAAAAATTCATGGTACCTCAGGCAGTGACTTAACTATATAGATAGAAGCTATCAAGGAACTATCATACGATACTGGTATGTGCTATAAGAAATCAATTGAACAAAACTCCACAAATAAATCTTGATAAAAAAGCAAAAAAAACAAACAAACACGTTTAACACTGTGTATTTTGTTATCATTCTATAGCCCAAACAACTGACAACAGTCAGTAGAACAGAGAGTTTGAATAACAGCTTTACGTGATGCTGGTTGGACTCTGACAAATTACTGCAGACTTGATGCTCCAGAAACAGTCAAGTAAACCCTAAATCATGAGACCGAGACAGGTAGATTTGAAACTAAGAAAGGAAGAGACAGAACACATAACCTCAATGATACTAATGTTAAGTGTCTTTGTTTATTCAGTCTTCAGGACAGAAGGAAGACTGCTACTGATCTCAAACATGAGATTAACAACCATGTACGAAATGACAGAAAAGTGTTCACATCTACAGTATTAAGAAGACTCAATAATAAAGGAATATTTGGTTCTGTATCAGTTAGGAAAACCTTGACTTAGATCTGCAAATATAGTCAACAGACTGCATTTTTATTTGAGCTACATAAATAGCCAACAACGAAAATTAAACGTATTTGTTTTGATGTTTACAAGTACTAAAATTAAATAAGTTTGAGTCATACGGGGATTCTACGTGGAAGATAAAATATGTTCGTTTCAGCCAGAAGAAATTTAAACAATAAAGAGAGAATGTCAGATTTGATGGTAAGGAACCAACTCTGAGACAGTAAAGTCTGAAGTCAGCTTGAATGGTTAATGTAGAAATTTTATTTCAAATGTAACGAAGGTACATATCGATAAAGTTTGGTCATCATTGAGTTAGCGAAGGTATTAAAGCAATTAATAGATGCATAATAAGTACTATGAGTGTTTTTTGTATTATGGCATGTTAATTAAACTGTTGTTACATTATTTAATGAGTTGTATTACTATATTAATTAGTGGATATGGCACTCGACTCTCAGTCTGCAGGTCGCAGGATCAGAATCTATCTTCAAACATGCTCACCCTTTTAGCCATGGGGTCGTTGTAATTCAGCGGTAACTCCCACTATTCGTTGTTAAAGAGTAGCCCAAGAAATGGCGGTGTGTAATAACACTGCTTTCCCTCTAATCTATCAAAATTATGAACGGCTAACGCAGAGAAATTTAACACAAACAAACGAACACAATAAGTTAACTGTTTGTCCTGTACAGTGCCCCTTTCCTAGTAACTCGGCGACAACTATGATGGCTAATAGCGCTAAAATACAGATTTAGTTATCCGTAGTGAGCACAACACAACACGTTGTGCAAATTTTGTATTTAACGACAAACAAACAAAGTTCTGTTTAATTTCTGCTTAGATCAGAAGTATTGTTTCATTGTTTGATTGTAAACTAGGCATGAAAAAACATTTTGTGTTCATCACTAAAACCAATAATAATAACAGCTAAGCTGCTTGTTAGTTGTAATTAGGCACAGCTACACCCAATATTATCTGTTTTGCTCATCACAAGTATCGAAACCCGGTTTCTAGTGCTGTAAATTCACAGACGTAACGCTGTGCCCTCGGGGAGCGACAAATAAACGCATTTCCTAAAATGTAAGTCAGAAAATAAATACAGCTTTGAAGACTGGGTTACTTTAAGATAAGATATTCTGAAGGAATACACTTCAATTTGTAAACCATATCGTCTCATAAGCATCTTAATATAGTGTAATGAAATTTGGAACAGACAACTGTTGCTTATGTTTGAAACACTCGTGATAGGCAGATGTTAAACTTAATATTTTTCCCAAAAGGTTCACTATTTTCCTTTAGACGTTATGATTGTTTATTTAGTTATAATGACCCAAACACTTCATCCAACCTGGTTAACTTAGTTAAGAAAGAAGCTGATAAAGACATTCAAGTGATCCAATAGCCCCAGTTTCATCCGAATTGATCAGATGTAGAATTTTATAGATCAAACACTTAGCAAATCAAGAGTTAGTTTCAAGGGAACTTTATGGGAGTATATTGAAGATATCTGGAGAATGTTTGTTTTTTGTTTGTTTTAAATTTCGCACAAAGCTACACGAGGGCTATCTTTGCTAGCCGTTCCCTAATTTAGCAGGGTAATACTAGAGGGAAGGCAGCTAGTTATCACCACCCACCGCCAACTCTTGGGCTACTCTTTTACCAACCAATAGTGGGATTGACCGTTACGTTATAACGCTCCCACGGCTGAGAGGGCGAGCATGTTTGGTGTGACAGGGATTCGAACCTGCGGCCCTTGGATAACAAGTGAAGTGCTTTAACCACCTGGCCACACCGGGCCCAATAAAAGAGAAATAAAAATCGATATATTTCAGAATTAAGTCCCACAGATTTCATGTAAGTAAGATGAAGTAACTTTTTAAAGAATAACAATATGGCGGTAAGTTTGATAAAATCACATCAAAGATGTAACAGCATATTTTATGATAAGGTGCCCTCCCTCGTTATTTTTCTCTGTAAGATTTTTGTTTTTCTGTAATTATTTCATATTCTTTCAATTTTTTCTCTGTTCCCGAGCAGGTGATTTTAAGTTAATGGATGCCATCTTTTTTCTTTTTCATATTTTGGTCAGAAACTTTTGTGCAAACCTCTGCTACAAAACTAAATCTTAATTTGTACACGAGTTATGTATGTCATAATCCTGTCTTGTTTGCTGGGTTTTTTCAGACATAATCCGAGAAAATTAATCTTAAATATTTTGTACACGATCTAACTTTTACAATTTGGAATAACAAGCCCTGTGCTTGTAAAGTTCACAAAGTAGCGATGACGTTCACTTTAATGATACAAACCGAAAA
This sequence comes from Carcinoscorpius rotundicauda, assembly GCA_011833715.1. NCBI lineage: Eukaryota > Metazoa > Arthropoda > Merostomata > Xiphosura > Limulidae > Carcinoscorpius > Carcinoscorpius rotundicauda. Next base: position 79,390,711 of record CM022400.1, on the reverse strand, counting down.
AAAAAAAAAAAAAAAAACACTTGTTAAAAATTTAGAATAATATCATTCGATGTCTACTGCAGTTCGTGAATAATTTTATAAATAAAATAAGAAAGCTCAATATTGCATCAAGAAATTTGTGGTAGTTTTCTGAGAGAAATCTGTTTCACGAATTAGCGTCCATACGTTTGTTGCTGCAAACCCATTGTAGTCCAGTAACGATGCCCTATAGATTATCCTCAAAATATTTTACTATGGTCAGCACACACAAAAATAAAGACAGAAACACAATGAATCAGTACAATGATTAATGGAGTATCGCTCTAGAGTCATATACACACGGACAGAACATTCGACGCCATGTTTTATGCAGAGGGAGTTACTTGTCACTAGTTTATAACTTCCTTCGGTTTAAGTAAATGCAATATTTCTATTTTTCGTTTTGAGGTTTCAAGAACATTTCACTTAATTTTCAAACCCAACAGTCCGTCTCTTTATACATGTATTGAAATTTTGTATTTATTTAACAAGTAATACAATAATAGTATAATATTTTTGGAGCTTCAAACAACTGTGTTCGATATTTTTCTACGTATTTTTTCTTATTTGTTTTCTTTGAATAACCATACAAACATCACCCAAATATATAGTAAATAATAGTTTGCTTTCTCTATTAATACTGATATTATTAGACAACTATTACTGCGATTCAATTAAAGCTACCTTTAGCTGTTGTGTTTAATTTTTTAAAAATAAGAAAATCTGCTTGTAGTAATGCAAGAAGCTACTTGTGCTCTACCCACCACGGGTATCGAAACTCTATTTTACTGATGGGGGGTGAACAAAAAACGAACCAGAAACATACGAGTGTGAATCTGTATGTATAAATGTGTACTTTACTATTACAGTGTATTCTGGAAAAGCAAGTAAGAATAAATAAATAAATATATTGGCTGAAAGTAAATTTAGTTCACCAGTATCTGAAGTTTTGTGCAGGATATAAAAGAATGTCAGGTAACTAATTAGAAAAAATATTTTGTTTGGAAACAGCGGGGCAGACACACATTCTGTCCACGTTATTGTTGTCACTTTATTAATGTTTCCTCAACCCCTATGCAGATCTGCAGTCCACAGTGGTCTTTATGCACGAGTCTGCGCGCCTTTTCCAGAAAGACTCTGCAGCAAATTGAAAAAGAGATGTTAATATTTGTTGTTTTGTATATATTTTTGTTTCTCTTTATTATACTACAGTCATTTGTTGGTCGAAGCTTACTAATATGTTACAACTAAAGATATAGTCTTTGGTCTTCACTTTGAAACATCCTTATTATGAAAGATATGCAGTGCCCTCTTGAATTCCACGTGTTAAACACATCGGCATCTTTCTCACTTACGCCTTTCTATTATCATGTAAATTGCCTTTTGTGTATAATTGTTTTTACAGTTTTGGACCAAGGAGCAAACCTATGGTTAGCCTTCTATTACGCTATCACAAGAATGGTGATTTCGATGATAAAGAAGAACCAACATGTGATAAGTAATATTTGCACCAACAAGAAATCTTCCCGCCTTTTCTTACCCACACCAACTAATAAGCCTTGCATGTAACATAATTTCTAATTCATCTCCATTCTGGTCACAGATGCCGTCACATGAGATAACAAGCATAGAAAACATTAGCATGCTACAGGCGTCATCTCGTTCTGATTAAACGTGTGGTCTGATTCAAGGCAAGACCAATGAAGCCATCCCCCCATCATCTCACTCCCTGACGGCTGTTATTCTTGTTAGCCCTAATTATACACTTGCAGAAGATATTGAGAGAAATGCGTTATGCTTCTACTTTATCACAACTGTAGATATCTATTTGAGCGACCTCTATTAGACAAAAAGAATGAAAAAAAAAATAACATTTTTACACACACACAAATTGTTTTTTTTTATTTGTTTTGTTGAGAAGTTAACAAGTATACATATGCAATGCACTAAAATGTAAATGCTCTCTCGAGAATTAGGGGCCTGCGTAGGTGATATACACATGTAAATATAAAACAATGAAGTCGGTAAATCGTCAAATATGATTTATCCATGATCGTAAATTACATCCAATGGCGAATCCGTGAGTACTTGGTTTGAGATGAAATTACTTATGGCCTTCTTCCATCAGTATTAGTTTCCGCCGTATTTTTGTTTATTAATGAACTCTATATATCTACGAAAATGCAGAATCGGATGACAGCGCCACTAAATCTCATTTTTTGTATGAATATTTTAATATCCGTGTAGAATTTTTTTTTTTCTCTCGTACCTGTTTGCAAGAATTGTTACGAGCGTCCAGTCTTTAGTTATTGAAGACAGGAACGTAATAAGTTCTACCATTAAAACAAAACTGACTTTATCATAATGAATTTCCCAATAAATGTTTGAAATTCGAGGCTCTTAACATTCTGAAAATAAGGTAAAAAAATGTTTTATTTGAATTATTTTACTGAAACAGGTCTATACAGCATTAAAATCGTTTTTGATATACTTGACAAGTTATAAAAATGGACGAATTACCTAAAAGTAACATTATCTAATTGAAAAACTAACAAAAGTAATTCCATGGTCTGTTTAGACTTTTACCTGAAAGTAAGAGTACTAAACTAAAAATGAAATGATTATACGTGTGTCAACAACAAAGACAGAATCGTTACTTGTATGACACATTACAATGTGTAACAGAGAGGTAATGACTAACAATTTGTTTGTTTGTTTTTGAATTTCGCACAATGCTACTCGATGGCTATCTGTTCTAGCCGTCCCTAATTTAGCAGTTTAAGTATAGAGGGAAGGCAGCTAGTCATCACCACCCACCGCCAACTCTTGGTTTACTCTTTTACCAACGAATAGTGGGATTGACCGTAACATTATAACGCCCCCACGGCTGAAAGAGCGAGCATGTTTGGTGCGACGATTTAAACTTGCGACCTTCAGATTACGAGTGCATGCCTTAACGCGCTCGGCCATGTCAGGCCTCTGAAAGTAAGAGTTCTAAACTAAAAAAGAAATGTTTATACGTGTGCCAACAACAAAGACAGAACCGTTACTTGTATGACACATTACAATGTGTAACAGAGAGGTAATGACTAAGAAATGGAGATTTATTTGTTCTGATCAAACATTTCTTAACTGCGATTCATGTATGCCGACATTTTTGTTGCAAGTAGAAACGATCATTTTATTACTATAAAAAATGGTGCGTGTTTTCTTACAGCAAAGCTACATCAGGCTGTCTGCTGAATCCACCGAGTAGAATGGAATCCCTGATTTTAGCGTTGTAAATCCGTAGACTTACCGCTATACTAGCTGGGTATAACAGAATTGGTCAAATCACTTTTAAGGCATCCTAAACCCAACGTCATTATCCATCAGTTGCTGATTGATGTGCGTATACTAAACATATTTTAAACAGTTTATTAGTATTCAGTGTAGTTTTATAAAAGTTCGGAATAAGGCTGACGTCAGTTCCTTTACATTAATACTTTGTCTAGTTGTGTTAAAACTCGGAATGTTTTACTCTAATGATTGAAAACTTTATTAATTCTAGATTTGTCTTCCTTTTATTTTTATTAATTTCGCCCAGTGACGTTCAATATAAACTAAGCTTGACAACATTCATAAACATTAAGTGATGGTTACCATGACAATAACTGTTTTCTAATGGTTCATACAAGGCAAAGAAAAATGCTCCTAATACAATAAAAAAATAGTTAAAGTGCACTACAGATTGTTTTGATACGTATAATAAAGATTTTTAGCAATGTTTAAAAGATTTTTATACCGAGGCAAACTCATTTTGCATAGATCCGCCGCTACCAAGTTATTGAGGCTTATAAGCCAGCTTTGACACACAATTTTCGAGTCCCGAGAACAAGCTATAGAAATAGAACATTCGCTTAAGCATTAGTTTTGAATGAAGTAATATTAAATGTGCCTTGTACAGAAACAATTCGATCATGTCAAAGTGACAGCATGATTCAGAACTGTACTTAACTGCATCATAGTGCTATCTGGTCGTAATTTAAAATTTTTATTAAGATTTTAGATGCTTTGATGTTTCGTATGGAAAAGTATTAAAACCTTACAAATCCAATCGAATAATAGGATTTGACCGTTAACCTTACAATGCATCAACACCCTCAAGATGCGCAGAGAGTTTTTTATTTTCAGTAATGAGGTTCAAAACACAGTTCCTTCGATCCACATTAAGACTCGCTAAAGGAACGGTCAACTCCAAAATTCAATTATCACTAGCTGCCTTCCACTAGTCTATCATAACGAAATTATGAACGTATACAACAGATAACCTTCTCGTACACATGCGCGAAACTCAAAACAAATTTACCGATCAGCCTGTGGGTGGAGGTGAACTGATTTAGACTACAGGCATTAGGTTTGGTTTCTTTTGAATTTCGTTTAAAGCTACACGAGGGCTATCTGCACTAGCCGTCCCTATCTTAGCAGTGTAAGACTAGAAGGAAGGCAGCTAGTCATCACCACTCACCGCCAGCTCTTGGACTACCCTTTTTACCAACGAATAGTAGGATTGATCTTAATATTGTAACGCTCTCACAGCTGGGAGGGCAAGCATGTTTGGTGAGACGGGGATTCAAACCCGCGACCCTTGGATTACGAGTCTACTGCCTTAACCACCTGGTCGACAAGCATAAGGAAAATAAATTTATTCCTATCAGTTTCAGTACTCTAGTATACACGTTTTATGGACGACTTCAATCACTGACAGTGAGCAAGACGATTTATTTTGGAGAGCACACATCAATTCTAATTTACATTTATTTAAAGCAATAAATCACAAGCCAAGAGTAAAGTTGAAATTAAAAATCACAAAATTACTACGAGATACAACATACTTGTAAGTCTGATTTTTGAAAATATGAAACACAAAAGTAATAACGTTGTTAAACGCCGAAAGTTGAAGAAAGGTCCTCATCCACTCACTATTGATAATTAATGTTACTTTTAGTTATATCTTATGTTCATTTTTAACAAGATTTCGTAATTTACACATTGGACATTCAACATAATTTTCTGGGATTTTAGACGCATCTCTCAACTGACATGCTATCCTTCATTGATCAGTTTCACTGTTCTACAATGCGTTATATAAAGATATTTGGGAGCTTTACAACATCACTCCAGTTTATGAAGCCATTTGTGGTCATGCTTTGTTTGTCGATCATATATCTTAATATTAGTCCTGGAGCGTAGTTTCCATTGTCAAAGGCTTGGTAACAAGGCTCTCAGGTTCAAATCACACCCCTCCTTCCTGCGTGAATACACGGTTCTACTCTCCAGTTGCTAAATGCACGCGACGGTTGAACTCGTATGTTGTGCAAGATTCATGTGATCTGTACCGTTCTTCCGGACAAATGTCCTCCTCCATTGTCACACACTTAGTCATGTGGATTGCTTTTACCACTCACCCTTCTGCTCGTGGATTCACATCTGTTACAAAATGCTACACTGAGGTACTTGTTGCAGGTCTCTTTCTGGATAACGCTAGTTATCCAACTCAATCACGAGTCCAAAGTTCCCAATCTCAACATATCCTTATAATCTGAATGTATGAACAATTTGCATCGGAAAGTGCTGTTAGACATCTTTCCTTATATCGACCAATTTTTGGTGATATTACATTACAAAACGTAGTTCTCCTCATACCTTCCTCAGAGACTAAATATTGGCGTATGTTGTCCCTACTTGTTGATTTCCATGTCCAAAACTTTAACATAATGTACTCACACCTCTAAAAGCTTATTAATTTTGACTCGCAATTTTTCTTATGACAGAAACACATTGCGAACTTGGGAAATAAACATCTGATCAGTTGTAAAGATACCTGATGATGGACTCGCCCCAGGACCCAAACGTTGTCTCCAAATCGAACAGAACTCTACAAAAGACTAATTAGATCATCATACTAAACAGTAGATTATCTAATATACAACCATATTACACATTAGCTATAAATAAACCAATTAAATTACATTTCTGATGTCTCAGATGTAACGACGTTACTTCTGCCAGCAACAAAATTGTCATTACGAATACACGTAAAAATATATGGAAAAAGACGACAGAATCCTTAAGTTACCATATACTTTTATCTGTAATTTCTAATGTCTGTATTTGCCAAAAGACACTGTCACCTTTTGTTTTTTAGTTTAGTTAAAAAGAACTGATTATAAAAACAGCTTCACATTTTAAGTCAGATGCTTCCAGAATAATTTTGTTTTTGTGTCTACCAGTTTAATTAATCCTAATTTAGAAAATTGAAAAAAATAATAATTCATAATGTGGACTTTTTTTTCTCATATACCATAACACGTGCAGTACACTAGAAAATTTTACATATAAAAATGGTTTTATTTTTAATAACATCATTTTTCAATAGCTATCAAGAAATTGTCTAAGCTGCGTCTCTAACTGAACTACAAATATGAAGGCCATTTTGTTATCCACAACGTGCTGCCATCTACTATAGAATATCGTCAACCAATAACAGTGAGCAGTGATTCATACGACTGGCGCATTTTTTGAGGACAGTGGACAGGTTTCAAACCTGTGTGCTTATGTTCATATTGTATGTTTCATTGCTTTACTCCAGTCATATGAATTAAAACGGAATGTGGAAGTTGTACAGTGGTCCTTATCACTCACTACCAAATAATTACTATATATTTTGATATTTAAACAACGGTTGTTGTTAAAAGGCTTCAAAAAAACCCAATGTCCAAAAACGTTCTCTGGTGCTAAAATGTTTTCAAAGCACACCATGAACCTACGGTGTTTTGTACATAATCCACATACAATGGTTGTTGCTAAAAGGTTTTCAAAGTAGCCCACAGGTCTGCAATGTTCTCTATGTATTTCACACGCACAAAATGACATTACTGTTCATTTAGTTATCACACATAATACAGGTTAGCTCCCTAGCAGAAAACACAAGTTAAAAAAAAAAAACATATTACAGGGAGGGAAGTTTACTATCGCAACAAGGGTTGTTCGTCACAAATAAACTGTGACTGGAGTTTCTGTAAACATTAACAGAGTTGTATCGTATGTAGTCAGTTAGCTACTTCAAGTTTTATTTAAGTTAATAAAAAATCTACCCCAGGAGCAAATTTGTGTTCTTAAGTCAACTTTGAAATGTTATCAATATTAATTATATAATTTTTCAAAAGGTATCAGTTTGTACAAAAATAACCACCTACACTTCAAATTTCAGAATACGAGACAAGCGAGTAAAACTAAATTTGAAGAAAAAAACAAAAACAAAACATTTATTGGAACCACTAGATAATTACAAGTACTACAGTGTGAACAGCAAACAAAACTACATGGTAATGTGCCTTAAACCTCATGACAACCAGAAACCAAAAGAAACAAACACTATCCCAGTGTACAAGGCCTGTTTTTTGATATGCTTTAAATTCAATGATTTGTACCTAAATATATAACTTACGAAAACAAAAGCTTAATTAATGCAGAAATAAACTGCAACCACCCATAGCTTTACGTTTTAAAGTTATTTTTTTCATACACTGTGAATAAATATATTATATGCAATAACCCCCCCTCTAATATTTAAAATATTTTTATTATTATGAATGCTCTTCTCAAACCACGAATAACTTACTGGCTTCACTAATTAATGTATTAAAAGCTACCACTTTTGTTTTTACATCAGGATTTGCGTATTTTAAATTACGAACCTCCATAATCATACAAGAAAGTCATTTTAACAGCTTGTTAAAGGTTTGATATTCATAAAAATACATCTTATGCAAGACAATGGTTTCTTTTGTTTTTATGTAGAGGACAGCTTCCAAATCATAGAACATTAATCATTATTATATATATGTATCAAAATGAAAATTCTTCCCATATCCTAAAAATTATGCCAATAAAATATTTATCTTTTAAAAAATAGTCTGACAAATTTTTATTATCACTTTATATATAAATTTTAAAACCAAAACTGAGATTAACCACTTTACAAGTTTTTGTAAGAACAGGGAAACAAGTTTCTTTAGACTGTGTTACTACACAGAATACTAACACACCAACTCACGACGCAAACACACAAGATCCATACTCATCTGACAAAAGCAATGATACTGTTAACATGAGTGAGCATTTCACAGTTACAAGGTCAAAGTTAAGAGGAACAAACATTTCATTCGGTTCAGTTTCAAAAACCACTTCTGATTCAGCATCTCTTACTTGTATAGATGGAGTTTTCTGCTACAACGATAACTTAAAAGTAGGGGGAAAAAAGTTTGCAGAAGATAAAGAAAAATGACCAAAACTTCATTATAACATTGAAGTATAGAGCTTATTACCAAGAAACACTTTACACGAGTCAGAAGGAAGTTTTGTCAGAGTACAATCAAAAACACGCACAATTCAGGTACAAGTTTTCACATGTTAAAATACCAAGAAACAAATTTAAAACTGTTTACAGGACAAAAATACTCTATTATTTTCTAACTCAATGATTGTATAAAATACATGTCTGAGACAAGTTCATAACCAAAAATTTAAATTAAACTAGTATCAATCTTAAACAATGAGACTGAGTGGTTGCCTGTGAGAGTAAACAACTTTGTTGTCAGCAGATAGATAAAGAAAGTTGTTGAAAGAAGCTGAAACATTTGTGGGAAAACACTAATTCTTACAAACAATGATTCTGATGAAAATGGATGACTGAAATATTAAGTGACAGAATGACCAAGAAAGAAAGGTTTTCATGTAGACGCATCACTCAACCACACGTGTTTTAAAGTATAATTAACTCTATGCGAGTGAAAACTTACTACTATGCATGTGCACAAAACAAAAGAATTTCATTAATATATCAAACAAATTTTGGGTTAGTTCAAGTGAATATGTGAATTCAGAGTTAAGTAGTTATCACATGGAAATCTTTCTCGAAATTCAGACCATCTCCCATTTACAATTTATTTCAATCATGAATGTGCTTTATGATGTGATTAGTGATACAATGAAATGCTATGTAAGTGTACTAAACTTAGATACAGAGGTGAAGAAAATTCAAAATGAAATATCTCAACAACCAAAATGGGCACCTAAAACAAATATATATTGCAAATGATTTGAAAATAATGAATAAGGTACGTCAACAAAATGTGATGATACAGATATGATCAAGATTAATTGTTAACATATCAATGCACTATGTTAAAAAGAATCCTGTATTTCTAATACACTCAATGACAATGGTTTAAAACTTTATGTTTATCATTTTCTTTAAAAACACAAACACCAATAGTGGGACAACTTGCTTTACACATTTAAGTGCATGAGCTCACAAATGCAATGTCTGCCTTCAGGCTTTCAAACCCACAAGACGATAGTGAAGATTCAGTGTCCAGTACACCGACAGTGTCTAAGGAATCAGAGCTAAACCACACCAAATTTGGCGAAGTCTTTGTTTTTCCAGGTTCTGTTTCTGGTATCACTAACTCACAGCCCTGTTACAGACATAAATCGAGCATTAATAAAGTGCTTTCAGACGAAAATATGTAAAAAGTAACACAAAAATATATACAGAGTTGGTACCAACTTATCGTGTGTCCAATTACGGTAGGGAAAAATTATTATGTTGGATGAACTGGTAAGAATTTACCTTAGATCATCAATTGATGTAATTGTATGATAGTCTGTATATACCCAACAGTCCAAAACAACCCTGAGAGTAGCCCTTTATTAAAAATTATATTAGAATGGTCCAGTGCAATAAGTTAGTTTGCATTTGATGGTTAAGCAAGTAATCAGCTAACTATCAACTGTCCCTCCCTGAAGAGTTTTAATAGGTTTAACTTGCAACATCAATTTGAGAAAATGTCCAGGTAACCTATATCACACACTGAGCAACATATTTCTTCATTGTCAAAATTAAAGAGGTTAGTTTCTCTCTAGGAATAACAGTAGTACCCACGGTGATAAACATTTAACACGAGTCACACATTAGTTTTAATCAAGAACTCAAAATTGTTTTAAGAAAGCTAGATACTTCACGTGTAATTTCTGAAAATTACCACAGCTTGTAAACCTGCCTTCCCAAACAAATTCTACATGAGAATCCAAAACATTCAGAAACAAGTGTTTTTCAAGCAATTTTAAATGCTTTAAAACTATTTTTAAGTTTGTTAAAATGTAATTTTTGAATTTTTTTTTGTCTGTAATCAAAAGTTATTTCAGAATTTACGTTCTAAATCTCAACTTTCAGCATGTACTCACCCCCTGGGATCGACTTCATAACCATTTTGTGTTTGTTATAACTCTCATGCTATTACTTTTAAATTAGTAAGTGTATGTTAATGAGATCTGAGATTTTTTTTAAGTCTTAAGGTTTATTGTGCATTTTGCATTTCTTTTTGTATACTGCCCAACCAATGAAGTTACTGTGTTTGACTTGGTACATAAGCCATATCTCAGCCAAATGAAGCTGAGTTACCTTAAAAGTTTTACTTGTCAATTTTGGTTTTCTGAGCTCCTAATTCATACAAAACTATAGACTTAGTACTTTGTTGTCACAGAAACCTAATTTGAACCAGTGCTGCATTCAACATACCACATAATATATCAACATTTAACAGTATTTTTAATACTTACTCTCAAATTACAAAATTTAACACCAAACTTTCTGACAAAAATTCATTAAATAATAGTTTATTAAAATTTTGAATTGAAGTCAACAAATGTGATGACATGGCCTTTGACCTCCAACCTATGTGGAAAGGGTTAAGTTCTTCCAAACTTTCAAGGCCATGGTGAATTTTTTTTATCTGACCAACAGAAATGATAAATGACTCAGAGTCAAACAAAGATTTACTTTCTTTCTTTTCTAATCTTTATAAATAGGAAGGTAAAAAGGGTGTATTTAATTAGTCATACTAATAAAAAAGTTAAGTTTCAGTCCCGATTTTCTAATCTTCTTTTCAACTTTTGTATTTTAGACTATAGAAAAACAACTGTATTGAATAAAATTTTCATTATTGAAAACAGTGTGAACATTGACTAATACAAGAAATATCAGACCACTACAATCATTTTGGGTACTTTAAAAATTATCTTTGACATACTATTTAAATAAAACAGATCACAGACCAAATGTAACAAATTACCATGCACCATCTCACATATCAGTAACAAAATTTGTAGCAGCCAGACTGATGGCTGAATTACTAAGAGTGGTACTTTCAAATAGCCCTGATGGTAACAAGGGTACAAAACTAATAGTTGGGATCATTGTAAAATTTGGAATTTTACTTATACTAATTAGAAAGTATAAATCACAATTTCACATTAACAAGGAATTTAAGGGAAGAGTCTAAAAGTAATATAGTATTTCTATAATCCATGTTTATGAAAACAATATCACCAGTAATTATAAAAACTACACATGCCTTGACAGTTGAGTAGCAGCTACGAAGATGTGATGACGGATGTTGAAATGCCTTCCATAACAGGTTCACCAGAGCAGCATTCTACATACATAAATAAGGGTATTCAGTTTATTGTTAAAATAAGTTTGTTTTCCTCAAGGCTTAAATGTAACTTCACGATCTCATTATTTTATATCAAAATTTCTAAAGTACAATAATCACCGCAACATATCATGCTCGGCCTATTTCCAGCAAGATACCGTGGAAAGTGCCAATATCTGATGCTTCTTTTCCAACAGATGATACCCTCCACCCAGAGTGTGACACTGAACCAAATAAAAGGTACGTGAATAAACTCGGAATGAAAATCTTTAAATACATTATGCAGAAAGTTTTGAAAATAAACATGCACAAGAAGAAATCACTGAAACAGATGAAAACTCAGTTTTAGAAAGTTAGTGGTAAAGTCACGAATTATTGTATGACAGAAATTCCAAAAGGAAAGGCAATCAGTAAATTTGCTTAAGTTGTTGTATTTATTAAAAAGATGAATGAGACACCATTAATGGTTTGTTTTCAATGAAATGTTCAGTATGAGAAGTGCACTTTTTTCATTTCACTCAATTCTGACAAGGAATGTACAGAAAATTCACTTTGATTTATTAAAATTCATATCTAAAGAGCATCCACTCTAACACTAAGGTTACTTGTCAAAACAGTTTTTTTCTTTAAAAAAAAAAAAAAATTTTAGGCCTTTGTTGAGAAAGACCACAAATATCCTCTGGATAGAAACACATGTATAGCTTACGGAGAGAAACAAAAAAGGAATGAATCCCTTCACAGGGATAACAGTCTTGATGGCTAATGACTGGAAGAAAGAGCATAACTAAAGGTCATACCAACACAGATGATTTACTGAACACAAAAATTAGTGAAGCATCCTGACCAAACAGAAAGCCAGCTTTCACATAACACATCTGTAAAACAAGTGCTTGTTTGTTGTAAATGGTAGAATTTATGAGAACTCAAAAAAAAAAGTACAACCTACCTATCTTCATTCATTATCTTTCGGTTGATCTTTGTTATTTCTATTAATATACTAATATAAGAAGAAACACAACTCATCAGCAAGATTCTAAACCTTCACATCACGTTGTACTATTATCACACAAACCTTTATAAAACCAATTAGCTACATAAAATTTAGTAAAAGGTTGAAAACATGAAGTATAACAATCTTTGAAGCAGATATGTTGATTCAGTTTCATGTAAATTAGTGGACAAACAAATTGTTCAGAACATATAATGTCTGTAGCAAGGCTATGATTGCAGTATCTGCTTATGGCACTAGCACACAGTCTTACCTCTTTTCCAGGAAGTGAAACATCTTTTCTGGCCTGTAAGTCTTCAATCATTTCATTGCTAAGGTAACCATCTTTCAAAAGCTGGTAGGCTGGACCATTTGCAGGTATGTTAAACCTGCCACACAACACATGTGGTTGTTGGAGTCCTTTCATTGCACTAAAGGCTTCTCTTGCCAAACAAGAAACCTGTTAAACAAACATAATTCAACTGCAGCACTCTTTGTTTACAGTTGCTGGCATAAGGAGAAAAATCCCAACATTTCATATTGATTATTCTACAACCTGAACACTCACGTATTACTGTTTTCAAAGTAGAGTACTTGTGTTACTTCATTCATAATAACTCTCTCTCTCTCTCGCACACACACACACAACCACTTTGTTCCCAATTGCACTTTGGTTACTCTTTACACACGTGCTACAGTTAAAGGGACAATGAAATTATATTTACATCTCACTTCTAGTTAGTTGTGTTATTTGCATTTTAAAACTTTATATTTGAAAGGCTTAACAGTATTCTAAATATTTTCTGATGTAACTAACACACACCAAGGTAAAATAGCTCTGTCAATCTTGAAAGTAGATAAAGTTTCCAAATTTGTTTTAGAAAGTAAACTCCAATATCAATCTATCATATTGACTACTGTCTTCTCAGACATAAATAATGTTGTTTTCCTTATGAGGTAACTTCCTGTGCATAACCTTAAAGAAATCTATTTTTCAAACACTTCATAACTTGTTTAATGTATACGTTTACGCCTGTTTACTTTTAAATTTTATTATTTTGTTTTACCAATCCAAATCTCAGTCATATATGTAAACTCTAGTTTTCCAATATACTTTACATTTATATTCAGGTTTCAATATACACTTCTCTTAAATTCTTGCACATTAACTAAAATTAAAAACATGCACACATAAATATCAGTTAATACTTTTGGACTTTGTTAAGTTTTTTTACATGTACAAAAAGTTAAAGTATAATCCCAAATCACTTGATAAAAATATTCACCCAAGTTCACTTTAGTGTTTCAGTAAAATGTACAAATGTATAAAAGTAACATCTGGCTGATTTGATGTACTAAGAAACACTAGAAACTCAGTAGAAAAGAAAGCTCTGGCTGATTTGATGTACTTAGAAACACTAAAAACTCAGTAGAAAAGTAAGCTCTGGTTGATTTGATGTACTTAGAAACACTAGAAACTCAGTAGAAAAGAAAGCTCTGGTTGATTTGATGTACTTAGAAACACTAAAAACTCAGTAGAAAAGTAAGCTCTGCTGATTTAATGTACCTGGAAACACTAGAAACTCAGTAGAAAAATAAGCTCTGGCTGATTTGATGTACTTAGAAACACTAGAAATTCAGTAGAAAAGTAAGCTCTGACTGATTTGATGTACTTAGAAACACTAGAAACTCAGTAGAAAAGTAAGCTCTGACTGATTTGATGTACTTAGAAACACTAGAAACTCACCTACAGAATATTTATCAATAAATAAAACTTCAGCTATTTCTCGATTTCTGATTATCTGAGGCAACACGTTATTTTTCATATCTCAAACCTTATAACATTTATCTTACGTGAAACAATTATTATTTCATAAAAACTACAAAAATGTTGAACATATTTTTTGTATTATTATAAGTGACCATTCCTCTTGTAGCACCAATAAAAAAATCTTACATATAAAGTGTGCGTACTGACATCTGTTTCTGGGAAGGCTACATTAGTTACAGTGAGTTTCTGGCTACAAGCAGATGACAAATGGGTAAAAAGGATTGAACCACTGGTATCCAAAATGCTCAGGAAAGCTTCTTTGTCAGATGGCTCAAGTGGTGAAAGATTAACTTCCTGGAAGAAAGAAATGAAATATTTATGTATTAACTGAGAAGCACACAGCACGAACTGCACTATCATATACAGTAAAAAACATAAATACACCAATAGACACACCATTATAACCCTTCATACCAACCAATCAAGTTTCTAGCTCTAAGAGGGAAGAGTTACTTTCTTGAGTCCAGAAGTTTTGAACTGTGTCTTGCGGGTTACTAGGTGTTAAACTTTAGATAAATTTTAGTGGTGAAAGTTGGTTTAAACAGAACAATTACTTTTTCATAAATTACAATGTCCAACTGGGACTTAATTTTAGGGCATGATAGTTTGAAACAAGATCACATAGCCCAAACAGTTACTAATACATACATACATATACATATATATATTCTATACCAAACTTTGAATAACACAGAAATTGACTTGGTAGTCAATAGAAAGTAGTTTCAAACTTAAAATATTAATGAATGGTTTATAATTTTTTAAATAATCTTCACTCACTATATTTTAAGAAGTTCTTGTGTTAACTGAAAGATGTTTTTTCCACTTGAAAAAGAGCACTTCTTTAAAACAGCACCACAGAAGTTAAAGACACATCACAAAATTTAAGGTAAAAATTCTTTATCGCCTTTGCATTTTTCTATTTATTCATTTGTTAGTTAAGCTAACAGAAGATGTCTTAACAATTACAACAAAATTCTAAAGGTTGTGCAAATATTTTCTGTAGCTGAAGTTTGGAAAACACTCAGATTAATTGGTCAATGGAGAGGCAGTCACGTAGCGATACAGTCGAAATGAAGCAAAGTGCTACAAGTGTAGAACACCAGGTTATATAACCTATACGAAAGCCAATGTGTCTGTTACATCACATTATACTTGATTTCTTGAAATAGGAGACACAAAACTAAGTTGTTTTTATCCAGACAGAATAGTTCAGTTACTATCTGCCCACTGATTTCAGTGATGGGGCATTGTGACACTTTGTAAGAGTAGTTAGTATTGATATAAGCCTAAGAGATAGATGTGTTGTGGGATTACCTAGCCTAAAGCAAAGTGCAAACAATCCATCATGAAAGTAAAAATACTGATTCTGAATCAAACTATCTTCTGTTAAATCACCAGTGATTTTAATAACATCTTATACTTTCACTTCACAGATAAACAATAATTTCAGGTTATACTTTTATGATAAGCAACATCACAAAAAACACACAATGGAAACATTGTATTACCAAAACACACTGGTTTTTATATACATTAGAAATCATTCATAACAATGATTTTTGCTGATAATTATTCCATGAATACACAACAACTTCCTTTTGAGAATTATTTCAAATTTGACTGGCTCAGAAAGGAATTCACTGACAATTGACTTACTGACAACACTTTCCCACTTCTTTGTTGGTTAGGCTTGATTTTGTAAAATTTATTTACTTTAGTTAGCTATGGCATAAGACATGACAGTATATACTCCAACGTTTTTAACAGGATATATACTAATTCATAAAATTACTGTCTTCCAGTTTATTTAAATCAACCAAAAAAAGCAGGGGTACTTAATGGAAGAAAAGTCTGGAATATCTACAACACACAACTTGTATTTAATCAGATCTATAAAAAAATATGTTTTCAGATACAATCAACCATGTACAAAATGTGAGAAACACTACTACCCATTTGTTTCAGTTAGTTTGTATTCATTTGTCATGAGACATAGTGTAGCTTTTAAAAATGAATACACACATTCTTGTCCTTTTTGTGAATGATTAAAATGTTTGGGCCTGCATTGATAAAGCTTCTAACCAACACTTTTTTAATGTTACATTTAGAAGTTTAAAAAAAATTAATTTTTGGCTTTAATATCTTATGTTTCACCACGTTCTTAATGAAACCAAAACCTGTACCTACTCGTATATTTTATTAACTACTTCTTACATGTGGTGAAGTAAAAACATGTAGCCTAATTCGGGACATATCCCAACTGCTGTGGAACCAATTTTTAAAGCTCTTTCTCTCTTTCTGAGGTTAATTTTTACACTTTCTGCATTACAGATTGAGAAATTTTAAAAATATATCTTTGGTGAGCAATACTTTTTGTTTATAGCCATACTATCTGAAATATGTTTTAAAAATGTCATTCAAGCGACAGTTGCTGCTCTTACAATCTCTTTCCTTATTTACACAAGGAAATTTACATAACTGTTGCATGATATTTATGCATTCAAACTCAAAATAAACACATTCCCTGTTGTACTTTATTTTGGACGAAATTATACATTTTAAATGGGTGGGTGTAGTGCGTGTTGTTTTTTTAAACAAAGCCACATTGGGCTATCTGCTACATCCACCATGAGTAATGAAACCCCTGATAATAGTGTGATAAATGCATAGACTTACTTCATACATACAGGTGGCTATATGTCAAAAATAACAAGCCATCATCAAGTAGTGTACCCATAGAAACAGTGATAATCTGTCATGGTTCATACACTTAACTTGTACACCCATACCTGTGTGTTCCAAAGTTCAAGATAATTCACCTTGGGTCCTCTGAGTTTAACTGCTACTTCCTTTAATACTCTTCAAAAAAAAGAAATGCAAAAGGCAAAATTTGAGACATATTGTTAACAAGTTTATTCCGGGTAGTTCTGTATGACATGTGTGAAACTTTGCACATTCACTGCTGAACATTCAAAGTCTGCAAAGGCGAAGTCCACACTCACTAGTTGAAGTTTAACGTCACTCAACGTTAATAATGAGTATGTCCTTATGAGCATCAATAACTGCTTGGCACCTCCTGCCCATGGAAGCGATGAGATGATGAATTACATCCTGTGGAATGGCTGTCCACTCAGCCTGCAAAGCTGCTGCAAGCTGAGATAGAGTCTGTGGTTGAGGTTGTCGCCGTCGCAGACGTCGGTCCAACTCATCCCAAAGATGTTCGATGGGGTTTAAATCTGGTGATCTGGAAGGCCAGGGAAGAACGTTGATGTTGTGGTGTCTCAAGAAGACAGTGGTGAGTCAGGCTGTGTGAGGACGGGCGTTGTCATGTTGAAAAACGTCACTGATGTTCATCATGATGGGTTGCACATGGAGCCTAAGAATCTTGTTGACTGTTGAGTACAATCTGATCGGAAATGCTACACAGCCCTGGTATGGTTGAGACAGTAGATGTTGCAGTGGTGGTCCTATCCCAAAGATGACGTAACCGGATGTAGCGATCTTGTGCGGGCGTGGTCACACGAGGTCTGCGAGATGTGGATGGTCACAAGTTGATCCATGTTGTTGGTGACGATTCCATAGCCTTGTGATGGTGCTTGGGTGGAATTCAACATCTGATTGAGACTTGCCTGCTTCCAAGTGACCAATGGCGTTGTTGCGTTGTGCTTCAGTCAGTCTTGGTGTAACTGTATTGTGTGTCTGTGGCTTAACACTGAGCTATGGAAACCGAGAACCCATCACTTTTATTGGGATTTTGCACGTTGCACTTGCAGAACATGCAGATCTCTCAAACAAATTTAATGGACGTGAATGCGTTTTGGCAAAAAATCTGATGTTTTCCTCCGTTTTCAAAGTGCACAACTTTTATTGTCATTTTGGTCTGACAATCAGTGCCTTAACACGTGTAACATCACATACTCTGAGCATGTAACGTTATTACATGTATTTCTCTTTAAAATAACAAAAATACCCCTTTTGCATTTCTTTTTTTGAAGAGTATACTAATAAATTGAATACTAGAGTGAAAGTAAGTTTGTTGCTGTTAGTTTGGTAACTAAAACACTTAACTTTCCATGTAAGTTACAGCAAGAAACCTTACACAGGAGAACTATTTCAAAATACCCTCTGGTTTATAAAATTATTACTTTATCAAATTTTATTTATTCTCAAATATACTTGCAACGTAATACAGAATATTTGCACACTCATATTCAACTATTAGAGGCAATCGTGCACTGTACAGTAAATCAGTGGTCGACTGTTTAATGAAATAGGGCAAAAATGCAGAAACCTAAATTCCTCATGCAACTGATATCAAGTTGACAAGTTACACAAAAAACGTTTGCTGTATAAATAACTTCATGTATGTTGTTTTTGTTTTATTATTTTACAAACACATCACTCAAGGCATATGTCAAATAAAGCACGTGTATTTGTACCTCAAAAATCAGTTATTTCTCAAGAATCTTTTATCTTCTACTTATCAACAGAAACAAATCACCACTGGCAGAGATTATGCAGATTTACTGCACAAATACCTAACTGTACAAAACATTTTTTTTAAATATTTTACTTTTACTGTCTTCCTACAGAAAAAGATGCCCACAATGAACACTTTATTGACCTACCACAAAAATATTTTTTCTTCAACCACTACTCATCTTGCACACCTCTACTGTATGTATAGCACAGGACAATCACCAAAACTCTACATTTATGATTCAACAAGAAAATATTTCAGATGTAAAAAAAACATCCACCAGTGTAAGAGATTTTTGAACACATGCTATTTTAATGCATCATTTAAACATTATCTCTATCATAAATAAAGAACCAATGGCTTTATGCATTCTGATACTAGTCCACAGCACTGCAGAGCAAACTGTATTTGATGTTTTAGCATACTGTTACAAACTGTTGGAAACTGGTGCTGAGACAGTTCTGTCATTGTCTTTATACGATCTTATGCACAAACTAGAAGAGAAATGTGTAAAAAAAGGGAAACAATGGAATGTGAGAAGAAATAAAAACAACACATCCCTGGAAGATCATACCACTTGCGAGCTAAGTGTATTAACTTCCCTTTAGTGTCACCAACATGGGAAGAAACGTGGAGAACCTAAAAAAAAACATTAGAGAAATAACATGATCCCTCAATGTAGACAGACCAGGGTTCAACACACCGTAACATGGGAATTTGAACTTAGTAAACACCTGGAATTGTACATCAGGTCTGTGGTAGGAAATGCCCTCTACTTTTCATCCCAAAAAACATGTACTGGTGAGGAGTAGAAGTGTGGAAGGCTCCTTTGCAAAGCTGCAGCCCCTGATGGTAAACAGGGTTCAACATTTTCAAGGCTGAAGTCCTATCCTGACACAGCCACAAACCAGAGATCCATAGTCTAGTGTTGATCGAAAAAGGACACAATACATTTTTAGCATGGAACACTGGCCTGCCACCAACAGGTGGAAGAGAGAACACAAAAAATGTTCAGTGTCCTTGTACACTTGGCACATAGCTGCTTGAGGTGTGGAATGAAGGTCAGCTAAAAGTCAAATATAACCCCCAAGAACGTTGTTCAGGGACCAAAAGAAGCATAACTTCATCAATACGGTGTTCAGGATCAGGGTGAATACCCAGTTGACAGCAAAAGTGAATGCAAACAGTTTTGGAGAAAGGTTTAAATCAATTTCTCTGGTCCACGTCAGTAAATGATTTAAGGGCAGTCTGTAGCTGCTGCTCATACCTCATATTTAATGACTGACACGAGATATGGAAGTCGCCAACAAAGAGACCATTTGGACCTGTAGGAAGTAGTTGTCCATTAATTCCATTAATCTTTATCACGAAAAGCGTAACACTCAAGACACAACCCTGAGTGACTCCAAGTTCCTGTGGGAAAGAATGAGAAGGGGCCAAACCCACACAGAACTTGGAATTGCCAATTCACTAAATGTTCAATAAAAATTAGCAAATTGCCACGTAACCATATATATGGAGGTCTTGCAAAATGCCATACCTGAATCAATGAATCAAACAAGATGAGCATCAATCATCCTCTCTAAGATCTTACAGAGACAGCTCATCAAAGGAACTGGACAGTTATTCAGAAGAATCTTTGGATCCAACCCAGGTTTAGGAAAAAGGAATACAATAGCACGGTGCAAAGCATTGGAAAAAACATTCTCGTACACTGATAAAGAGCAAGTTGAAGTTCCACCAGTGTAAAGGGGTGATTATAGTCAGAGAGATAATCATTCTGCCTGTGTTTTAATGGCAAAAACAATGGGGGATGAAGTAAAAGTACTAGATGCTTGAGAAGAGCTTTCCCTGAGAGTATTGATAATACCCTGGGTTATCAGTAACTTCCTGGCCATCAGAGAGCAAGACTGAAAGGAAAGTAGAAGGATATTGGACACTAACCTTTCGAATTTTGTACCATATAATTTTGGAACTGGTGGTAGAAGAAATGCGAGAAGTGTATTTAATCCAAAATGCCTTCTGGCCTTGATGTCTGCCCTGCTGAGCATGTGCTAAAATGTGATGCAGTTTAAAGGCGTGGGATATCTACGAAAGGTATTTCAAGCCCATTTTCAAACTTTTCTTGTCATGTGGCAGACAGGATTCCACCAAAGAAAAGGTTACTGTGTGAAACATGTCAAGGTTTTAGAAATACACTGAGTAGCTGCTTGATCAGTCAGTCAGTTGCTGCTGCCACACAGTCATCTGTCGATGATATAACATGATGGCAAGATCAAGTTCTGAGAGTGTTGAAAGAAGATCATTTAACCTGTTCCAACTTCCATAACCAGTCTCTCTCAAAATGATCACTACCCCATGGATAACTGTCAACTCTCCAAAAAAAGTAAATGAAAAGTGAATAGGTAGATAGAAAGATGAACAGCAGAATAACTAGATGCATGAAAATAGGTATAAGAATTGAATTGAAGACAGGCAAATTGTGGTCCAAAAGTATATGCTCTATAGCACAACCCCTCCCCATCAATACCAGTACCACACCAAAAGGGATTATGTCCACTAAAATACCCCAGTAGTAAAAAGGGAGATGTGGTCATTCCATGTCAAATCATCCAGGTGACACCCACAGAATGCCTTGAAAATATTCACATGTGCTCATCTACCCATATAATGAAAAACTGTAAAAGATTGGATCAGTGTCTCTAATAGTTTCTGATTTACAGCCCCGTAAAATGTAATTTTTTGAAGTTTTGAGCAACTATGGCTGCTTAAAGCTGCAAGAGTAATGGTGGTAGAAGGCTGAAATTGGCTACACTGACTGAATTAATCTCACAGAATTCAAAAATGATCTCAAACCAAGTTTATCTCTCTTAGGATTTGCATAGTGAGGCTGTAAAATCACCTAAAAACCCAGAATGGTAAAAAACATTGATTTGTGTAATTAGCGATAGCTCTAAGACTTAATATGATACAAAACTGAATTTTGTTTTCTAATTTCTAATAACATATCAGTTGATAAATCAGCAATTGTTGTAATTAAAAGTCTATTAGATCTCCTGTAAAAAATGTAGTTGCATGCAACTTTTTATGATTCAGCTAAAAATTGCCCTATTTCAGACCAGTTTGACCAGGTAACCAGTTATTCAGCCTTTTCAGATCTTTACCATATATTCTTACATCTCTGAATATGATCTACAAAAAAAATCAGGATGTTGTCCAACCTACTTTTTGAGTTACAATTTTATAAAATATCTTCTGATCATACGTTCAGGTGTGTAACTCTGTGCAAATATATCCACACAATTTTGAAAAATACCTGTCAGAATATTATGAATCCTACTGAAATATTCTAATCAGCCTTTCACAATGTTAAATAAAGAAGTTGTAAGAAACAAGAAAAATTAATTCATTTCTGAACAAGTTTATTGATATAACTAGTTAGAATACATGGCAATCCAAATACATTGTGTATACATTACAATTATGCAGATATGGCTAAGTTTAAGATTCTTCATGTAATAAATACAAAGGTAAATCAGACATAAAAAGCACAGAGCTACAACAGGGGATAACTGAGAAAGATAACAGTCACACAAACTGCAATAATCATGACAACAAAATGTTTCAAAAACTGCTTTGGCAATAAATTAGCCTTAACAACATCAAACAAACATTGCTCTGTTTAGACAGCTTAAATAGATGTCTGAAATTCGAGTTTGACTATCTTAAGATCACTCTGACTTAGAACATAGTGGTGAGCACAACTACTTTGCACAGTAGATGCACTTATCAGACAAAGAATATGTTTGAAAGGAATCCAGCTTTCATCTTTACGTGACCTTGCAGGCCATAAGAACAGTTCATTTCTTGATGTCTTCATAAATGACACAAACCCATCGACTGTTCATGCGATCTATCTTTTATGTTTCCCACATACCATTCATGATTGTTTCTGCATGCCACATATTTCCCTGGCTGATAATTGTCATTGTTATCATTAGACCCTATTTTAGCTGCTGCAGCATCACTTTCACTGTTACTACCAACAGTTACAACTGTGTACACATCATCATCTGATAGCCTTCTCATATACAGTTTGTTGGTAGAGTGGGGAATAAAGCTATGATGTGACCTAATACCTGCCACAGTTTTGTATTTTTCATAGCACTCAAGTTGATTCAAACTTTACACAATTCTGCAGGACTGATTCCTGATTGACAAGAAAGAACTGAATGCCCTGTATGTGGTCCTTTGCCAATGGTGCATATCAGAGACACTTAAAATCTGATAATTTATTACTTTACACAACCAATATATGGTAAAGGCTGATTAGAATATTTCAATGGGATTCACAAATTATTTCAAAATTGTATGGATGTACAACGCATACAGTAACACACCTTGATTGAAGTTTTTTTTTTTTCAAGTAAATAACGTATGGTCAAAGGATACTTTAAAACAAGTAGTACACAAAGTCTGGTACCGCGTCGAGTCGCAGATTAGTCTGCGATGTCCAACAGGAGAGTCAAACATAGAGTTCACACCTGTACGAAGATTAAGTGCTGTACAAAAATATGCTTTAGATACTGGATGGTTCCATATTTATGTTGAGCAATAAAGAAAATTAATGACCAAATCTCGTTAATGCATAGGCATTTAATCATTGGCACAATGACGTAATATGTCCATAATTACAAAATCTCACACATTCCAACTGTTCTTCGAGATTTACTTACGAGCCCTATTTTGATATTATTTCATGACAAAAATGGCAGCTAATCGTAAAAGAAAAGTTGACTACAAAAACCAGCAGTTTAATAATGATTAGACTGCGCAATACCGTTTTGTTCAACAACAGAAGAACGTGATTTGTCTGCTGTCATTCAACAGTAGCAGGGGCAAAGATACCCAATATAAAGTGTCATTATGAGTTGAAGCATGAAGATTTCCACAAATTGAATCTCTGTTGCAGTTGTTGAATCACAAGCAGAACATTTTCTCAAAGCAGTCAAAAGAGTTAGGTACAGCAAATGAGGTCAGTTATGATATTTTGTTGATGATAGCAAAATTTGGCTGACCGTTCACTGATGGTGATTTTGTCAAGCAATGTATGATTACTGCAAAAGTTATGTCCAGAAGCAGTTTGCAAGCTTAGAATTGTGTGACAGTTCAGTGAATAATTTCACACCTCTCAACAGACGTGACAAGGCAGCTTACAAATAAAGCAGCCAACTTTGTCTACTTCTCTTTGGCAGCAGATGAGTTGACTGACGTCAGTTCAACAGCACAGCTACTAGTTTTTGTTCGTGGTGTGTTGTCATCATTTGATATCACAGAGGAACTAATTAGCATGGGTTCCATGAAGGGTCAAACAACTGGGTCTGCTCTATTCGAGGAGACAGTATGACTGTGTAGGAGTTTCATTAGATATCATGAAACTGGTAAGTGTGACAACTGATGGAGCACCAGCCATGACTGGAGAAAGTAACAGGCTGGTAGCACTGTTGATGAATCATCAAGGAAAGCAGAACAGACAATTGGTGAAGTTGCACTGCATTATTCACCAGCAGAACCTGTGCAGTAAAGAATTTGGTTTTCAGGCACTGATGGCATCAGTGACAAAAAACATCAATTTCATCCAATTACGAGGGCTCAAATCACCGTCACTTTCGAAGTCTTCTTGAAGAAATTGATTCAGACTATGGTGACCTTGTGTATCACTGTGAAGTATGCTGGCTGAGTTGAGGGAAGGTGCTCAGAAGATTCTGGAAGTTGATTGATAGAATTCCTCAGAAGCAAGAACAAAGAGACAAAAGTGATTTTCATGACTGATCCAGCATGGCAAGCTGATTTGACCTCTGATTGACATGACACAATACTTGAATGATCTGAATTTGAAGTTCCAAGGCAAAAATCAGCTTGCAAATCATGTCTCAGCTTTCAAAACAAAGTTGCAGTTGTTCCAGCAGCATCAGGCAACTTCATGCACTTTCCCACTTTTCAGTCACAGCTACAGAAGAATCAGGACATTGACACACAAGTATATGTTGGGAAGCTAGATACCTTGATTCAATTCATCACGGTTTCATGACTTTGGCCAATGCAGATTATTGATGAAACTTTTAGCTGATCTGTTCAATGTGTCAATGGATGACTTGTCAACAGAATACCAGCTCAAACTTACTGATCTCCAGGCTTTTGATGAACTGCATGCTATTGACCGAGAAAACAGTTTGCTTGACTTCTACAAAACATTGCCTGATACATTTGCTAATCTGAAAGAGAACGCACTTGTTCACATCAGCATGTTTGGCAGCATGTACTGCTGCAAACAGGCTTTCTCGCAAATGAAACTGAACAAAAACAACATTCACAATCAGCTGACTGATGACCATCTGGAAGCAGTCTTGCATCTTTCAACCTCAAACATGAAGCCAGACATTTCTAAGCTCATAGAAGACATGCAATACCATCCATTGCACTGACTTTGTGACAGTTAACGTATCATAACATTTCTTAAAAATAATATGCAAACTCTTTAATGTAATCGTTATTTGTGTGTTCTTAAATGTGATGTCCATCTTGCGTGAAACAACTGTGGGACGATTTGAATTTCACTTTTTTGTGGCCAACAGTTACAAGAAGTCTATTTGTGACCCTGACTCAAAATGTTTGTGCACCACTGCTTTAAAAAATTATGATTCAAAAAGTAGGTTGAACACCATTCTGATTTTTTTGTAGATCATATTCAGAGATGTAAGAATATATGGTAAAAATCTGAAATGGTTGAATAGTCAACTGTGGCCTGAAGTGGGGCTATTTTTAGCTAAATCATGGAAAAGTTGCATGCAACTACATTTTTTACAGGAGATCTAATAGACTTATAATTACAACAATTGTCGATTTATCTTACAGGAAATTTGAAAAAATTTAGCTTTGTGTCATATCAAGTCTTCGAGCTATGGCTTATTAAAGAAACTAATGTTTTTTTTACAATTTTGGGTTTTCAGGTGATTTTACAGCATCACTATGCAAATCCTAAGAGAGATAAATTTGGTTTGAGATCATTTTTGACCTCTGTGAGATTTAATTCAGCAAATTTTAGCATTCTCCCACCATTACTCTTGCAGCTTTAAGCAGCCAAAGTTGCTCAAAATGAATTTGCCACAAATAAAAAATAATTAAATAAATATTACAGGGTTGTAAATCAGAAACTATTAGAGATATTGATTTAATCTTTGGCAATTTTTCATTATATGGGTAGATGGGCACATGAATTTTTCAAGACATTCTGAGGGGTCACCAGGAAAAGTTTCCAAAATCTGGATGATTTGACATGAAATGACCCAATGGTAACTGCTCAATGAAGGCATAAAGGTCTTACTGATTATAAAGGAAGCAGGCAGAGAGAACAAATCATGATGGTACGACCTAAGGAAATACAGATGTCTTCAGCCTCCAAGGGTGTATCAATTAAAGAGATGCCAACTATTTCAAATGACTAAGCATAATGATTGTAGACAGAGCCCTTTAGCATTTGCAGCTACTAGGCCTGACGAATGCCTCTAAGTTGTTTATTATTATAATTACTATTTATTGCTGCTATAAATTGCTTATTTGTGACTGTTTTGTGTATTTAATAAATAATTTAAAAACATTCTTTTGAAATTCTTTTTCATACTCTGAATTATTACTCATACATGTCATTAGTTGATTTCTTTTGTTTTTGCCTCAGCCTTTTGTTGGTGAGATGTCGATTTTGTATGTCTGGAACAATCGTTTATCCTGCCATGCACCACAGAAATACTGATGTGACAAACTGTACAAAATGCATGACTGTCACTGACTTTTGATGCAATGAACAGATATTTTGCACTATACTCTTTCCTAAATTTTTGATTCACAGTTTTAGTCCTTTTAAATTTGCCAGAAACAAGACAATCTGGTGAACAAGGTCTCTTTTTTCCATCTTGTGAACAATCGCATTTGTGTTTCTATGCCGCTTAGAAAACGAGAAATTCTCATCTATGCAAGTGCTGATTGGCTGATAAGCTCTGATGTAACTTTGGATTCCCCCTATGTAATGTCTATGTAACTATGTCTTTTATTATCAAAATTTATTTTAATCTCACTAGAAATTTTCTTTTCACTCCTTTAAAGCCATGGGGGAACAATTTGTCACCTTATCACATAGACCTATAAGATATATAATAATGAGTGTAATGAGTACACTCAAATTTTAATGGTTGGCATCTCTGCAATTCACAAGTACGGGGTGGGCACATGCTGATCAACCAGCAATGCCACCCCACCATACACTTGTCTATCATCAGACCTGTTGTTTCTAAACAAGGAAAATTGCCAAAGAGTGACTGTATCAGCAGGTTTTAGAAACGTTTCCTATGAGAAGCACACAGGATGTTAAAGATCAATAAAGTTCTTAATGTCATCTAAATTTGATGGAAAACCTTGACAGTTTCACTGAATCAGAGTGACCATTCCTTTCCTATCAACCTTGATGGAATCTGCCCTGGGTCAAGTAAACAGGTCTCTGTCTGTGGACAAAGATTCCAATGACTGAGGGTGTGAACAAATGGTCGATTTACTTTTTTGGGGTTCCAGAAGAGGATGGGCCCAAGGAAACATTTGAACCTGAAGTGAAATTGGGCAGTCACTGGAAGGAGTGGTAGGGACAGAGATGGAAGTAAACCTAGATGCATCAACTTTTTAAACCATGGAGGGTACAAGATTCTTAAGATGTTTTGCAAACAACTCTGTTGGAGGCACAGAAAGATACGTCTGCACTCCCAATGTGGTAGTGGAATGGAGTGCACAGCATTTGTCTGAGATGGAGTTGGGGACAATACCTTCCAAGCCTCTGAGCAAGTGATATTATTAACAGTCTTTAAGCATTGCATCTCTTTCTTTTCTACCCGTTTAGGGCAAGAAATAGAGTAAGAGGGATGTGGGCCACTACAGTTAACACAGTGTGGTTCCAGGTTGCACTTGTAAGTGTAGTTCCCTTTACTTCCACAATGAGCACATACCAAAGAACCGCAACATAATGGTTTGGAGTGACCAAACCACTGATACTGAAATCAACTGAGAGGGTTAGGAATGTAAGGCCTTACCTTGCAGTTCAGATAACCTGCTATGACTGTGGTAGGAGGACAAAGTGATGTAAACGGTAGCATCAGAACACAAGTAAGGTCCATAATTCAAAACTTTATGGGTGAAGATTCAGCATACTGTAGTAATGGCTTGGCTAGAGAAACCAGCTAGAACTTCAGACTCAGGAATGTTCTTTAAATCCTTCTCAACTATAATTACTTTGGAAGAATTCAAACTTACATGGGGAGTAACCACAATGCATTTTTTCCCCAATGGCTTTTGATTTCAAGAGAAGCTTGGTATGCTGTAGTGAAGATGTTTCCATCAAAATGTCTCCAGAGTGCAATTTCTTAACTGACTTTGGGGAGCAAGCAAGTCCTTCTAGTCCCTTCTGAATGAAAAAAATGGAGACATCTGCCCCAAGGATTTTTCAGATAAGAAATGGAGAGTCAGAAATCAAGGTGTAGAATCTGGCTGTAATGTTGAATGTACAGTCTTCCATGTGTGGTCATTTTCCAATTATCTGCTGTTTTTTTTTTCAATTCTTTCATTTTTATTTATTTTATTAGAAAGAGGGGTATCCATATCAAAGAAGCTAAATTTCAGTGCCCACTGACACCACCCACCATGAAGCCCTACAAGGGGATGCACTACAGTGCCAAATAAGAACACAGTAGCAATGACAGGATTTTATGAGCACTATACCCAAACACTGGCATCAGGTACAATGTCCACAACAACTGATGAGAACATCCAACACTGGTACTTGGTTGACCCTAGCCAAATGATCCTAAAGGGGGCCATTCAAAAGCTCCCCCATCTACAGGAATTCAAGGCTAAAGTGGTGTGTTAGGGTTGGACCCCTCAACCATCAGAATCCTCTCCTCCCCTTTACAGGTTATCACACATGGCAAACAAACGAGTGAAAGTTTAGGTCCCAGTGGAGGTAAACTGAAAAAAACAGAACCATTCTTTGGAGGTCCTCTCACCACATACAGGAATACACACTGAGGAAAAAAAATATGAGCACAAGTCACACAATGTGAATTTAAGTATATCTGGTCAAGGCAACACTTGCCACAAAATAGGATTCAAATATGCAATAAAGGCCCCTGCAAAGTAAATGAACAGATTACTTACCACCCACAGTTGAAGTATTTACAGCACTGATGATGTCCCCCAAGAGATGACAGAAAATATGCAGCCAGTAACACTATAAAGTGACAAATGTGATGGAATGAAAAATGTCAGGCATATTCAACTTGGAACGATAATAAAAAAAAAAGAACATGGGAAAGGCAAGGATTTCACAAAAGAAGCAAATGAACTCGAGAACCATGGAAAGAATCACTATGATGTGCCATATATCATCTAAGAAACAAAACTGGGAAAAGGAGGCAGGTAGGATACGAATGGTCATAAAAGTGGGAAGGGAAAAGTGCCTTTTCCAAGTCTTTGGCATAAAGGAACAATCAAGAAAAAGGAGATAAAACATAGCAAACATTAAACAGAAACACATCAGTACAACATTTACCAGGATTTCAAGGAAAGATAAATTAATAACAAAAAGTCTATGGAGGACAAAATGAAGATGGTAACCCAGAAGGGAAACAGAGCAGAGAGAACAGGAAAAATGGAAGAAATGAAACACAGATAAGACTAGCAAATGGAAAAATAATCAAAGCTAGTAAACCAAAATGCAGCATATAATGGTACCCATATTTCACAACAGAGGAAATTGAAAGGCTTTGTTCCAAAAACAAAAAGGATAGTATTGCAATGGAACCACAGAATGAAGAGGACTATAACCTTTAAGACACATAAAAAGTGTTGCCATGTACCATACACATATATAAACTGCCATAAAAGAACAAGATGAAAAAATAATATGCAAAAAACCAGCCCTTTAGGTGAGGAATGAAGAAAGAGTGCAGGGTAGACGGGGGATGCAAAAAATATTCTGAAAAAGGTTTATCACATTCACCACCATTGCAACTGGAAACATTTCACTATAACTATACAAAAAAATTGTATTTTAAATGAAGACCCAAATACTAATAAATGCAGAATAAAGGAAGTTATTTTAATTAAACAAAACAATCCCATCTTAAAGTAATAAACAACCTGCAGTAACTAGATATGTAATACTAAGCTGTAAAGAAATATCTGATCATGTGACCTCTGTTCCATACTGTATATATGTATATTCATGTGTCTGTAAACTACTTGTATCTGAGGGTGACATCTTATCAAAACATTATACATTCATAACACTTCTTCAATACCTTGTGAAATGACTTTGAACTTATTTTCTAAAAAGTGGGTTCCTTGTCTTTAAATTAAAACATATTTATATACTTTTAAGGAAACAATGAACAGTTGCTAAAAGAGGATGTTATCAAACCTTCCATCTAAAAATCAAGGCTGTACTGTTCTGATCCAAAACACCAGTATAAACTGGTTTGTAAGGGAGGGAAAATGGTAAGAAGGACATCTAAGGATCAATCAAAACTGTGACAATGATGCATGAAGATGCAACAAAGAATAATGAGTGTTGTATACAAGACATTCAACTTGCAACTGAAGTGGAGCTGGTTGGGCCTGACTGAGTCAACTTGTAAGGAGGCAAGAGGCAGCCATACATCCACAGAACAGTGAAAATGAAGGCCACTGGAATGAATCAGATGAACAAAACACAGGATCCTGAGGAGTAGTGAAGAAAACAATGCGAGACAACAAGGTAAAAAAATGGAGGTGGAGGATCAGATATACTGAATGACTTTCAGAACTCATGGACTGACTGCTAAGGACTAACAAATGTGGACAACTTGAAGGAGTCTAGTAGGCACCAGCTCTAAATCAAGAAGGGTTGTCAGGGTAAGACAAATACAGGAGAAGGTAATGAATTTATTGGGGTCTAATTCCCACTAAGGAAGAAGCAACAACAGTACTCCAAGTTTAAATGTGATGGGACTATGATAATCAAAAGAATGAACATCCTTAAAATGACATACATGAAACCAAATATCCAGGGGAGGAGGAAACTAAAATAATGAACTGGCTAGTACCCAAAAAGATTAGAGATGGAACATATAAAACAAAATAAAATGACAGAACATAACCTATATGAATTATCAAATCCACCTTAGAGGAAAGAGGTTTGGGCAATTCCCTCAAAAAGACAGGTGAATGAGGCATATTCAGGAAGTGAAAAAATGACTTTGTAAAAAAATCTTTGTAAATACAGAAAACCACTATAAGATAATCACCAGTTTGTGCATGAAATGGGTCACAATTCCTGGGTCAAGAATTGTTGTTCGAGTTCACTGGACACAGTTGTAACAGTAATCACCTGAGTGCATAACTCACAAAATTGAGAGAGAACATACACAAAATAATTCAAAAAAAGGAACAAAAACAGGTAAAAAACAAGGTAATTTGAGTAAAGATATTAGAAAAATAAATACTTGTGGATATGTGAATCAAACAGCAAGCAAAGACAATTCTATTCAACAGGACTACCAACTGAGAAATGGTTAACAGTTGCAAGATTGAAAAAAATGCAAGTCATCACAGGGGTAGCATTGCACTCCTACTGATGGAGAGTTCTTGCACAACCATTTGCTTCTTAGCGTGCAGAAATATGTGAGAGTATCAAGATTATGGTGAGTGAAAATTTGCACCAACAGAGAACAGTATAAGTCAAGAAAGCTATTTTTGCAGTTGGAAGTAAGATAACTTATTGGAAGGTATTGTATTGGAGGGTTTACCATTTTCAATTTTTACACCTGTCTTTATATTTCAAACAACAGTTTAAACTAGTTCTAAAAATTACAAGCATTAATTTCAAGACAACTCACAACTCACCTTTTCAACAATTTCTTTTAAGGACATAGCAGAATGTTCATCAATATGGAATGCAGCACTTTTGCTAAAGGTTGCTAATCCAATTAAATCATTCTTTGGTGAATTTGTAACACCAATATATCCTGAATCATTCATTTTAGGCTGCAAAATATCTGTGAAGTAAGGAAGACTGACATGCTGAAAGCAGACAAGATCAGGATTAACTATTTCTAATTCTGTAAACAGTTGGTCATAGTTAGGTTCATCAGTTTTCAAACTACAAGATACTACACTGAATGTTCTATTACTAAGAGCAGTTCTATGTTCAGAAGTTAATGCAGAATTGAACAGATACTGTCGACCACGAAATCTCAAGGCATTTTGATTCCCCGTCTCAATTAAACCAGCATTGTGAACTCCATTTGTAGCATTGTTTGTAACAATATCTACTTTTGAATGTTCAGTTTGTGTGTTTGAAATAACATCCATTTTTGTCTGCTCTGAAGGAGTACTGGAAATAACTCCCACTTCAGACTCATCAGTATGAAAGTTTGAAACATCACCAGAAGTGTTTAAAGCATTATCTAATTTTGAATGATCAGCTAATGGGTCTGAAACATTTTCTATTTTTGAATGATCTTTCAGTGTTTCTGAAACAAGATTTACTTTTGAATGGCCATCAATAGTATCTATACATGGTACTTGTTCAAGAGAGTTTAAAATATCTATTTTTGAATGATTAGCAAAAGTTTCCAAAACAGTATGTACTTTTGAATGTTCTCTGGGTATGTTTGAATCACTATTTACAGTTGAATGTTCTGCAGAAACAGTTGACAATGTATCTTTCTCTGAAGATTCTGTCATGGTGCATGCAGTAATAACTTTTGCATCTTCAGTAACTGATGAATTTACGTAACTGACAGTGGTTAATGATGATGATGGCTGAACTGATTGGGCATTATCAACTGGTTCAGTATTCTCACCTGTGGGAAATGTAACCTGGTCAGAAACTTCCGAACTTTTAACACCTTTACCTTGATTGAGTAGATTTACAAGATAAAAGATCAGAAGTTGGTATTAACTTATGTTCAGCTTCATGAAGAGGTGATTTAGGGACGGCTATGTTTTCTGTCAGATCTGACTCATTACTAATCACCACACATGGAGGATTTTTAACCTTCTCAAACTGAGATACAGTTTCAGTATCAGCTAATGGTACCTTTGATGAATTCATGTCCTTGGAACTTTCCCATTCACTCTGAAATGCTGTGTTTGGATGCTGAAATTTATATTTCTCTTCCAAAGCAGAAGAAAGAGCTACAGTAGAAGAAACTTCTTTTTCAACACAATCCCCTTGTTCAGCACAAATACTGCTCACATTGACATCTACAGGTAAATAAATTTCCTTACCTTTCTCTTTGTGAACATTCTCATTAACACTAGAAGTATTTATGTTCTTACTTAACTGTTCGCAGCTTTGTTGAATGACTGACACTCTACAGTCACTTCTCTCTGTTTGTAAAGAAATTTCTGAGATATCTTCTGGAGGTGGTGTAGGAATCTTACTTAAAGGCTCCTGTTTTTCTGAAAGCCCAACTGAAGATTCATTCTCTTCCAATACATTACTACTTTGCTGAACTTCTATGGTGTTCCAACCTGTATCTAAATTGTTCACATCAAAACTGCTTAAAAGTGGTTTTTCTAAATGGTGTTTTTCAGCTTCAGAAACATTCCTCATCTCTGACACACTAGTGTCTTCCGTAACTGTCTCACTCTTTTCAATCAAAGACTGGTCCCCAACAGAAAGTTTCTCTTTTCTGTTCTCCTTACTACCCTCAATGCTTTCAACATGTGAAGACTTTTCAGTCACAATACTCTTTTCAACTGGTATTTCACTGACCATATCTCCATTTTCTTCATCAACTTCCATAGGTTCTTCTTTTAAAATAGTCTCAGGAGTAGTGAAGGTTCCTGAATTTTCTGAAGTTTCACCAACAGACAATTTATCCATCAAACTAGTATTCATTTCTAATTCTGAAGAAGCTGTCTTGTCTCTTTCATTGTTTTCCATGAATTCTAGCTTTTCTTCAGATTTCCATGACATTTCACCAACAGAAACTTCATTTGTAATGATGTTCCTTTTAATTGCAGATTCATCTCCTGCCTCATCAGTCTTCCTGATTCTTTTTTCTGGATGTTCAGCGAATCCATTTTCAAAATTTTGAACTTCATGCTTGCGTTTTAAATCTGAAGACCCTTCTTTATTTGATTCAAAAACTTTTCCTTCATTCTTCTTTGTAGTTGGTTCACGTGAGATGCCTTTGCTTTCACTCTCTGCAGTTGATTTTGTGGATGAAAAAAGTTCTTGCATAGAAGGTGTTGTGTTGTCATCTTTTACTATAGATTTGTATTCATTATCCATTTTACTATCTGGTATAAAATCTTTACTTGGTTCCCCTTTTTTCTCTATTACTTCATCATGATCCATTTTATCTTCTGGTTTACTCTCTTCAGTTGTTTTCTCTTCCATTCCCATTTCATTTTCATCCATTTCAGAATCTGGTTTACGCTCTTTACTTGGCTTTTCACCACCATCCATTTTACTATCTGGTTGATACTCTTTAGTTGGCTTTTCACCACCATCCATTTCAGAATCTGGTTTACACTCTTCACTTGGCTTTTCACCACCATCCATTTCAGAATCTGGTTTACACTCTTTACTTGGCTTTTCACCACCATCCATTTCAGAATCTGGTTTACACTCTTCACTTGGCTTTTCACCATTATCCATTTCAGAATCTGGTTTACACTCTTTATTTGGCTTTTCACCACCATCCACTTCAGAATTTGGTTTACACTCTTTACTTGGCTTTTCACCATCATCCATTTCAAAATCTGGTTTGCACTTCTTACTTGGCTTTACACCACCATACATTTCAGAATCTGGTTTACCCTCTTTACTTAGCTTTTCACCACCATCCATTTCAGAATCAGGTTTACACTCTTCACTTGGCTTTTCACCATCATCCATTTCAGAATCTGGTTTACCCTCTTTACTTGGCTTTTCACCATCATCCATTTCAGAATCTGGTTTACACTCTTTACTTGGCTTTTCACCATCATCCATTTCAGAATCTGGTTTACACTCTTTACTTGTGTTTTCATCCTTTCCCATTTCTTCATCACTTTGTAAGACTGAGTTATCTTCCAAAACTGAATCATTTTCTGGTTCTTCCTGGTTTTTGTGAGCTCTTTTTTTGAAATGTTGTACACTTTCATTATCCCCACTATTTCTCTTTTGTTTTTTCGGAGATCTAGAAGGAGCTCGTTTATTACCAGATCTTGCTAATTTTCCTTCTGTGTTAGATTCATCGTAATCTTTATCATTATTTCCTTTCTTCACTATTGTGGTATCTTCTTCACCCTCACTTTCTTCTTGGTAGTTAACTCTGCTTTTATTTCGGCGTCCTGACCTTACTCTAGTGGCAGGAGATTCTGCTTCAGACTTAGGTGTTGATGTGGGACTTTCTTTATGACTTCGGCTACGTGTAACACGTGCGTGTGCCTCAGAAGCAGCCGTCTGTGCAGCTGTAGAGCTACGCCGTGACCTTCTACCTTCACTAATGGGTTCAGAACCAGGTGATACTTGAGAACGAGTGGAACATCTTGAGGATCTTCTTGGAGATTTTTGCTGTACAAGGAAAAAACACAACATGATATCTAAAATCAACACACTGATTTTTGTAAAAATGTTGCTTGATTTTCTTTCATAAAACAACAAACAAAATAGATGTTTTTGCAAAAATAGTAAACATTTTTCCATTGAGTGTAAGGAAAATTGGCATGTTACCAGTTCATAACAAGCCAGTCTGCTTAGATGGTTTATAAAATTAATATTATAGTACATTTATTATTAGTGAAGATTCAATTTTAGCCCAAAATTCTCCAAATAAACTTGTTTTAAGACAAGTCTCACTTCCATTTCCTTTTGTACTTCATACAAATAAATATGGTAGTATCAATACTACCACCACCATTACCACAAGCAGAACATAAAACTTATGCACATGAAGTAGAGAAGGGGAAAAAAAAATCCTCCATTTTCCACCGTCTACAATAATTCAGGACCAAACTATTATTTGTAAGAGAACAGTAATCAATACAAAATGTATGTCATATGTAAAAATTATTTAAACGTGAGTGACTTTATAAATCATTCTAGAGCACTTCACCTGATTTTTCAGTGCTAAGCACTTAGTGCTTATGAATTCTCATGAATACTAATGTCTAGCAAAGTTCCTAGTTGTAACATGCAATAATTCTTACACTGCTTTAATATAACAAGCAAGCACAGCTTGGTCTTTAGGTACACTGATATTGACAATGGACACCAACAAAAATATACTGGTTATTTGAAAAATAATCTATTACATCTCCTTACCCTACAGACTATTAATGAATTCTGATTTTTCTATCAGCGATAAGAATCCCTTGCTGTTTTACTGGGTTTTTTTCTTGTTTTGCAAATCTAATTTAATCAGTAACATGTAGGCTACTTTCATCTAAACAAGTTTTTCTTAGTATGCAAATTTCAGGTTTTACGTATGGAGTAAAAATTCAATGTTTTGATACATATAAATGATTTTCTCTGAAATATTATTTGCTAAAATATGGTAACAACTATCATTTTCACCAACCGTACTTAATATTATGTAGTTAACACCTTATCTTGGATGTTTCGGAAGATCATACATCTTTTCCTTACCGGTTGTAGTTCAATAGTAACTTCAGGGATCTGTGAAGAACTCCTCTCTACCTTGACTTTGGGACTCTGGGATTTCTTTCCTCGACCACGTGGCATTTTTACTCATTACAAATCTTCCATCACATGAAATACCTTGAAAAACATGTAATAAACTTCAGGCAACAATGCTTGTAAAATCGTGTGAGATATAGCTCACTCAACCTATTATCCTCCATAATTTGGAAATTCTGCAAGCCCATAAAGAAATAGACTAGACAAATTTATTTTTAAAGTTCATTAAATTTGAATTTTTGACCCAATTTACTTTGCCTAGCCTAAAAATACCATCTCTTGTACTAATACTTAAACATTTATAAATAAAAATAACCATAGGCAACAGGTCTGAAACCCGATTTAATAATATTATTACAAATAAACGTTTATCCTCATAGCTTGTAACCACTCATTATACTACAAAATCAAGCAATACAAACTTCATGTGTTGACCTGCAGAACAAAGCATTACGAATTCATTAGAAAATGTGTAATAATTACATGATCCATGTAAACTGGTTATGTGGAAAAGATATCTTCTTTGTTCATGGAACTTTCAAAAAACGTATATTAACTTGAATGACAGGTATTTAAAAAGACAAAAATCATGGCAATTCTTTAGTATACGTTAAAGTGGAAAAATTTGCAGAGGTAAAAACGTATAGAAAATTCAAGGTTAACATTTCATAAGAAGCTTTAGAACTGAAAATTGAAACATAGGATGGTTTGAGCCGGTGAATTAATATTACCATCCACATAAAAGAACTGTTAAGTGGACCTTAGTAGTGCACATTAAAAAACCTTTAGTAAAATACAAACAAATGTAAACAGAAAAAGGTGGCACAAAAGAACTAGAGGTGGAAAGGAAGTACTTTCTCTCACACAACAGCTAGAATTCCATATTTAAGATGTGGAGAAACAGTGCACAGATCATCAAAAAAAGCATTCTTTAGAAAGCTTCCTATGAATGTTCATGAGGTGTGGCATCTTATTAAGTAATAGCACTCCTATGGAAGACATCACCACATCTGGAACAAGTACATCTTGCACCCAATGAGGTAGTGTTGCATAAATGTGTAGAAATTCATTTTACACATGTTGGTCAATTCGGTTAAAAAACAAATACTGAGGACTCTACACCCAGGAGATATAGGATGGAGGGTTCCTAACCAAACATAGTAATGGTGTGACAAATGAAATGGATGTGTTCAGCAGTGTATAGTATGGTTATGCCACACTAGACCATACTTGGAGAATATAGTCCAAAATCACACAGCCTTGAGTATTTATCATCTATTTTGTGATATGACGAGGGTCTCTAACATTTTCACCTTAAGCCTGTAAGATGGAAAGAAATGTGTCTGACAGGACAGGGCACACATATGCAAATCCACAACCAACACCAACAACTCTGGAACCCAGCATCTGAACAATAAGAAGAGAAATTCCTGTGTGGTGGTTCACTCAACTCTAAACACAACTGGACTTCTGGTTCCTTGTACAGCTCCATGTACTATCAGAATAAATTAGTTGTAACCTG
Organism: Carcinoscorpius rotundicauda; assembly: GCA_011833715.1. Taxonomy (NCBI): domain Eukaryota; kingdom Metazoa; phylum Arthropoda; class Merostomata; order Xiphosura; family Limulidae; genus Carcinoscorpius; species Carcinoscorpius rotundicauda. Next base: position 79,352,556 of record CM022400.1, on the reverse strand, counting down.
CAAGTGGTATGTTAGGAATACTCTGCCAATCAGAGTACCTTTCAGTCAGTCCAGCTCCCTGTACTAACAGAATAAACAAGTCATAACCTGCAAGTGGTATGACAGGAATACTCTGCCAATCAGAGTATCTTTTAGTCAGTCCAGCTCCCTGTACTACCAGAATGAACAAGTCGTAACCTGCAAGTGGTATGGCAGGAATACTCTGCCAATCAGAGTACCTTTCAGTCAGTCCAGCTTCCTGCAATATCAAAAATCAAAGTCTTAAGTTTGATGGAGGAGGTACACTGGTAATAATCCAACAAACTTGTACATTGTATCCATCAGTGATGTCAAAGAAAACCCACTTGTAGAGAAATATATATGTAAAAACGGCTCATTAGGGTTGAGAAAATTTTTTATGTAAAGGAGTAAACAATGTTTTGACCTTCTTCAGTCATCGTCAGGTTCACAAAATAAAAATAAATAATATAAAATTGTATATTCAAACATCTAAGCCTGCCCTCTACATTCCGACACACATTACACAATCCGCTTTCAAATGTGGTCAGCTTCCGATCAGTTACCTCTCTCTTTCTTTGTAAACCTGATAATGACTTAACTTTGTGAACCTGATGATGACTGAGAAAGGTCGAAACGTCGTTTACTCCTCCACGTAAAAAATTTTTATCAACCCAAACGAGTCATTTTTACATATACATCGTATCCATGTTAGGATGAGGGCTCCCAACTTTCACACGCTTGAGGACTTAGATCACCTGCTTCAGCTCAAGCCTAAAACCAATTACTTGGGAACAGTCGTCCAGGTAATGGTAGGATGAGGGATCCTAACTTGAAGAGTGAATTTCATAATGGTGGATATACTCCAGTTTCTGCCAGCTTACCCATCTCCTATCTCTGTACTAAATGGAAATGAACATTCAGGAGGAAGCCTCCACAATCCACTATCCCAGCAGCTAGGGAATGGTAAGTGATAAGGACTGTCATACTCCACTCAAAGAAGATGAAAAAGCACTGGGGAGTCTGGAGGAAAGTTGAAACCAGATACTACGAAATAAGTGGCCACTGAATCCTTATATTGAAAAGCAGACCACTCCTAATTTATTCAACTGAAATAACAGTAAGGACGGGCAGCTATCCCCTTCAGGTTTACTCATGACAGTCCACAAATAAGTACCATACAGTACAGGCATAATTATGAAAAAATATAATACAAGGAGAACCTACTAATTGTATTATGGAATAACCTGTTTCAATAGTGTGTGTTATAGACCTGGAGGAAGGTGTTTGTACATAAAAGCACAAATATCTGTATGTTTGCTTGTTTGTTAATTACCTAACTGAACCTAGGTTTCTGAGCCAATCTCAATCAAACTTTGTGGGATGCAGTTTGGAACAAAAAGCATGTTAATGGTGGTTCACAACTCTTTTCATCCCCATTATTGATGTTATTTAGTATTTATTATCTTTGACAAAAGTTAACGTTAATTAAATTCATAGATGGCACCATGTCCTTACACCGAACAAAAAACTAGTAACTTCTGTAACACAAACACACACAGTGTATGTGTGGGTGGGGCACAAACATCTTGCATATCTCAGAGTGCACTAGCAATCTCCACGAAGGAATAAAATGAAAAAAAAACAACAACACAAGTATCTTCTCCAAAAGTCATTTTAATGTTGATATGAAGAACCATTTTGACCTATGACCTTACAAATTCATCCTTCCTGTAAGGCATTTCTGCAGACAATAACAGTCAATTAATACTATGAAATAGTGTGGCAGGACATTAAAAGTTGCTTGTCAAAAGCAAGTGGCAGAAAGTACCCTTACTGCCACTATTTCTTTAAACAAAGTCATCTTGACTATTGCAGTGTGTGCTTCAAGTATACACATTGGAATTTTTAGAAGCTTACAGAAAACTTCCAGTGAAATGATAATGAATCCTGTACTATATTACGAAAAGCAGAATGCCTGTTTACTTAAAATGATAGGAACCAGGTCACCATACCCATTACAGGCAAGAGCATAGATAGCCCATTGTGCAGCTTTAATATCATCTTCAAACAAATAAAATTTTATAAGTAATTTGTGTAAAAGTTTGGATTTTTGTGTTATTTATCATAGTACCCGTCCCATATTTTTTATTATTATTAATTTCAAAACTTGGACAAAGATCAAGTACCTCAGCTCGTGTTTATGTAAATGTGTGTGAATGTATAGACTGGCAGGTCCAGCCCTTGGTTTCCTATAGCGTGTCAGGGATACCCCAACTAGTGTATATATACTCTGATAGTTACACTGAATATTTTGTGGCTGAAACAAGTCTACTGTCTCACAGCTGTTCATTACCCATAAGGAACATAATCCTGTAATGGAAAAAAGGAAGAAATAATAAACTTACCAATTTACAGTAGAATTATCAAGTATTGAATGAGAACAAGTGAAATATGATATCAGAAATAGCTTCATGATGTAAGTAATGGAAGATGAATGTGTTCATTGAAGGCTATGAGTCCATCTGGTAGATCTCTGTTGAAGGACAACAAAGAAGAGAAATCAGGGTAAGATGTCAAATATGGTGAGACAATGCATGGAAAAGATGCTGGGAATTGGAAGATAGGCTGATAAGTTAACAAAACCAGCCCATGATGGTAGAAGGTGAAAAGTTCCAGAGATTAAAGAACTGATAGGGAGGTACAAGGAATGAAGTCATGCAGATAATATAACAACAAAGAGAATGAAATAGAAGTTTACATAGATCACAGTAGGGGTATAGATGTGAAGTTTAGGGGAGATACATCAGCATAAAGAAACAGTTGCCTTCATAAGTCACAAATATTTTAGGAAGGAAAACATGATCTGAACAAAAAAAAATACAGCTGTGGTGGTAGAGGGTACATGAAACACCAATGGTAAATCTGTCTGACCTATGATATCATCAGACCATAAGAAATAAAAAGTAGGTCCTAAGGGAAACATGGTACAAGCAACAGGTAGAAAAGATTTCAAGAAAAGGGTAAGGGTGTGGAGGACAACAATATCATAAACCAGCAATACTTGTGGATAAGGAGGAAAATCAATCCTGAAGGAACAAAACACAAATAAAATGGTGGATATGTGGATGTTTCCACGAATATGTTATCAGATTGAAGCTTCCTTACTGACTTTGGAGAGCCAGCAAGCCATGTAGTCCCTTATAAATGAAAAATAGAGACATTTGCCCCAAAGGTTTGTCTGAAAGAGAATGTAGGATAAGAAAATGAGGTTCAGGTGTTACAGATGTTAAAAATTGCTGCTCAAAATCTTCAAAACATGGTCGTTTACCTACAGACTGTTTTATCACTATTTTATTTAAGTTTTTACTTGGAGGATCTGTAATAAAAAAAAATATTTCGGTGTCCACTGTGCCCACCCACCATGGAGCCCTACAAGGGAATGTAACACAATGCCAAACAAGGATACTACAGCAATGGCAGAAAGTTTAGAACAGCTGGGAAAAAAAAAACTGAAGAAAACAAGATACTGTGAAGGAGTGACAGAAGGAAAGCATGAAGGGAAGACACTTTTTAGGAGTGAGACTGAAGAAGCCATTCATCTGTTTAGAAATTGAATACTGGTACTTGCCCACGCATATGACAAACAAAGGCCCTCACTATGTGGCTGAAGATGTAAGGAGCCAGTGCACTGCCAAGTGGAAAAGCTCAATCAAAGAAGCAAAGGAAACACTAAAAATTCTGCCAAGGTGATATGGATGAACACATCCAAAATATTGACCTGTCCATCCACAGTCTCAGCCCAAAAAAAAACAATAGAGGGAAAGAAACTTTCCAGAAAAAAGTGCAGGATGACTGATTAAGAAAGAAGAATCATGAAATGAAAGTCAGTTTCTGATTTCTTGAGACCATGAATAGATAAGGGTTGTAAACTCTCTTTATGACACTGCATTCTTGAAACAAAAATAGATGGTATCTGATGGAGGATGAAAGGAAAATAGGATGATGGCTGCATGTGAGAAGAAATTGAAGAGAAAGTCCCTGGATAAGAGTCAGAACCACTCATCTGCATATCAGGTGTGCATAACATGACAGGTTCCATGGGACCCAATACAACTTGGTTATCACTCACAAGATCAAGTCTGAGACCAGATAGATGAAGATCAAAAAGTGGGAAAAGACAGACAGGAATCAGATGGACTAGGATGTGGTTCATAGGAGGAAGGTTAAGTTTAGCACATTCTGTAAACTAAGGATGAGAAAAAAAGACTGATGATGGATAAGCTTCACCAATTCAACAGTCAGGAATATTCCCAAAAGCTTCAGGGCAAAGAACTCAAATTAGTGAAAAGCAGAACTACCCAAAAAAGGAGAATATCCATACTTAACAAGACTTGTGAGAAGACAAAGGGCAAAAGAAGTGTAATGGACCACAGAGGGGGGGAGTGTCTAAAGATCTTCTGGGGCATGGTGGAATGCTTCACACATGATGTGTAGAGATGAGGGGTAAAAAAGTGTCAGGCAAAAATTGGATTAATGGGCACTGGTTGGTTGGTTGATTTAGTGTTTTATGGCAAAAAGCAGCTAGGCTATCTAGGCCAAACATCTGGTAAAAAGTGTAAAAATAAATTAAATGGAGTAAAATATATAAAAGGAAATGAAGGTAAAACAAAACAGCACTGAAAAACAGAAAAAGCATAAAACCAATGTTGACACCTAGTCTACAATGTTAAGAGAGAAAGCAGAGTAAGAGAAGTTGTACAGGACTTTTTATAGCATAATGGTAATGACATTAACCTGCCAGGAAGACTAACAGGTAAGTGCAAGAACCACCATCACTCACCTGAAGTTGGCCTTTCCAGTCCTGGTTCTGGCCAGTATCAAAAAGTAAAGTAATAAAAGTGTTGAAAAACATGCAGCATATTTGTAATAACAACTTGCCAGGATGACTAATAGGTAGTTCAAACAGCAGCATTAATCACCTGAAGTTGGCCTTTACAGTCCTGGTGTCGAGTTATTTAATGTTATGGCCATTTTCAAATTGAACGAGAGAGATTGAGACTCTTAAAAGGAAACCACAATTAAAAAGGTGTAATGAATAAATATCAAACACTTAAATGACATTAAAAAGATTGATGGTCAGTAAAAAACTAAAAACTTTATCAAGGTGGACAGTTTCACTGTCACCAATAACATTGTCCAATGTTATGGACAAACCTTTGGACAGAATATGTTTAAAATTGTGCCATCGTTGAGAGTTGTAACGATGGCAAGAAAGTAAAATGTGGCATACAGTGATCTGAGTGTTACACAAACTACAAACTGGTGCAACAGTTCCAGACAAAAGAAAATGAGTTAAAAATCTGTGACCAATGCGTAGTCTATTTAGAAGAACTTCCTCCTTCCATACCTTACGGAAGCTAGATGGCCAATGTCCAATATATGGTTTTACTTAAAAAAGCTTGTTGTCGCGTTGCTCATTCCAAGTTGACTACCAGCTGGCATGAAGCCAAGTCCTGAATACAGGACCATAGTCCATGTATGGAATTGGCAGAGTGGTGATAGTGCCAGAGCAGATAGATTTAGTTGCCATGTCTGCAAGTTCATTCCCACAAATACCAACATGGCCTGGTATCCAGAAAAACTGGATAGAAGTAGATGTTAATGAGAAATAAGCCAGTTGGTTTTGAATATCAGAAAGAACAGGGTGTGAGCCAGTGTGAATCAATTCCGTATAAATAATGCAGTTGGAGTACTGCTTAGCTTCAATATGATTCAGGGCAAGAAATATGGCATACAGTTCAGCAGTGAACACAGAAGCTGTAGAGGGGATTTTGAGCACAACCACCAAACTGCAACAAACCATGGCAGAGCCCACAGAGTTACCTGATTTGTAATTATCCGTATAAATTGGAATGGAAAGATTGTTTGAAAGATGTTCAGTAAATAAAAGACAAGAATTTCAATCAGAAGTATCTGCCTTTCTAAGATGACTTAAAGAAAGGTCACATTTGTGGACCGTAATAAGCCATGGCAAAATGAGCTGACCAGTGGATTCTGCAATGTTATCTGGTTAAAAACAATTAGAAGAATATCAAGAGAAGCAGGAGAGAGATCGTGCAGCATGTCATAGTGTACATCATCAGGTCCAACAGATGTACTACCAGACCGATGATGGGCCATTTTCAGTTCCACCAGTGTAAAGGGATGATTATATTCAAAGAGACAGTCAGTTCAAAAAGAAATAGGTGAATGCTCTGCCAGTCTTAATGGCCAAGAAGGTGGAGGAACAAGCAGAAGTGATAGATACCTGGCAAAAGCTTTCACCTAGTGTATCAGTGATGCTCCGAACATCAGCTACCTCTTGGCCAGAGAGTAAGATTGAGAGGGGGACAAAATTGTAGTGCCCATTGACTTTTTGAACCCTGTCCCAAATGACCTTGGAACTAGTGGTAGAAGATATGCTAGTTGTCAACTTAATCCAAGAATCCTTCTAGCTTTGATGTCTTATCTTCCTAGCATGTGCACAGGCCTGTAGGAAAACAATGCAGTTTGAAAGTGTGGGATATCTACGGAAATTATTCCAGACCTGTTTTTGAGCCTTCCATGCCATGTGATAGGCAGGATTCCACCACAGATGAGGATATCCTGGAAAACGTGTCAAGCTTTTAGGAATGCACCGAACAGCTGCTTGCATAATTCAGTCAGTCATCTATTGATGGCTGACTGACAATGGCTGGATCAAGTTCTATGAGAGCAGCGAAAGAGTGCCAGTCTGCCTAATCCAGCTTCCACTGGGACACGCAGGTAGGTGGCATTGACCACAACCAGTCTCTCTCAAAAAAATAGGAAAATGATCACTGCCTTGTGGATTATTGACAACCCTCCATGAAAAATGCGAGAATAATGAACGGAAGCAAACCAAGAGATCAATAGCAGTAAAGGACTGACTAGGTACATAAAAATAAGTGGAAGAGCCAGTATTGAAAAGAGAAAGGTTGTGATCATAGAGCATATGCTCCACAGAGCAACCCCTCCTATCAATAACAGCACTTCCCCTAAGGGGTTGATGTCCATTAAAGTCCCCCACGGTTAGAAAGGGAGACAACTGTTTGACGAGAGCATCAAGGTCTGATTAATCATATGTCTCTACAGAGGACAGGTAGAGAGAACAAACAGTGATGGAACAACCCTTAAGGTATATCTAAAAGAGAATGTAATGTAAGAAAATGAGGTACGTGTGTTACAGATGTTGAAGATTGCTGCTCAGAGTCTTCAAGACATGGTTGTTTACCTATTGACTATTTTTTCACTACTTTATTTAAATTTTTCGTAGGAGGATCCATAGGAAAAAAAGGAAAATTTTGGTACTCACTGACCCCACCAACCATGGGGAGGAGATGCACTACAATGTCATGTAAGGACATTGCAGCAACACCAGGATTTTGTGAGCACTATACCCAAACACCAGCATCAGACACAATGTCCACAACACCCATTGAGAATTTCCAACACTGGTACTTGGTTGATTCTAGCCCAAGTGAACCAGACAAATGACCCAAACGGGCCACCCAAAGGCTGCCCATCCACAGGAATTCAAGAACAAAGTGGTGTATTTGGGTTGGACCCCTCAACCACGAGGATGCTCTCCTCCCCTTCACGGGTTGCCACACAAGCAAACATCTGAGTGGATGTTCATATCCCAGAGGAGGTAACCAAAAAGAACAGAACCTTCCCTGAAAGGTCCCCTCACCACATACAGGAATCCACACCAAAGGGGAATAGGCACTGGAGAGCAAAACCAACCATAAAGAGTATGCAACAAGAGATATTCCAAATTTTTCGAACTGATAAATAAGAATTCAGAATCAATGTAAGCCATGATATAACAATCATATACACAAAGAGAGTAAGGTACAAGGTAATGTAGGCCATGATATAAGAATCATATACAGAAGGAGGGTAAGACACAAGGTTATTGGAAAGCAGTTACTCAAAAAATAATCAGTGTGAATGACAATATTAGGAGAAGGAAAAGTGGAAAAGCTGCTTTGTTTAGGATTATTACAGAGGAAACAAGAAGTCAGATGATACAGGGAGAAGAGAAAACATGGTACATATCTGATATTAAGTCCTGATTATGTAAAGTTTGATAATCCTCTACAACAGGTACAGAAGTTCACAAAGCACTATCAGCAGAAGGAAACAAGCAAATTTATCCTATTTGTTCTCTCCTCAAAATGAACAACAGGAATACCTGAAGAACAGACAGGATTAAAAGATCCTGGCTACATAAGAGAACCAATCACCTTAAACACAAAGACTGTCATGTTATCCTCAGTAATCATGCTTTTAGAAACCATACTTCACACATGGTCTGTGTGAGTTAATTCTTTGCTTCCAAAAATAGCAAGTATTATGCGAACTTGAGAGCTCATTGTTTGTAGAAATTAAGAAGGAAATTGGCAAGAAAACAAGTGAAGATTCACGAGTGGAAACGCATAAGTAGTTAGTGTGCTAGAAGGTGTTACCATCCTGTTGATGGAGAACCTTTGCTGCGTAATATTGCCATTATGTAGTAGTGCTATTCACAACAGATATTGTGAGATTAGGTAGGAAATCACTAAAGTTTGTGTCACGGAAATCTCTAGGAAATATATGCAGAAAAGATAGCTTACTGTGTAAAGAGACATATCTTTGAAAGTTGATTCTTACTATGGAAGTAGCTATCGGAGATGCACATGATGACACATAACAGTTCTTCAATCCTATATATATTTTTCAGTTTGAATGTCTAGTTTCAAACAAGAATTTGACTGTTTTGAGATCTTTAAGAACTAGATTAGTCAAATCACCCACGTCTTGTATGTTAAAAGTTAATTAAATATTTAATTGTGATCAGAATACAAGATACATGATTCCTTCTGGACTACTACTTTGTTTCTACAACTGAAACAGTTCAAGAGAGAAACGAAACACCTGAGCTATTTTAAGAACGTCAGAACAGCAGTCAACACAAACCAAATACTTTGAAATACAAAGAAAAAATAAGGGACAATGAATGGAAACAATGTATAACAATAGAACCTTTGATTCAACACATACACAATATATGCAATAAAATCACTAATATAATTATACAAGTTAATCTGAAAACCATGGCAATGCTATATGTATATTTGTATGAAGCAAAAATGATCCTAACTGTTTGAAAATCTAAAACGTTGGTCTTTGGGGTTTGCTTTACAAACTTCTTTCATATTCTTCATAACATTTCTCAAGTTGGTATTTCTTGCTGCTTCAGATGTTTATAAAATTACAGAAGTGAAAAGGTAAGTTCACCAAACACTATAAAGAAAAATTAACTGTTAATTAATATAGTAAAAGCAGAAGACCAATATTTTAAGATCTCAAATTAACACTGCAACGCTAGCCTGGAGTGGCTTGTAGATTCTAGTCAGGCCTTACAATTCACAGTTGGTAATAATGTACCATAAAACTCCTTATTAAATACGCCCATCACCGTGTTTGTACAACCCCTGCTACCATGAAACATAATTAAAATACATTACACTTTAATATTCACTTTCAGCAAATTTTGTGCAATAAATGCTGTAATGAGCTTATTATAAGTTACATAACAAGTATGCTAGTACAAATACCACATCAAGTGTACCTTATACATTGTGAAGGCCAGAACTTGAAAACGGTAGGCATTTTCTAACAGTATTCCATGTTTGAAAGAAAATCCATAACTTTATCTTCATAATGCAATTTAAAACCTGCCTAGAAAAAACCTTTTGTAAATTACAACTTTACTTTAAAAAAAAAACCAACTTACAGACTTAATGTGATGATCTCTTCTAAATAAAAGTTAATGTATTAACACTTTTTCCACTCAAATCTCTTCAGAATTTACGAGTAAAAAGAAATATGCCAACCACACTACACCTGCTATACCCAGCGTAACTGAAACCTTTCACTCAATAACACAGCTCATCAGATCAACTGGGATACAACAAACACAGTGACAGTTAAAGACACTGTAAAGTTAAAAAGGATCAAATTTTAAAAAAGCCCCAAATAGTATGAAAAAATAAAATTGTCTTATTAAAAATAAGAACAAAGGAGGGACTATTATTTAATAATTTTTGTAGTAAATACATTTTTGAAGAATGTTCTAATCACAAGTCTTAAAGTCTTTAAAAAATCAAATTTTTAAAACACTTGAAAGGGAAGTATGTGTGTGTGTGTGTCAGAAACAGTCATTCTAATACTTCTTGAAACTGTTCTGAAATTTGATCCTTTGATAACAGTAAAATATTAACTACTATATACAAATAGAACTTACCAACACTACCTATTTAGTGTGGACCATTATGCATAACTTAAGTATCTATGTATTAATAGAAATCATACTCAATGTTTCTAACATTAACATCATCCACATAAATTTATCAGATATAAAAGCACAACAAGTTGGAATATGTTCGATGATTAATTCCATGCAAAATAACAATGTTATTAAGGTAGTGATATGTATTGAACACAAGAATATTTTATAATCCATTTTTTGAAGAAATTTTCACAACATATAATAAACTATTTAGGGCTTAAAGATTTCCTCTGCGCACCTATACTGAGAAGGTAAAAATTTAAAAACTTTTATGTCTTCATGTAATTATAGATTCTTTCTCATGTTAAATTTTTGTAAAATACTGATCTTTACTATCAACGATTCAACAAGTCAATCACAGAGTTAAACTGTTAACTGTACCCTAAACTTGTGTCCTTTCGTCTTACTGTCCCCAAAATACTGTACAAATAAACCAAAGTCCTTTGATATTTTAACCATCAGATAACAAACTTTATCTGTAAGATCATTCGTTTCTCTTCTTTTAACAAATTTTAGCCCACCCCCACAAGATAATCCTTCCAATACAGTACCCATCCTATGAACACTTTCAACACACAAATATCCTTTCTTACATTCATTCAAAACTACACACAATACTTCAGGTGAAGCCCAATCAGTGTATGTTGTCAATAACAAAAGGTCAAGCAATAACCACTGAGGTCATTCTATAGTATCAATGGTCTAATCTGACTGGACTCCATTAAAACCTTCAGCTTTCTACAATCCAATTAACTGGCATTTTGTCAATCTCTACTACTGTCATTGCTTATAGTTATTGTACACATGCAGTCTTTCTTGTGTGACCTTTTCAAATGCTTTAGGAAAAATCTCCGTAAATGAAGTATGCCACTCTAGCATCTATGCAACATCCTTAAAAAAGCCACAGGTTAACTCGGCAAGGTTTTCCTTTAGCAAATCTAAGTTTGCTTTCTTTCATCACACCATGTCATTAAATATCTTACACAACTACTTTTATCAGGTTTTCTTACACTTATTATTTCCAAAGCAACTATTTTATCACCACATTCAATAATGGAAGTAAAATGACCGGCTCTTTAATCTTCAGGTTACTGTCTGCATTTACTGAGCTTTAAAAAATTGAAAAACTTGTATAATTTATCTCTGATCACATTTAAAACTTGGAGAACTTTTGTTTGACCATAGTACTTATATAATCTTATACTTACTTCCAATTTTTCACAGAATGCTCAAGGTTAGGATATTGATAACACTGCCTCTTATAAAAACAAAAGGGAAAAGTTCAACTATTCTCAGTCTTCAACAAAAATGTTGCCACTGGAATTCTTTCGCATCTCATAATCTTGGTTTTAACTGAATCCTTTGCCTTCCTATAGTTGTTTAAAACTTCCAACCGAATTATTTAATACTATGGCATTTGTTCCTGATGTGTTTATGCTGTAAGCAAGCTAATTATGCTTTATCTTCCCTGTTATATTTTATTATTTTTCAAAACATATTTAACCTGATTTAAAAGTAACTCATATTTAAAAATTTTCCAAATTTCCTTAACAATTAACTCATTATCCCAGTTCACATATGACAAGTTCTAATTTCAAAATTTATGAAAATTAGGAACTAAAATTCATTGTGTTTTTATTTCAACAAGTAGCAAAATATAAAAATTATCTAATTATTATTATTCCTCAACTGTTTTATCACTTTATCTTTTGCAGCCAGTTATCCTCAGTGCTTAACCAACTCTAAGATTACATTCCTTCTGGTTGGTTCTCTATCATGTAGTGTAAACAAAACACTCTTGAACTTAAAAATTTGGTTATTATTATTACTATCGTTAATCACATCACTGCAGTAATTTATATAATTTCTCAAGCAAATCTGAGCATTTATTTCACCAGGAGAGTCAATTATAAACACTTGCAATATTTCACATCAAACTGAAACAAAAGGAAAAAATTATACATTTTCTCCCCCACAAACATCAGTATGGAAAAATCATCAAACATACCTAACTATTTTGTGCTTTTACCTTTATCATGACTAGTACCAATGTACAGGGTGGGCCATAAGTTCCTATCCATCCATATATAATTATGTTATATTCAATTACACATGTATTATAAATTTGTTTACAGACAAATGGATAGGTCATGGTTCTGTAACATCCCCAGCACCCATGAAATGGCCCACAAGAAGTCCAGACTTGATAACGTCATAATTCTCTTTGGGGATGCATAAAGGGCATAGTGTCTAAACAACGTTATAATTCTAATGATAAGCTGAAGGCAGCTGTTACTGCAGCATTTGGAACAATAACCCCTGCTATGTTGAGGAAAATGTCTAACAGAACATGGTGTTGCATGATATTATGCAGCGAGAATGAGGGACAGTGCACAAATACACTGGATACACAAGATGTATGGATGCGTAGGGATTTACGGGCCACCCTGTACATTCTTGCAGTAGTATTTAATTCATATTTACACATTTATTTAAAGACACTGTCAAATAACAATTGTGGTCTGTTTTTACTTATACGTTTAACAATCTATTAAAGCATATGCTAATTCAATTATAAATGAAAGTTATATATTGTGTGTATATATATACATATATATGTATATACTATTATTCATGCTGCGCAAAAATCACATGTAACACTGTCAAAGAGAAAACGGAGTTTTTTTTTATCAGTTTCTTTAAACGACATTTAGAAAGTGTTATTTTATATCTAATACCATGAAACTAGTATGTTAAACATCTTATACAGGCCTATAATCGGTCAACATCAACGAACAAAGTTAGGCCTAACAAAAACATCAATTAACGATACAAAAGTACCTTCTATTAAAGGCGGGAATAGTATTAAACTTTACACCGCTTGCTTAAAATTGAAATTTCATTATCTGTTTCTTTTTAATCCATAACAGCCTATCGTTAAATTAAACGTAAATACATATATGTACGTTATTTTGTTTATAAAATTATACAAAAATATATACATATATCCGATGTAAAAGTAAGAACATACTTACTAAGCCTAAACTTAACAGTGTACTCGTACTGTTTGAACGCAACGCCAGAAAACGATAACTGCGTACCTAGTGTTCAATTTCAGAAACATTTGTTACTTGAACAAGACTGAATTAAGAATAAAGAATTCAACAAGCTCAAATTAAAAAAAAATCGTCAAAGGATTTGTTTGTTTGTTTTGGAATTTCGCACAAAGCTACTCGAGGGCTATCTGTGCTAGCCGTCCCTAATTTAGCAGTGTAAGACTAGAGGGAAGGCAGCTAGTCATCACCACCCACCGCCAACTCTTGGGCTACTCTTTTATCAACGAATAGTGGGATTGACCGTCACATTATACGCCCCCACGGTTGGGAGGGCGAGCATGTTTAGCGCGACTCGGGCGCGAACCCGCGACCCTCGGATTACAAGCGCACGCCTTAACGCGCTCGGCCATGCCAGGCCCAGTCGTCAAAGGAAGTCGCATTCATTCCGCATCTAATGTTTCGTTAGCTTTTAGTATATAAACTACAAAGAATAAAGTGATAAAATTATACTAACTATACTTGTTCTTTTCTACTTTCCTCTGAGTTTGTTCACTGCAGCCAAAAAAACAACAACAGAGATATGTTTGTTTGTTTGTTTAGAATTAAGCACAAAGCTACTCAATGGGCTATCTGTGCTCTGCCCACCAGGAGTATCGAAACCCGGTTTTTAGTGTGTAAGTCCGCAGACATACCACTGTGCCACTGGGGGGCACAGAGATATGTAAGAAGTGCATTTCAGATCCATAGGTTTTAAGAAATAAAGAGCGATACACACTTTTGCATGTTTATAAATGTGGTCTGTAAAAATTTAAAAAATTGCTTGACGGCATACTAGTTTACGTTTTTAGTAACATAACAGTTCCCCGCTGGTACAGCGGTAAGTCTACGGATTTACTAGGTTAAAATCAGTGGCTCAGCAGATAGCCCGATGTGGCTTTGCTATAAGAAAACACAAAAAACAAACGAACTACTATAACATGTCTTTCGATTTATTTTTCTCACTTAAACATCTCACAATAACTTAGAAGTAAGGAATATATTCACACTAAAATATCTATTGGTGACAAGGCCCGGCATGGCGAAGCGCGTAAGGCGCGCGACTCGTAATCCGAGGGTCGCGCCAAACATGCCCGCCCTCCCAGCCGTGGGGCGTTATATGTCACGGTCAATCCCACTTTTCGTTGGTAAAACAGTAGCCCAAGAGTTGGCGGTGAGTAGTGATGACTAGCTGCCTTCCATCTAGTCTTACACTGCTAAATTAGGGACGGCTAGGAAAGTCTATCGACTTACAATACTAAAATATGTGGTTTAATTCCCCATGATGTGACTTTACAATACAAAACAAGCACTATCTTTGTATTTTAACGTCTGGGTTATACTTTCAATATTACATGTTTTTTTCAAGTTCTATTCTTTATATAATGACTAGAAAAGTAAAATAAGAAAATTTGTTACCTGAGGAATCTTATTATTATTTTAAATTATATTTGTCTTATTATCAGTATATTTTCAAAACAGACATATTAAAAAAGAAAGTTAATTATAATAATTATATTTCTCTATTCTAGAGTTATATTTAAGCAAAAGTATTAGATTTGTAACTTTTTAAGTTAGTTCGTGATGAAGTTTCTGTGTTATATTCACCGAGAGCTATCTATGCCAAGCGTTTCTTTTTCTTTTCTTTTTTTACTTGATAAACTAAAGGGAAGACACGCAGCTAATCAATAGCATTTATATCCAATTTTAAATTACTATAAAGACATGTAAAAGAGAGGTTAATAGGCCCGTGCTTTCCCAACAAACTGTGTGTACAGAATCGGCCATTTTACTAAACGTAAGGTTGTATATTCATATGCTTACGCGTGGCTATTTTACACTTACCACTAATGATCAAATTTAAATTATTGAGTACGGTTCTGCAGTATTCTGATTGATTAATTGGTATTCACCGACTGTCTGGAGGGCTATTTTATTTAACAGGACAGCTTTAATAATAAAATGTTTGTAGTCACAGTCAGGTACATTAACCAGTTGAACCACACCTTGTCCCTCTGGAGAAAACAAAATTTAAACTCTGAAAACTTCCGAATTACCATTCTTTTTGTCCCCATCTCCATCTTACATGTTTCACAAGTAACATAAACACATAAATTTACTCATTAAAATGTTAAATGGCAGCAGAAAATGACATAAATAGGTATTATCTTTAATAATTATGAAATAAGATGGCAGGCTAATTTCCTCTTAAAATACATAACATGTTATCTGCACAAAATACTTTTTACGATACTTTTTCACCATTTTCGTAGCAGTAGGAAACATATAATTATTTCTGCAGCAAATTGAATAAAATAAGGTATCTATTTCATCCATTCTTTAAACGTCCAGCCCATGGATATCCCATTTGTCGACAAGCCTACCCTTTAATGTGGTTACTTTTGAATTTCGCACAAAGCTATACGAGGGCTATCTGAGCTAGCCGTTCCTAATTTAGCAGTGTAAGACTAGAGAAAAAACAGCTAGTCATCATTATCTAACAAAGAGGTGGATTGACCGTTACGCCCCCACGGCTTAACTTCCTGGCCATCCCGGGCTTAATGTTGGTGCCTTTCGAGTGTTCTTTTCAGTTAGTGAAATAATATACAGTTTCTTTTAAGCATAAAATTACATTGTGAGTT
Organism: Carcinoscorpius rotundicauda; assembly: GCA_011833715.1. Classification (NCBI taxonomy): domain Eukaryota; kingdom Metazoa; phylum Arthropoda; class Merostomata; order Xiphosura; family Limulidae; genus Carcinoscorpius; species Carcinoscorpius rotundicauda. Next base: position 79,336,429 of record CM022400.1, on the reverse strand, counting down.
ACTTTTGTTCCACTCACCGAGAGTATTAAACCAGATTTTTAGCATTATAAGTCTTTAAAGTTATAACTGAGCCAGCGGAACGCTTATGCTTGGTTTGGTGTTTGATGGCACAAAGCAACGAGGCTATCTGCGCCGAAGGCATATGCAATGGCATTTTAGATTGATTAGCCTTGAACGTTTTTTTTTAAATTCTGGCTACAAGTGGAACACTTTAGTGACGGTAGGGAGGCAAATCTCTCCCTTTCCCACAGTCTTTGCTATCCTGGTTCATGATAAAAGTTGGTCGAGTTGGTTCCTCGGCATCTGCAGAGGGGGAAAGTTTCTCTCTCGTAACCCCTCCGGTAAAACGAGAAACATAATTCTTTCTTTATTCATTCAGCGTACGTATATGATTTTTTAAATTCAATTTACAGTTTTACACTTGCATCCCCCAGGAACAATTCTTGAGGACATTTACGGATGGCCCCTACAAACATTCGCACTATTAACTGCTTAAAATCATTTCACTCTAAAAGTGCTATTTACGATATCAAAACTTTATTACGGTTATCTATATATTAATAATTTTGAGCTTAGACGTGTGTTCTAGAATTACTTATTTTTTTATTGATTCTGTATTCTTTCATGATGAAGTATATGGAGATGTAACCGACTTCAATTGTTATGAATTATGAAATCGAACGAAATAACTGGTGCGTTACGTATGTAATAAAAAAAGTAGAAATCACAAAGATACGAACTTTATTCTTCCAAGAAGTCGATGTGCAATTGGTCTAATTTTGTAAGATCGAGTTATTTGGTTTATGTTTTATGTATAAATATAATTAGACGTGTTTAATTATCAAAGAAAATTAAAAAGAGGTATTATTATTAATTGGGGATCTATACTTATAGCATAACTTATAGAATTGGAACTGTGAACATATTATATTCCGTTCTAGAGAGACACGAGTTTTTGGTTTTAATTTGAAACTGCTAAGTGTCGTGAAAGTATGCCATTCAGTAATGTTATTGTGAAGTAGAAGCTGTATATTGTAGTGAGTATTATTGTATTATTAACTCTTTGTGCTAGTTATATATATATATAGTTTTGTCAAATTGGAATTTTATAAAATGTTTTGTTTTGTTAAGAACGTAAAATTTAGCACTTCCTATTAGTCTTATGTCAAATTCAAACTATATATATATGTAGGGGTTAAATTTTTAAATAAGTATATTTATTTCATGACTTAACTCATACGTGTACGGAACAATGAAATATGAATAACAGTGCGATAAATAATACAGTCTAACGTGTGTGGTAATAAATCCAAATCTTATTCATGTTAAGGCTACACACACACACACACACACACACATATATATATATATCGATTAAGTCAATAGGTTCCCATCCCTATGACCTTTTATCTATGACCAGTATTAGGTAAGCGACATTTACCAATGTTTAAAGGAGAGCTTTATTTACAAATAAACTTGCAGGACAGCTTTATTTTATACAAGTTAGGATCATATTTGTGACTACAATGGTAATTTCAATAAATTAAAAAGGTCTGCTTTTATTGAGTATCATTGATATAGAAAGTATTATGTTAGTAAATAATAACATTGTTTCTGATTGGTTTAATTGTCCACCATAACACTTTTTTAATTTTTACTTCATTTAAATAATACAGGTAATATATTTTTAAAAGACCTTTGTAACAGCTTTTACTGTTTATCCCTTTACATATTAAGTTAAATCTTACAATAATTTATATGCATTACATATTGAAGTTCAGTAGATCCTTTTGTCTAGTCAGACAAATCTGCAAACTTGTAGTGCTAGAAATTGGGTTTTGATACTAATTATTTATATGAAAGTGACTTATAAACATTATAATGTAACATATAAGCAAAAGGCTATTTTATTTTAAAGACTGTTGTTGTACACTCATTTAAATAAAACCAACTGAAATGCATCTTTTATTTTAAAGAAATTATGAATTCCTTTTTTTGAACTTCTGTAAAGTGCTGACCTCTACTATTGCCAATTGTTGCTTGCTGGTTAAACTACTCACTCTATTAGAAAACATAGATGTCTGAACTAGACATTAATATGTTGTAAGAATTCTTCCAACATTTGCTTGATCCAAGTTATTCTGTACTAGTTTAGTATCTTCAATACAGCTAGAAATATCCAAACTTCATTACATCTACTTTCATCAAGATCATTAACAAAAAGCTGAACTTGTAGTGCATTACAATTAACAAACCTCTAGTTTTATAGGTTCTATTAATAACAATGTTTCAATTCCTGTCGCTCAACCAGTCATCTTACAACACAGTCAACTAGTCATTCTCCTGTGCACATCTATGTAATTTGTTTAATCTTTTGTATAAAGCTCTATACCAAAAGTCTTTAGAAAAATCTAAACACACGAGTCCTTCCCACTTTCCCATCATCCACTTAAAGAGAAGTATCATCAAGCAAGATTAAGAATTGAACGAGTCAAGATTTTACTTTAGTGAATCCACGTTGTTTTTATTTATATCAAAGTTCATTAAATGATTTTACGAAAATTCTTTTTTGAGACTTTAGGATTCTTCTCAACATAGAAGTAAGACTGCACAGCCTATAATTTTTAAGGAACTTTATCTCCCAAATTTAAAAACAGGAGTAAAATTAGCAGTTGTTTGTTTCATATCTCATTGCTTGCTGAAATTGTAAAAGTGAAAGAGAGAAAAACAATGGCTCGTCTGATATTTGATCTTATTTACAACCTGAGAAAAATAATGTCTGCTTTTGATGTTTCATTCTACTTACTCACTTATAACTCTTTCTCTTTCCAACAAGGGATTAATATCTACACAATTCAGGCAAATTCCAGTTTTTCCAATAGAATGTTCCTGGTCTGGAGTATTGGTAACTTTTTATAAAAGTAGAAGAAAAAATCTAAAACCTTGGCCATCTAATAAATCCTTTGTATTGACATGCTATAAGGTAGAATCCTTGTTTTAAAATCCTGCTTAATTAATCAAACTGTTCGTTTTAACATTAACAGTAGGTGTATTTAAAACTTTTTATCATTTACTGATTTATATATCGTAACCATATTTCTAAAGTTTATTAAATTTTTCACACTGTCTGTTAAATGAACATTTTTTACATCAGTATTTTCCTGGATGTTTTTAACAAGCTAACTTTTTGGTCATTGTTGTTTTCTCCTTAAGTAGGCTTAGCTTGAATTAAAAGATTTTTCAAAATTTCACAGACCTGTCTCGCTTCATCTTTTAACTCAGTATCTCAATTCAATATTCATAAACCTTGTTTCATCTCCTGTTATTAGGAACTAAAATTTCCTTCATCTTGCACTGCAGGAAAACATGAAACATAATGCAATGTAATCTTTTGCCTGAAACATTCCCAACTTCAGTTCTTTAATCACTTTCTCATTAGTGGTTAACAGGAACTAAAATGTCAACCTCTCTGGTTGATTCCGCCCACTAGCGGCACAGCAGTGGATCTGCAGACTAACAATGCTAGAAACTGAGTTTTGATGCCTGTGGTGGGCAGAGCACATATGGCCCTGTGCATAGCCTTGTGCTTAACTTCTAACACACTCACCTGGTAGGCTCCCTGACCAGTTAGTACTGAAAACTGATCAGAATCATTTGAAGAAATCTCACTCCTTGATACCTGACTTCATACAGTTCATGTCATTTTGTTAAAAGTTAGTTTCTTGTGATCATTGCTTCATTATTTTTAATGTCAACAGTTTTACAGTTTCTTGTTGATAACATAGGTCTGATCAGATGGCCTACGATAGTTACTAGTTTTTACAATTAAAATCCCTGATTCTAACTAATAAAGGCTGTATGTTTGACAGCTTTCTTTTTTGTTTACAATCATAATACCAACAGGTGACAGCTCATAATTTTATATATCAAAACACTTCACTCTCCTTTCAACAGATTAACTATTAAATAACTTATAACTGGGATTTAAAAATGGTACATATTATCAGTTTTCTCCAAATGTAACAACATTTTGTTTCTAATACTACAACATTAGACCAGAATCCCGTACTATTTTATTTTGTTTTTAATACCACTAACATTAGACCCAGAATCCTGTACAACTTTATTTTGTTTTTAATACCACTAACATTAGACCCAGAATCCTGTGCAACTTCATTTTGTTTCTAATACCACTAGCATTAGACCCAAAATCCTGTGCAACTTCATTTTGTTTCTAATACCACTAACATTAGACCCAGAATCCTGTACAACTTTATTTTGTTTCTAATAGTACTAACATTAGACCCAGAATCCTGTGCTACTTCATTTTGTTTCTAATAGTACTAACATTAGACCCAGAATCTTGTACAACTTCATTTTGTTTCTAATACCACTAACATTGGACCCAGAATCCTGTACAACTTTATTTTGTTTCTAATACCACTAACATTAGACCCAGAATCCTGTACAACTTTATTTTGTTTCTAATACCACTAACATTAGACCAGAATCCTATACAACTTCATTTTGTTTCTAATACTACTAGCATTAGACCCAGGATCCTGTGCAACTTCATTTTGTTTCTAATACTACTAACATTAGACCCAGAATCCTGTGTACAACTTTATTTTGTTTCTAATACTACTAACATTAGACCCAGAATCCTGTACAACTTCATTTTGTTTTTAATACCACTAACATTAGACCCAGAATCCTGTACAACTTTATTTTGTTTTTAATACCACTAACATTAGACCCAGAATCCTGTACAACTTTATTTTGTTTCTAATACTACTAGCATTAGACCCAGGATCCTGTGCAACTTCGTTTTGTTTCTAATACCACTAACATTGGACCCAGAATCTTGTACAACTTTATTTTGTTTCTAATACTATAAACATTAGACCCAGAATCATGTACTACTTCATTTTGTGTCTAATAGTACTAACATTAGACCCAGAATCCTGTACTACTTCATTTTGTTTCTAATAGTACTAACATTAGACCCAGAATCCTGTACAACTTCATTTTGTTTCTAATACTACTAACATTGGACCCAGAATCCTGTACAACTTTATTTTGTTTCTAATACTACTAACATTAGACCCAGAATCTTGTGTACAACTTTATTTTGTTTCTAATAGTACTAACATTAGACCCAGAATTTTTTGCAACTTTATTTTGTTTCTAATACTACTAACATTAGACCCAGAATCCTGTACTACATCATTTTGTTTTTAATACTACTAACATTAGACCCAGAATCCTGTACAACTTCATTTTGTTTTTAATACCACTAACATTAGACCCAGAATCCTGTACAACTTTATTTTGTTTTTAATACCACTAACATTAGACCCAGAATCCTGTACAACTTTATTTTGTTTCTAATACCACTAACATTAGACCAGAATCCTATACAACTTCATTTTGTTTCTAATACTACTAGCATTAGACCCAGGATCCTGTGCAACTTTATTTTGTTTCTAATACCACTAACATTGGACCCAGAATCTTGTACAACTTTATTTTGTTTCTAATACTATAAACATTAGACCCAGAATCCTGTACTACTTCATTTTGTGTCTAATAGTACTAACATTAGACCCAGAATCCTGTACTACTTCATTTTGTTTCTAATACTATAAACATTAGACCCAGAATCCTGTACTACTTCATTTTGTGTCTAATAGTACTAACATTAGACCCAGAATCCTGTACTACTTCATTTTGTTTCTAATAGTACTAACATTAGACCCAGAATCCTGTACAACTTCATTTTGTTTCTAATACTACTAACATTGGACCCAGAATCCTGTACAACTTTATTTTGTTTCTAATACCACTAACATTAGACCCAGAATCCTGTACAACTTTATTTTGTTTCTAATACCACTAACATTAGACCAGAATCCTATACAACTTCATTTTGTTTCTAATACTACTAGCATTAGACCCAGGATCCTGTGCAACTTCATTTTGTTTCTAATACTACTAACATTAGACCCAGAATCCTGTGTACAACTTTATTTTGTTTCTAATACTACTAACATTAGACCCAGAATCCTGTACAACTTCATTTTGTTTTTAATACCACTAACATTAGACCCAGAATCCTGTACAACTTTATTTTGTTTTTAATACCACTAACATTAGACCCAGAATCCTGTACAACTTTATTTTGTTTCTAATACCACTAACATTAGACCAGAATCCTATACAACTTTATTTTGTTTCTAATACTACTAGCATTAGACCCAGGATCCTGTGCAACTTCGTTTTGTTTCTAATACCACTAACATTGGACCCAGAATCTTGTACAACTTTATTTTGTTTCTAATACTATAAACATTAGACCCAGAATCCTGTACTACTTCATTTTGTGTCTAATAGTACTAACATTAGACCCAGAATCCTGTACTACTTCATTTTGTTTCTAATAGTACTAACATTAGACCCAGAATCCTGTACAACTTCATTTTGTTTCTAATACTACTAACATTGGACCCAGAATCCTGTACAACTTTATTTTGTTTCTAATACTACTAACATTAGACCCAGAATCTTGTGTACAACTTTATTTTGTTTCTAATAGTACTAACATTAGACCCAGAATTTTTTGCAACTTTATTTTGTTTCTAATACTACTAACATTAGACCCAGAATCCTGTACTACATCATTTTGTTTTTAATACTACTAACATTAGACCCAGAATCCTGTACAACTTCATTTTGTTTTTAATACCACTAACATTAGACCCAGAATCCTGTACAACTTTATTTTGTTTCTAATACCACTAACATTAGACCAGAATCCTATACAACTTCATTTTGTTTCTAATACTACTAGCATTAGACCCAGGATCCTGTGCAACTTTATTTTGTTTCTAATACCACTAACATTGGACCCAGAATCTTGTACAACTTTATTTTGTTTCTAATACTATAAACATTAGACCCAGAATCCTGTACTACTTCATTTTGTGTCTAATAGTACTAACATTAGACCCAGAATCCTGTACTACTTCATTTTGTTTCTAATACTATAAACATTAGACCCAGAATCCTGTACTACTTCATTTTGTGTCTAATAGTACTAACATTAGACCCAGAATCCTGTACTACTTCATTTTGTTTCTAATAGTACTAACATTAGACCCAGAATCCTGTACAACTTCATTTTGTTTCTAATACTACTAACATTGGACCCAGAATCCTGTACAACTTTATTTTGTTTCTAATACTACTAACATTAGACCCAGAATCTTGTGTACAACTTTATTTTGTTTCTAATAGTACTAACATTAGACCCAGAATTTTTTGCAACTTTATTTTGTTTCTAATACTACTAACATTAGACCCAGAATCCTGTACTACATCATTTTGTTTTTAATACTACTAACATTAGACCCAGAATCCTGTACAACTTCATTTTGTTTTTAATACCACTAATATTAGACCCAGAATCCTGTACAACTTTATTTTGTTTCTAATACCACTAACATTAGACCAGAATCCTATACAACTTCATTTTGTTTCTAATACTACTAGCATTAGACCCAGGATCCTGTGCAACTTCGTTTTGTTTCTAATACCACTAACATTGGACCCAGAATCTTGTACAACTTTATTTTGTTTCTAATACTATAAACATTAGACCCAGAATCCTGTACTACTTCATTTTGTTTCTAATACTACTAACATTAGACCCAGAATCCTGTACTACATCATTTTGTTTTTAATACTACTAACATTAGACCCAGAATCCTGTGCAACTTTATTTTGTTTCTAATACTACTAACATTATACCCAGAATCCTGTGCAACTTTATTTTGTTTCTAATACTACTAACATTATACCCAGAATCCTGTGCAACTTTATTTTGTTTCTAATACTACTAACATTAGACCCAGAATCCTGTACAACTTTATTTTGTTTCTAATACTACTAACATTAGACCCAGAATCCTGTACAACTTTATTTTGTTTCTAATACTACTAACATTAGACCCAGAATCCTGTACAACTTTATTTTGTTTCTAATACTACTAACATTAGACCCAGAATCTTGTACAACTTCATTTTGTTTCTAATACTACTAACATTAGACCCAGAATCCTGTACAACTTTATTTTGTTTCTAATACTACTAACATTAGACCCAGAATCCTGTACTACTTTATTTTGTTTCTAATACCACTAACATTAGACCCAGAATCCTATACAACTTTATTTTGTTTCTAATAGTACTAACATTAGACCCAGAATTTTTTGCAACTTTATTTTGTTTCTAATACCACTAACATTAGACCCAGAATCCTGTACAACTTTATTTTGTTTCTAATACCACTAACATTAGACCCAGAATCCTGTACAACTTTATTTTGTTTCTAATACTACTAACATTAGACCCAGAATCCTGTACTACTTTATTTTGTTTCTAATACCACTAACATTAGACCCAGAATCCTGTACAACTTTATTTTGTTTCTAATACCACTAACATTAGACCCAGAATCCTGTACAACTTTATTTTGTTTCTAATACTACTAGCATTAGACCCAGAATCCTGTACTGCTTTATTTTGTTTCTAATACCACTAACATTAGACCCAGAATCCTGTACAACTTTATTTTGTTTTTAATACCACTAACATTGGACCCAGAATCCTGTACAACTTTATTTTGTTTCTAATACTACTAACATTAGACCCAGAATCCTGTACAACTTTATTTTGTTTCTAATACTATAAACATTAGACCCAGAATCCTGTACAACTTCATTTTGTTTCTAATTCTACTAACATTGGACCCAGAATCCTGTACAACTTTATTTTGTTTCTAATACTACTAACATTAGATCCAGAATCCTGTACTATTTCATTTTGTTTCTAATAGTACTAACATTAGACCCAGAATCCTGTGCAACTTTATTTTGTTTTTAATACCACTAACATTAGACCCAGAATCCTGTACAACTTTATTTTGTTTCTAATACCACTAACATTAGACCCAGAATCCTGTACAACTTTATTTTGTTTCTAATACTACTAACATTAGACCCAGAATCCTGTACAACTTTATTTTGTTTCTGATATTACTAACATTAGAATATAAGCAACCTATAAGCTTATTTTTAAACGTTTTCTTGTCAGTCTCCAGTTAAACAGGTCCCATTTAATAATAAAATTACCAATAACATGACTGCACACAAACTAACAAGCTATTCCAGGACATTTTGTTTGCACTATTACCGATAACATGACTGCATTCACATACATACCAGTCCTGTCAATAAATAAAAAGGAAGAAACAAGAGTTTGTACTCATTATATGAAAATAAACAATTGCCATCTTACCTTGATGAGTTCATATGGCACCAATACCACAGCTAAAAGATGCACAAGACATTTAATACTGGAACAAATTTCATAATGGTACATTGTACCACATTGATAATAATAATAATTATTATTAATAAATATTTACAAAATGGAGGCTAGTTACCTGTTTTTTACCACTAAAGAACAAGCAAAAGCAATTTTATTCATGTACCATAAAATAACAATAAGGTCGAGACCCTTGATAAACTTAGTGACCCTTGATGAACATAGGGATCCAGAAAACCAGGAATTGCCATTTTCTTTCCATTTGAAACTGTTTGATTTGTATTTAATATTGTTTTTAATCTGTTGGCTTGAAGTTGTGTCCCAGCTGTCTTATCAGTTTATCTATTGTACCTCCAGTTGTCTAATGAAAGAATAAACAAACAACAACAAAAATACATATATAATAAACAACAACAACAAAAATACATAAAATAACAGCAAAAATACATACATATATATATATAATAAACAACAGCAAAAATACATATATATAATAAACAACAACAGCAAAAATACATTATATATATAATCACCAAAAATACATATTTATATGTATATAGTGCTAAAAGGATTGGAAATTGGCACTTACGGTGGACAGAGCACACTCAACCCATTCTGTAATTTTTTATTCCATACCTACGGTGGACAGAGCACACTCAACCCATTCTGTAATTTTTTATTCCATACCTACGGTGGACAGAGCACACTCGGCCCATTCTGTAATTTTTTATTCCATACCTACGGTGGGCAGAGCACACTCAACCCATTCTGTAATTTTTTATTCCATACCTACGGTGGACAGAGCACACTCAACCCATTCTGTAATTTTTTATTCCATACCTACGGTGGACAGAGCACACTTGGCCCATTCTGTAATTTTTTATTCCATACCTACGGTGGACAGAGCACACTCGGCCCATTCTGTAATTTTTTATTCCATACCTACGGTGGACAGAGCACACTCGGCCCATTTTGTAATTTTTTATTCCATACCTACGGTGGACAGAGCACACTCAACCCATTCTGTAATTTTTTATTCCACAACAAACACAATGGCAGCAGTTCAACTATTTGCATAATTATCATAATTTTGATCAGTTTATTTCTGTGAGTTATGATAAAAATAGATAAAGCTAAACATGTTTAAATTAATTAAAGATAATGATGAAAAATCACAGTGTAATTGTTTCATTTGCTGAATAGCTGGAATAAGTAAAAATGGTTGTAATTAGAAACAGTAATTTCAGTTAGTAGATTATTTTTGTGACAGTCATAGTTTTTATCACAGATGGATCCACAGACATGGATGACTCAAAACTGTTTCCAGTGGTTGTACAATGTCTGTATGGCTCTGTCTACAACCATTATGCTCGGTCATTTGAAATAGTTGGCATTTCTAGTAGCCTTTCATCAATAGGAAGGAGACACAGCACGCTTTTATTCAGATGAACTTTATTCTTTATTTGGACATTGTCTAGAATGGAGGTGTTTAAAATTATTGATAATTTATTTGATATTTTCATTTGTTTATGATGGAGTTAACTTTTTTCTGTTTGTGTTTTGTTGTTCATGTTTCACATTATAAGTGTAGTTTATTTAATTTCACTTAAAAGTTTGATCATTCCTGTCATTGTGACATCTCAAGTGATGATACCTTCCACTTTATCCCATGATGTTGATGATGCCACAAAATCTGTCTATCATAATTTTATTGTCACTGGAAGACATGACAGCAAGTTGTTCAATGTGTTATGGTTCCTTCATCCCATCCATTCAGCCAATGTTCTTTCTTTTCAGGATGATGATGCAAATTGTTCAATGTGTTGTGGTTCCTTCATCCCATCCATTCAGCCAATGTTCTTTCTTCTCAGGATGATGATGCAAATTGTTCAATGTGTTGTGGTTCCTTCACCCCATCCATTTAGCCAATGTTCTTTCTTCTCAGGATGATGATGCAAATTGTTCAATGTGTTGTGGCTCCTTCACCCCATCCATTTAGCCAATGTTCTTTCTTCTCAGGATGATGATGCAAATTGTTCAATGTGTTGTGGTTCCTTCATCCCATCCATTCAGCCAATGTTCTTTCTTCTCAGGATGATGATGCAAATTGTTCAGTGTGTTGTGGTTCCTTTCATTTAGCCAATGTTCTTTCTTTTCAGTATGATGATTTTCACTGGTATTGCTCCATCAAGGTTTGCTTCAGGCACGTCTTTATCTATGGAGGAAAATTTTCACAACTTTTAATATTTTCATTGATGCAAATTTATAAGTATATATATTTTTTTTTCTCGTGTGTCTTTTGGTTCATCCTATGCTTTAATATAGGAAACCCTAGTCTAAAGATTACTTTGCCTTTTCTCTTTCACCTGACGTTAGGGTCCATGCAGACTGTTTCGTGAATAATATTAACAGACCGCATTCACTTGAAAACTTATTTTTGGTTCTTTCTTCCAGCCAATATTCCTTCCAACTTCATGATTTCCAGTGTTTGGTATTTCCTTTACCTGCTTGAGGGTAGTAGATCCATTAACCTCTGTTTTCCTTTCTAGTGTCTAATTTTCATGCTTTTCTCTTTTTCCACCAGAATTCTGTGTTGCCTTTTGTCACTTCATTACACTCTACAGGGTTTTGTTTTCTTCTTTTCACCATGTTGACCCATACTTCTCTGTTTTTACTTTGTTTCCTTGCTGTTGGAATTTACTGGGAAGAAATGCCCTCTAGCTAATATAATCTCCCTCTGTGATCTTTCTCAGGCCGTGTTTTATTGGTAAAGGTTCATGGGGGTGTTTCTGAGTTGCTGAAGGCTTGGGCCAAGGCAGCCTAATATTAGACATCATTATCTACTTTAGTTTCTCATTTTTTCATCATTACCCTTCTCTTTCTGCTCCTAGGCCTACTGTGTTCATCTCTGTTTACCATTCCTGCTTTCCAGCTTGCTCCTCCTTCCTGTTCCTCCACTTCTAAACACTGTTATTGCTTGTCTCGATGGTGACTATTATGTTGTGTCTGGCTTTGTGGAAGCCTTTCTTTGTCAGCCTTTGATCTCTGTTTTCAACTTGACTGATGGGTTTTTTGGGTTCCACCCATTACTCATCTTTCCATTTCTCTTTTCATCCTATCCTTTTCTGGTTTTCTTTTTTTCTTTATTTTGATCTATCTTTTCTTCAGTGTCTTGAGGAGATGATCTCAAATCTCTTGGCCAAGAATACCATTGAGGGAATATATTCTTACCATGGTTTTTAATTCTCATCTCTTTCAGTCCCCCAACCAGATGAGGATTAACATTTGATTATTGACCAGATGTCAAATTTCAACTAATATCTTGTCAATCCCATATGTAAGGGTTCTTTCCTCGAAGGTGATTCTTTTCACCCGAACTATGGTTGATCAAGGTCAATGTTTAAGATGCCCTTTTGTGCATTTTGAATGACTTATCCTCTAGGTGTTTTCTTCATTTCATCTACTGATTTATGTCTTCCTGTTCTATGCTTTTTCTTTTGGCATTATGTCTACATTTAATGTCTTCACTTGTGTCATGGGAGTATCTGTCTTTATGTTCATAGGTTGGAGCTGAAATTTAATTACTACGTGGATGATTGGCATCTCTTTGCCCCTTCTCAGAAGGACTATTCTTAATCATGCATTCATCTTTGAGAGGCTTCTTGGCTGGGCTGGCTTGTCTAGCCTTCCAAATATTTTCTTGTGCTTATTGGGCTTATGTATGAAGTTTCCTCTTTACCTTTAGGACATTGTTGGGTTTGCTCTCACTTGAATGTGTACATCATTGATGATTTTGCCAGGTAGGTGAGTAGATGTCCTCTTCCATTCTGTTTGTTTAGTTTTTTGAATTAAGCACAAAGCTACACAATGGGCTATCTGTGCTCTGCTCACCACAGGTATCGAAATCTGGTTTTTAGCATTGTAAGTCCACAGATATATAGCTGAGCCACTGGGGGCCTTCCATTCTGAACTTATGTTTAAATGTTTCTGAAGAAAGTTTATCTATACTTTTTTTGTATGAAGACTTCCACCATTTCAATGTGGGATTGTAGCTATCCTTTGTAAAAAGTTGAGATATTATCTTGGAAGTTGATATTTTCCTTATTTGAAAATATTTTTCTTGTAGACTCTTATCTCTTCACACTTCACTCATCTTACCTACATCCAATACAGTTTCTTTTTGCTCCATCTGAGCATCTGAGGGTAAAGTTAATTTGAGCACAACTGCTTAGGGGTTGATTTTAATGAGTACCAGTTGTCATTATTATGTCAGATATGTCTCTACATATAATAGTTCACTCAGCAAAATTTACAAGAACTTGTGTTAATTAATGTATCAAATAACACGAGTCCAAAAAAACAAAGGGCTATGAAAAGGCAATTATAAAGTGTTTTTTAAGATGTTTGTGAGAATTTATATAAATCATTTAAAATAGGAAATACTGAAATTATTATTGTGAGTGTAATTACACACACAGCAGTCTCTACGTAAAATTAGCATAACAGCTGTAAGAAAAAAGATTAATGACCAAATTTGGATGAGGAACATTAGAATTATCTTTTTTTCAGAATTGACTTCAACTGTACAACTACTTTTCTCAGAATGAGTTTATTTACGAAGAAAACAACTCCATCAGGTAAGGAACATTAACAAAATTCATAATATGGAGTATGTGTCTTTAGGTGAGGAACATTAACAAAATTCATAATATGGAGTATATGTCTTTAGGTGAAGAACATTAAGAATATTCATAATGTGGAGTATATGTCTTTAGGTGAGGAACATTAAGAAAATTCATAATGTGGAGTATATGTCTTTAGGTGAGGAACATTAAGAAAATTCATAATGTGGAGTAAAATATCTTTGGGTGAGGAACATTAACAAAATTCATAATGCGGAGTATATGTCTTTAGATAAGAAACATTAACAAAAATCATAATATGGAATATATCAAGTTTGTTTTAATACCATTCTTATTTTGGTGTCATGATTAAAAATCTGTTCTTGATGCCCAAAATCTTGTATGTCATTCTTGTAATTTCTAAAATGCCCTAAATGCATTTCAAATGTTTGTTTTTTACTATACATATTTCATATCTTATTTTCTCTACTCTAACTGTAGGGAGTCTGTTGGTTTAAACAACTTTGTTAACACCGTAAAAATTAGAAAAATTTTTTTTGTTCTAGAATTACTCCAAATTATGTCACAAAAATGTAAGTGTAGATTAAGTAGCTTAAGTCTCATAGCATTATTCATTTATATATCTTTATTAGTTGTATTATTATATTGACTTTCCAGTTATGCCTGACTAATAACACAGATGTTACAATAACGTGGTGCGTGTGCACTTATTACTACATGTAATGATGTAAAACTGATGTTTAGTCTTTACAAGGTTACCAGTTTTGGCTGTATTTTAGTGGACTAGTATTTTGTAACATGTAGTCACATAGTTATTATATATATGTTAAGATTATTACCGTTTACAAACATTCTTAAACATATTTTTGTTATAACGTAGGACAGTGATTGAAAGTGCCAGCATTTTTCTAAGGTAGTAGAAGGTTTCATACATTAGGTTTTTGAATCTTTCCAGTGCAGTTTGGGGACCTCTACTTCTGTATATTTGTGATTCTCACAAAAAGGCTAATCATTGACCTGTCCCTTCTCATTTACTAAATTCGTACCCCATGATTCACTCATCTCTTTGGTGGGCTTTTCCTCTGGGTTTTTGGATGAATAAGATTGATGCCTTCAATGCTTATATTTGGTTCTCCCATCACGTGGTTGTGTATTAATTTTGTGCTGTACTCTTCAGGCTGTCTTTATCATCATATATCTTTTGAACTTTAGCTCTACCTCTTCATGCATTGGGGTTGAGCTTTCACATTTGCATGGATAACTAGCTTCTTCTCACTTATTTCAAGCAGGAATCAGACTTTCATACTTATCAGCTCCTTCTTGAAGCTACTCGTATGGGCTGGTTGATTAAATTGGAAAAGTACTTCTTTCATCCTACCCAGTACCTTGTTCATTTGGTTGCTTTCTTTAACACCCATCTCATTCAAACCCAACCTTTTTCTCTCTGACTTTATTTAGTGGAGCTGGCCATTTGGAACACCCTGTCTGCTCAATCTCTTTCTGCTCATGGGGTTCTATCACTTTTAGGGATGTTGTCTTTGGCTCCTATTATACCCCTTGGATGAGTATGTATGTGGTCCCTGTAATGGGACTTCCATGACCAATGGAATCTTGCTTGGGATCTGTTGGATTCTCCCATCACCTTTCCTTTCCATCATGAATGATCTTCGATGGTGTTTGGACAAGACTCATACTTTGGCAGGCATTTTACTTCCTCCTCTAATAACAATCTCCATCTGTTAGTGAATTGAATCTCTTCAGGACTGAGGGGATGGGTTGACCAACAAGGGACTTTTGGGGGTTGTTGGTCTGTGGAGGAATCTTCTCTTCATGTCAATGTCTTCAAACTTCTTGTGGTTCATTGGGCTTTGAATCATTTACATCATATCTTTAGGGTCAGTTAGTTATCATTCATTTTAATAATTCAACAGTGGCAGCTCATTATCAGTTGCCAAAGAAGCACCTGGTTGAGATCCCTGTGTTTTTTTGCCTTGGATATTCTCTTTTGGGCACATGATCACTGTATTAATTTGATGGTGTATTACATACCAGATGCTTTCAACCAGGTGAAGATCATCTTTGCAAAGAGACTGGGTTTACCCAGAAAAGTAATCTTTTCATCCCCTTGTTATTATTTGTGGTTTCTTATCATTGGGGTACCCCTCATATAAATGCATTTGCCACCTCCCTTAATAAGTAATTATCTTTGTTTTGGTCCTCTGTTCCAGTCCTCTAACTTTAGCTTTAGATGCCTTCAGTGAGGATTGGTCAAACAATTTTTTTTATGTTTATTCTTCTATCAGATTACTTCATCAAGTAGTCTCCCTCATTATACTACTGTGTGCAAGATTTTTCTGATTGCTCCTTATCGGTAAGTTCAGTCATGATTTTCTTGCTTATTCCTGTTACAGTCATTCTCTCCCATCTCTCTCCCCTTATTATTTGACATCTTTTGAAAACCATAGTTCCTGGTTCTGCATCCTGTAGTTCATAATCTCCATATTCATACATGAAATTTTTCCAGTTCCAATTTTTCATGTTGACTGGCATTTCCTTCAGCTCATTCCATTCATTCTTAATTCATGGCTGTGTATCAGCAGAAATAGAATGTTTTCCTCATGTGGGCCCTAGCTTTGGTTATTACAGTTTCTTGTTTTCTGGCTGTAGTTTCTTCCAAAGTTTTTTGAGAAGAGGTATTTGATCTCTTTATCAGTGTATTGGACAGCCCTATCCCCATATTTTCAACTTTTCTCATTACTCTGGATCATTTTTCCTCTATCTGTACCCTTTTGATCATTTCTTTCTGAATATATTGGTCGCCTAGTTGTGTGGTACTTCTGGGTTGGAATATTAATGTTGTACTCCATTCCTTTACCTCTGTTTGATCCCATTGTCTCATTTCTTTGATTCACTTACCCCTTAAGGCATATTTCCTTCTCCTCTTAGTCTGTGGGCAGCATCACTCTGATATGTTCACTATCTTTGCCACTCTCATGTTGTACCACCCAACATACCATTTCCTTTATCTAGATTGTTCCTTCCATCTCAAGATATCAGTAGCTTGTTCGGGGAATTCCTTCTATTTGCTCATTTAACTTCCTTCCCTTTCTCATCTCTACACTCATCCTGATTTGGATAGACTTCTATGTATGGTGTGTGCCCTATTTTGTTATATTGCCTGCATGGTTTCCTGCTGAGATTCTCATTTCTATCTGTTTATTTTATAGCATTCCCCTTTGTCTCAGTATCTTTCTTGCTTTACTATGGTTTAATTCAGTTGGCTTATTTCTATTTGTACTCATCTCACTGTTTATTTTTCACTGTTATCACCCATCAAATTCACCACCTCACCTTTTTTCTTGTTTTTTGTCTCGATCAGCCTTTGGTGGAGGCATGTGGACCACCACTCAGATGCTCAACTCCCATTATCTTCATTCCATCATGTTTCTGCATTTTTGGGGTAACACCTATTACTTATACCTCAGACTTTGGTGTGGTCATGACAATAGGTAAGTTTTTATTAATGCTTTACTTCCTTTCAGAGGCTCTTTCTTTGAATTTCTACTGTTAGATCCCTTTTTGTGGAGAATGGTCCCTGACTAGGTACTTTTTAGAAAACCTATACTGTGTGCCATGCTGATTTGTATGTTATTTCTGTGGCTGTGTATGTTCAGCTTTGAGTTGCAGTGTTTCACAAGATTGTTAGAGGGTCAATAACCTTGTGATACATGCTTCACAAATAGGCCTATCCCAGACTATACTACCCATGAATAGCTTGAGAAAGGTATAGCTGCACACTCCTGCTACGCCTTAATTGAATAAATTGGTATGGTATGTATTTTAGAATAGATTTCATGATCACCCATTGTACTGTTTCAGGTGTAGCAGTCATTCAGGATTTTCCAGTGCTATTTTTCCCTTCTTTCTTTCAATGAAGTATGGGAGTCCTCACTACTTATAGCTCCAAGCTGCAGGGGTAGTTGACCATGGAAGTATCCTGCTGGATGGGCATTCTGCCAGTGTAGAAGATGTACCATCTTCTGAATTTAATGACATGTACAACAGGGTAAGATGTCCCAGTGCAGCTCACCCCTTTGATTGGGTGCCTTTATTCCTACCTTCATATGGATATCGATACCATGAGGGCTGGTTTTGGGTATCAAGTGAACCAGTCTACGCAAGTCCTCACACAGATTTGAAGTTGTTTATTTCTCTCAAACAATTCCTCTTTATCTTGTAAGTCATGTGGGTTGTTTTCATCTCTGCCCTAGTTATTCATTTTTTTTCTCATGATGGTAATATTATTGACTTTTGGATGTTTCAGCTCATGGTTGTGGGAGTTGTTGATTGCATGTTGAGCCAAATACTGGCTCAATGCTATTCTTGTGTAATGCTTTGGATTGATCATTTCCTCATATCCACAATTTTAGGGCTTAATGTAGATGGCAAAATGAAGTGTTAGATGTAGCTGACTTACTAAGTACAGTCCACCATGTTATAGTCATTCTAAACCATAAAACACATCCCTTATTCTTCTGTTGAATTGAGTTATGAATTTATCTGATTGGGATCACTTTCCTATTTATCCTCTTCCACTCAAATGTGCTCCTTTCCTTTTCCTCAATGTTTGTCCATAGCTATTCATGGCAAGGAGGTACCTGGTTCAGAGATGGTGCAGTACCCTCCTCAGATTATCTGATCTGTTTCTCTTGTATACAGAGGTATCCTTCAAATGCTTTTTGGGGGGGGATACATCTGTTCTTCTCTATACAGGTCTCTCTTTCTTTTCAGCATGGGATTCTAGTTAATCTTATAAGAAGAGGGAGTAAGTTATTGGAAGTTATAATTTTACTCACCATTATACATATATTTCCAATTGGTATCTTCACTTCACTTACACTTCTCACAATTTTCTGATGCTTGCACCTTCTGCCAGACTTCAGAGTGGTGGTTAAGTAGCAGAGGGAGACACATGTTTCATGTGATACTACTACTCTCCTATTGGTGAAGAGGTGATGCATGTTGATTTCCATGAGAGAAGTTGGATTTTTTTTATTCCAGTGTGAGGGGGCAGAAGGCTTTGTGTCATGCATAATGAAAAGTTTACATTCAGATAGCAGCACAAAATGGGAAAACTAATCTTGTAAGAGGAGGGAAGTACCTATTGGAAGTACATTTTAAGTTTTGGAAAGCTACAACTTTAAATATTTAATAACAAATTTAAAATTCTTAATTTTAATTGCTGCACTTGTTTTCGTGGACTTGAGGAATTTTTGTTTAATCACTGATACAAAATTATTTAAAGAGGTACGTTGTATTCCATTTATATGTAGATTAATGGTGTACAGGTAACTTGATGATGAGAATCCATAATACTCTATTGGTTTAATAAGATTTCAGTGATTTTATTTTGAGTTTTATCTTTTTGATTTCCCCAAATAAAGAGCAGATGCGCCAGCAAGACAGGGACCTGAGAAGAATACAGAGGGGCATTGAGAAAGATAGAAGAGATTTGGAAAGACAAGAAAAACAACTTGTGAGTAGATATTATGATTTGTGCCAATATTTTTCCTTTTAAATCGTTAAATTTGTACACACATACACGCACCTATTGAAAATGTCTTAATATTTGAAACAGATGTGTTTATTTAACGTAATAGGGTAATCTATACTGACAAATTGTATGATTGCCACTTTGAACTTAATCAGAAATGTTTAGTTGAATTCAATTAGGAAGAAGGACAATAATGAAAAAAAAATTGCTTAAATTAACTGAACAATAAAATGAAGTTTAATATATTTAGATATGATTCTGTATTTACCAAATTTGGGGACATTAAGAACTTAAAGTTCTACTCTGTTGATATGGTGAAGGCAATATTCTCAGTTCCTGTTAGTGCTTGGGATTTGGTAGAACCATCAGATTAATAATTTCACTTTGTAAGACTGATTCCTAAACCTAGAAATTTAAAATCAGTGTAATTCATTTTACATTCTACGTAGACAGTGAGGCAGTATTAGAAAAAGTATTTTGATAAATGTTGGAATTTTGCAGGATAATTTTTTTGTAACATCCAAAAGAAAGAAACTTGTAAAGGTTGTATCTCATTTCTTAAATTTATTCCTTGCTCAAAAAATACTCACTAGTAATGTTGAGAACCAGTTTATAGCAAGGAAAGTGAGGGAAGCTGTTAGAAATACAAGGGTAAAACTGTTATTGTACTCATAACAAAGAACTTTCAAGTGCTGGCTCGTAACAGTGAAATTTGGGTCAGTTATTATAAAAATAACTAAAACATGGAAAACTATGAAGTAGTAACTGATAGAAAGAAAATTAGGAGAAACTATTATAATATTAACTAAAACATGGGGAATTGTCAAGTTCCAGCTGATAGAAAGATAACTGTGGATAATGATAAAAAATAACTGAAACCTACATAACTGTGAAGTACCTGGTGATAGAAAGAAAACTGGAGAAAATTATTATAAAATTAACCAAAATACAGAGAACTGTCAAATATCGGCTGATAGGAAGAAAACTGGTAGAAATTGTTATAACAATGACTTTCAAGAAGTTACAGACAGCACTATTAGGGCTGAAAGTAGTGAATTTAACTGAAATGAACCTATTCTGTTGAGTAACAAATTTCAGCCCTTGACTTCTGCAGATGAAGAACTATTGGAGGGAAGGAAAACAAAAGGGTCATAGAAGGATGTGGATGAAAAGGAGGTTGTAGTTATAGATTATTTCTTGATGGGGTATGTCAATAGAATAGTCTGTTGGTTAGATAGGAAGAAAATAACTATATTATACTACCAAGGGGCACAGGTGGAAGATTTCACTGACAGAGCTGGGATATATTGAAGGGAGTTATTGGAGATGCAAATTTTGTGGCACATGTAGGGGCTAATGATGTAAGGAAAGGTAGATCACAAGAGCTAATTAATAATTACAAGGGGTTGATAAAGGCATTTAAAGAAAAGGACCATAACCTAATTTTGTCAGGGATACAACCCAGAATTAACTATGAAGATTAAGTTATGAATAGATTACTTGGCCTAAATTCTTGGCTTAGGTTAGTATATAATGATGAACAAATTGGCTTGTTGGATGTATGATCAGTTCCATGGAAGAAGGGATTTTTTTTTAAATGAATATTTTATATTTAAATAATATAAGGGCTGTCTTGTTTGTTAAGGGTATTAACTCAGCTGGAAGGGATGATTTAAACTATGACTAGCCAGTGGTGAGGGCAAAGATGAACTGAATGCAAAAAAAAAAAAAAAGAAGTAGATATGGAAAAAGTTTGGCATAGGAAATGAGTATATAGAAGTAGTTCTGAAGTTTAGGCTTAACTGTTACTATTGTGTTGTTAGTAGTATATGAAATAAAAGTAATTACTTTAGGGCACTGAATTTTAGTATACTACTTATTTCCATGTTAGTCATTATCTAGGAACTCCATCCCAGCTTTGGTCTTTCAAGTAATGCAGAAGTTACTTCAGTTACAGTTTTCATCAGATTTTCACATCTCATGTTCTTGTTTCTGGTTCCTGATGTCCTGCTTTTGGCTCTGTTTTTCACAGCTTAACTTGATGTCTTGAGGTTCGCCATCAGTTATGCCCAATATATATTCTTGTTATATTTGCTCATCATTATTCCATGAGTTAGATATTTTCACTACTCCATTTAAAGCAAATTACACTGTTTAAAAGTTTTCATTATCATTACTAAATTTATTAAACTCGTGTTAAGAAGAGGTGAAGAAGAACAGAGATTTAGAAGTGTCCCTGGTTGCCTATCAAGCCTTTTCAGGGCTTGCTAGGTTTTAAAATTATATGTTAAGCCTATATGGAGACAGAAGAGTGGGGAGCTTTGTTTATTAAATGTGAGTTACATCCTTTTATAGTTGAAGATATCAAAGATAATAGCAAAGGGATTGAATCCATTTGGATTTCTTTTAACCCTTAAACAGGGGGAATGTTGTAGGTAGCAGCATCAGTTGATGATCGCTGCCTTTTAAGGATTAAGGGAAAAGTCTTTTAGTGGGAATTTATTATTGACTACCAGAAGATACTGATAGAATTAGAGAGAAATTTTACAATGAGATTTATATTTCAACTGTTAATGAAGTCTTAATTATGGGTGATTGTAATTTCAGATGTACTGATTGGAAAATGCAAGAGTCAAACCATGAGGGAGAAGGGTTTTTGGATACTCTTCAAGATGACTTTCTTCACCAATTGGTTAAGGATTTCACTAGAAACAATGGCATTTTAGATTTTTTGTTAACTTATAATATAGAAATGATTGAGAGGGTAGAAACTGGGAAACATCTTGGTGTAAGTGATTATTACTGTATTAGGTTCAATGTTTTGCTGTATATAGAAATAAGGAATAATGATATTTTGGTTAAAAATTAAAAAAAACAACAAGAACAAAATTTGAAAGGATGCAAGAAGAATTACCTGTTGTGAATTGGCCAGGTAAGTTATTTGGAGATATTGATCAGACGTGGAAATTTTTTGAAAGGGGAAGCTGCAAGTAAAAAAAAAAAACTGGGTTGGCTCAGAAAGAGTATAAGAAATAAAATTTTAAAAATCATCATAACTTTATGACATTTAAATTTACTGGTATATCAGAAGAGTCAGAAGGTGATAAAATATTAAGAAAGTTGGTGAAACAGAAAATTAGGACATCAAAAATGATGTAAGAAAAGAGATTGGCCGATAATGTAAATATTAATAGTAAGGATTTCTTTAAATATATTAAGGGTAAACAAAATGTTAATATTGGGGTAGGGCTCTTGAGAGATGATAACGAAAGGCTTGAATCTTATGATTATGAGATAGCTGGCTGGATTATTAAATTTTCTTTTTTCTTTCAACTAATGAAAATTTAAGCAATATTCAACATATTAAACAATTGATAGAAACGAGTAAGAACAAGATGACTGCAATAATTTTGAAATGGTTGAAATGAATTGAGAAGTTTAAAGAATAAGACTCCTGGGCCATGTAATATTTTCCTCCAAGGATTTTAAAGGAGGTTAAAGATTTTATATGCAAATTACTTACTACTATTATTTTTTGTCAGTTTTTGAATATTGGTTAGGGAGTGCAACTCCTCTTTTCAACGGAGATCATAAAAATTTTCCCAGTGATTGTAGATCCAGAAATTTTACATAAGTTGTGGGAAAAGTTTTGGAAAGTCTGATAAAAGATGTTTTGCAAAGCTGTTTATGAAGGTTGAAATTTTAAAGGCTAGATAGTCATTGTGGTTTTGCTAAGTGAAAATCTTGGCTTGCAATACATTCTTTGAAAATGTTACTGCTTATGTAGATGAGGGTTATGGAGTAGATTTAATTTCTGGATTTTTCAAAAAGCATTTGACAAGGTGCCACATAACAACCTATAAAAAATTATCTATATATATGGGGTAAAAGTTAGCAAATTGGATAGATGAGTGACTTGATGGAAGAAAGCAGATGGCTGCCACAAATGGAGTTCAGTCACACTGGATTAATGCTGCAGATGGGGTACCTCAAGGTTCAATCTTATGACTTTTCCTCTTTTTGATTTATGTTGATGACATAATCATAGAATGATGAATAAGTTACTTGTTGATGATACTAAGGTCTTGGATGTTGCTAATTGTGTAGAGGATGCTGCTGATTTACAAAAGGATTTGTATCATTAAACAAGTTGGACAAATAAATGGCAAATACGATATAATAAATACAAGATAAATGCATGTGGGTTATCGTAATTTGAATTGTGAGTATACTTTTGATAAGAATCTTAAGAGGGTAATGAAAGAAAAGAATATTGATGACATCATTATAATGGTTCAGTCTCTTAAGCCATCTGTACAATGTGCTGTTGTTAGTAGTAGGGCAAATAGGATTTTAGGTTCTATCTACTTATTTAATAAATTTTTATAATTTCATTGTACAGGTCACTGTTTTGAAGTATCGTGTTTAATCTTAATAAATACATAGAATTGTTGGAATTGGTACAGACGAGGGCAATTAGAATGATGCCTGGGGTGGAGGGGATTACACCTATCAGAGTTAGAAGGATGGATCTGATTATGGTGTTTAAATGGAATTTTTAGTGTGGGTGCACCATCCTTTTTCATACTTAACTGTAGAACTAGGGGACATAAGTATAAAGTTTGGTAGGGTAGGAGTTGTCTTAGTTTCATTTTTCTGACAGGGTGGTCGGCCCTTGGAATGGGTTACCTTCAGATGTTGTAAATGCACCAAATTTAAGTAAGTTTAAGAGAGAGCTTGATAAGTATATGAATTATAAGAACTGACTTTAAAACTTTAATTAATATACTTTAGAGTCTGGAACAGCCAAGATTGACCAGTTGGTCCTGTGTTTCCCTAAATGTTATGTTATAAAAGTAACTGAAACATAGAGAAGTATTAAGTAGTAGCTGATAAAAAGAAAACTGGGGAAATTGTTATAAAATTAAACATTGGTTATTGTGAATTGTCAGCTTATAATAAGAAAACTGTGGAAATTATTATAAAAATTAAACATTGGTTACTGTGAATTGTCAGCTGATGATAAGAAAACTGTGGAAATTATTATAAAAATTAAACATTGGTTACTGTGAATTGTCAGCTGATAAAAAGAAAACTGGGGAAATTGTTATAAAATTAAACATTGGTTATTGTGAATTGTCAGCTGATAATAAGAAAACTGGGGAAATTGTTATAAAAATTAAACATTGGTTACTGTGAATTGTCAGCTGATAAAAAGAAAACTGGGGAAATTGTTATAAAATTAAACATTGGTTATTGTGAATTGTCAGCTGATAATAAGAAAACTGGGGAAATTGTTATAAAATTAAACATTGGTTATTGTGAATTGTCAGCTGATAATAAGAAAACTGGAAATTATTATAAATATTAAATGTTGGTTACTGTGAATTGTCAGCTGATATTAAGAAAACTGTGGAAATTGTTATAAAAATTAAACATTGGTTACTGTGAATTGTCAGCTGATAAAAAGAAAACTGTGGAAATTATTATAAAAATTAAACATTGGTTACTGTGAATTGTCAGCTGATAAAAAGAAAACTGGGGAAATTGTTATAAAATTAAACATTGGTTATTGTGAATTGTCAGCTGATAATAAGAAAACTGTGGAAATTATTATAAATATTAAACGTTGGTTACTGTGAATTGTCAGCTGATATTAAGAAAACTGTGGAAATTGTTATAAAAATTAAACATTGGTTACTGTGATTTGTCAGCTGATATTAAGAAAACTGTGGAAATTGTTATAAAAATTAAACATTGGTTACTGTGATTTGTCAGCTGATATTAAGAAAACTGTGGAAATTGTTATAAATATGAAACATTGGTTACTGTGATTTGTCAGCTGATATTAAGAAAACTGTGGAAATTGCTTTAAAAATTAAACGTTGGTTACTGTGAATTGTCAGCTGATATGAAGAGAACTGTGGAAATTGTTATAAATATCAAACATTGGTTACTGTGAATTGTCAGCTGATATTAAATAAACTTTGGAAATTGTTGTAAAAATTAAACATTGGTTTCTGTGAATTGTCAGCTGATATCAAGAAAACTGAGGAGATTCATCATAAAAATTAGTAAAAGATGGACGATTATAAAGTACCAGATTAATATTGAACAAAATAATGAAAACAAATTGTGAAGTCAAAGGGAACTTCAGTTATCAGTTAATAGGGAGTAAACTTGAGTAACAAAAAGGTAATGAATACTATATAATATCTTAATTTTGAACTCTTTATTGTGACCAGATATGCTTGCCCTTTCAGCTGGAAGTTCACGTGACGGTCAATCCCACTATTCGTTGGTAAACGAGTAGCCCAAGAGTTGGTAGTGGGTGGCGATGACTAGCTGTTTTCCCTCTAGTCTTACACTGTTAAATTAGGGACGACTTTTGTAGATATCACTCATGTAGCTTTGGGCAAAATTCAAAAGAAATGGAAGTGTCTTATGATGAGCAAATATTTCTGAAACAAAATTTTGTAAAAATAAGTTTTCCTTTTTGTAATAATAAAAAATCATCTTTTTCATATGCACGTCTTTCATGTTTTACTGATTACAGGAAATGGAAATAAAAAGAGCAGCTAAACAAGGAAATAAACAGGTAATGTGTTATTTTACTTTCTGAGATAATGTTTGATTTTTTTTCTAAGATAATGTGGTCATTATTACACATTGAAGGTATCTTAATTTACTTGGGATACAAGATTTTTTCTTCAAAAAATATTATTTATATTTTAATTTTGTGTTATGTCATGATGTGTAATATTTTTAAAACTTTATCTATGGACTAAAAGGTACAGAAACAAGAAATCTTCATGAAAATTGTAAAAATGCACAGTGCAACTTTTGGTGTTATATACAAACACACAAGCACACATAAATTTATAATTTACCATAAAGAATGCATATTTTTTATTGATTTTGTGTATTTCTTTTTGTACAGGAAATATTTTAAATACATCATTGTATTTTTGGTTTTACAATCCAGGTGGCACTGTAATTTCAGAGTAATAAAAATTATTTGATAGATTGTTTAGGCAGAGTATTCATGATGAAACTTTATAGAATGGACAGTAACTGACTGCCTGTTGTGGAGATAAAAGTGTAGAGGATGACGTTTAGAGAGTCTTCCACCTTTCATCTTCAGAAATGTCATCTTCTAAACTTGTGTTTCCACAACAGGCTCTTACTGCTCATTCTACAAAGTTTCGTCAATAAAAATTATTGCCTGTTGAAAGTTTTCTCCAGCACAAATTATTTTGTTCTGGTAGCTGGGTGATATGAATTGGCCACCTTCAGTGACAATATGCAGATTGCATAAAGTCTACTTATATTACTCATCAAATAATAAGTTAACTATATTTTACTGACATATAATCAGTTTTTAGTTATTAACGAGTCAAGTTTTCTGCTTCTATACTAAAGAAGCTGAAATGTCTTCACCTCTTGTTTCAACAAACAGTTATTTATTCGTTAAAGTTCTCAGACTTATCCTGTATATTCTGCCTGAGTTTCAATGCACAATCTATAACTTTTGTCCATACATTAAAAATTTCTGACATGGAAAGTTTGCCAAAATAAAATTTTAAATTGATGTTATTGGCGAGAAAAGAGTAAATTTAAGTGGTTCGATGTTTAAGATTTCTGTTGCATCACAAGCATCGGCATAAATACCTAATATTAACTGGATACTAGATGGCAAATATAACCATTTTTGTATTAAGGTTGATTCATAGTCATTTTGTAAATTTTTTGTGGTAGGACTTTTACCAACCATGCACTTGACTTCTGATCCTGAAGTGTTTATATCTTACAGTCTGTAGCTGAAACACGGAAACTAGATGACTGTCTTTAGAAAATTAAAAAAACTTCTTATTACATGAATTAATGGCCAAATTTTTGAAATCTAAGCAATGAGAGATTACAATAAAAGTAGTTGCTTTCTGTTCGTTTCACAAAATCAAATTAAAACTCATATTTTCAACTTGTTACTCGGGACTGTTTCATTTTTTTTTTAAATTCTTTGTAAACACTTAAGGAAGCAACAGTTAGAATATTCTCACAGAAACTTGTAAAGTGTGCAAATAAGTTATGTGTTTCAAGCTTGGAAAATGGAAGTTCATAAAATATTTTACTTTTTGGAGGAATATTTAAGCTTGTTTTTAATGTCCCCAGTATTGAATGTTATTATATTTAGGTTTATGTTTTTTACATTTTAGAATCAATGACAGTTAACTTAAGAACTACAAAAATTTCAAATCTCTTTCTGTGAGTTACTTTTTGTGATATTATTTTCATGTTTCATATCATGTACCTTAATTTATGGAACTACACTGTATTTTACCACTGATCTTGAGAACTGGAAAGCTTTCAAAACACCGAATTTTGATACTTTTGTGAGCCTCACGATTGTGGTTCTTTAAGAAAAAAATAAACTTTTTTTTTTAATTATTGACAAAAGTTTCAGTAGTTTTTTTTCTATTTTATTTTGGGAGAATGGCCAAAAATATTTCGAGAGTTGAGACTAATTTAATAACTTGTTGAAGATCTTAGTATGGGAAAAATATTGTTGTAAGAAAAACAGGTTTTGTTGGTATGGTCACCTTAACTTTTACAGGTGTGTACTGTACTTGCAAAACAACTGGTCCAATTAAGGAAACAGAAGACAAGAACATATACAGCAGGTTCAAAGGTGCAATCCATTGGTGCTCAGTCCAAGGTTAGTACTATGAGCAGTACATATTCAATAGAAAGGAAAGTCAATGCTGTTAATTACATGAAATACAAGAAGACAAATTCTTAAATGCTGTGTTTTCTTTTTAAACAAGTCAAAAAAACTATATGAATAAACTCTAGTGTGATAATTTATTGAAAGAACCAAAATCTTTATGGAATCCTTAAGTTTAATACTTCAAAGTATTGATTGGTTCATTTTTCTTTTTCCAGTTACTATTTGTGTCACGGAATTACATTAAATGTATGAACGATATTTTCATTCAGTAACATTTCTTAATGCTTGTTACATATCTTTGAGGATATTATGTTGAGGTGTAGGTTTTGTTACAGTTTGCTTGTTACATCAACTGATGATAACAGAATGAGAAGATGACATGATTTATTGCTAGAAAAATAATTGCAATTGTGGTTAGCAAATTTAATTAATGTACTGAATATAAGGTTGTGAGTTTTTATTGATGCTGAAATGTAGTCACGGATGATAAATTCTACTTGTACATGTCTAACACATATGACTTACTCTGTTAATATAAAATAATGTATGCTAATTCATCTTAAATGGAAGTAATTTTATTGTCATGGTTTTTAACTTATTATAGTCAAGCTGGGCTTGGCATGGCTAGGTGGATAAGGCATTTGAATCATAATCCAAGGGTTGCAAGTTATAATCCCTGTCACACCAAACATGCTCAACCCTTCAGCTTTGGGGAAATTTTAATGTGATGGTCAATCCCACTATTTGTTGCTAAAGGAGTAGCCCAAGAATTGGTGGTGGTGATCAGCTGTCTTCCCTCTAGTCTTACACTGCTAAATTAGGAACAGCTAGTGCAAATAGCTCTTGTATAGCTTTGTGCAAAATTCAAAATTAGCCAAACCAGTATAGCTAGGTTTATTTCATTTATATTCTGTTTTTCTGGAACTTTGATACCATCTTTAACTCTTTAAGAGCAGGAATGTTGAAGGTAGCATGGCCACCGTTTAAGGGTTAATGATGTCTTGACAAGGATGTTCTGTCTTGAAAGAAAGTGGATTGGTTTATGGAGCTATTCTTGTGAATTTTTAGAATAATTTGACAGCATACAGTAAATCTATAACTACAAAGTCGTTTGTAGTTATAGATTTACTGTTGCAAAAAAAGAAAAGAAATATTTATATATCATAGAATGAACTTTCTCTTGTTAGTTTATGTAACATATTTACTGATTGTCTAGTTACTTATTTCTCACTCTGATTTCAAACAATATAACAATTAGATTTTTTTATACATTTAGACCTCTATTGTGTTATCAATATCAGTTAATATATAAATGTGTTCATATATATGTGTAAATTCTCATATTACATGTTTTACAGGGAATGCACTCCAACTTGAAGTTAGCCAGTGCAATGGGACAGACAACAAAGGTATAATGAAAGTATGAATTATGTAATGTTGAGTTGATGTTTTTTTTTTCTCAAAAGGTGTGTAGTATTCTGTGATGATGAGAAAACCTACTTTTATAAAATAAATTATACATGTGAAAATGGCTGGTATGAGTAGGAAAACCACTACGTAGTCGTACTTGTTCAACAACACAAGCCCAAAATAAACCAATAGAAAGGAACACATTATACCCATATTAATAAATATATTCAACAACCAAGCATGCCCTCTACTTTCCTACACTCAATTACACAACCATCTTCAACCATGTGGTCAACTATCAGTCAGTTAACTCTTTCTTTCTTTGTGAACCTGATGATGACCATAGTGCTTTTTGAATCAATACCAGCCATTTTTACATATATAAAGTGTGTAGTATTCTTTCTGTGTAAGGACACCAATAATCAACTAAAATCTTGGAGTCAAAAGTTCGTTTTGCTAATTGCATGATACAAATGTGGTTTGTCACCATCATTCAAGTGAGTATTAATGTTTCAAGTTGTTTTATCATTTCTTATATGTTTTGAACTTTTCTCCAGAAATGAACGATGTTAGGGTTACATATTCTGTCACCTTTTAGAATAAGAACACACACACAGAGTGGCTCTTTTTCTTCTGTATTTAAAAAAATATTTATACTGAACTGACAGCAAGCATGTTGAATTTATTTATTTATTTATATTTCTAATGGTCTGGCATGGCCAGGTGGTTAGGACACTTAACTTGCAGTCTGAGAGTCACAGGTTCAAATCCCCCATCCACCAAACATGCTCTCCCTTTCTGCCATGGGGGTGTTATAAATTGGTGGTCAGTCCCACCATTCATTGGTAAAACAGTAAATTAAGAGTTGGTGGTGGGTGGAGACGACTAGCTGCTTTCCCTCTAGTCTTTAATGTAATAAATTAGGGATGACTAACAGAGATAGCCCTTGCATAGCTTTTGACAAAATTCAAAACAAATCGGAACAATTTATATCTCTTTAATTTTGCTTATAGTGTTTGGTAAAAGACATTTATTTAAAATTGCTATGTGGGTATTCAGTCTTCTAACCTTTTCCAGTATTAGATAATAAATTAATTTTACTGATAGACCTGTAAGGACAAAAGACTTAAGTACACACACACACACACACACACACACACTGTTATATATCAACAGTTTGTTTTTATAATATAAATATAACTATATCTATTTTTATAAGGCCATGGGTGCAGTCAACAAACAAATGAAACCTGAGGCAATGATGAAAACAATGCAGGATTTTGAAAAGCAAAATATGAAAATGGAAATGACAGAAGAAATGAGTAGGTTACATTTATTTTCATCCAATACAAGTGAATTACTGATTCCACTGTAAGTACATTATTTATCAAAGTGTTTTGCATGCATTTTATGTGGCTTTTCTTGTCTGTTACACTTACGCTCGTTTGTAAATTCTGTTCAGCTGATAAATTCACGAATGTTTGATATTAAATGAGGAGAGTTATATTAAAAGGTGAGTGTATATTTATTTACTTGGCTAATCTTTACCTTTCTGTTTGATTCCCTCTAGTGGACATAATAGATAGCCCAGTGTGGCTTTGTGCTAAAACAAACAACCTTTACCTTTCTACATAACTTTGTTCTTTAAAAACCCAGAGTTCTAGATTTATTTTAGTTTGAGCAGTTTAGTGTCTTTTATATGCAAATACGAAGCAATTTTATTCGTATCTGTAACTTGTGGCTGTGCTTGTTGGGTTGCAGTTTCCAGTGGATTAATCTTTGTGGGTATATGCCATGAGGTGTACATGTTTTGAATTAGATCTTATGAAGATTTTCATTAATTTGGTTAAAAGGATCAACTACGAGCTTAGGTTTAACGGTAAGACTGGACCGGTCGAGACTTGTTGGAGAACAGGTTGATTAGGCCAATGTTCTGAAGGCTTAGACTTGATAATAGCTTATTGCCTTTGAAGAAATATTATGAAATAAATAAATACCATGATTAAAAATTAGAGGATAGTTTGGTGAAGAATCAGTATATTTTATCATGTTGTTGTATATCCTTTGAATCGTTTCTTTGACATATTTTTATGGGTAAGTCCCTCTTAAATTGTTTTAGCAAATTATATGTGTTTAGAATATGCAGTTGGCTCAGAGGTCAGACTTGTTTCTTGCTATAAAGGTTGGGAAATAGTGGTTTAAATAATAGAAGATGATTTGTGAAATATTTTCACAGCATTGCAAGAAGTTAGGGGGGTACATGGAAGGTGTTAAGGAAAGGGAAAATATAAATGACTGGAAAATATTATGATGTACCATGGCCACCAAGGGTTGTTTAGGTATAAGGAATGTAGATGTACATGTTTTCTAAGTACCAACAATGGAAAACTGTATGTCAAGAATATTAAAGTGTATAGTTGCAAACACAAGAAACTAATTTTTCTATGAGGTAAATATAAAGATAACAGTGTTATAATTATAAAGATAATTGTTAAAAGAGCAACCTGTCTAGAGGCACTGTTCCAAGATCTCCTTAACCAGATTAATGGAATTATTTCTATGAATTGAAACATAATATTTGATATTATTGACCAACTACCTGGTGGCCAGAACATGCATTACAAAATACCTCTGTTATAAACACTTCTTTGTTTTATCATCTTTACTCTAGCAGTGTTTTGTGAATGATGAATTAACACATGAACTTGTGCATTATTATTCATACTGTAAAAACTTTTTTATCCTCTCGAATTTACTAAATAATTTATTGGAGGTCTTTAATATTTGTACAATCATTGAGTGTTATTATTTTCATTATTTCTAGTTGTGCTTACAGTCAACTGACTAGAATGCACAATAATGTTACTTATTTGAATACAATAAATAATTTAAATGGTTGGTTAGATTGTGTTGGATTACAAACTCCAAAGGTGGGAATGTTTTACAGTAAATTTTGATTTTTATCCAAAACTAAGATAAAAGTTTGTTTAAAAGATTTACTTGGTTTTGTTTTATTTCTTTTTTTGAGACAGTATGTGTGTGTCCAACAAAAATTTACAACAATACTGGGTCTAAGAGTTCATGTTTCATTGTCTTGTGCATGATTTTCAGTGGAAGATACTTTGAATGCAGTTTTTGATGAATCTGGGGATGAAGAGGAACAAGATGCAATTGTTACCCAAGTTCTTGATGAAATTGGAATTGAAATCACTGGAAAGGTAAAAGAATGGATGATGTTCATTAAGTTCAGTTTATGCTCAAATAACCTTCACTGAGTTTTAGCGCAAACTTTGAGACAGTCGGGTTGGTTATGCTTTAACACTATTATGACTGTTCTATGTCTCACAGGTGTCAAATGCACACTTGCATATCAAATATCAAAATTGAAGTAAAACATATATATATATACCTATCTCTCAAAAACGTATTATCAAAAGTACTTTTCAATATGGTATCTAGCAAGGTTGGGTGGAGGGGGGACTTTCTGTCTATATGTACATCATTCACACCAATTTTTTAACTGATGTCAACCAAACTTGTCATTTACCCTTTGGGCTGGGTGGGAGGCTGTTGTTTTAACCTGGGTCCTTTATCACTTCCTAAAGAGCCTTGTCTTCCCAATCTATTGAACAAATTCACACAAGTGTCAATAGTTACTAAATAGAGTCAAATTATGCTTAAGATCAAACGCCCTCCACTGTTAAAGAAAACGTATTAGTGCTGATGCTTCAGTTAACTCTTCTGGTCTGTTAAAAAGCTTCTTTTCAAAATTTATAATTCTTCAAAGAAAATTTAGTGTTGGAAGGAAAAGTTGAAAAGTATGGATCAAAATTTGAAAGTAGAATTCTCTTCATTTAGGTTTCTGATGCTCCTGCTGCCTGTGAAGGTAAACTTGGAGAAACATCCAAGGCTCGTCTTCCAACTGATGAAGAAATTGAAAAACAACTTGCCCAACTTAAAGCATAGAAAATGATGATTACTTCTTTTGTATTATAGACTTAATAAAAAAAAAATCCAGTGTCTTAAATTTAAATGACAAAAATGCTACCAGTGTTTTTAAATTAGCGTGCATTGAAACCAGAATGATTTTACTAATGATATGTTTACCAGCAGTGTGACACTGGTAACATTAATTATTCTCCCTGTGTGCCACATGTTTAGTGTGACCTGCAGCATGTGTAGTAACTTGTCAAGTTACTCTTAAAAGTAATTCAACTCATTATTAGTTAAATATGCTTTGGAACTATTAGGCATAAGAAGTTAATTGTTAGGCCTATGGGAAGTAGCAGCCTGTTACTTTACTTAAACCTAATGATATAGGTGCCTTTGGTATTTACTTAACCATCAATAATTTCTGTTACTTCTGTGAATTAATTATCACTGACAAGTGTTTGTGTTTATTTTTATATCTTAGTGTTTCATAATATTTTTTGGTTTGAGAAATGTAAATTTTTGGAACTAAATTTTAAACTGCAATGGTCTTTCATTTTATATCACTTGTATTGGAGGTTAAGTTTAGTAAGTATTAATAAATAGGAACAATACACCTTTAAGGTTAAAATATTTTTCCATTTAATACAAATAAAATAAAAATTAGCATGAGAATTTATATTGCAGGTAGAAAAATGTGTCATTAGTGTTACATTTACCATATGATTTTCTACTGCTCTTTTCTCTTTACTAAGTATTAATAAATATTGCAAATAAGAATTATCTTGTCACCCTGGTAGTACAGCATAGAATGCTAAAATCTAGACTTCAATTCCCCATGGTCACCAGAATGCATACAATTTGAGTAATTCTGTGGTAAAATTACAGTGTGAATTATCTTTCAGAGAATAACATCAAGTGCATATCAAAAATGGAAATGACAAAGTGTTGGTTACTGAAATGTTTCTACTATGAAAAGGAATGTGTTATTCAGTTGGTGCACATTGTACCTTTTAGTACTCTTGAAAACAAACTGTTGAATGTGTAAAAGAAAAATTGTGTTAAACAGTTCAGGAATGAAGATACCTTATTTTCTTTAAACCCTAAATTTGAAAAAAAAACTTCACCTAATATAATCTTTAACTTCCAAATACTTTAATGGGTATAATGAACTACTAAAGGAACTACAGGTTCAGCAATAAAAATACTTTAATGGGTATAATGAACTACTAAAGGAACTACAGGTTCAGCAATAAAAATACTTTAATGGGTATAATGAACTACTAAAGGAACTACAGGTTCAGCAATAAAAATACTTTAATGGGTATAATGAACTACTAAAGGAACTACAGGTTCAGCAATAAAAATACTTTAATGGGTATAATGAACTACTAAAGGAACTACAGGTTCAGCAATAAAAATACTTTAATGGGTATAATGAACTACTGAAGGAACTACAGGTTCAGCAATAAAAATACTTTAATGGGTATAATGAACTACTAAAGGAACTACAGGTTCAGCAATAAAAATACTTTAATGGGTATAATGAACTACTAAAGGAACTACAGGTTCAGCAATAAAAATACTTTAATGGGTATAATGAACTACTAAAGGAACTACAGGTTCAGCAATAAAAATACTTTAATGGGTATAATGAACTACTAAAGGAACTACAGGTTCAGCAATAAAAATACTCTAATGGGTATAATGAACTACTAAAGGAACTACAGGTTCAGCAATAAAAATACTTTAATGGGTATAATGAACTACTAAAGGAACTACAGGTTCAGCAATAAAAATACTTTAATGGGTATAATGAACTACTAAAGGAACTACAGGTTCAGCAATAAAAATACTTTAATGGGTATAATGAACTACTAAAGGAACTACAGGTTCAGCAATAAAAATACTTTAATGGGTATAATGAACTACTAAAGGAACTACAGGTTCAGCAATAAAAATACTTTAATGGGTATAATGAACTACTAAAGGAACTACAGGTTCAGCAATAAAAATACTCTAATGGGTATAATGAACTACTAAAGGAACTACAGGTTCAGCAATAAAAATACTTTAATGGGTATAATGAACTACTAAAGGAACTACAGGTTCAGCAATAAAAATACTTTAATGGGTATAATGAACTACTAAAGGAACTACAGGTTCAGCAATAAAAATACTTTAATGGGTATAATGAACTACTAAAGGAACTACAGGTTCAGCAATAAAAATACTTTAATGGGTATAATGAACTACTAAAGGAACTACAGGTTCAGCAATAAAAATACTTTAATGGGTATAATGAACTACTAAAGGAACTACAGGTTCAGCAATAAAAATACTTTAATGGGTATAATGAACTACTAAAGGAACTACAGGTTCAGCAATAAAAATACTTTAATGGGTATAATGAACTACTAAAGGAACTACAGGTTCAGCAATAAAAATACTTTAATGGGTATAATGAACTACTAAAGGAACTACAGGTTCAGCAATAAAAATACTTTAATGGGTATAATGAACTACTAAAGGAACTACAGGTTCAGCAATAAAAATACTCTAATGGGTATAATGAACTACTAAAGGAACTACAGGTTCAGCAATAAAAATACTTTAATGGGTATAATGAACTACTAAAGGAACTACAGGTTCAGCAATAAAAATACTTTAATGAGAAAACATATAAAACCAAAGAACTAACTGATGTTTTTAAATGTCATTAAGTTGCAGTTTATTTGTATGAGGAAAATTAAAACTGAGACAAGTTCATGTTTTTATTATTTATATTTATTAAATATGATAAATAAATACATTTTCAGAATATATATATGTTTGAATTATTAATAAAACTTGAAGAGTGATGAAGGGAACGTTTTTCCAGTTGATGAGGCAAGAGAATTCTGAAACACTTAGACCTTGCTTTAACCTGCAGGATTTCAAAGCATGTCAAGTTTGCTAATGATAAAGCTAGGATTTTTTTTATCATGGCTGCGAGATCATTTATCGTAAATAATGACATGGCCACTTTTTTGTTTTGTTTTTTTTCAATTCTGCACTCTCTCTCTCTCTCTTGCCCCTTAGCAGCTCCATGGTAAGTTTGAAGACTAAAAACTAGGTGGGGACAACATATATAGCCTATTTAGGTTTTTGCTCAAGAACAAATTTTCTCTTTGTAGGATTTTAATTTGTAAGACTTTTTGTTTTGTTTCGAATTTTCATTTATCTACTGTCTTCATCATTTGGGGTCCACAAATTTAATTTAAGAACAAGTTGAACTTTGCTAAAACAGCAGGATGGGAAAAGAAAGAAAACTATAAGAAACTCAAAGTCAATAATATTTACTGCCTGAGTTGCAAGATAATGAAAGTGAATTGATAAGTCTTATATTTAAAGGTTGTATCCTGCCTGATCAAATTTTATAAAATTAACATAAGCATTAAGAACACAAAGAAACTACCCCTCTATAGCACCAAAATAAACTGTACTTTTATACCATATGGCCATCCAGTAAACGTTAAGAAGAAAACTCCAATTAAGAATATGTACGAAATACGACGCAAACATCCATGATCTTAAAACAAATTAATACAAACAATTTCCAAAAGAATAAGATTGTCTCCCGAGATGTAACTCACCATTCTAAATATTTCATTTTCATTTCCTTTCTTCATCACTTAAGACAGCCTATATCCAAACCATCCAAAACTCCAATCAACCTAATTGAATCATTCTCTTCTGGAGAAAAAGTTACTAACTTTACATCTTTCTGTGTGTCTCAAATTGGAGACCTTTTTGGAAGCTACTGTACTTTTTTAGCATACTGAAATCTTTAAGTAAAGGGTAACAAAACTAGATGAGCAATCCACATAAGGCTGCAATATAACACTTCCGAACTTAAATTCAAAACCCCTCTTCACTGATTTCTTCACTGCTAATTGTTAGACCAGAGACTCAAAATCCTCGTCAAAAATCACTCGTATCTTGTTACCTCTTCAGATCATCAGTGTCCTCCTCGCATAACCAAGCCCATTTCAAGTAATTTCATGTATGAAAGTTCAGAATCATGTTGATTTACACTTTTAGTCAACAATTTACATTTACTCAACACTGAAAGTCGTGCTCTAGTCCTGCCTATCAAATTCCCTTAAAAAATAAGTGAAACGGCTGTTAGAATCAGCTCATCTTTTACACCATAACTGAAACCAGAAATATAATTATCAAGAGAAGCCTCCATCAATGACCCATTTCTGTTGAAAAGTCAACCTTTTAACATTTTTAGTTTTTGACAGATTTGCACAAAAAAAAAACTGGTTACTGGATTTAGTGTCTCCTTTCCTAGAACTTTATCAGTTCAATTTCTAATACTCCCTAAAGGGACCTCCAACATGCAGTTTTTCAAACCTCGGATTCCCTTCTTTCCAAAACAGGGAATCATCATTTGGTCCTCAGAATAAATATTGAAT
This sequence comes from Carcinoscorpius rotundicauda, assembly GCA_011833715.1. Classification (NCBI taxonomy): domain Eukaryota; kingdom Metazoa; phylum Arthropoda; class Merostomata; order Xiphosura; family Limulidae; genus Carcinoscorpius; species Carcinoscorpius rotundicauda. The sequence goes on along the minus strand of CM022400.1, from coordinate 79,298,315 downwards.
GCTTTAAATACTGATTTTAATTGCCACCAATTTGTGTTGATAAACTAATAAATGTGGTTACATTGAAATTACTGTCCATGGCCTTAAAGTTAATAAATTTTATACAGTTGCACCATATATCAACCACTATCTAGATCTGTTATAATACTATCTTCCATGCTTTTAGCTGTAATACTTTAAAATTTCTCAAGTTTCTGGTGTTTATTAACTAAATATTAAAATTTTCTGGTCAAACTTTAATATCTAGTAATTTAAGTGTCAGATATTCCATTTCAATAAGTGACATTGATCGGGTAATAATAGACATGTTTATCTGGATTCTTCTTGAGACATAAGCAGCAGCCTATCCATTGTCTGTTATAAAATTTCACCAATTAGTTTCTGAAAGCAACATTCCAGTTGCTGTTGTTTTACATTGTGATTTGAAACAGTTTCAATGAAGTATTTGTTTAATCATGCTGTTAACTTCTGTTTAAAATGCAATTTTACTTTTTCAATGTCAGGTTTAACAAAATTCTACTATTTTTCTTTAGAAACAACAAAGTTCATTCATTCTAAATACAGCTAATGAAAATGTAAAGTGACACTTACTTAAAAAATGTAGTCTTAGAGTGTTTAGGGATATAAAACTATACAAAATGTAAATCTTACCACATTTTTAAATACACACTGATAAAATACAAAACAAACTCAGATTATTTTAACAACTGTTTTAAGTTTTTGTGATGACATTTAAAATGGGCAAAATGATGAATAAAAAAACTATACATATAACTAAACAATGTAAAAGTTTTAAATCAGTTTTCCTGTATACTGTTGGAATGTAAACTCCATAACGAGTACATATTTTTTTTTTAACAGTATCCCACATTTCTTTCTTAATATCATCAGTAATGAAGGATAATTATGTTAACTAAACATGTCACCAAAATAAATATGGAGTTTTATTTAAAATCATGACAGCAAATATTTTTTTCTGTGATTAGCCACAAAATGAGCACTGTTTAAAACAAGATGTCAGTTACATTAGAATTTAAAGTAATACATCTGAAACATACAGAATTATGCAACAAATAAGCTACATTCTTTTAAGCTGATGTTATTTATTGTTTTCTTTCAAATTACAATAAAAGTAAGACATTTTTATAAATTAATCATGGTATTCAGTTCAAGTAAAGATAAACTAAGTTACAAAATGCTGTTTAATTGTTAGAATATTATTCCATAACTAACACCTGCTTTTCACTAACAAATGGTGCCATGGCCTTTTCAATTGCTTCTTTGTAATCTCGAAATGGTACTATTCGACTGTTTGGTGGCCTAAGAACGCCCCTTTGAGCTAGATCACAGACAAAATCTAACATTTTTCTTCTCTCAGGACTGTCAGAGTGTTCTTTGTTCCACTGAGTCATCCAGTAACCAAGGATCCGTGTATCTTTAAAGATCAGTGCACTGGTTGGTACGGTGACAGGCTGACGGGACATTCCACCATATGTCACCATGGTTCCTCTTTTTGCAAGATGTCGCATCATTTCCAGGGCATTTTTTCCACCAACACAATTAAGTGCAAGTTTGGGTTTGGGAATTTTGTTGAAAATATCATCCATAACTTGAGATCTATATGATTTAATATGGAAAATAATAAAATAATTACAACCTACGAGATGTAAATCACACAAAATTACAAAAATTAGTCCTGTAAAGTAAACAGCATAATCACTTTTAGTAATCAAATTATGATGAAAACATTTATAAAAGGCTAATATATCTTAACATGTGGTCTACAATTCTCCACATGCTGAGACACTGGCACGTTCTTTGTTTGGATACTGAATCTTAATCCTTTCTGTATCGAATTAATTTGATGGTAATCATCCAATAATGATTCTCTGAAATATTCTGAAAATAGAACTTATTATATTCTGAATAGTATCTTATTTTAACATCACTTTAGACCTTTAACTAAAGTGCCACCTATAGTTGTTTTACTTTATCACTCAGCTTCATAAAATAAAAAATTGATAAAGCCATGTTTCTTATGCTAACATTGAAATGGTGCAATGAAAATATATGTGTGCCAATTATGAATTATGTTAATCATGCGGATTGCTAAAAAAAATTGATTGAAGGGTCTTGTTCATTTTGATAAAGATGAGATCAATCATGAATTTGTAAGCTTTTGGGTCAGATTTTTAACTTTTAACAATTGAGAAAAAAATAGAGTATTCATATTTTCATAGATTTATTTATGAAAGATGTATGTTCTACTGGTGTTCATAAAAAACTGGCTGGATAATTGCAAAAATGAGTCTGGTGTTTGCATTAAACTGGCATATACAAAGGGTTGAGTATATTTTATCAAAATAATTTGACATACAAATCAGTAAGTACAGAAGTGAAATGAAAATAACATTTTAACTTTGTTTGGAATTTCACAGCTAGTCAGTGTTGTTTGGTTTTGAGAAGAAAATAACAAAAAATTCATACACTCAAATTATAAATATGTGATTAAACTGGATATTTAGTTTCCAAGATGGCTACATATACATATATAAAAGATCAACTTGGGACACCAGGATTATCCAAAATAAGACCTGTAACAAATTATACCTCAACTATAGCAAAGTGAAGTATCTAGTAACAGGTGGGAATCTACAAGCACAGAGATCAGTGGCAAAAGCCATCCATGTGTCCCAAGCAGCATTATGTAATATAATCAAGAGAGATCTTTATCTGGAAAAGTTACACAGGTAGCTTCCATTATATTTCTGTTCAACTATCATACATTGAGCAGCTAAAGAATAAAACAGATATTCATCTGATTCCATACTAATAAATTGTTGAAATAGGTGCTAGAAAAGCATTATTTTCATACAAAAGACGGCTTATGAAAAGCTTGCAGAAAGGAATAGTGTGTCTTGTACATGATAATCTTATAGCAGAGCCTTTAACAGTGAAAACTAAAAAGCAGGGCTATTGTAAAGATACATGATCATCAAATACAGCATGGTTAGAAGTGGTGTGTTTCCAAAATCATTTTAACATAAAGTACTTAAAAACGTATATCTTTACACAGACAAAAATACTGAAAGAATACTATAATGAAGTCAATTATAATCTGCAGCAGATGTATTTCACTTAGTCAAAATATAAACTGATCTGGCTCTGGAATGAAAAATAAGACAACACTGTGATGAAATGCATAATGATTTATCACAATAGCAATCTTCATATATAACTATTCTGTAAAGTCTTACCTAATTCTATTACCCTGGACACAGATTTTGATTATATCAGTTTGAATACAATTTTTTGAAATTTATTGTAGAAACCTTCAAAAATCTTTTTACTAGTAGTAAAAGTTGTCTGAAAGAATAAATATTAATAACATAAATTTAATAAAAAGAGACAATTTTCTCATAGGTTAACATGACTTCTTTAATATAAGTTATTTTAAGTGCTTACATTCATCTTTAGGTTGATAGTAAAAATAAGGCTAAGATAACACAAAATAAACTAAACATTTAGAGCATAATAAACTGTAAAATGTTTAACTGATCATCAGTTAGTACAGATAATTAATTTTCATAATAACTGAAAATATGTGTTCCTCACTGATGGAGAATACAGATCAAACACTTCAGTAGTTAGCTGTACACAGTTGTTTAAGACTAAGGTATTTTAGTTAAATAGCAAACGAACAATCTCTACTGTATCATAAGAAGTTTGTAACATTTGAAATTATGAATATGAACAAATAATCAAAACTCACTTTAATACAACTCTGAAAGCTTCTCATGGCCACATTCTCCACTTCCCAACCCTGTTCCTAACATTTTTCATTGTTGTAGGAGATTTGAAGTTTTCTTAAGTAATCTATATTATCTGATATTTGTGTTGGTAGATATAAGTTAACAGTTTAATTTTTGGATATTTTTTAGAAAACTCAAACATCTTGGAATAGTTTTCACATCTAATCATTTTTTGTAATAAATTTGTTACTCTATTTTATTACAGTAAAATGACATTAATTAATTTTGGTAATTAACTCACCATTAAAAAATTCTTCCCCTAGTTGATGTGTTGTGATATAAGTAAAAAGGAAGAAACATTACACTTCACTAAGTTAATCCAGTTGATATTAGAGTTGTTATTGTTTAGTATTGGTACTGAGCATAAATCTCTAACGCAGTTTATACAGCAGTGTGGTTGTCATATTGTGAAATGTTCGTTTTTACCTCTACTTTAAGTTCTTATAAAATAAGTATACTTTTGTTGTCCACCAAACATGTTCTCTAAACCTTGTTCTTTATATGCTATGTCAGGTACACGAAATAAAGGAAGTGATAATTTGAAAGTAAAATTAAATCTCCGATTTCCCAGTAAGCAAGTTCACATTCCTCTTAAAACAACAGCTGTTTACATATACATAACTGTACGTGCGGATTGCGTCTGTGTTTGTCAACAATGAAACAGGTGTTGTAACAAAAACGTACATTAGACTAAAACTAATTTTGCTCACCTAAGTTCCTCTTCTACAATTATATAATCTGCTCCTAATTTCACCAACAGATCCTTCAGCTCCTGAAGATTTTCTCTGTTGCGAACTACATTGATGGTGTGAATGCCAAGATAGTGGGCAATCTGAATCACTGCTTGGCCAACTCCACTATTGGCACCATTCTGAATAACTGTGTCCCCAGGCTGAAGGTCACCAAAATCATTCAACAGTCTGTAAGCAGAACAAGGATTTACTGCTATGGTGGCAGCATTGAGGACAGGAATGTTGTTTGTAATCTATAAATACAAAAACAAGATTTCATTCAATACTTGTATTTTATTACACTTATAGGAATTAATATAGTTTTCAACATATCATCTGCTGATAGCTTACATGAGTACAAAGTTGAAAGAAAAACACTGTATATTGTACACCTATGGTTTTAGATGTCAAAACTGAACACCAATTTAACACCTTTGCTATTTCTGGTAAAGTATATTTAGACATCAAGAACAACTGTCAATGTAAAAAATTTCCTGCACTGAAAATGTATTTCTAATAGGTACTTCTCTCTTCTCACAAGTTTAGCTATACTTGTTCGTCACAGCCCTCTTTGTGCAAACATTTTCTTTACTGATGTCACAAGCCTTCTACACCTTCTATTGGAATTAACTGATTCTCGTGCAAACCATTATGCATTACTTTTTCAACAATAGGAAAAAGATTCACATATTATACATATATGACTCCCATGTGCCTCTACTGAACTATCATTTTGAAGTTTAGTGGAAAAGGGGAGCACCAGAAGTGAGGTAGTAGAAAGGACAGGAAGTAAGAGAGGTAAATATCTACTGGAAATACATTTTCAGTTTAAGAAAATTATAACTTCTGATATGACACTTCTCTTTTCTCATAAGATTAGCTTGAATCTCCCACTGAATAGAAAGAGGAACTGGTGTGAGAGAAGAACAGACACATACCCTGAAAGCATCCAAAGGATAACTTCATAGATGAGAGAGTCAGATTGAAAGATCTGAAGAGAGGAACTGCACCACTTCTGAGCCAGATATATTGAATCCCATTAAAAGAAAGTGAAATAAACTGATGACAGCCTTTAGTCCTTGGTTTTCTTGAGAACAAGAAACACAAGGATGTAACACCCTGGCAAATGATGTGAAAATGGTTTGATAGCCTGTTGAGTGACGAAGTCCTGAAATGCTCCTGACAGATCCTGAAGGGAAGTAAATGGGTACAGAAAACAAGGGAAGTGGGGCAAGAAATGGGGTCTAGAATCCTTCAAACAAAACTTGAAGAACTCAAACACTGGTTAGAAAAGAATACCCACAATAGACAGATGCCACAAGTCAAGCCCCCATCAAGCCTGAACCCAGTGGATGGTCAACAAAACTGCTGGCAATGTATTAAGTGTCATCAAGGAAAACAAGGAGCTGTGGCACCTTGAGAGGGGGAGTTTTAGTAAAGGCTGGAAAATCAGAATTGGTGCCATACTTGGCTTCAACTGAGACACATGACCTACCAGATGGAAAAGGGTTGTTGACTGTTGTTAGAGTCAAGCCATCCAAGAAACCAAAGACACAGAGACCACATCATTGATGAAATGGCATAAAAACAAAGCTTATGTTAATCCCAGAAATAAGGAGCAGGTAAACAGGCTCTAGATAAAACAGTATCTGGACCTAGAAGATTTTCACGTCAAAGAAACCATGTTTGTCAAGCCAGAGCTAATATGAAGGTAAAGAAGGTGAGGATGTCTCCAGAAAAATAACTCAGGATTTCTGTGAAGAGCTATTGAGGAGAGATTAATTGTAGAACAATACTGTATGAGTCATGAGGGTAACATGTAGGTGGGAAACTTCAGCATTGGTGTAACTAAACTGGGAACTTGGAGCCAGCCCCCTAAACAGGTAAAACAGAACCCATAAGTTATTGGTCAAGATAAGGAAAATCTGTCCAGTAATAATCAAGACCAGACTGTTACAAAGCCCATAAGGGACAAGGCATGCTGACACCATCATTCAACTGAGAGGCAAATTGTTAATGTAAACCAGAATGTTAGGGAACGGGGAAAAAATCAAATATCATTGGGAAGAAAGTTCATGTAATAAGGAAAGACAAGGGTCATAAGAACTAGAAATGATGATAAAATAGCACATATCTGAGAGATAAAGTCTGAAAAACTGAAGAAAGTTGAATTAAATCCTCAGGAAAGGCGTGGCAAATTCATGAAGCATATACAGCCTGAACAGGTGAAACACGTTCAGGAGAATGTTGGACAAAATCTGTAAACAGAGGTTGACCCATATAAAATTCAATCCCTTCAAATAAATGTAAATAAATCTCCCATCAGATTATCCACACATGAAGCCTGTGATAAAGCACCTTTTAAAACTGAGAAACCCAAACTGGTGACACTGACTTTGGAATTCACGCTTCAAGAGTTGATAACAGCAATGTAAGATAAGAAACAATTAAATTACAAAAAAAACTGGGTTGTTTAAAATCATTTAGCAACTTCGAGAAATAACTACCAACACAAATTGTAATCAAGGTTAAAATCATGTAGCGACTTAAAGAAATAATCACCAACACAAATTGTAATCAAGGTTGAAATCATGTAGTGACTTTGAGGAATAATTATCAACACAAATTGTAATCAAGGTTAAAAAGAAAGACATTTGAATATAAAAACTGCAAAAATTCAAAGTGACAGTTTGGTAGATGTGCAAACAAGGAGTTTTATAAATCACACGAGTATGTTATGCTCCAATTGGTGGATTTGTTGGAGAAACGTGTTGGAATCAATTGATTCCAATACGGGGGAATATAAAGCTTGTGGCACACATAAAGAAAAAGTTTGCAGTGAATGAGTACAGCTAATCTTGTGAGATAAGGTAAGTACTGTATCAGTACATCAAAGCAGGTAAGTACTGTATCAGTACATCAAAGCAGGTAAGTACTGTATCAGTACATCAAAGCAGGTAAGTACTGTATCAGTACATCAAAGCAGGTAAGTACTGTATCAGTACATCAAAGCAGGTAAGTACTGTATCAGTACATTAAAGCAGGTAAGTACTGTATCAGTACATCAAAGCAGGTAAGTACTGTATCAGTACATCAAAGCAGGTAAGTACTGTATCAGTACATTAAAGCAGGTAAGTACTGTATCAGTACATCAAAGCAGGTAAGTACTGTATCAGTACATCAAAGCAGGTAAGTACTGTATCAGTACATCAAAGCAGGTAAGTACTGTATCAGTACATCAAAGCAGGTAAGTACTGTATCAGTACATTAAAGCAGGTAAGTACTGTATCAGTACATTAAAGCAGGTAAGTACTGTATCAGTACATTAAAGCAGGTAAGTACTGTATCAGTACATCAAAGCAGGTAAGTACTGTATCAGTACATTAAAGCTATTCATTATTGTTATGGAACTTTCATTTCTTCTATGCAATACTTTATACAAAAATAACTTACAACATGTTTTACTTCATTACACCCATTTTTTCTATTAAAGCAAAGCTTCTTAAATGATAGTAGAACAGATATTTATAAGAGAATTCAAAACTTCCTGTTAGAAGATTGAAAAGGGAAAGTTTAACTAGAGAGAAAGCAGCATTTAGAGTTATATAGTATGTTTTTAAACACTCCAGTAAAAAACAACAACAATATATTGTAGTGATATTTGTATAAAGGGTTAAACATCCTTTGGTTTCAATAATTTAATTACACTTGTTAAGAATAAATACAATAAATAAATAATGTAAACAAAAATATATAACATACTCACAGTCAATAATTCTTTCTGATCACACATACCCTGGGTCCTCCATGTTCCCCAGCCAGCAGAATTTGGTATGACCCAAGCTCCAACATGTAGACCTTTAACATCAGAGCCAACCTATTACAAGCAAACTATAAATCAAACCCTGCCAGAATAAAATTGTTTATTCGATACTTCAGAATAACTTTAACTTTATCTTATTTTAAAATGAGACCAACTTTACTATTCAAATCATCATACAATCACAGAGGATAGTATCTTTGCATTGCATCTCGAGTATTGCCACTAACAAGGTGTATGTAGTTTCTCAAAGTGTGATAAATTATTTCAAAACATTTTTAAAAGTGAATTTATAACTGATTAAACGCCATCTTAGTTCTCTGATTTGTATTTGATATCACTGTAAGTACAATTATTATTTTTAACATGGAGACAACAAGGGACAACTTGGGCCTTCAATGTTATCCCTACACACCCAGTAACTCCAGAAAGTAAAAAATTTAAATCCACTTTTTATTTTCATGAAATTATTAATGATCTCCTCCTTTTATCTTCAGAACAAATCACAATCATACAAACTGCACTGAACCACAATCATACAAACCGTACTGAAATACAATCATACAAACCGTACTGAACCACAATCATACAAACCGTACTGAACCACAATCATACAAACCGCACTGAACCACAATCATACAAACCGCACTGAACCACAATCATACAAACCGCACTGAACCACAATCACACAAACCGCACTGAACCACAATCATACAAACCGCACTGAACCACAATCACACAAACCGCACTGAACCACAATCATACAAACCGTACTGAACCACAATCATACAAACCGTACTGAAATACAATCATAAAAACCGCACTGAACCACAATCATACAAACCGCACTGAACCACAATCATACAAACCGTACTGAACCACAATCATACAAACCGTACTGAACCACAATCATACAAACCGTACTGAACCACAATAATACCATATCACATAATAAAGATTATTATGTCGGTTAAAAACATCTCTATATAAACAGAACAGCATAATTTATGAAATATATTATACACTGTTAATTTTAGAAAGTTAGTAATTGTTGCATGTTTTAACAGTTTTGTTTTCTAACCCAAAACTTAAAAAATATCTTGTGAATCACTAAAACTTTTTGTTTTTTAACAAAACACTATTTTAGTGACTAATACGGTAGTGGTTTGCTGATGATTTGGTTTGTTCTGTCAGTTTCAACTGATTTAAGTATTTATTTTAGACAGGATGTAAAGGGGCACAATTGGATTTCATACTTTGGCCATTTGTTTTGGAAGACAGAGGGTGACCCCAGAGGACCAACTGGTTTTGCATTTATTTTACTTTTTGAATGCTGTGATTGGTTGATATGGTGAGTGATAAATGATCTTTTTCCATCTTTCTATATTTTAGTTTTAAAAAATGTAACCTAGCTGTAATAGCCTCTTATGTTTGTTTGTTTTGGAATTTCGCACAAAGCTACTCGAGGGCTATCTGTGCTAGCCTCTTATGTAAAATTCCAGTTTTTAAAAAACAGTTACAGGATAATCTAAGAAATGTATGTTTCTCTCTTGAAATCAGATCAATTTAATAAAGGTGAATAAAATATGAAAATTACTTCTGAACAGATGCCTTACAAAAACAGAACACCAAGTGGAATGATAATACTAGTATTATAATTAACTCTCACCATACGAATCTTTTTATATTCGAAAATTCCACAGAAATTTAACAAAGCTATTTACTCAACCCCCACAGATATACACATCAGTTATTATACCCACCCGATGAAACATTTTAAGATAGTAACTAGCTCTCACAGAATTAGCTATTAACACTATACACAAGTTAGTTACAACTTACAGTTTTTAAAAAAATATATTTAGGCTATATTAAACACATAATATCAACCCATAACAAACCTTAAGAATCTGGGCGACTCCTTCATTACCACCAATAGCAGGTAAAGGCGGTTTAACGGGATAAGTACCCTGAATCATATTGATGTCTGCAGGGTTAACAGGTGCAGCCAGCATTTTGTACTCGACTTCTGTTGATTTGAGCCCATCTTTTGGAGTCGGGATTTCTATTTTTTGCAGCACTTTGATGGGATCACCATGTTGGTTATATTGAAGGGCATAACTATTAAGTCTAGTGTGTATACGATAACTCTTTGATGAGTTACTTTTAGACAAAAAAGTAAATCTAATTTTAGAGAGCTGGTTATCTAATTGACTTATACCACATCTCGCAATGAAGGTTGCCATGTTGACTAAGAGCGCCTCTTACAGAATAAAAGGATGTGAAAAGCTCTTAAACACACCATACACTGTAAATTGTAATTCATGTATGATTTATAGATGTAGAAGTTGTGAATTAGAACGTAACCATATACACTGTAACGAAATTTGTAAATAACACTTCAAGTAAAAACTATAACATTAATTTTTATATCAGAAAGCGATAATTATAAAAATAATTTCGTTTTTTTTTTCTCAATAATCATGAAATATATTTGTTGTTGCATGCAAAGTCACTTCGAATGGAACTTTTGTTTGTTTGTTTGTTTTGGAATTTCGCACAAAGCTACTCGAGGGCTATCTGTGCTAGCCGTCCCTAATTTTGCAGTGTAAGACTAGAGGGAAGGCAGCTAGTCATCATCACCCACCGCCAACTCTTGGGCTACTCTTTTACCAACGAGAAGTGGGATTGACCGTCACATTATACACCCCCACGGCTGGGAGGGCGAGCATGTTTAGCGCGACGCGGGTGCGAACCCGCGACCCTCGGATTAGGAGCGTACGCCTTAACGCGCTTGGTCATGCCAGGCCTCGAATGGAACTCTTTCGACTTTGGAGAAATATTTGGTTTGCCCTCTTCCTTCATTCCAACTCGCATAATTTCAATTCACGTTTTTAAACGGGCCCTGCTCTTTCATCTTCTCTACAATAAATGTTTTAGTGACACAAATGTGTAACTTGTGCACTAAAAACCTCCCCCCCTTTTTTTTTTCTTTTTTTCAACAACAGTAAATTTGAGAAAATTTATCTCTAATGAAAGGGAACAAGGAGTCCATCTTTACATACGAATAATTTATATACTCGTGTATATATTGTATACATTCAGTTCAAAGAATTCTACGATGGGTCAGTAAATTCGTTTCTTTGTTTGTAGTTAAGCGCAAATACACAATGAGCCATCTGTACTTTGTACACCACCGTATCGAAACCCAGTTTTAGTGTTGTAAGTCCACTGTGCTACGAGGGAGAAGGGTCAGTGAAAAGATTACGAACTTACAACCAGTGGTGAAGTTAAGGTTGTGTGAACCCAGGGGCTAAAACGTTTTGTGGATCCTACATCCCTTTTAATTTTACAAAGAATAACATTATCAATGGTCCTTATTTAGCCCTGGGGCTCAGCCCCAATCAGTCCCTATCTCAATAAACCATTGCTTACAAAGCTAGAATCAATGGCTTCGAGTCCCCGGGATGTAGAGTTTTTGTCTAGACAGACTGTTGTGTAGCTTTGCACATAGAATACAAAAGTAATTTTTCAAAGGTAAAATTACAGACATTCATTACTACTAATATCAGTATATTATATATTATATTTCAACATTATTTATATTAGAATTATTATAGCAAAGTAAAACAGTTTGTAATTACTCATAATACAAAAGGTTTAGACAGTGACTTTTCTAAGGTGATTGGTCATTGTCTGTTGTACCTTTAGAAAGCTATATTATGCAACAAAAATATAGAGGTTCACGCGTGTAACAATTAATTGCGTGTTTGCGTGAATGGAATCGTAAATGTTCCAAGCATTTGAAAGTTTTACAATCAACAAACGAGCATATTCTGGATGTAACTTGGCTCCACGGTATTTTTTGACAAGATTAATTTTGGATAAGTCCCTCTAACAAATATTTGACTGAAGTAGAATTACAAAAAAGGTCTTGCAGTTGGCCACTACAAAAAAGAAACGTTGTATATTATGATTTTCTTTTACTGCACATTCCAAGCTGGCTCCAAACTTTATATTATTAAAGTTAGTTTCTAGTAATTAAAATTAAACCGAACAGTTAATCATTTCAACATCAATTAAACTCTATCTGATCTATTCATAGTTTTATACATCAAAATATTATCTTGATCTACATAAAAATTGCTTGTTGTAGGTAATATTATAAATTTATTTATCATTTAAGATTTTGTAATTTGTAATTCATTGATGTAGAGGCTATCTAATGTTATGTTTGCAATCTATTGATGTCAATGCAATGGAAATTTCCAGAAACCCTAATTGATAGATATATAAATAGTTGTGACCAAACGAGTAGTCCCGATGGTTAAGGCACTCAACTCGTAATTTGACGGCAGAAAGCCTAATTGACAGATGTATAAATAGTTGTGACCAAACGAGCGGCCCAATAGTTAAGGTACTCGACTCGTAATCTGACGGTCACCGGTTTTGAATCCTCATCCCGACAAACATGCTCGCCTTTTCAGCCGTGGGGGGCGTCATAACGTGGTGATCAATTCTACTATTCTTTGGTAAAATACTAGCCCAACAATCGGTGGTAGGGGATGATGGCTAGCAGCTTTCCCTCTAGTCTTGCACTGCTAAATTAGGGAAGCTTAGCGCAAGTATCTCTCGTGTGGCTTTGCGCCAAATGAAACAACAACAACAAACAAACAGTATTCTGCAGTTCTAAGACTGAATAAAAAAATATTGATTCGTTGATTGAAATCAAGCACAAAGATACACAATGGGATATCTATGCTCTGCCCACCTCGGATATTTCTTGCTGTGTGACCCTACAAAGCCGCTCTGCGATGAGGGGAGGGGATAAAAACTAAAAGAACGAAACTCCATTCAGGAAATTTACAGAAGTTTGAAGAAAATATTCCATTTTTCTCCACACAGTGGATAGTTAAAAAACACATGATATATATTTGAGACAGTTACATGTTCAGAGTTGCCTGAATGTCCAGAATCCTCATCTTGTCCCCGTTCCCTATGAGCGGCAAAAATTACAGAACGAGCTATCTGTGGTCTACATATCGAGGGTACCGAAATCAGATCTTTTAGCTTTATAAGTCTTTGGTTTGTTTCGGATTAGGCAAAAAGCTATGCAATTGGCTATCTATTATCTGCTCACCGTGGGTATCGAATCCCAGTTTTTAGTTATGTAAGTCAAGTCTGTAGACATACTACTGTAACACTGGGGAGCTATGAGCCTTCAGACGTACATTGCATCAACGAAAGGGGCACTAGAAACAATGGAGTAATCATTGAGTTAACGATAGTCATTGATAACTCAGTTCTGTGATTCAATTAGTAAGTTAACATATGTTATCAATGGATTAAAGACAAAAAATAAAAAGCTAGTTAGTTTTTGAAGTTAGGCCTACAGGTGAAACCAAATTGAAGCAAATGTGAAAAACAAATACAGTAATGTGAAAGTGTGTGTCATTATTTATACCAAATAATCTAGAAGAACCTCATCATTATGTTATACTAGTATTTATATAGATGTCCTTTATTGGTATAATTATGTTAAAACCTTATATTTGTAAGTTTAGTCAGTCATGTGTCAAATATCATAAAGTAATTATGAAAGGAAACATTTGGTGAGGTGACTATAGAGAATATTATTGTGGTTGTTCTTTTTGAATAAGTGTGTAACAAACTCTTTCATGTCATAGTGAGTAGAAATGATGCTTTCCACGAGTCAGAGGGTATAGAAGCTGAATGAAAAGTTGAGAGCTAAGGATGAATAACCTAAAGAAAGAGCAGCAAGGCCTATGGAAAACATTCTGGATTACAAGCTTTCGTTGATGCTACAGAGATCCTTGATGCCTATCACCATGTAACGATGAATCTAGAAAGGGAATTATTGTTCCAGTAACATTCACTGAAAGATGAAGCTCTATCTTTCTTGCAAGCAAAAACCTTAGGATTCTTATAAGGACTACCGAATTTAAGCTTGGACGAGCTAGGCCATGCGTCACCATATCGATACAACAGCTGAGAAAGGCTTGAAGAAAAACAAGGCATCATTGATGGTTGAGCTTTACCAGCATAAGTTGTTTTGCCAGTAGGTGAGATGGCATATAGCATACACTTAGCAAAGAAGGTAGCAGTTTGTAGAACAGTGAAGAGCTTGCCACTAAAAGATGTGCCATGGTAAACCAAGAAATAAATGCAAGATATTGTTGGTGGAAGACATCCACCAACAGAAGCTATTTTTCTGGCAGGTATAAATTGTGCAAACACTCACCAAAGGATGTGGTGGTCAGTGGAGCAGTGGGGAACTTGTGTAGAAAGCGAGAAATCCTTATGAATAAATAGCCAGGAGGTATCATTGAGATACGATAGCCAACAATAAGAGATATCTTGTCAGTAGGTGCTTGGTGGACAGAAAGTAGCTTTATATATAAAGACAGGCACCAAATCGAGGGCTAGAAGTAAAATGGTATTGGTGGAGTTCAGTCACAGGTAATAGCTGTAATGTCAACAGGTGAGAGAGTTCGCATTCATGGACAAAGAATGGGATTTTGGTGCAACAGAAACCTTTTCATGATAGGAGAAGAGTTACTAAAACAAATTTAGGATTTGGGACGACTATTCATTTCAGGATTCAAGGAAGACCGAACTATGTCTGTAGCTTGTTGTTTTGAAACTCAAGAGTCAGAAGGTTTTCACTTGGCAAAGTGTGAAGCTTCTGACACTAGTTTATTCCATGTCACGCAGACAGAGCAAATTGTAAATCTGTGATAGAAAGAGTTACACCTATACACGGGATCTGCAGTGCAAGCAAAACATATATCTTCGGAATGTATAAGTGGTGGCCAAAGATGATCTCGAGCTGTTTTTAAAGCATTTCAAACAAATCATTGCCTAGAGTTGTTTTGAATTAAGCACAAAGCTACACAATGGGTATCGAAACCCGGATTTTAGCGTGTAAGTCCGCAGACATACCGCTGAGCCACTGGGGGGCACCTAGAGCCAATAGTCTTAAGAACAGGTTATGGAATGCTTGGTCTTGAGCTTTAATGGTTCAGGACTGGTAGCAAAAAAAGCGATATCACAAGGATATCCTCATTTATAAGTTGACTTAATTACTAAGCAAGATTATGCAGTACAATTTGTGGTAATGATATATATATATTTTTACAAAAACAGTCTCTGTAGCAGTGATGTTTGATTTGGCCATCTAAGACACCAAAAGAGAGAAGAAAGTTGACAACTGTTGTTGTTAAGAAGACTCACAGCATTGATTGCTTTATTCAAGCTGCGCCTCTCATTGAATCAGAGTCATATCAGCTGATATCTCCAGTTGTTTCAGCACATATGAGTTAGTTTCCAGTAAATAGGCAGAGCTGTCTTGGTTGGTTATATGTTAAGTTGACAAATACACGAAAAGCCTTGGTAGGCTTGAAATGTTTCCATGTCACTATTGCAGACAGTCTTTTGCAACTGTTGCTTTTCAGGGTATGCTGATTTGACTGAGAAAAGAGATGAGTGATTAATCTATTTCATTGTTAAAGGGTGTTTGTTTTGAAAATGTTTCCTTGTTTGTTGTTCGAATTAATGTTAAAATTCGTACAATTGCAATGTATGATTTTTTTTATTAAATCGGCCTTTTTTGGTGTATTTTATATATTTTGCAATTGTGTTTATTCACTATAATTTCATGTTTACTTTTCTAGCAGTCTCTTGGTGTACCAGTTTTATATTATTTAATTTACTGTTATTATGTCTTTTTATTACAGTGCAATATTTATGTTTGATTGCTAAAATACTATTATAATTGGTTCGACCTGGTCAGGTGGATGAGGCGCTTGATTCATATTTTAGGGGTCGCGGGTTCGAATACCCGTCACACCAAACATGCTTGTTTTTTCAGCCGTGGGAGCTTTATAATATTACGGTCAATCCTTCTATTCATTGTTAAAAGAGTAGCCCAATAGTTGGCGTTGGATGGTGATGACAAGTTGCCTTCCCTCTAGTCTTACACTGATAAAGTAGAGTCGGTTAGCGCAGATAGCTCTCGTGTAGTTTTGCGCGAAGTTAAGAAAACGAAAAACTGTGATAATATGTTTTAATGTGTATGTAACGCGTTTAATCATTGATTGCTAAAGTTTTTTTTATTTCATGTCTTGTCATTTCACTAGTAGAGTTATCATGTATTTTGCCACGTTTTGCAGTAAAATGAATGGATTTTCTTTATCGTTATTAAAGAGTTTGATTTTAAGCTTTGTGTTTATCTGTTATTATTTAAATAGATCAAAAGAAACTGGGTTCAATTAATATCAAAATATTAAAATTAGCCCTTTGAAAAAGTATTATTTCTGTTTACTTATAGCAAAGCCACATCAGGTTATCTGCTGAGCCCTTTGAGGGGAATGGATTCCCTGCACTTAAATATAACAGTAAACTTTATTCGTAAAAGGCGTAGCATTTGAAGTCATATCGTATAGGACATTTTATCAATTATATCATGATTGAACTGAAGGTTCGCGCCTATAAAAATAAATAAACAGGTTTTTATGCTAATTAAACAGAAAAACAACAACTGCAATATAAACTTTTCTCGGTTTAAGCAAACAAAGAATAATCTTTGTCCGTGTATGGTATAAAAATGGCATCTGGCACGTATTTTTCATCGTATAATTGGTAATTTCATAAAGAGGCAGATAGAACCTCGATTTATTAACAACTTTCTGTAAGTTTTGTAAGCCTCAAACTTACGTAAGTACGCGTAGTGATAATTGGGAGATTAATCTGACGTGAAAAGGATGTTGCATTTTATTTAAATATAAAGAAAGCAGAATGACTGATAGTGTGAAATCTACTGGCGACAAGCAACGTGAACAGATTATATCTCAAGGAAGGGACAGTTCGGTTTCAGTAAATGTTGGTTTTGTATCTAAACCAAATGATGGCCGTTCATTGAGTGTTGGAGCTTCTTCAGGAAGTGCTGCTAGCAGTCAGCAGGTGTATGGCCTTAGTTATAAGCCTTCACCTTTCGCGGGACAAGTAAATGGTAAACCGATCAGTAAAACCAGTTTAGGTAAATATTTATCGAATACAGGACCAGAAGACATGAAGGTATTGAAACCTCAGAACCAAACAGAAACTAAACCAACTCCAAGAAGAGCTCCAAGAGGAAATGCTAAAGGTTAAATAAAGTACTGTCATTTGTCTGAATGACAGTTTAATCTGTTGAATTATTTAAAAACCATAAAATTGTCTCTTGGGAGGTATTCTTAGTTAAACGTATATTTTAGAATTAAACATACCAAAAGTAAAAAAATCACCTGAGATTTAACAGTGAATATTGGTGTTATACTGATAAATTATAAACAGATGTGATGTGTATATATAACATCACATTGATACATTTGTCCAGTTTTATACTTTTTACACAACAAGTTTTGTATTTTTTTTGAGATGACTTAACACTATTAACTTTGTAATTGTGATATATTTGCTTATAGCATCATGTGTAACAAAATCGTAACACCTAGGATAAGTAACTGAAGTTCAAACTATTGTTTGGGTAATTAACTATTTTTTAAGGAAACTTGCTTGAATAATTTTGTCCAGTAACAACTGGTTATTAAATCACAATTAATAACAAAGAGATTGTTGTTGGACTAATGTGTTCAGAAAATGAAAACAGAACAGTCCAGTTTTATTTGCTTGAAGTGTTATTGTATGCATGTTTATAGTGTATCAATTCAAAATTATAATCTACTACTCTTTCCCAAATTTCTTTCTACACATTTTTTATTCAACTGTAGAAGTTTTCTGAGTTATAGATAATTTTCTCTTATAATTAGTGGCATGCCTGAGCTAGAACAATGCTTAAATATGTTTTATTTACATATTTATGTATGTGTGTGTATTTGTATTTGAGATGGCTCTTCATATGTTGAGTTTTTCCCATAAATACTAATTTTTGCTCAATATCTTATGATTGACATTATCATATTCAACAAATTAGGACTAAGTTACTATTGTTAGGTTCAAAACTGTTGTGTATGAAAACAACATAAAATGAAACTTGTAACAAGTTGAAACTATCATGAATACCATTCAACGAATATAAATTCTCACAAAACTAATCTTTTAAACTCAATTAAACAAATATTTTCATTCAAATAATCATTCATAGATTTTGTTGGTTAAACTAGTAAAGATTTTTAGTTAGTTTGTGATAAATAATTCAGTGAAAACAAATTCACTCCAATTCTTCAGTACTGTATTTACCAGTTGTAAAGAAAACTTGTGGTAATGCTAAATTATCACTTTTTAGAGATTTAAATGATTTTTAAGATGGAAATCAGTTTTTATAAGAAGCATTGAAATTACAGTAGCAAACAAGAATATTTAACTTACAAAGTTTCAGAATTGCTTTTCTAATTTCATCAACAGCATAAAAACAACAACTTGCAACTTTATAAGTGTAAAAACACTTAAAGTTTTTAATAGCTAAGTTGAACATACTGAAAACAGTTTAGAAGTAATGTGTTTTTTATTTTCAGTATTTCCTCTTTAGCTGAAGCCAGTCACGATCAAACAGAAGTCCTGTTCATGTAATGTTAGCTTGTTTTAACTTTTTCTCATTAAAGCGACCTTACACAAAGAAATGCTGGTTATGTTTTTAGCATTATATTAAGCTAGAACCAAATTATTTTGTCCAAACAAGTTAAATTACATATCACTGTGGCTCATTATACAACCAACAGCTACAAAGATATATCGAGCTAATGAAAGTAGTACCAGCTATAATGGTGCGTGTCAGTTTGGTTGAAATGTACCTAAAACAGAAGTAGTTTAAGTTATGACAAAGCTACTAAGACTATTAGTCAACATAACTAATTTTGAACTTCTGACCGTAGGAAAGTCATCGAGTTGGCATCTCTTGGGCTGTTCTTTACCAATGAATAGGCTTGACCATCTAATCATTGTGTTTTGGGCTAGCATATCCTTGTGGTCAGAATATTATAATGCAATGATTGCTTGCACTGTTTGTTAGTAATTGAGTACTCCAAGCATTGGCTGCAGATGCTACTGACTAGTTACCTTGTTTTGACCACTAGTTTAAAATTAAAGATAGTGGTAAACAGTCTAAGTATCTTTGGTGTAACCACTCTATGTCATTGGTGGCAGTAAAAATCAAACATGCAATCTTTGAATCATGAGGTATCCATCCACAGTGACCTGTGCCAGTCAGAATAAACTATAGATTGATTAACAAATATACTGATGAGAAACCACAGTGAAAGTATTTTGGTTAATTGGATGACTAAAAATATTAATTATCAGAATCTCTAATAAGTTGATTATTCACATCACATTAATTGATTTAATCATATTTTTGATGAATTGGTAATGTTTTGACCTCAACTGATGTAATCAGTTAATGAAGTTACTAGTTCACCTTTATTTACAACAATAAGGAAAGGACTTTTTTTGTTCACTGGGTCAAACAAATGATTTTATAACCTTTAGGATTCAGGAAAATGTCTCACATCCATGATTACTGACTATTGTATCATAATAAACTAACCTTCGATGTTCTATTCCTATTCATAGATACAGAGTTTGACCAACAGTTGGTACTTTGTTGTAAAAATCTGACATTATTTTAATGAAATAGAAAATGCATGCTTTATGAAAAATTATAGGTATAAAACTTGAATGGAGTAATTAAATAAAATTAATTAAATGAAGTCGATCATAAAATTTCTCTAATTTTTACAAATATTCAAGAAGTTTTTGAATGATGTTTAAATTGTAGGCAATTGCTCTAAGTTTTTATTTACATGAATTGTCATAATTTTTGTTCTGTGTTCAGACAAAATTGTTTTTTTACAAGTACATTTTTTGTATTTTCTAATCATTGTTTTAAAATTTTTAGTCCATTGTATTGAACTGAAAAATGTGTTTGACAATTGTTTTATTGAAATAGAACCATTTATTTATAACAAGACATTGTTTTATGCAACAACGTGACAGATTTTTTGTAACAACGTGTTATTTCTCATTTTGAAGAATGCAAGCTGTAATTACCAAATTACCTATCTGTTTCGATTCTCACTTGGTAAGCAAACAAACACTCATTTGAACTAATCTTTCTGACATAATTAAGGTCTCACTTTGAAACAAATCAACCTAAAATTGAAAACAAAAAAATCTTTAAGATGTCTTCAAAAACAAGAAATACATAATAAATAAAAAGGAAGACTAAAAAAAACTATTTGGGTGCGACTTTGTTCATATATCTAACCCTCAGCCTTTTTCAATAGGAAAAATGAAATGTTCTGAAAATTGGTAAAGTTCATGTTTCAACATTGTATATTTTTGAAAGGTTTGATGAAGTTACCGCTTTGAAAATTCGTAAAGTATTAAATGTTTATAGTTTTCACTTCAAATGTGAATTAAAATGTCAGTTTAAGTATATTTTTATCGGTAACATGTATCAAGAAATTGGAAGAACTAGCATTGTTGTTTCAGTTTTGTTTTGTGTATTATTAAAGGGTTGCAGGAGCTTCTATTTATTCATATATTAGTGGGAGTCTGATAATACCAAATTCTTCCCTTAAGAATAACACTGAAGGTTTTTAAGTTTCAGGTGTACAAGTTCACTTGCACATGGAAGTTAGGTGATAGTATACACTCACACGTACAGTCATGTGAAAAAGTTAGGACACCCTATGAAATTCTGTGTATTTTTGTAATATTTTTGGATATAGATATTTAGTCTCAATTTTGACAATACTGAGAGATTATAGGAATATAACTGAACAATTAAAATTGAAGAAAAGACTTTTCAAGATCTTCTGTAAATGTAATTCTACAAAAATGCATATTCTACCTAAGGAAAAAGTTAGGACACCCTACCCCCTAATAGCTAGTATTATCCCCTTTGGCTGAAATAACTGCAGTGAGACGCTTCTTGTAGCCACCTACTAGTCTCTTACATTGGTTTGAAGAAAGTTTGCCCCAATCCTCAATGCAGAATTCTTTCAGCTGTGAGATGTTTGAAGGGTTTCTTGTATGCACAGCCCGTTTCAAGTCACCCCACAGCATCTCAATAGAATTAAGATCTGGGCTTTGACTCGGCCATTCTTCTTCATTTCTTTGTTTTCAGCCAGTCCTTGGTGGATTTACTGGTATGTTTTGGGTCATTGTCGTGTTGAAAGGTCCAGTTCTGCTTCAGCTTTAATTTTCTTACAGATGGTCTCACATGATCCTCAAGCACCCTTTGATACACAGTAGAATTCATGGTGGATTCTATGATTTTGAGCTGTTCAGGTCCTGCTGGAACAAAGCAGCCCTAAACCTTGATACTTCCACCTCCATGTCTCATAGTTGGCATGAGGTTCTTTTTCTGGAATGCTGTATTTGGATTATGCCAAACATGTCCTCTGTTCTGGTGTCCAAATAATTCAATTTTTGACTCATCTGTCCAAAGAACATTATTCCAGAAGTCCTGGTCTTTGTCTACATTCTCTCTGGCAATCTTCAGTCTGGCTTTGATGTTTCTCTTAGAGAACAAAGGTTTTCTTCTTGCACACCTCTCATGCAAGTTAAACTTGTTCAGTCTCTTTCTGATTGTAGAGACATGCACTTTCACATCAACAGTAGCCAGAGCCTGCTGTAGGTCCCATGATGACATGTTAGAGCATCTTGCGGTTTGCTCTCGGGGTGAACTTACTTGGACGACCAGACCTGGGTGTGTTGGCAGTTGTTTTGAAAGCCCTCCACTTGTTGACTATTTTCCGGACAGTGGAATGGATGATTTCAAAATATCTTGAGATCTTTTTTAAATCCATTAACAGACTCATAAAGTGCTTTAATTTTCTTTCTGAAGGCCTCAGACAGCTCTTTTGCTCTCACCATGGTGCTTACTCTCACTTCAACAGTCAGGAGCACACCAAATTAAATGTCTGAGGTTTGAATTGGGCAAACCTCATTCAAAATGCTGAATAATGATCTTCCAATCATGTGCACCTGGTGCGATACACCTGTGTGTGAGTTAAGCTGCACCTGGTGTGATACACCTGTGTGTGAGTTGAGCCATTTTAAGTTGGAATAAATGTGGGGGTGTCCTAACTTTTCGTCAGGTAGAATAGGCATTTTTGTAGAATTACGTTTACAGAAGATCTTGAAAAGTCTTTTCTTCAGTTTTAATTGTTTAGTTATATTCCTATAATCTTTGAGCATTGTTAAAATTAAGATTAAATATCTATGTATCCAAAAATGTAACAAAAATACACAGGCTTTCATAGGGTGTCCTAACTTTTTCACATGACTGTATGTATTCATTTTACATCATTTCATGAAGTAAACCTAGATTCTCTGACTAAATCTTTTGGATAACCATTTTGGCCACTGAAAGTATGACATGAAAAACAACATGTCACATTCAGTTTCTGGCTGTGCTTGAGCCATTCTTATTTCTAATATTTTGAATTAAATATCCATCCACTGGAACTTTCCAGATATGATGGTTGATGGGGAACAAATGGTAATGAGTGCTATGGCTGTGATAAAGCTGTCAACAGGATTTTGTGGGTACATAAGTAAATGACAAAATATTAACCAACACGATGATTATTGTGAAGGAAAAGATATGGTTTATTGTCTTAGTTATCGGTTTATGTTGTACTTTTTAGTTTCAGCATCGCAACCCTTAGATTGGCTCTGAGTTTTTTCAAGTGTAAACTTTTAGCTTGTAGCTCCATTATCTCTTGACCAATATGAAGTCCAATTACAATTTTTGACTTAGGAGGTCAAATTCTTTTAACCGACGTATTGCTTACATACAGAAGGCCTTGTTTTGTTTTTAAGGTAGACAAGTAGAGATTCTGATGAATATTGAAATCTAGTTGGGTGTGTGCACACCTCAGCTTTGGTATTAATGTTTTGTAATTCTGCCTAAAGAGATTTCAAGTGCTGCAGCTATTGAGGATTCCCTCTTGTCATATTTAATGTCTATTCTAAAATAAATTACTTCTGTCTGTTTATCTTATCATTTACTATTGTTTGTTTTTCATTGTTATTTAATTAATAAGAACAATAGTATCATGACTGCACTGAGCTGTAACTTTTACTCTGTGAGAAATACACTGTGCGAAGGAAAATCTTGTTGTTGTATTGGTATAGTTAGTAATACTTATTGCTATTATGATTATGCACAACTCACTACCTGTAGGTTTTTGCGTGTTGTATTTTCATATACTATATATTGTATCAAACACTAGGCTAAACAAAATTTTGAAGCTTAGCATTTTACTTTTGCTTCTGCCCATGATTTCATACCATTGTTTCCAGTGAGATTACTTTCTATTCTTTACTGTCTGAGAGAAGCTGATACTAGATTGTCTTCATTGCTTCAGCTGAACCTTTTCATATTGTTTTACTAAATGTTTTGTTGTAAATTAAGGCCTTTGATGTGTTATTTAAGAAAATCTAATGATGTGTGGAAGCTGAGAAAAAAAAAGGTATATTTACTTTGAATCAGGCTGGTTCAACAGATCTGTACAATAGTTAGCTGGATCATTTTGCAATAAGTTGAGTGAATGGAAATTATGTAATAAATACGAAAACTAGTGTATTCAAACTTCATAATTCTTTGTGCTCTTGTTTTTGAGATTCATGTGTTCACTGTTTTAGTAGCCCTGTTCTCAAATGTGTGCAGTGTTATGTCCCAGCTTGTGAAGTTTGTCCAGAAATAATCATTCCAGTTCATTCAGAAGTGTTTAATTTTGTGAATTACAAAAAAATGCCCCTGGACATTTACACCAATTGGTACATTACAGCAGGCTTGATTCACTTATAGAACTATAAACACTAGAGTCATTTCTTTGGTTTTATTTATGTCAATTGTATAATCCAAAAACATCAATTAGTATTTTGCTTTCTAGGCATTAACAGGATTATTTCTTTAACTCCACTTGCTCGTGGCTGGGTGATCTTAAATGTTTTTACCTAAATAAAGTCTGTGGATCTTGTGTGATGGGTTTCTTCTGAGATGTCCTTTCACTACAGTTTTAAACATCCATGATAGTTCCACACATATAGAGAAATTTCTGTTATTGATCGTATATAGTTTATCACAATGTCTGTGCAGGTGCTGTGTTTTATAAGACAGTAAGCCATTCTAATGCATTCTGCTATTACTGCATTCTTCCTTTAATAATAAATTGATTTTCAATATTAGTATTTAGTCTTGTCTCATATGGTTTCCATTTTTAAAATGATTCATAAAATTTTACCAATCTTGGGTGCCATTCGATACAAAAGTAAATATTGCATTAAGAAGGTTTTACAGCAGATTGTTTTGTTCTTACTCGTTGGATGAATCCGTCATGACCTCAGAAGGTTTTACAGCAGATTGTTTTGTTCTTACTCGTTGGATGAATCCGTCATGACCTCAGAAGGTTTTACAGCAGATTGTTTTGTTCTTACTCGTTGGATGAATCAGTCATGACCTCAGAAGGTTTTACAGCAGATTGTTTTGTTCTTACTCGTTGGATGAATCCGTCATGACGTCAGAAGGTTTTACAGCAGATTGTTTTGTTCTTACTCGTTGGATGAATCAGTCATGACCTCAGAAGGTTTTTCAGCAGATTGTTTTGTTCTTACTCATTGGATGAATCCGTCATGACCTCAGAAGGTTTTACAGCAGATTGTTTTGTTCTTACTCGTTGGATGAATCAGTCATGACCTCAGAAGGTTTTACAGCAGATTGTTTTGTTCTTACTCGTTGGATGAATCCGTCATGACCTCAGAAGGTTTTACAGCAGATTGTTTTGTTCTTACTCGTTGGATGAATCAGTCATGACCTCAGAAGGTTTTACAGCAGATTGTTTTGTTCTTACTCGTTGGATGAATCAGTCATGACCTCAGAAGGTTTTACAGCAGATTGTTTTGTTCTTACTCGTTGGATTAACCAGTCATGACCTCCTTATTCTTGCATTTGACAACATATGTAATGTGTTGCCATGAAACTTCTGTTGCTGTTGTCTTCAGGAAAATTAAATGATTTCTTTTGTTCCACTCTTTTTTTACACTGACAGTTGTCTTGGTTAAAAGTTTATATGAAGCTTTTTTTGTTGGATCTTTTAAAACAGGAGAATTTATTTGAATTGTGACTTTGAGTTGTATTTTCGTCCACATTATTATAGAACTTATATACATATACATTCCAATTTTCTGCTTCCATACCTGATGTTGTTTGAGGTGAAGATAAAATCTTTGCTGTTTTTTTTTATTATATCATTGTTTTTATCCTGGTGAATTTTCCCCCTCTGTCTGCAGACTGCTATTTCTGTACATGGGGACTGACTTGTGACAAAAAATACAACCTACTACAGTTCTTATTTAATAAATTTCAAAAGGGATCATTTTTGGATGTACCAAAAAATTTCTTTTTTACACTCTCTTCCAATTTTCCACCCATGACAACTGTTGTTCTCTTTCAGACATATTGACATTTTACAGGCTACCACATAATTGTCTTTGAAGTACATCACTTTAACATACTTTTACTGCAGGTTATGTTAAAGAAACAAATGAGGACTGTTTGTGACTATTTACAACAAAAGTAAATTGGATATTATTGGTTGTTTTTGGAATGATACAACAACTGTAAACCACACACACACATAGATACTTAAAAAATACAATTGATAGTTCTGTAGCCTATTGTGACACATTTATGTGTTTTATTGGACATCATAATATAGAGCAAGGTAGGAAAAATAATAATAATAATAGTAATAAAACAAAATAAAATTATGCTGCCCTATGAATTTTCCTATCATAGGCAATTGTTTACTTTGCTTATCTGCTGCTTTTGATCTAGGTGTGGCCAAGTAGTTGCTAGTTAAATAAGGAGCCATGGTTGATGCCTGTTTATGTTAAACTTGTTTGAATTAAACATTAATGTAGCTGTAATGTAACATCTTACTTATGTACTACATGCTATGAATATAAATATTCATGAGGAGAAAAGTTTGAAGATATTTTGTCTCTTTCCACCTTTTAGCCATAAACTTTTATTATTTGTCGAAAAAAATGTATATTTGGAGAAGTCTTGTACAGATAGCTGAATACTAGTATCTGATCTGACCTACTTCAAAGAAATGAGAAATAACATTTTTGTGTTATTCACTCAGTAACCATTTATAGTTTAAATGCAAAATCTGTGTCCTAGTCTTTCAACTGTGAGTACTGCATGTCTGATGTTCAAATATGACCTTTGAATGTACAGTAATACTGATGTAAGTGATAACTTCTTGTTTTGCATGTTGCTATGTCCATATCTAGATCTCAATTAATTTTTGAATGAATTATATTTTGAATAATTTTCATAATAATGTCCAAGTATTATTTAAAGGAAATAAAAAATTCCTGCTGTTTATTGTCCATGATACAGGGGCTGATTAGAGTAATTGTAAAGTATTTTGATACCTTGTATCTGTGGTGTGTAGCTATGCAGGGGCCCACTTAATTATGAGAGGGTAAGCTATGCAAGTATTACATGGGCCCACTTAATTATGAGAGGGTAGCACATAAAACTTACAGACTAATCTGAATTTATACACTGACTTATGATGATATGGGCCACATGATGTTAAATACATTATTTATTAAACACAAAGCAAAAATGAAAATCCCTTTGCTGGATCTGTAAATATAGTGTTAGTTTATGAAGGTATGGAGAGTTAACTATGTTGATTCTAAGCAATACCCTGAAAATAGGGAGACTGTGCTGATACAGGAAACCTATTTTTTTCTTTGCAATTGCATCACAACATGACCACAGGTTTGACACGGTGATGGGAGGGTAGCACACGTTTGGCTGCATTATCAACTTTGAAATCCATGTTAACACATTTATTTTGTGGAAGAAAACTTGTTCCAGCAAAAATTGTTTCAATAAATTTTATTTTAACGAGTAATATTTTATAATTACTTTATAATGATGGATCCAGTTGTTAAATCCATCCTGTAGCACAATCATTTTTGTTTTGTGTAACACAGTTATCTGTAGCTGGTTCTTTTGACTACTACCAGAGGGGGCTGCTTTTTGCAATGATTTTCCAAGGTTTGAGACACAAATAAAGCATTAGTTACCACTTATAAATGATTTGAACAAAAATGTTTGTCTTCAGAGAATGGAGGTGGCACTAAACAGGTGCGTGAAACTGCAACTCTGAGTTGAGGAGGGGAAAGTTGATAAAGAAGAGTTTTTCATCGTGGACTGAGATGAACAACCTTAGTGATTACAACTGTGAAACAATTTCTCCTGATTAGGTCTATGGTTACTGCACATTTAGAAAATAATTTATTATTCATTTCCATGTGCATAAGGTTCAATATTATTTTTATCAGTTTGTAGTACCTGTATCCAATTATGCTTTTCAAACCTTAGTTATTAAATTTATTCTGTTGATGAAAAATGAGTTACTATATAAATGAGTGATAGATCCATTTGTTCTTTAGCCACATACACGAGTGATAGATCCATTTGTTCTCTAGCTATATACACGAGTGATAGATCCCTTTGTTCTCTAGCCACATACACGAGTGATAGATCCATTTGTTCTCTAGCACGTACACGAGTGACTTAGATCCATTTGTCTCTAGCCCCGTACATGAGTGATAGATCCATTTGTTCTCTAGCATATTTACACGAGTGATAGATCCATTTGTTCTCTAAGCTATAATTACCACGAGTGATAGATCCCTTTGTTCTCTAGCCACATACACGAGTGATAGATCCATTTGTTCTCTAGACTATATGACCACGAGTGATCGATCCCTTGTTCTCTAGCCACATACACGAGTGATAGATCCATTTGTTCTCTAGCCACTACACAGAGTGATAGGATCATTTGTTCTCTAGCTATATACACAAATGATGGATCTACTTTTTTTTCTTACCATGTAATGAGAAATCTGTTTTGTTCTCAGAATATTTATGCAAGTTATAGGCCTATTTCAGTGGTTCAGTTAAATAGCTAGTACAGTGTGTATTTTTTCATTAAAAATTGTACAAATTCTTTTGTGGTTTTTTTTCCTTAGACTAGAAAATTTTGATTTTTTTTATGTATTAAAACTTAGTTGAAATAAATCGTAACATTACAGTGCACTGCAACACTTGATTTGTAATGCTGTTTATTTTATTGAGTATGGATGCTTGAAAGCATAATAAATGTGTAAAATCTGAATTAACATTTTGTTCTCACCTTTATTTTGATCAACTGGTTTTTGCATGTTCGGATAATCACATTCAATGTATGTTAATATTAAATGCTTTTGCCTTGCAAGTTTATTTGCCTTGAGTTTTGCACGTGTTGTTTTGTGTTGATGTGGTTTTGGTTTGGTTTTTGTTTTTCCACTCACTCCTAGCACTTGTCCAGAGTAAGTTAAGATCAACAACTGTCGTTGCTGATAGACCTTGTCAACATCATTCCTTTCTAACAGACCTTACAGATGTGCGTCAGATGGAACAAGGACTGCTTCAGTTACTAGATGACTTCCACTCTGGAAAGCTACAAGCTTTTGGTAAGTTTTTGCGAGTTGATTTGACTGTTTTTGTTTTTTTTTCAAAATTTTTTTCACTTAAATAATTTATATATTTATAGTGTTGTAATGTTTATCTTTTGTTAAGGTTTTTAAAAAACAGTATGTGGTGAAAATAATTTGAAGCTGTGTTCACATAAACTACAGAAATTTGTTTGTTTACTCTCTTCACGTTTCTCTTAATTTGAACAATTTTCCCGTTTATCTTGTATGTATGATCTAGCTCTAAGTGTGCAAAATAATCTTTGTCAACATTTTCTATGCATTACGAACTCTCTTGTTAACATTTTTTTCAAAGTGAAAAATAATGTTACCTCTCCTTTCGTTGCTACGCAGTATTGCCTATGCACCAGTTCTTTTGTTTGTTTGTTTTTCTTTCAAGGCCTTTGTTATATGGTTATGGTGGTTTCTTGTCCTTTGTTGTTGATGTAGAATTTCTCCATGGTTAGGTGGTCAGATGAATCCAATGGTAGCTTCAACTTTGATGGTTTACTGGAAGTACGTTTGGCAGGAGCTCAGTTTTCCAGCAGGTTGAGTTTCTGCTGATAAGTTCTTCTCTGACCCAATTGGTTGTTTTCTCACAAGTGTACTTCCAAAGATGATCATAATGGATGACCTTTGGCTTGGATCACTTTATATTAGGATTCTGCAAACCACATCGTAATTCTTTCAGTACATCATATGGTTCTACTGACCACTTGTTTAATTTTGGTATTTGTCATCTCTCACTTCAGTCCATACCATGTCACCTTGGTGGGATCCAGCTCCATTGTTATGTAAACTTCCCATACGATACCTTATCTCTCATTTTAGCTTTCTTTGATCTGTGCTGCCTTTTATGTGCACAGTTTTCCATTCAGAAATTGCCCAGATACACCACTAAAAATCATGTTTCTGTTTGATCTTTCTGCATTAAGCATGTGATAACCCTCCACCAACAAGAGTGTGACACACCCTCTCAGTGTAGTTAACTCCCTCAACACTAATTTTTCAGCTGTCACATTTTCATTTGACATTCACATGTATAAAATAATTTTCTTGTTCTTTTTGACAAATTATTTTACTTAGAATAGTATGCATATTTTTTTTTCCACATTATGAACTCCCAATTTAATGTCAGTACTTCATTGCCTAACACTGATCAACAAGATTTCAGCAAACTAGACAAATTATAAGAATGGTTTCAGGCTCCTGTCTCTTTGTTAAGGAGGTTTCAGACATAGTGTGGCATGAGATCAAGGTCTACACGTGGCTTAGTCCTCCGGTGGACCCAAAAAAAGATATTTTTTTGCTAGTGCATCCTCTTCAGAAGATGATGATTTTGACATCCTTTTTGCATCATTAACTTTAACTTCTACCATAAATCCTACTGCTGTTGACTCTACTAGACCTCCTTTTCTGGACATGCTCTCTCAGATTTGCCATCTTCTGCTCGCTTATTCTGTACATTCATACTTTAGAGAATCACTTATTCAGGTTTGAGGATCAGGTATTTTAGCTTCTCTTGGATTTTCTTCAGCACAGTGTTCTAAGCTTCATCTTTCAGTAACTAGACTTATGATCTACCCTTTATCTGTTCACCCTCTTTTTGAGGTTGTCTACTCTTTGCTTGAAGGATGTGTGTCAGGTACTCATTTTCTTCTTTTGTTTCTACTTTGCTTTCTTTTATTTCCTTTAGTCTTATTTCTATACATATTATTACTCTTTTGCTGGGATCTCTTACACAGAGACACCCTGCTTTCTCATCTGCTTTTTACATACAATACTTTTGTTTGGCTCCTTTCTTTCACCAACAGACTTTTGAGGTAGTGTCAACTATGTTCTAATTACTTGCACAGGCTGCATACTAATATTCTTCCATTTTTATTATCTCTTTCTTTCTTCCTAGACTTCTCTTGTTCCCAATAATGTATTTCATCCTCCTGATTTTGTTCATCTTCACCTTCTCTCATAGTACTGTTCCTTCCTAATCATCATTTTCCCATAGGCTTCAGTATCATCAGTGGCTATCCTGTAGGTTTGGAGATGGTGGGAGCTTGTAGAACGTTTGCAGTTAATTTTTGGGTTCTGTAAGTGTTATTAGAGGGCCTGATCCTTCATTTTTCTTCTTCTCCTTCTTAGTTTACTGTGTTCTTTGTCTCCTCCTACAATGATTCTATTTCTTGCCAATATCTGAGGCTGTATTGGAGCTGTTGGCAAAAGGCAATACAAAATGGGTTTTTTAGTTCTTCTTTGGGGTTTTATTCCCATCTGTTTGTAGTTCCCAAGAAGACGGGATTAGGTATAGATCTTTCTCATCTCAACTGGTTTATCAACCTACATCATTTTATAATGGAGTCTTTCCTCACTCCCAGGTAGGTTTTTACTCCACATCTTTGGAAGACATTATGGATGCTTAACTTCTTATTCTGATTACCTCTGTATCCATACTTTACCTTTAATTTGTTAACTGAGGTGAGGTTTTCAAATTCTGTACTTTTCCTTTTGGTTTATCCTCAGCATCTTACATTTTTTGTCACATAGTTAAAACCTTTCCAAGTAAAATTCATGCCTTGGAACTAATTTCATCATCATATGAATGACTGGCTATTTTTATCTTCATCCCAGTAATCTTCTTATGACCACACTCTTCTCATATTTGGCTGGATTGTCAAACTGGAGAAGTCAGATCCCACACCCACTCACTCTCTCATTCATTATGGTGCTTTCTTTTACTTGTATCTCAACAGGGCCCAGTCTTTTCCCTCTTATTTGAAAGATAGAAAGCATCTAATTTCCAAGGTTTTATCTTATCTTATTTTCACTTTATATGAGGTTCTCTCTCTCTCTTTCTTTCTTTTTTGGGACTTGGTCTTCCATGGAAGCCTTTATCTCTTTCAGTCATGCGTCATCTGCATTGGAATTTGCAAGTGAGGTTCCTTTGTCTTACACCATTGATCTCTTTCTTCTTCCCTTCTTAATGACTTCACACAATGACTTGACAAACCCAATACCATGCAGATAGTTTTTCCCTCTCGTCTGTCATCGATTTGTCATTAACAAGTTGAGAATATATCTTGACTCTCAAGAGATTTTGGGTCAGTGGTCTCAAGATGAATTGGCTTTTCATGTCAACCTTTTAGAATTTCTGGTAGTATCTCAAGCATTGAAGCATTTTTGTATGCTCGTTTGGGACGATCTTGTGATGATTCATATCAGTTGGCAGAACTTGGTGTTACTCTTGCTGCTTCCTCACTTTATATCTCTTCTGGGCTCATTCTTTACAAGTGTGACTTGTAGCATGTCATTCCAGGTGCTATGTCTTAGAATGTTTCAATGGCTGTGCTTTTATCTGGGCACTCCTTTTAGAGATGAATTTGTCATTCATTTCAATATCAGATTTTTTTTTTTCTGGTCTCTAGTTTTTAATTCATCAGCTTTAGCTGTAGATTCATTTCGTCAAGACCGATTCTACCTCTTTCTTTGCTGTAGATTCATCAGGACTGGTTTCACCTCTTTCTTTGCTGTAGATTCATCAGGACTGTTTCCACCCCTTTCTTTGCTGTAGATTCATCAGGACTGGTTCCACCTCTTTTTTTGCTGTAGATTCATCAGGATTAGCTCCATCTGTTTCTTTGCTGTAGATTCATCAGGACTGGTTCCACCTTATTCTTTGCTATAGATTTGGCAGGACTGGTTCTATCTCTTTCTTTATGCTTGCCTTCCTGTTAGTCTTTGACTTCAAGTTTTTTCTCTTGCTGGGAATACTGATATTTCTTTATTGGATGACCTAACTGTGCTTTCCTCATATGAACTTCCTCTAATCCTCTCTTCCTGTACCTCTACCATAGACCCTGTGCCTTCAAACTTTCTTCTTCCTCCCACATCCAGAAATCTTCCATTCAACTTCATGAATGGGATTTGTTTGATCCCTTGTGAGATATTCTACATGTGTAGATTTCCTTCTTTTTCTTTCCGTTCTATTAAAGAAAGTAGCATGTATTTGTTTTTGGTTTTCAACTGTTTTCTTTTCCCATCCTGTCCCATTTAGCTTTATTTTTATATGACTTTTTGACCATTGGCCATCTCTGATCGTAGCACAGCACTATCCAAAACTTTTAAATTTGTCTTCTATCACTAAGTCTTTTCCTATCTCTACTATGATCTTCCATTCTTTGCAACATCTTCCATCCATACCTTTTTTCCTACCAGATTAGAACTTAAGCAGCATTATGTTTCCAGACTGTTTGTCTCTTCCTCTTTGTACTGTCTTTCTCTTAAAACCTACTTTTTACTGTTTTTTTATTTGCAGCCACTGTCTATTTCATGTTTGTGATATTGATTTTTTTCCATATCCTGTTCCATCACTCATGTATCCTCCTTTATCCTGATTGTACTTTTATTAACTGATTTCTGCAGTTCATGAGGGGGTCAATGCATCCAGTTCTATTTTCTCTTCTTTCCATTTCTCACCTATATTGTTACTTTGATCATAATTGTCTTCTTTGTGCTGTATGTGCAGATCAATGCTATTTGGTATGCAGTGTTCCTTTTTACAGTTTCTGCTCTTGGGTAATTCCATATCAAATCATCCAGATTTTGGAAGATTTTCCAGGTAACCCCTTCAGAATGCCTTGAAAAAAATTCACATGTGCTCATCTACCCATATAATGAAAAATTACCAAAGATTAGATCAATATCTCTAATAGTTTCTGATTTACAGCCCTGTAAAATTTAGTTAATTTTGTTGTCTTTTTAGTGAATTCATATTTGGGCAACTTTGGCTGCTTAAAGCTGCAAGAGTAATGGTGGTAGAAGGCTGAAATTTGCTACACTGAATGAATTCATCTCAGAGAATTCAAAAATAGTCTCAAACCAAGTTTAACTCCCTAAGAATTGCATAGTGAGGCTGTAAAATCAATCACCTGAAAATGCAAAATTGTAAAAAACATTGGTTTAGTTTATGTAATAAGTCATAGCTCTGAGACTTAATATGATAATATGATATAATATGATACAAAGCTGTATTTCATTTTTTAATTTTTTTATATCATGTCTGTTGATAAATCAGCAATTTTTGTAATTAAAAGTTTGTTAGATCTTCTGTAAAAAATGTAGTTGCATGCAACTTTTCATGGTTTAGCTAAAAGTAGCCGTACTTCAGGTCACAGTTTGACCATGTCACCAGTTATTCAACCTTTTCAGATTTGTACCATATATTCTTACATCTCTGAATATGATCTACAACAAAAATCAGGATGGTGTTCATCCTACTTTTTGAGTTATAATATTTTAAAGTATCCTCTGACCATACGTTTTTTATTTAAAAAAAAAAAGCATTCAGTTTAGGTGTGTTACTGTGTGCAAATATATTAATACAATTTTGAAAAATACCTGTCAGAGTATTATGAATCCCACTGAAATATTCTAACCAGCCTTTCACAATGTTAAATAATGAAGTTGTAAGAAACAAGAAAAAAATTAATTCATTTCTGAACAAGTTTATTGATATAACTAGTTAGAATACATGGCAATGCAAATATATTGTGTATACATTACAGTTATGCAGATATGGCTGAGTTTAAAATTCTTCATGTAATAAATACAAAGGTAAATCAGACATAAAAAGCACAGAGCTACAACAGGGGATAACTGAGAAAGATAACAGTCACACCAAACTGCAATAATCATGACAACGAAATGTTTCAAAAACTGCTTTGGCAATAAATTAGCCATAACAACATCAAACAAACATTGCTCTGTTTAGACAGCTTAAATAGATGTCTGAAATTCGAGTTTGATTATCTTAAGATCACTCTGACTTAGAATATAGTGGTGAGCACAACTACTTTGCACAATAGATGCACTTATCAGACAAAGAATATGTTTGAAAGGAATCCAGCTTTCATCTTTACGTGACTTTGCAGACCATGAGAACAGTTTGTTTCTTGATATCTTCATAAATGATCTATCCTTTATGTTTCCCACATACCATTCATGATTGTTTCTGCATGCCACATATTTCCCTGACTGATAATTGTCATTGTTATCATTAGACCCTATTTGATCTGCTGCAGCATCACTTTCACTGTTACTACCAACAGTTACAACTGTGTACACATCATCATCTGATAGCCTTCTCATATACAGTTTGTTGGAAGAGTGGGGAATAAAGTTATGATGTGGCCTAATACCTGCCACAGTTTTGTATTTTTCATATCACTCAAGTAGATCACTCTTTACACAATTCTGCAGGACTGATTCTTGATTGACAAGAAAGAACTGAATGCCCTGAATGTGGTACTTTGCCCAATGGTACATATCGGAGACACTAAAAATTCGATAATTTATTATTTTTCACAACCTTGATTTATTTGAAGATCCTGTTCAGAGATGTAAGAATATATGGTAAAGGCTGATTAGAATATTTCAATGGGATTCATCAGTTATTTCACAATTGTGTGGATACACTTGCACACAGTAACACACCTGAATTAAAGTTTGTTTTTTCAAGTAAACAACGTATGGTCAGAGGATACTTTAAAATATTATAACTCAAAAATTAGGTTGAACACCATCCTGATTTTTTTATAGATTATATTCAGAGATGTAAGAATATATGGTACAAATCTGAAAAGGCTGAATAACTGGTTACCTGGTCAAACTGTAGCCTGAAGTAGGGTCATTTTTGGCTAAATCATAAAAAGTTGCGTGCAACTTATTTTTTTACAGGAAATCTAATAGACTTTTAATTACAACAATTGCTGATTTATCAACTGATATGCTATAAGAAATTAGAAAACAAAATTCAGCTTTGTATCATATTAAGTCTTAGAGCTATGGTTTATTACATAAACCAATGTTTTTTACGATTTTGTGTTTACAGGTGATTTTATTGCCTCACTATGCAAATCATAAGAGAGATAAACTTGGTTTGAGACCATTTCTGAATTCTGTGAGATTAATTCAGTCAGTGTAGTAAATTTCAGCCTTCTATTTACAGGGCTGTAAATCAGAAACCGTTAGAGATATTTTTCTAATCTCTGGCAATTTTTCATTATATGGATAGATGAGCACATGTGAAGGCATTCTGTGGGGGTCACCTGCAGCCCCCTGGATGATTTGTCTCTGTATTATTTGGAACTTGTTCTCCACCTTTGAGCTTTCTCCCCGCAGACTTTTGGGATTGCTTCATCATCAAATCTGTTTCTCATACTTTTTTTATGAGGTTTTTTGTCAGCCTTTCTAGATAACCTCTTGCCAAACTATACATTTACCTCTCTTTCTGACTGTTCACTTTTATCATTCATTGGAAGATATTGTAAAGGCTGGCATTTGGACAACACTGCATACTTTTGTCAGAGTTATCCTCACTACCTGGCTCTGATCCTTCATTGGCTGTCTTCTCTTGGTATTCTACGTCCTTCTCAGAGGCTTTGATTCTGAAACCTTTTCTCTTACTTTTAAAGAGTCCTTTTTGTCTTCTTCACAGGATTCCACTAAGTGGCTAATGTCGCCAACTGGGACATACTTATTCTAAATCTACACTATGCAAGGCCTTTTAGGTCTGTAATATTGCTTTCAGAAGAGATGGGATGTTCCACAAGACTGTTAGAGGTATCTTCATGGTATATAATTTACTAAACTAAACATGCCCACCTCCAGACCATATCTATTGTTGTTGATTTTTAATTTTGTGCAAAGCTTTTTTAGGGTTATCTGCTCTAGCCATTTCTAATTTAGCAGTGTAAGACCAGAAGGAAGGCAGCTAGTCATCATTACCTACTGCCAGCTCTTGGGCTACTTTTTTACCAATGATTAGTGGGATTGACCATCACATTATAACACCCCCAAGGCTGAAAGGGCAAGCATGTTTGGTGTGGCAGGGGTTCAAACCCACAACCCTTGGATTATGAGTCAAGTTCCTTAACCACCTGGCTATGCTGGGTCCATCTGCTCATTGATTAATTAAAGTAAAACAGTATTGGGAAAGCTGGTTATCTTTTCAGTACTGGCTGAAGGAACCAGATCTGGCCTGCTTTTAAAAATAAGATTTTTATGGTCACCAGTTGTCTTTTGCTCTCCAGCCAGATATATTCCATGAAGTGGACATCAGATCCCATTATTTTTAGAGATCCTTTGCTATGGGTGTCAACACCAAATTGCTTCTATTTTGGTAACCTGTACCTTATCCATCCTATTACTTAACTGGGTGATTTCTTTTGTCCACTTCACTTCTTATCTAGTCTACCTGATTGATCCCTATTGGCCAGCTCAATCTGTGTACTACACCCCAACATTCACATTCTGCTTCTTCATACCTGGCCTTTATCTGGTCCTTGGTGAGATGATTTGGTTTAATGCATCAAGTCACTTCCTTGTCAGCTTACATGTGCAAGTTGGTCTGCTACCAGGAAATTTCTTGATGACAAGCATAGCATGGCTTTTGTGACACAAATTTCTTACCTGGCTCTTCAGTCTTAGATCTTACTTTCTAGACATCAGATGGCTTTCATCCAATAGTTTTTATTTCTGATAACATAAGTTTTCTACCTCCCCTTATTCTTTTGGATTGGGTCATTAATATTGGTCCAACATTCGCTTGATTTACCTCTGTTTGAACTAGTGTTCCATGTTTCCTGTGAATATCAGAAGTCAAATGTGTTTGCTATTGACATTTCAGGTATGCTTTATCATCTGTCTTCTCCTTTGTCTGGATCACTCTTTTCTTCTGAAAACCTCAGCAGCTCAGGTTGGCTCTTACTCCTTTTCCCTAATTTCCTTCCTTCTATTTATCTTCTTCACCTTTGACCAGATCTGTGTAGGCTTCTGTGTCTGATTAGGGCTCTTTGTTCTTTTATTAATAACTCTTGATCCACTGGCATTCCTCCTCGTGTCATATAATCTTTCACTTTATACTCTTATTACTTGGTTTGCCTCGTGGCTTATTTTCCTGTTCTTTCCTACCTTCATTCTTCTGGTTTTTTTGTTCAAGTTGATCTCCTATAAAATCTGACATTCCACTCTTTCCCTTGTTTCTTGTCTTCATCTGCAATCTGGCATGTGGACCATTTCCAGTATGCTCATTTCCTACCATCATCATCATATTATGGTTTCTTCTTTGTTGAGGTTTTTGTCTACCACCTATGGTTGTGATTCAGATCTTGGTGCAGATCACCCTGGTAAGGTTTTATTCACATTTTCGTTTTTTCAGGGGTCTTTATCTACTTTTTATTATGGGGATCCTGCTCTGAGGCAAGTGGTGCCTGACAAGGTATTCTGCAC
Source organism: Carcinoscorpius rotundicauda (assembly GCA_011833715.1). Lineage (NCBI taxonomy): Eukaryota > Metazoa > Arthropoda > Merostomata > Xiphosura > Limulidae > Carcinoscorpius > Carcinoscorpius rotundicauda. Next base: position 79,260,093 of record CM022400.1, on the reverse strand, counting down.
TGTATAGACTTGCATTTTATCTTTCATGGCTTCTCAGTGGTTTCACTGTTGAAATGGTGTATTTCACAAAATCACTTGTAGGTGAAGAACCTCATGATATTTACTTTATAAATTAACCCATTCCAGACCATACCCTAGACTTCATAGGTAAAGCATAAGGGGATAGCTAGCCATCCCTGTCTGCCTTGATTGAATAAATTGGTGTAGTCTACTTTTAAAAATAAGGTTTTGTGGTCACCTGGTACACTATTTCAGGCAATAATTTTCCTCCTGACTCTTTTGAGACCTTAATACTTACAAGTTCCAAGTTACTGGTGTTCAGTGGGTGTAGCCGACATAATGTCATCTGATATGTGATAATCAGTATAACAGAGTAAGTACATTCAAGGGTAGACTATATGTATGAGGACAGCAAATCATCAAAAAGTTAAATAATTAAGAAGACAGTCAAGTGAATTATTCAAAGTGCATTTTTGTTTCAACCAGAGGATGCTTTCAATTGGGATGTGGTTTATTTAACAGCATGGGTAGTTTAGGCCTAAAACAAGTCAGCAATATCCAAGTGAAGACAGGCTGTTAGAAATGTCAAATAATAAATAAATTAATTTATCAGGTATGTTGGCTGGACTTTATTACTATTTTTATCAGGTTATTTAAAAGACCTTCCTTGTGAAAGAATATTGTCATAACAGTATTAAAGAGGGAGACAACATTAAATGGGGTAACTTTTTAAAATTGTTGTTTTGGTTTCATGATATATAAGATTTATAAGAAACATTCATGTCCAAGAGCCATTGGAATGAGATAGTGTACAAATGAGCATATATTTCTGTAACATATGTTAGGCCTTTTGTATTTCATAATGCAGTGGAACATACATCGGATCATCTTTATTAAATTATTTATGTTCTTTTAAAATAAACCTATGCATAAGTTTATATTAACAGTTGGTGAACAGTAAATACCTTGTGAAAATATTAAGGAATATTTGTACAATTTTGCAGTTGCATTATTGTTGTTGTTTAAATACCTTTACTTAGTATATCATTAACAGGAAAAGACTGCACTTTTGAAAAGATGGAAAATGTAAGAGAACAACAAGAAAGATTGGCAAGATTACATTTTGACCTAAATGCTCAACAGGAAATGCAAGGGTAGGAAGATGTTTGCATCATATCACAAGTATTTATTAACAAAATGTAATGTTCGGGAACAACAAGGTTCCTCTTGATCCTTCTGTCCCTTTCTCTAAATTAAACTAAAACTGTTAAACAAAACAAAAACATTTCAATGCCAGCCCTAATCCTTTATGTAATCATCTAGCTTTTTCTGAAACTCGGTTAACTTTATTTTCTCCAGAACATCCAAAGGCTGACTACCCTGTTTTAAAATTGAAACTGTCTTATCTGAAGATGACTCTTACCCTGCCAAAATATTTTTTTTCTTTGACCTGCTGTCTTATCATTCAATATGAAAAAAAGGATGGTGCATCAACATTATCAATGCCCTTTACATCTTGATCACCTCAATGAGATACCCTCCAACTCTTCTTCTTTCAAGGAAAGACAATTTCAGATATCTTAACTTTTCTTTGTATGATCATTCTGCCATTCCAGATGCCACTTAAGTAATCTTCCTCTGAATTCTTTCTAGCAATTTAATGTCCATCTTAAGGTGAGGCACCCAAGACTAAACTCAGTACTCCAGAAGTGACCTAACCAGTGATCTATTCAATTAAATTATGAGTTCTTTAGATATTTCTGTAGATACAACCTAAAATTCTATCTTTCCTGCCACTAATAACAGTACACTTCTTGGTTGGATACTGAATCAATCATTAGACCAAGATCCCTTTCTTTCATAACAATCTTAAAACTATTCCCAAATCTGCATCTATAAAGCACAAATGATCAATGTGTCTTTTAACTACTAGTAGGTCACTTAGCCAATCACAACCAAACTTTGAGGGTTGATAGTGAGCACAAATGGTGGTTTTAAATCTTCCTTCACCAATTATTGCTGTTATTGAGCATTTATCAACTACTTTCATAGATGGTACCACATTCCGAGACCAGAAATAAAGAAACATAATCATATTTTCTATAAAACAACATATCCACAGTGTGTGTGTGTGTGGGAGGTGTACATAAATCTTATGTCTCAGAGTGTACTGGCACTCATTATGGAGAAATGGCCACCACTCTTGGAATACTACATAAACTAGGGTGAAATCTTTATTCCAACAACCATCACAAGGTGATACAATGAACTGTTTCTGGAGTTATACCCACTTTCTACTTTGACCAGTGGCCTTTCAACTTCAACCAGTAAAACACTTCTGTGGCCAGTGACTGTCAATTAATTAATCATGTGAAACAGGAGGACAGTAAGAGCTGGTTGTTGAAAGTAGCTAACACAAAGCATTTATTACTAGAAAGCCACTCTGACCATTACACAATAGATACCATATTTTATGTGTGTGTTTATAGTAAGTTTTTTAAGCCTTTACTAAAGACTTGTTTAGGTAATAATGACAAGTGCAATGATATGTTATAAATACATTGTGTTATTTAGTGTAGCATAAATCCACATATTTTTATAATCCAGGCAGAGGATGAATACCTCAGCTTGTTATACTCATAATTCAAATAATAATAACCCATATGCAATGTCTTCCATTTATTACAATTAAAACCCACCTACCATTTATTTGTCTTACTCACTAAATGATCTAAATGGTTTAGTAAATCAGCATCATCCTCTTCAAAGCTAGTAACATCCAAGAACCTCAAAGTCATCAACAAAGTTATCTATTGACCATTCCTCCATCTATTTTACTGATGCAAATTAAATGGTACAAAAGTCCTAAGACTGAACCACTTGTGACATTAATCCAGTTTGACTAAACTCCATTTGTAAAAACCATCTATTTTCTTCCATCCAGCCACACTTCTATCCAGTGAGCTAACTTATTCTGATGCTTGAACAAAATTGTTGCTGTGTTTATATTTTGATATGATATTACAAATTAAAGTTGTGGGGATCCATGTCCATAGCAGTAACAAACAAGACATTTGTTGGAAACGTCGTTATTCATGAAATAAAAATGTCTTCTGTAGTTTTCTTCGTGAAAAGTGGTAGTTAAAGTAATAAAAAACAGGATGGTTATGTGAAATTTGTTATTTACTTGATTTTGTTAGTAAATTTGTTAATAAATAATGCTTATTCAAGTAAAAAATAAACATAGTTTTTATGTGAAATATGTAATATCTACTTAGCTTTGTTAGTAAGTAATGCTTTTGCTTGTAATGAATAAATATATTTATACTTATTAAAATATGTGTTATTTATTTTGTTTTGACAATAAATAATGTTTATTAAAGTAAGAAGAAACAATAATTAGGTAAATATGTAATATTTCAATCAATGAGTAATATGAAGTGAATAATATTTAAATTAAAAATAAAATAACAACAACTTTTATATCGGGCAAATTTTTATTTTAATAATTTTAATATATCAACGTATAGTATCAACTCATTATGATTTGATACTAGTGGTCTAAACATAATTACTGAAATCAGAATTTGACTACTTTAAAAGTTACTGTTACTGGGTTCTTAACGTTTTTATCCAGTTCAGTGGGTTTTTACTGTTAATAAATATTACTTAGTTTTATTAATAGGTGAAGTTTGTTCAAGTAGTAAACATTGAGTACAGGTAAAAGGAGTAAATGTACTTGTTAATTTGTATTGTTTTTTAAAAGCAATGTTTTGTGGTAACTTTTTATTTTCGTATAAAAATGTAAATATTTATATCAACTTCCTATGTTTTATTTTGGTACCGTGAAGTCACTTTTGACAACATGATGTGGTAGAAATTATTACTGTTGAGAACCAGTTCACTTTGTTACAGTTTGATTAAAATAAAAGTTTTTCATTAAGTGTTTTTTTTTGTCAAATATTTAGACCAAAATCTGATGAAGGAAGAAGAATGGCAAAAGAGAATTTGGATAAATTAACAAATAATGTAAGTATGTTTTATATGTTAAATATATAGGGTAACAAATAATGTAAGCGTGTTTTATATGTTAAATATATAGGGTAACAAATAATGTAAGCGTGTCTCATATGTTAAATATATAGGGTAACAAATAATGTAAGCGTGTTTCATATGTTAAATACATAGGGTAACAAATAATGTAAGTATGTTTTATATGTTAAATATATACAGCAACAAATAACGTAAGTATGTTTTGTATGTTAAATATACATGGTAACAAATAATGTAAGCGTGTCTTATATGCTAAATATACACAGTAACAAATAATGTAAGTATGTTTAATATGTTAAACATGTATAGCAACAAATAATGTAAGCGTGTTTTATATGTTAAATATATACAGTAACAAATAATGTAAGCGTGTTTTATATGTTAAATATATACAGTAACAAATAATGTAAGTGTGTTTTATAGGTTAAACATATACAGTTTTATGGTGGTTACATAAAATTTGTAGTTTCTTTTCACAATGTACATTTTCAGTATTAAGGTGATAAAAATGAATGTTTCATATGTTTTTCAGGTGATATTTCTATCTAGGCAACAATAGTGGGAACTTTTGGCAATAATAGTGGGGATTATTTAGACAATGATAGTAAAGACTATCTAGACAACAATAGTAAGAAGCATCTAGGCAACAATAGATAGATGTGACTAGGCAACAGTATTGAGAGCTGTAGGCAGGAGTGGTACCCCATGCCCTCAATGCTAGTCTTTTTCTTATATTCTTTGACTACCGAGTTACTACAACTAGCTAAATTAAAGTTGACGAATTGAATGCAAGCAACTTTTGTTATTTCACATTTTTTACTTGTTTATTGAATCTGAATGAGTGATATCGCTTGTCTGAAAATGTGGATTTTATATAAGTACAATCAAAAGTACCTGTTCCTACTGACAGTAAAAGTTTAAATTCGTCTATCAGTAACAGTAAAAATGTAAGTTTTTCTGACAAAAGTACCTGTCCATACCGACAGTAAAGGTTTAAGCTAGTCTAACAAAAGTACCTGCCACTAGTAACAGGGCCCAGTGTGGCCAGGTGGTTAAGACACTCAATTTGTAATTTGAGAGTCATGGGTTTGAATCCCCGTCACACCATACATGCTTGCCCTTTCAACATTGGGAGTATTATAGTCTGATGGTCAATCCATTGTTTGTTGGTAAAAGAGTAGCCCAAGAGTTTGCAGTGAGTGGTGATGACAAGCTGCTTTCCCTCTAATCTTACACCACTAAATTAGGGATGGCCAGTGCAGATAGTCCTCGAGTAGATTTGCGTGAAATTCAAAACAAACCAAACCCTAGTGACAGTGAAAGTTTAAGCTAGTCTTTCAAAGTTACCTGTCCCTAGTGTTGGGAAAAATTTAATCTATAAATTTAAATTATTTCATCGACTGTAACAATATTGTGTTGAACTATTGGTTTCACTCAGAGTCAGAGTTTTGAGTTACTTATACTGCCCACTGTGAAAAGTAATTGTTGAGTATTTCGCTCATGCTAAGACCTACTCAACAATAAAATATAGTAAATATACATTTTTTTATTCCTGAACTGTAGAATATCTTGCATGCAGAATAAAATTTGACATCAGTTTTATTCATGTCCATTTTTCCATAATTTCAAAGTGAATGTCAAGTTTTCCCATGTGTACAGCTGTTGTAAACGTGAGACAGATGAACATTTGGACATGCTAAAGTTCACAACATGTAAGAGATTACACGAAAATGTTGTTTATGAGTTATGTAGTTTATTATCCACACAAAATTTTGTTTCTCATTTTGTTGATTTTGACACACAGTTTATGAGTCAGTGATACGTTTATTGGGTTGATTCCCAAGCAAAGCTTTCCAGTATTTGCTTTTTAAATTCCAAATAGAAATTTAATCTTCTTGCAGCATCTGGTTACTGGATTGCCAACCAATGTCACAAAATTCATACTAGTTTCTTGGCTATGAGGGAGTAAAACTCACACTACTGAGTACATAACTGTAGCCACGCATGTTCAATTTGAAATCTGGTATTTCTTTCAGCTGTGTGTGAAATATTGTAGAGGTTTGAGCAGCATGTTGAAAATCTCTTACTGAGTAAGAAGTTATCGATTTATTCTGTGTCAAGCTATAAATGCTTTATTTTAGAATCTAGTAAGTCTTGGTTTACTCATGAAGTTGTGCATAAAATGTAACTTCAACCATTAAAATAGTTGTACTTCTGATCATATTGAATTGAATATAGCATTAAGGTTATATTTGTTATAATTAACTTTGGTCATTGTTTTATTTCTTCTTATCTGTAGCTTCAAAAACTAAGTCAATCAATGTATCCTTTGGGTGGTATGTGAAAACCATGTTTGTTTCTTAATTGACAGAATAAAGTTTGTGATGTAAAACACATTATACAAGAATGTTACATCTGTGTTATAATTTGATAAACACACTATATGTTGCAGTTTTAAATAAATGCTGTTTTATGATTCTGGTGTTAAAAACAACAAATTACAAAATTGTGTTATTGTTGAGTCTAACTTGTTTATTGCTCTGTTATTTAAAATACATAACAGTTACTGTTTTACTTTTCACCACACTGGATCTAGAACCTTCTGATAGAACGTATTTATATTTTCATTAAAATCTATTGACAAGCTTGTACATTTTACATCATTGCTGGTGTTCTGAGAAAGTGTTGTAAATCTAAATTACAAAAGATCTTTCTCATCATTTGAGTTGCTATCTTATCTGATTGATTAATTCAAATGGAAAGTATTGTACTCTGACTATTCAGTTATTTGTGTTTAAACTGAAAGATTTTTCTAAATATGAGAAACTAAGAGGCATAACTTCAACCTGAACACTAATAGTGTACGTGTTTAATATGTGAGTAAGTAGCAAAATTTTAGTGTCAAAAGTTGGAAGTTTTTAAAGAGGGAAATTTGTATTTTAATTAGGCATATGTAAGTAAACTGTATATTAGTGCTTGAATGTTAATTTTCTAAACTAAAAAATCTGAACCAAAACTCTTATTATTCACAAATTTAATTCATAGATAAATTGAAAGGTTATTAAATGTAATAACAATGGAGTTATTGTCCTTAAATTAGTCCAGTGAAGAACTTCAGTCAACAAGCCACTGTTTGCACACAGATGTGTAAACCCTCTCGGCTGCCATTTTGTCAGGGTTAGGACTTATTACTGAGTATTTGCAGGGATCCATGTTCCAGTATAACGGTGACGGTGGTTCTGTACTCAGCTATTCTGACAATAATGTAGTGAGAACTAAGTCAGAATATACGTGAAAGGTTTGCGAACAATACTACATTGTAGTAAGCTATCATGTGAAGTATTTGTAACAAGCTGCAGGTCTGTGTTAGTTTTACAAACTAACCTGTTACATCTAGTTCTAACTCTATCTAATTGTTGTTATTTCTGTAATCAGTTTCACGAGCAGTGTAAACAGGTAGTTAAGAAAACAGTGTTGTTTAATTACAATCAGCATGTAAGCTTTTATTGTTTTTTTACCTGTGTTGTTTAGACTTTAAACAATGGGTAACATAAGAATTGCTTTGACATAAAGTAAAGTATTCTTTAAGTTTCTTCTTAAAACCAGATGCTTAGTGGATTAAAACAGAAATGATAAAATTACAAGCGTTGTTTTTAATTTTCATTTCAAACTGCAGTTTTCTTGTTCGGAAAAAAAAAAAAACAATGTTATTAATTACTGGAAAACATTTGGAAAGATCTGTATTCTATTAGAAGAATAAATATATTATAAACTTGATATTTGATGTTTGACTTTTACTGGTTTTAATGAAAATAAATAATATTTAAGAATATTCTGTTTGTCTCCTGAATTGAAACAAAACTGAGACCATAATAACAATTTCCTCACTTTGAAATGGTTTATGAATATAAACAAACCCTTGTTTTGTTAGGAAATCATTCTTTAGGTTATTTTTATGTTTGGAAGGAATGAATTCTTAGGAAATGAAAAAGAACCTATTACCTTCTTTATTATCATCTACTCGTATTCTTACACTGGTGTATATAATAAACAATAACACTGACATTACGTGTTGATACACGCACGTATTGAATATCAAATAATGAATTTAAAAATATTTTAGTTGTTGCTACTGATTTATGATTCATATTACAAACTATTGATCTACAACAGGATAAAAGTTAACAAATGGTTTTAATGTACTCATGGCACTGGTGTGTTAGAAAGTTTCAAGATACTGACAAATCAAATATGAAAAATATATTTGTACCGAATCAAACCTTTATGTATAAACATGACGAAAATAAAAGAAAAATATATATAAACTGTCAAAATATGCAAACAGATGAGTAGCCAAAGAGTTTGCTAGTCTAACACTGCTAATTTATAGCACGAGGTCAAACAAACAAAAACAAACCGAGTATGTGATAATGAATTTGCATTATGGGGAATACAAAAACCCATCGGAGTGGGAACATAAAGCCTCATAACTCAAACGTTGATGGATCGAAACCTCATTCTAACAATTTATTTGCTCTAGATGCTCAGTAGTGAGTCTGCTCAGATACGACCCTAAATTTCGGGTTTCGATATCTACAGATAGCATATTGTGTACATTTATGCTTAATAACAAACCAATCAACCTTGGAATATCCACCATCGAGCATATTCGCCCCTACCGTCGTGAAACCGCTATAATTTTACAATCAATTCCACTGTTCGCTAGTGAAAGAGTTGGTTGCTCAAAGGTGGTGTTGACTATCTGCCTTCCCTTTTCGCTGGTAAATTAGTAATGATTGGTGTAGTTAGACGTTGTTTAGTTTTGCGCAAAATTCAAACCGAATTAGAAAAAAAAATTAAGTTTAATCATTTCTGTTGGGCAAAACCACAATTTTGAAAGTTTGTCTTTTTTGACACAGAAACTCACTATAACCCTAAAAATACCAAAATGAATACGAAAGGGGTTTAGAGTACTTTTTAAACAGAAACCTGACGCACTTTGCAATTTGCTTTAAACATCGAAATCTTGAATGTTTTTGTTCGGATTTGTTTCCGCGAAGGTAGAAATGAGGTTACAGGAACTTTGAACCGAAGATCTAGGAGGAAGGCAGGTTAACCGCAGCAAATGTAATCTTTTGGTCCACTATTGGCTGACCACATGGTGAGATCTGTCTATGAGCTTTACAGTCCATCCACGGCCGAAAACATGTCTTTTTTATCAAAAGAGACATGAACCATGAATTGTCGGATTTATTTTGAACACTGATAAATATGCCGTCTATGGGTCGTTAATTTGGACTTCGCTGAGTTTTGAACTGTATGTAAAATCACCAGTTTACCTTTGAAACGTTTTGGTAACTTGTAAAGTCATTGTTGATAGGGTCGAGTACCAAAGTTTACAGATAATAGAAACTTGCCTAGTCATAGTAAAAGACAAAACAATGATTGTGTAATATGGGATGTTTACAAATCTTGCTGAGTCACTATACAGTAAAGAAATATTTAAAAGATAAGACAGATTTTTAAGAGTGTTTTGTTATTGTTTAAACGAGAAAAAATCGAATTATGACTTTTTATTTCGATATGTAATGTATTAATTTCATTAACCTAGTTTGATTTTAGAGGGATAGAAAATTCTAGTTTGTCTTATAATCTCATAATTTGTTGTGTAGAAGGTCACAAATGTTTGTTAATATTAAAGGTTAAGTATCATCTACAAAATGCAAATATAATTCACTTTGGACAAATGGAACTATGAAACTAAAACACAAACTCGAAAGGGGACAGTTTGAGTGAATTTTTAAAACAAGAGAAAGTGACATTTCTATAAGAATCTCATTCTGTAACTTTATTTCTACTCAGTAGCTGGAAATTGTTTTTGTTCCACAAACTCATTCTTAAGTACGTTTTGAAATTCAGATGGGCAGTTACGCAAAACTAACAATGAAATCAAGAATTTTTTCAGTGGAAGTAATGTTGTTTTGTTGTTGTTTTGAAATAAGCACAAAGCTACACAATGGGCTATCTGTGCTCTGCCCACCACGGGTATCGAAACCCGGATTTTATCGTGTAAGTCCGCAGACATACCGCTGAGCCACTGGGGGGCATGTGGAAGTAATTACAGAACATTAAACATTTTGGTGCTAATGTTAACCTGATAAGATTTTGAAAATTAAGTTAAATTTAATCTGAGAAAATAATAAAACACCACAAAAAATGTTATTCAGTTTTCTGGGAACAAAAATATGTGTACATGCAATAGCTGTAATAAACGACATTGTACGAATGTAAAAGCCGTTCTAAATAAAGTAAGTGAGTATATATATGTAAAAACGGCTGGTATGGGTAGAGGAGCGAACAACATTTCGACCTTCTTCGTTCATCTTCAGGTTCACAGAGAAAGAAAGAAAGAGGTAACTCGTCATCACGGAAAATAAGTGAGTGTGACTTTACGCTCCATGAAGTTGCTAAGAGTCTGTGAGTTTTCTTACAGCAAAGCCACATCGGACTATCTGCTGAGCCCATCGAGGGAAATCGAACCCTTGATTTTAGCTTTGTAAATCCAAAGACTTACCGCTGTAATAGCGAGGGGCGTTACTGAGAGACCTAAAACAAATGGTCTTACCAAGAAGATATGATTATATTTTGAATTTTTTTGGGTGGTAATGGTGACTGTAATTTTGGTATCGAAATAACATCCCCTTGTTTCATATTCTGTGAGGACATAGGGAATAAACTCATTTTCATTCTGGTGACGTTGTTAAAGGTTGGGTGCAAATGTTCAGACAATTATCTCCATATTGCTTCAGGACTCAACGCTTTCAGTTGTTTATGGGTAATGAACTATAAGCTTAAAAATACTTATTCCTCACTTATCATGGATAGCTTTATCCATCTTAGCAATGCTTTTATCAATGGTGGAACTACTGAAGTGTATTTGTCGGTGTTCATTCATAACAAATGTTTGCCAATTGTCAAATTAATCCACTCACTCGACACACCATGGACCAGTGAACAGGACAATCTACTGGTAACCTGAGAGTCCCTAGTTTTGAATCTGTTCATCGAACATGCTCCGTTTTTTAAGTTGTGAGGACGTTATAATGCCATAGTTAAATCCAGTTTTCTTTGGTAAAGAGTTGCCCAAGAATTGGCAGAAAGTGATATGGACTAGCAGCCTTCTTACGAGTTGTCACATCTAGATTAAAGGCGACTAGTACAAATACACCGTTCACTCACACTTTTCTCCAGGCTGTACAATCCCCTCCATATTGTACTAACATTTTCTGGTAGCTTTGAACGAGCGTAACACGCTTAGTACACAGAAAAAAAAATTGCACTTCTCTTTCTGCATGCTCACAAGTGCACGCTCATGTTATGTTACTCACTAGTACCATGTATGCATAATTCATGAACGAAAGGTATCGTTTGTCCGAAGTAAATATAACAAGCTTTGAATCATTTCATTCACGGATTTGTCGTACGTAAAGACCGCGGATCTCAGTATTGGTTTGGTTTTCTGAAACACCTTGGAGTTAAATATACAGTCGTTTGACGTCCCAGCATGACCATGTGGGTTAAGGCGTTCGACTCGTAATCCGACGGTCGCGGGTTCGAATCCTGGTTGCAGCAAACATGCTCGCCCTCCCAGCCGGGGGGATGTTATAATGTGACAGTCAATCCCTCTATTCGTTGGTAAAAGAGCAGCCCAAGAGTTGGCGGTGGGTGGTTATGACTAACTGCCTTCCCTTAACTCTTTCACAGCTAAATTAAGGACGATTAACCCAAACAGCTCTCATGTACCTTTGCGCGAAATCCAACAAACAAATAGTAAACTCTATGAAGAGGAATAATCCAGAAACTAAAATATATTTAAAAGAATGAGCGAGTAGTGTTGAAGTCACTTTAAACATTTAGCACTAAGTTTATACTGGTGGCTGTGGGACATTACCCACAAATAGATCTCAGTTAATGATTTAAAAATGACTTACTTAAACATAAACGGCGTACCTTCTAATTGAGTCATGGCAACCCCCACCTCAGTTCTAAACATTATCTCAATTTAGAAATGTAATGATGTAGCAGGTTCTTAAAACATCTTGCTAACTAGTCACACCTGCCCAATCTTAACACTTACAAAGTTAAAACTCTTTCTGTCCCACTAAAATACATGGAAACGGATGTGGGACATAAAATCGTTGACGAAAGAGTGTTTGACCTTTAAAGGTCATTACGAGGCTCGGCATAGCCAGGTGGTTAAAGCACTCGACCAGTAATCTGAGGATCGCGGGTTCGAACCCTCGTCATAGCAAACATGTGTTATGGATATGTGTAAATATTTTGTAAACGACAACATGTCGTGTTGTTTTTAAATTTTCATTTCTATTATTTATTTTTCCATATTGATATTATTGTTTCGAAGTTTAAACTAATATTTTGTTATTTATTTAAGGTAACATTTAGAATTTTCTTGAATTAAGTAGACCAATCATATGTTTGTAAATGAGTGCTGGTGACTTCGTGTCTAGACGTGTAGTCTCGTGCTAGAACAGATATGCGTGGATTGCTCTGGAGACCCGTAGAACTTTCGCGTTCTTTCGAGGATTTTAGGCCTACAATATATAAACAGACGAAGATGCAAGAGATTCAGTCATTAGTTTTATTCGAAGAAAAACAGTGAGATTCAGACATCAGTTTTATTTCAAAAGAAGAGAGTTAGTTATTTGAGAAAGATTAAGTGTTTGCTGTGAATATTCAACTTGGATTTGTGATTGAAGTTAGATCTACGGAAGCTGTGATTTTATTTCGTCAATCTCTACGATACATCTGAATTACTGCTTGTGCTGAGAGACGGCGAATTTATTGAACTGTGAACTGTTTCGGAATTTCTTCGTGGGACCAAATTCACACCCTAGACTGGAATTTGAGACTTTCATTTTAGATCATCATATTAGATACAGGCCAGTACCATTTTGTATTGTGATTAATTTTGAAGTTTTAAACTAGTATTATTTTGTTTTGTAATTAATTTCGAATGTTGTAACTTAATATCTGTCACTGCTATTATATAATTTATGTTATATCCGTTATATTTGTTAATAGTTTATTGTAATAAATTATACAAGCTGTTATCTGTGTTTTTCTGTTGCGTTTAATCTACGAAAAACTTAAAACATAAAAAATACGTAACACATGATTGCCCTTTCAGCTGTGGGAGCGTTTTAATGTGGCGATCAATCCCACTATTCATTGATAAAAGAGTAGCCTACGAGTTGGCGGTGGGTGGTGATAACTAGTTGCCTTCTCTCTAGTCTTGCACCCGCTAAATTAGGGACGGTTAGCGTAGATAGCCCTCGTAGAGCTTTACCTGAATTTCAAAACAAACCAAGGCTGTTTCTGTCGTCATACTCTTGTGAAAAATAAGTTTTAACTTTACTTTTATATTTCAGGAACTTTTGGATTACCCTCTTTAACTTCTGTAAATTCGTTGTGTATAATAACGACAACTCATTCCATAAGCTATTAACCTTGTTAGAAAATAAAACTATATTTATTTCGCCTAGTTTGTGTTTTAAACTCGTCTTATTTCTTCAGACGACACAAGTAAATTAGATATGCCTTGTTCCCTTTTAACCCCTTGATAAAATTTTAAAAATCATATCTTACCCTTTATTTATTCAGGAGTTTCTAACTCAATGTAACTAAAGTTATGGTTAATCAAGTATGTAACCTTGCACTTACTATTATTTAGTCATTTGCCTTATACTTCCTCAAGTTTCCAACTTGTCCAAGGGCTTCAAAATCGTCCATTGAATGATCGCAGTTTAACTTAAGTTACCTAGAAACAGATTTTGCACAGTACGATTTCAAATTAATGTAACTTATCTAAATTATACGCTTTAAAGTAGAATGAATAAAAATACAAATTTTAATGTATTCAACAGATGTTTTTTAGCCCCATTTCTTCTCTGTTCAATGAGGAAATCCAAATAGTGTTTCCTAAACATTCCAATCATTGTAAATCTTACTGGAATATTGTATTATTGTCATAAGTAATCAGTTTTAAACTCACGGTGAAAGCCGTCCATAGAAGTCTTCACCTACATCATTCAACTTTAAGATATTAATCAAAATTTATTACCGGATGAATATAAATTCATGTCGTTTTACTAATTTTGAAGAAAAGGACCAAACGTAACATGAAAGTGAAATTTAGTTTTTGTTGAAAAAAAAACGTACCAGTGCACAAAACAGAAAAAAGTTGTCACTGAACATCGTTTATCAATTAACGTTTTAATGATCTAAAAGTTTGATCTAGGAATAACTGAAACATGGTTCAATGTAGATGATTTTTGATGACGGAAATTTCCGTGAAATACATGGTTAGAGGTTACTTAATACAGACATAGCAGTGAAAGAGGTGAAGGCTCTGTATGTAAAGTGTGAGTTGGACAACAGAATCAGTTGCCTTCGGATGTTGTGATGACAGTAAATTTAACTGAGTTTAAAAGAAATGTTGATGCACCAATATATTCCTTGTTGTCCCTAAACATTATGCCACGTAAAATTAAATAATCGAATTCATGAAATGTATCTCTTAAATGTTATGAATACAACAGATAAAATACAATTTTTTGTACGACCCATCTAAACAACATACAAATATTTTTTTAAATTATTGAAAGATATTTTGAATTTTAAATTTGGTGAATACCAGCTCTATTGATAACACGATTTCCTGCTTTTAGTATCCAAGAGTAAACTTGAAGACTTAAGGCACTACAAATCACATTTTGAAACATTTGATAGTAAGTTGCTCTGGTCATTAACTGGCATATACGTCTACAAATACGATTAGATAATGCACGTGATGAGTGATTGTCTTACAGCAGATCGTTCAAGGTACTGCGCACGAACCGCTAAATTATCTTGAAAGTTTCACACGACACATAAGGTTCTAAGAATTGTCTCAATAAATAGAGGTTGTTGAAAAAAGAAAGCGAATTGTTACTACTGTGACACACGTAACAGTTTAATAGAAACGGAGTTGTTAGTTGTGTGGAATTAACAAGAAGATGGAAAAGGCTGGTAAGTTATTTCTTCGTCCACAATCAAGTAACTACTCATGTAAGAGAATGTTAATATTTGGTGTTGGAGAGTAATAACACAATTATTTTACCTAAACACATATGTTAAATGTAATAAGAGTGATTGTGGTAGAATATAAGTTTTGTTCCTGTTTCAAAGAAAGTAAAGCCCTTCTATTTCACCATATATAGTTCATTTGAAGGCATGGTTCTATGTCAGTTTTTTGTTCCATATACGTAATTTTATGAAATTGACAACACGTATTTTACTTCAGCGAACAGAACTGAGTTGTTTTTTTCTGTTTATTTAAGTCGTGTTATTCACTTTAAACACGTACTTTTTAAAATGTCTATCTAGACAAGAAGATGCAAGTTCTACTTTATCATTAAAGAACAGTGACCAGTAAAAAGTTATTGTTCTAAAAGATAAACAGGTTTTAAAAATAATTCTTGTTAAAATATATATATTTAATATTATTGTGTGAAAAGTACAATCACTTTCATTTTATTTTCAAATAGGTGAAACAAAAACTGACGACAGCTGTTGTACATGTGTCGTTACTTGTCGCTGTGAAAATGGAAAGATGAAATGCGTCTGCAACTGTAATGGTGACACATCAAAATGTTTTACAGAAGCTGAAGAGGGGAAAAACAAATGTACAGTTACTGTTGTTTGTGAATGCAGAGATGCACGTTGTAGTCCAGACTGTAAGAAGGAGTCATGTCAGGATTGTGTAGAAGCCAGAAAGAAGAATAGCTGCGTTTGTAACGTCACCTGCTGGTGTGAAAACGGAAAGATGAAATGTGTTTGTAACTGCAAGGGTAAAACTACTCAATGTTGTGAAGAAGGTAAGAGGAGAAAAGATAAATGTACTCTTTGCTGTGAGTGTTGAAAAAAGAATGATAAATCCTATACCACTGAATTTTCAATGTTCGTGAATTGTTTGAGTGAAAAACACGTAAATTGATAGAACGGATCAATAAGAGGATATTAATTTTATGATGACATTCGTAACTTAAATGTGTAACGCTAATGTATATACTTTTGAAATATATTGCTGTAAGACAGACGGTTAGTAGAACTATTAATTTTTATTTGTTTAATCTTTAAAGAAAACAGCTAGTGAATTAATAAAACAAAGATGATACGAAATTTTTCGATAAAGGTTTTATGAAATCAGCAGTAACTTTATTTTGATAATATCAGAATATGGAGTTCGATCCTTACGACGGTAAGTTCTGGTATTCTTGTGTGCAGCTTTACATCTAAACAAAAGTGATTATTTTAATACATTACTCCGATTGCTATACAGTTGTTTGAATTAGTTTAAACTATCGAAGCTTTCTTTGTTTACTGACAGTTATTTAATATATTTTTCTCCGTGTTTTGATATTCGCGCACAACTACACGAGGACTCATAATCCGAGGGTTGCGGGTTCGCGCTAAACATGCTCGCTCTCCCAGCCGTGGGGGTGTATAATGTGACGATCAATCCCACTATTCGTTGGTAAAAGAGTAACCCAAGAGTTGGTGGTGGGTGGTGATGACTAGCTGCCTTCCCTCTAGTCTTACACTGCAAAATTAGGGACGGCTAGCACAGATAGCCCTCGAGTAGCTTTGTGCGAAATTCCAAAACAAACAAACAAACAAATCTGGAGGAAAGGGAAACGGTCATCTTAACTTATCTTAAACTCTTGGACAATTCCTATATCGACGAATTTTTGGTCTAGCCTAGACTTGAAACACTACCACGATTAAAGGGTAAAGGATATTATGTGGGAGTGATATTCTAGTCAGTGACCCAATTATAACAAGTCGAACACCTTAACCTCATTACCATTAAAGTTCCTTTTTATTGTTGTTAATCTATCTAATAATTGTGGATACGATCTGATGCACCTTGAAAACCTAAACTGTATTTACTGTTGCTATTTTTATTCAGAGTTTTATCTGCTATAATGCAACAGCTGCTATTCGGAAGGTCTACAGTGAAATTCATCTTGTCAGTAGATTGGTTCATATCTCAGACAGATGATCTTACATATACTGAAAAAACTCAATATACTTTAAATATAAATTGTAATACTGTACTTATACTTGCAATTAATCTCGCAATAGCTCTAATCTCATATACTTAAAGCTAAATATAGAGCTATAGAGAAACCAACGTGATGTCGTAATACGTACAATTTGATAATTGACCGATGCTCTCAGAGAATAGAAGTCATGAGTCAACGTTGTCCATTCGACTCGAGGAAAGCAAGATGATGCACTAAGTCAGTTTTCACTAATTTTACTGTTCAGGTTGTATTGAACTGAGAATAACAATATGCGAAGTTGGGTAGTAAAGGTATGCTGTGGGTATGCGCTTTTAACTTTCTTTTTTATTTGTGTAAATAAAGTTTTTGTTAATTACTTAATTCGTGAAACCTACAAATTTACATACCAATAAATCCATTTGTAGAAAAGTGTTATCTTATAAACTAGCAACTGACATATAACAATATGTAACATACATTTTGTACCTGGATTGTATGTGTTATTTCTCAATTGCTAATGTTGTAAAAGTACAGAAAATGGCCATTATTCCCTTTAAACTCTTCATTTGTAACCCGGATAATGAAATTTAGAAATCAACCTATTTTCTATTAAAAACGGGCAAATTTGTACATTTCTATTTGCATAAGACCCGAATAAAACATATAAATCAAGATTTACATGTATTTCTACTAAAGTTATACAAGAATGTTCAGAGGTGAGCAGTTTCTCGAGATTTGTAAGGTAAATAAATTTCAACCACCAAATACAGTCTCCCATCATGTTTGCATTATTCTCTCCAACTTAGCGGCATTCAAAATCCAGTATATCTTGGTGACAGCGCTCGCTTTGCTCCTCTAAATATGATCCCTGTTTTCCTTGAACTTATCAAAATGAAAGTCACGGATATGGACTTTCAGGGACATCTTGCTGCCCATTTTAACATACGTAGTTCTTCACCAGAACCTCAACCAGTTCCACACAATTTTCGTCCTTGTGATTGCTCAAGAATCCCCAAACCACTACGACAAACCTGCCCCAAGCTTTTTATCCCTTGCTACTGATTTTCTTGAGTAATTCAGTGCACTCCAGGATCTTCTTTATTTGTGGTCCAATGAATACACCAGCTTTGACCTCAAACAGCTTAGGTAAGAAGTCTCGAGGGTACTTGAAGTCTCCAGACTCCTTATGAAGAGCTGTGACAAATTGTTTCATAAGACTCATTTTCATGCACAATGGTGGGAACAACACCTTCTGGATGTTCACTAGTGGCTGATAGTTGACACAGTGCTTCCTCACAGAGAACTTGGTCCGTTCTAATTTGTGTTTCTTGTTGCAGTGGGCTGCGGTGTCCCTGCTGTCCCAAAGACAAAGGTAACAGGAAAACTTGGTAAAGCGTCCCAGGTTGCAAACTGAGTGGGAAAACACCATTTCTACTCAAACTATCGATCTTATCTCACGACAAAACATAGTATCAGTAACTATTTACTTTCTTATTACTATAGATTTCTATATTGCTTTTGTTTTGTTCTAATGTAATTACTTTAGTAAGCAAAGTGACAAAAGTATATAACGTGATATAATTCTAATGCTATGACACACTTGAGAATTTGGTGTCGTCAATATTATTTTTAATATTCTACAAATATAAACGCTCAAGTAATAAACAATTAACTAGTGATTGTTTGTTTGTTTTGGAAATTCGCACGAAGCTACTCGGGGGCTATCTGTGCTAGCCGTCCCTAATGTTGCAGTGTAAGACCAGAGAAATGGCAGCTAGTCATCACCACCCACCGCTATCTCTTAAGCTACTATTTTACCAACGAAATGTGGGATGGACTATCACTTATAACAACCCCACGGCTGGAAGGGCGAGCATGTTTGGCGCGACGCAGGCTCGAACCCGCAATCGTCGGATTACGAGTCTCGCGCGCCTTAGGTGCTTGGCCGTACCGGGCCACTAGCGATTGTTCCTCGACGAATTTCTTCATTATCTACTTTTAAAATAAATTATGTCAACCGTGGGCATGACACCCTTTTTTAGGTAATAAAAAGTCAGCGTGACATTAAAATTAGGCCCAGAAAGAATTATTGAAAGGTAATAACATTCAATAACTAAAATTAATTTTAACTCCATTTTTACGTAAAGAGATAAATACACATTTGTTAGTTAACTACAAATAGCCATCCATTAATATTGAACACGTTTTTTCCTAAATTTTTAAGGAATACTTTTATTTACTACATTTAACCGTTAAAAGGTGTATTTTTGACAAAAAGAAGCTTATGCGATTCAGGTTTGGTGACAGCTGATAACACGAGTTTTAAGACTATTCAAAGACACGAGTAAAAAAAAATCAGTAATTTAAAAAAAAAATTAAGCAGTTATTTTTTGTTGTATGTAAAATGTAACAGAAGTTTATTTTCATGTAGGCGAGTCAAAGAAAGACGACAGCTGTTGTACATGTGTCGTAACTTGTAGCTGTGAAAATGGAAAAATGAAATGTGTCTGTAACTGTAATGGTGACACATCTCAATGTTGTAGAGAAGCTAAAGAGGGGAAAAACAAATGTACCGTTACTGTTGTTTGTGAAAACGGAGATACACGTTGTAGTCCAGACTGTAAGAGGGAGTCATGCCAGGACTGTGTTGAAGCCAGAAAGAAGAACAGCTGCGTTTGTACCGTTTCCTGTTGCTGTGAAAACGGAAAGATGAAATGTGTTTGCAACTGCGACTGTTGTAAAGACGGAAAGGATAAATGTACTGTCTCTTGTGAGTGTTAAAGATGAAAGGACTGATCCCATACAACTGAAATTTTAATTATCGTGAATTGTTTGACTGAAATTCGTAAATTGATGGCATGGATTAACAGCAAAAGTAAATTAATTTGATGATGATATACGTAACTTAAATGTGTGACAATATGATATGTATTTTACATATATTTTACTGTATTCTAGAGAGACGGTTAGTAATATATCAAACTGAATGTTGATTAATCTATGTTGGTTCTCTTTCTGATTTGATAAATGTGATTATATAGAGTTGAAATGTTTAATTGATGATCGATAATTATTGCTAGATACGTGAAAAATAGCGAAGTCAAAATGTTAATTGCTTTTATAATGTTTTTTCAATTTTATCTTTGTACCATCAACAGACTGCCACAATCGGATATGTGAACGAGTAATCAATATAAGAAACTATAGTGTATTTTAAGAATACCTCTTGGTAAACTTCAATTAATAAAATACACTGCATGAAACTGTTGTTCAAACATTTTTTTGGTCAGTAGTAGCCTTCCTCTTATAACATCAGAATGTGGAGTACCATTCTAACATTACTAAGCTCATATAGGCTAGCGTGTAGATTCGGGTAATTGAAAAAACACCACGGTTTCTTTGTATAACCATTGTTTTTGATCATAACAGATGAATCTGAAATTAGGTGTAAAATATCTAAATTGTCAATTTGATAATTGATAGTTATTTGTTATCGTTTTTCTTTTAATTTGTTTTGAATATCGCGCAAATGTACATCAGGGCTGTCTGCGTTAGCCATCTCTACTTTAACAGCCAAAAACTAGATATAAGGCAGCTAGTCATCCTCAATTATCGCAGTTGTTTGTGGTACAGTTTGACTTGTTCTAATATTGTGTTTGTAATTCTGCTTTTATCCAGTATTTCTTCTGCTCTCACATTATAACTGTTATCCAGGAGAAGGTTAACAGTGGAATTTTTCTTAACAATAAACTGGTTCGTGTCAGACAGATATCTTCACATATCTTAAAAATAAACTATGGTACCTGTAACATTAATACTGTACTTACACTTAGAATACAAATTTTACTGGTCCAAGATGTTTGAAGCTGAACACAAGAGCTAACCCAAACCAATGTGATATCGTGGTCAGTAAGATTTGATAACTGTCCAATACTATCAGAGAAAAAAGGTCATGAGTCAATGCTGTCCTTTGTTCTGGGAAATCAAGGTGGTACACATATCAAACCCGCTTATGTATATACCAAGAAATGGATTTTCGATCTTCTTCAGTCATCGTCAGGTTCACAGAAAAAAACACAAAAACTTTATTTAACCAGTTTATCCTGTCTTGGTTAAATGTTAGGCAGAAAGAAAAATTAATATCATTTTGCAGGTGTGCCTACTCGTAATTTTTCTTTTGTCTGAATGAAATATTAGTTGTTTTTTTAACACGTGTGGCCAACCTGTAAACTCATCAAAACCATACAAAATATCCATCACACAAAATCTTTCTTATTGTTTCAAGAATTGTACAAATTTTTAACTGAAATTATCATATTGTTTAACACAATAATAAGTGGTAACATTGAAATTAGGATATAAAATACAATCATAAAAGACTTGAGCGTAGGTTTAAATGGTGTTTAATCTGTAAAAACCAAGGAACATTTCAGAAATGTGTGCGATTTTGAACTGCGTGTTCAATACAGTTTTCATTGGAAACTCATACTCTAATTAATAATTCATTATTACAAATTAGAAATAATCTGTTTATGAAAATATGCGTGTATGTAAAAGAGGAAGTTCACGTAATTGATACTCAAGGTAATACATAATAAAGAAAATCAAGAGTAGCTTAGATTGAACATTTAATGTATCATTAAGAGTAAAGCTACAAATAAAAAGAAATATAACATAAAGACATAGTTTACATAGCAGAAACGAATTATCCCATGTAAAGTTCACACACTCTGAGGAAAAGTAAGGTTACGATCAGGCTAACTATCGCGCCTGTTCTGTCGTAACTTGAAATAAACGTGGTTGTCTAATCTTTGTCAAAACTCAAGATAGAATGGCATTACACAGGTTGCAGCAGTACAGTGCATGAGTTTCAGTGTATTTAGTACATTGCTTTGTGACGCATGACACATACTTCCGTCTTAATGAAGACGTTGAGTTGTACAGATCTAAGTCTCTTTGATGTTAATTGTTAAGGAACAACCGCAACTGTGTTTTCCATATTTTATGAATATATGTAGGTAAGATTATTGGGAGCTGAGGGGGCTTGGTTTATTTTGGGGCGGCTCAAGCCACCAAAACCCCCTGATGTCACCACTAGATAAGATCAAATTTAGGAAATAAGCCCACTATTTCACACGTGCATATATGCACGACGTATTATGCAAGCCGACTACAAAGAGGCATAAGAGCTGAGAAACATAAGTCCAGTTAAAAGTAAAATTTACATTCGAGTTAAGTACTTTGGCCCAAAATAACTTGAATTATATATTTTCAGTAAGTTAAGAATTAAAATAAAAGGCCTCATGAAAATAATAAAAACCGAAAATTCTTAGAGCTTAGATTCAAGTCGTGTTTTATGTGAAACTTTTGAAGTAACCATAACTCTTGATGTTTAAAAACAAATGATACAAATAACGAATGTCCAACAACAACACCTGTTAATCGTTATGCCATCAACAGATTACTTAGGATTACTTCTACACTTGAGTTTTAGTTTAAGAAGAATATTTTCATTGTTTTAACGAACTGTTTATTCTTGGCCTGAAGATCCTGATGGCTAAAACGAATTGTGTATTTTTGTAAATGAGTGTTGTTCGAGGTATTCGAAGAGAGTAACTTATATATGACTATATTTCAGAAGAAATGATGAGAAAAACTCGGGTAAAAATAACAGTGAATTAAATGACAGGTGTGAATAAAAGTTTTTAGAAGTTTATTTTATGCATTCTTTACACCTTGAATCTTTCGTTAGACAACAAAGACAGTGTGGCATTCATATTAGGTAGAGAATATATCAGTGAATGTTTGTACTCTTCAGTGGTTCTAATTACACACGATTTATTTAAAATATTTTTCATGTAAAGTTGCAATAGGCCTAACTACATATCGCCGTTTATAATTTAGCTATCATTCTAAATCCTAACTAATATATTATTCAAAGACAAATCTCCAACATCAACATCAAAAAATCCTTTTAAAAAATAATGAGATTTCATAATTTATCTATAGTTTTTCTTATCCATAGAATTTCTATAGTTTATCTTGATATGAAAGGTGTTTCTTCAAAATGAATCACGAATCTTCTGAGTTAGCGTTTTCACATTAAATACTTGCTACATGAGCCCTCATGGTTTTTTCTTATACTTAGTTAGCTAGATTTCTCGTTATTTCAAATCACACAATCAATTTAGTTATGAAACTTGGTAAGTCATTATTAAATTAATATCGTAAGAAACAAATGTTTGCAGCTAAAATAAAGTTACCATCTTGCAGATGGAAACCAAAATCGAAAAAAGTAATACACTGCACGTTAAAAAATTTTGTCTTTAATTCTATACGTTCGTTATTTCCATGGTCGTTTTGAAATTTGTAGGTGAAATGTGACGAAGATATTTTTCTTTTATAAAAGAGATAAGTGTTTTGACCATTTGAACATGTGTACTTCCGTTATTTCCTTTAAGATAGGCATCTTCTTGGCTGAACACTTTCGGTATTAAATTATAGATTAAAAGTTAAAAGATCGAGTTAATTCCTATAATATAAATACCTGTTTCTATTTTTATCTTTATCATGGTAGACATTGTGACACACTTTCATATTCCACCCAATATCCTCAATTCAGTCTCATGTACTTTTCAGCGTTGAAAAGCGTTCATTTGAGTATGAAGTCTTGTAAAAATATTCACTGAGTACGAACTATGAAAAAATTCATTTAAGTTTGAAACGAGAAATTTTTGAAGAACTTTCAGTGTTGATTTTTGTGAAGGAGACAGACTTATTCTGTTGAGCGTTAAGTGTTCAACAGCATTAAGATGGGTATGAATTGTTGAAAACATTTAACTTGTTGTGAACAACTGAAAATCAGTAAGCTGGGTGTGAAGTTATGAAAAGGTTCCTGTTTAATTTCGACAAACAGTCACTGGGACAGTAGGGTTAAAATATGGAGTCGTTCTGTTTGTTGTCATAAATGTCTTGTTTCAATAAGTATTAAGTCTCAGGCTACTCATCAACCTTTAAATATAATATACAATAATTTCAGAAATAACTGGATTTTTTTTTAGTGTGTTTATATTAATTTGATTACAGGTAAATTTTATAGTGTAATTAAGAATGGTGCTTTTGCACATCTTTTAATCTCAAGTTTTTAAATTTTTAGTTAATCAGTGCTTTCTAAAAATGATATCTGTATTGCATTTTTGTTTCTTTGTTTGATGTAATGGAAAAGTTGAATATTAGAAGCTTCATAAACACTGTTCTTACCTTGATTCCTTTTATTGTCTGTTTTGTTGGGCGTGTATGTACAAATATATATATGTTACCAGCAGCAGGTTAATGACTCTTCAATTGGGCTATTACATAAAATCACAAAACTTTTGTGATTTATATTTATTTCCTGTTTTTATGTTAAATGTAAATTCTTCAAGTTTTATCTTTTTGTTTTCTCAATGGGGAACTTTATAGCATAAAACTGATCAAGAAAACATTTTACACAGAGAGATATTTAACATTTTGGGAATTAGTTTAAACGCTAAATATTCTAGAATTCTCCGGAAAAGGCAATCGATGGATAATAATGTGGAGCTAATTGTTTAGAGTCCATGGTATTAATGTACTCTTCTATTCTTGGACGATTGTATGCTTGAAGAACAGTTTCTTCTGTCATCTTTGAACTTTATCCAGAAAATATGTAGCACATTTTACACATTAAAAGGTTACAAACCACGAAATCTCAGATTTAGTCTGAACACACGAAAACTATGTCTAATGCACACCATATTTTGACTTTCATGAATATTTTTGTTTACTTTTCTTTATTTCACCTTCCTGTTTAAACCCGAGACGAGAGTAATAAATTTCTAAGTACTTTAAATCCTAATAATGTTATTTAGTGTTTCAAATATATTCTAGATTTGCAAAGTCATTGTTGAATTGATAGGATCGATCACTAAATATTAGAAATAGCTAAAATCTGCTTAGTCATACTTAAAGACAAATTAACAAAAATGTGATTTTAAATCTTCATACATTTAGCTGAGTCACCATTTACTGAACAGATACTTTATAGTTTATATAAATCACTAAAAGGTAATGTTTAAACTATAAAATATTGAGTTATAATTGTTGTTTATTAGATGTTTTTTAACTTGATTTGAAATAGAGGGAATAATAAATTTTTAGATTGTCATTCATTTTATGATAACTTTAATCGTATGGGATAAACTAATGGTACTTTTATAGCACTTGAATTGGTTGGTAGCGTTAAATTAAATGAAAATAAATATCAGTATAGAAACATGACGATGTTGTCTGAATATAAAATATCATAGTTCAGTCAATTTGTAAAGTCCAGAATGTGGCGACTAGATATTAGCAACAATTTTGAACTATTTATTTTTATTCAATAGTCCGAAACTGTTATTGTTTTACAGGCTGATCCTTAAGCCAATTGGTTATGAGATGTTGAAAAAAAATTTCCGAAAAGTAACTTGACATGAAGAAAGCTTAAAAAGAAATCAGTAAAAAAATTAAAAAATATAATTTCCAATTTAAATATAAAATATAAATATATATAAAGTTATGTTTGGAAGTAATAAAACGTCAAGAAACGACTTGGATATTAATTTATATAATCTCTTGAAAACACACATATTTGGAGAAATAGACGAGAAACAATTAGATTTAACTAGATTGTTTCAACAAATAAAATAGCGTAAAGCGTTACATTTACAGATTTTCAACACTAAAATCAGGTGTTAGATTCCCCTCGGTAGGCCCAGCAAATTGCCCGATGGCTTTGCTTTTTAAAAAAAACATTCTAAACGCGAATAAAATAAGTTAGTAAATTAAATAAGCGAAAGAAAATTCATAATTCACAGAGTAGGCACACCCACCGATGTTTAATCACAAATAAGTAAAATATATCACAACAAATCCCATATACTTTGTAATTTTTGTAACATTGGTCTTGTTAATTATAAAATAAATTAAAAAAATACCAAAGCATTTAGTGTTTCTTTATTTTTAGTAACTGTTACGTTCACAAGAAACGTGATTACTTAAAGAGGACTAAATGGTATGCTAACAGCCGTTCACAATTCAGCTAACATTCTAAATAATATATTATAGGAAGGACAAATCACAAACACCAGCAAACTTTGTTTTAAAATGTAGTGAATGATTGTTTACTGCTACTTCTGTTTGTCAGCATCACTTTCATAGCACTGTTGGCGCCATCTATAGTGTACTATTCACTCGGTTAGTGCCATAGTGCTGCAAGCCTGCCACCCACTGTTCATTTGTGAAGTTAATTCTTGAAATTCAGGGAATCTAAACATACACTGACCATGATATTTGAACACAGATTATGGACACAAAACATATATTTTGCACTCTCTTCAGTGACTCTATATTTTATATGTTGTTACAGGAGTGTAGGCCCACTTTACCGGGCCTGATAACTTCAAGTAATATATATATATATATATATTATATATATTTCAGAACTACACACTTCTAAACACCATTCAATTGGGTGATATGTTTAGAAAAGGTGTCTGTTCACTTTCAAGTTTGTAGTTATATATGTCTTATATAAGTTATATAAGTCTTAGGTTACTCATTGAATTTTGGAGACAATTTCAGAAATATTTGAATTTTATTTTTAATATGATATTACTGATTTAATTACATGCGAATATTTTAAGGCCAAAATCTTAAGGCCAATGAACATAAAGAAAAACAATGCATTTGTGCAGTTAGACTGAACCACTGATTTCATTTGAGCTTCGAAATATTAAAATAAGAAAAATAAAAATGAAAAAACTTTTAAGCATTTAATAAGGAAAATGTTAAAACTATAAAATTAGCCTCAATTTTCGTCGTCAAAAATTCAAGACCATGCAAAAAAGTACTCTTAAACAGAGTAAGAAATGCCTAACAAGAGGTTTCAGTAGTTATTCGCACAGCCATCATTCCGAATAACTTCAAATATTCGCTATTGCATAGTCGATATAAGAATTTGTAGAAGGATTGTTGGTATGTTTCTCCAAGATGGCTTCAAAAAGAACATGCACTGTTTCGAATTGGCTGCTATTTCTATAGACTTTTTCTGCCATCCATCCCCAAACATTTTCAAAATGGTTCAATTCGGGCGAACACGTTGGACGGTCCAAAAGAATCACGTTATTCGCCATGAGAAAGTCCTTTGTTCTACGGGCATTGGTAATTGTAGCTTTGTTCTGCTGAAAAATCCAATCATTTTTATATAAGCGATGGCCTTCAGTCAATAACGATGCTCTCTCCAACATACACATGTAGCCAGCTGCTGAAGCTCCATTGTTCTGTGACATCTCCGAAAGAGACGTTATATTGAGTCGTTGATTCAAGTAACTGAAGAATACTCAGGAAGTGGGCCTACTATTTCACAACATAACGTATCTGCACGTCAATATTATTTAAGACTGCTATATATTCAATTTAGTTTGAAGTTTTCTACTGAGACACAATGTAACTTGAAAAATTAAATATTGGTTGAAAATTCAAAATATTAAAAAGCCTCATAAAAATAACAAAATCCTAAAATTCCTAAAGCTCAGCTAAAAACCGTCTTTAATCTGAACTTTATAATCTCTTTTTTTGAAAATAAATAAAGTATATTAGAAATGTAAGTAACACCATCTGCTAATCGTTATGTCTCGATTATATTTCTTATGATTAGACCTACTCATATTTAGTGTTAGAAGACTACTTTCATTACACTAAATGGCCTTTTTTACGTTTGACGTGAAGTTTCTGATTGTAAAATGGTTCACAGCGGCTCAGCGGTATGTCTGCGGATTTACAACGCTAAAACCCAAGTTTCGATACCCCTGGTAAGAAGAGCACAGATAGACCATTGTGTAGCTTTGTGCTTAATTCAAAACAACAAAACTACCTTGATTACAAAGGTTTATAGTATAGTTTCACATTTCTTAAGTTCTAATTACACATGTGTTAATTTTAATTTAATGTCCACGTAAGGCTGAGAAAGGTCAAACTACATATAACCGTTCGTAATTTATCTCCCATCCTATATTTCGGATAACAGATAACAGGAAAGAGAAATCACCAAAACAATCATATTCATGCTTGATAGAATAATTGAATTTGATCGTGACTTTGTTGCTCACCAACAACTGTAAAACGTTTCATGAAAATGAACCGTGAATTTTCCTATTTAATTTTGACACACTAATCACATACGGCCTGATTCTTGGATTTAATGAAGGTTTTAATTTTTTGTGGAGTTTGTTTTTTATAACAAAAAATGAGAAAAACAAACTTCTGATTCATTCAAAGTTCCACAATTACCTCTTTATATTTTAAGAATTCCAAATTTATTAAGTAATTGTTGAACTGGTATGGTCAAGTACCAAACTCCGCTGTTAACATAAAGCTGCCTATTAACTCTTTAGCTGACAAATGCGACGGTCGTCGATTTCAAACTCGAATTTTCACAGTGTCTTCTGTATTAAATAGATAGCAGGACTTTAAGGGTAAATGTAAAGTTTCCATTTAATATTTATTATATATTGATGAGCCTTATCACGTGAATAGTATTTTTTTCATCAGTCAAAAAAGTGAAGAATTTTGTGAATATATTTGAAGAAGGGTTCGCAAAGGAGTTGATGATCCACTGTAGGTCAAATTTTGGAAATAATTCAAGATTCGGAGTATGTTATGAGTGTAAAGGCTCAGAAGAAGATTCGGAAGACAGTGGTGAAAAATGCAGACAGAACACAAAAAAGCAAATTGGAAGCAACCATTGGGATAGGTATAGTTAAAACGAAAGTGAGTGGTTTCACCACCATGGGACGGTCAGTGATATCACATGGAAAACCGTCTTCAATTACTGGTATATGTCAAGAAATTTACAATTTATATGATAATTATTGAAATGGTATTGTGTAGAACCAAGAAATACAGCTAGTATACACTTGTCTCGTCATTGTTAGGGACAAAAAGTGAAGGTAACAAATATATAATAATAATAATCTAGATCCTTAGGTGTACAGCATCATAGATGGTGCAGCATTTAGATGTTTGAGTGGAAAGATTCGACGATGATTTCTACTTCTATAATATTGGTAAATGTTACAACAAACATGAACACTATTATTATTTTCACAAGAGGAACACATTTTGTTCAACCCTCAGTCCAACATGGCAAGGTGGTTAAAACACTCGACATGTAATCTGACGGTCGCGGGTTTGAATCCTCGTCACACCAACTATGCTCGCCCTTTCAGCCATAGTAGTGTTATAAAGTTAACCCCAATTCCACTATTCTTTGGTTAAATAGTAGCCCAAGAATTGGCGAGGGTTGTGATGATTAGCTGCCTTTCGTCTAGTCTTACGCTACAAAATTAGGGACGACTAGCGCACATAGCTTGCGTGTAGCATTGCTCGAAATTGAAAAAAAAACTTTTGAAAAGGTATTCAGTTTGGAGTATTATTTATGAGTTGGGTATGAATGATCAAAAAGTATTGAGAATGATGTGAATCATTGGAAACATTTTTTTGCTTGTGAACTCCTGAGAAACATTATATGGTGTGGAGTGATGAAAACTTTCAGTTGTATGTCGAATATCAATTATTGTGATTAGTAGAAAGAGTAACGAAACCATACTGTTTTGATTAATAACTATCTTTATTCAGAACTTTGAAATTTATGTTTAAAACATATTTTATGGTAATTTTGACCATAAAATTTGATGTCATAATATTGATTAGAGTTTGTTTTGTAATTGAACGTGATTGTGGTGCATTTGAATTTTTTTCCAATTTGCAGCTTGAGTGATTAAGTCATTTAACGTAATATTTGTAAGGCGTCTGTATCCCAGTTTTGTTTCTGTACTAACTTAAAGGAATGGATATAAGTAATACAGACCAATAGGAAACATGATTTTGTTTCTATGAGTGTAAGAAGTGTAAAAGATTTATTTGTGTAAGAAGTGATAATAGCAAAAATAATACTAACTTACATATCTAGATTAAACTTTAATTATTATATGTTATTTGTTACAGTACTATTGTGTATGTACATGTAGGTTTAGTTGTTGTATGGTAGAATCTTTGTGAAGTCATATGTTTCCAGAATAAACCTGCTGGCTGTTCAGTGTCTCCTGGAAAAGTCATTGTCTAATTAAAGTAGCAAAGAATTATTTTTTACTTTTTTCCACACTGAGTAAAGTAGATAGTGGTGGAAATGTTAATTTTTTTTATTGGAATAAAAGAGAAACTAAGGTTATTCTAACATTATTTATAATATTGTTTTTGTAATTAATATTTAACTCACAGTAGCTCTGGTAAATTTAAAAATAAATATTAGAGCTATAACCAAATCATAATGACACTGTAATATTGTAGTATAGTTTGATAATTGACTACTTCTATCATCGAAATGAAAGTCATGAGGTAACGTTAAAAACAAAGGTTTACGTTTTTTACTCAGTTTGTCCTGCCTCAGTTAAATATCAGCCAGAAACAATGTCCATATTGTTCTGTTGGTATACCTACTCGGAATTTTTCTTTTGTCTGAATTAAATATTACTTATTTATTTATAACATGTGTGGCCAACCTATAAACACATCAAAAGCCATACAAAGTCTCTCTTACAAAATCTCTCGTATTGTTTCCTAAGAGAACTTTTCAAGGATTGTACAAGTTCTCAACTGAAATTACCATATTTTCCTAACACAATAATAAGTGGTAATTGAAATTAGGACATAAAATATAATCACAAAAGACTGGAGTGTAGCATGAAATCGTCATAAATCCGAAACTCTTCAAATAATATTCAAGACTGTGTTATGTTGAAATAAGACCAAGAATAATCACTGATAGTTTATATCATTCAAAGGTTCTTTTTACAGACGTGTTATTTTTCATATTTTTGTTTGTTTTTTGGAATTTCGCACAAAGCTATCAGTGTTAGCCGTCTGTAATTTAGCAGTGTAAGACTAGAGGGAAGGTAGCGAGTCATTACCACCCACCGCCAACTCTTGGGCTACTCTTTTGCCAATAAATAGTGGGATTAACCGTCACATTATAACGCCATCACGGCTTAAAGGGTACGCATATTTGGAGCGACCGATAAGCGAACCCGCGATTCTAAGATTACGAGTCGCACGCCTTAACACCCTTGGCAATGCCGGGCCTTTCTCAATGTCAGAAATATATTTTAGATTTGCAAAGTCATTATTGAGTTGATAGGGTCAAGTACTAAAATTGGAGATAAAGAAAATCTGCTTAGTCAAAGTTAGAGACAATTGAACAGAGATGTGATATTATATCTTCATACATTTAGCTGAATCACCATTTACTGGAGAAATACTTTAGAGTTAAGATAAATCGTTAAAAGTTAATATTTAAACTATAAAATGATTGTTGTTTATTAGGTGTTTTTTTAACTTGATTTGAAATAGAGGGAATAATAAATTTTTAGATTATCGCTCAATTCATGAAAACTTTAATCGTATAGGAAGAACTTATGGTACATTTATATCACTTAAGATGGTTGGTACCGTTAAATTAAATAAAAATAAATATAAGTAAAGAAATATGACGATGTTGTCTGAATATAAAATATTATAGTTCAGTAAATTTGTGAAAGTCCAGAATGTGGCGACTAGATATTAGCAACAATTTTGAACTATTTATTTTTATTCAATGGTCCGAAGCTGTTATTGTTTAACATTCTGATTTTTAAGCAAATTCATTATGAGATGTTGAAAAACAAGTAACTTGACATTAAGGAATCTCAAAATAGAAATAAGTATAAAAAATAAGAAAATATAATTTTAAATCTAGATATAAAATATAAATAGATATAAAGTTAATGTTTGGAAATAATAAAACGTCAAGGAAAGACTTGGATAGTAATTTATATAATCTCTTAAAAACACACATATTTGGAGAAATAGATTAGAAACAATTATATTTAACTAGATTGTTTGAACAAATAAAATAGCTTTCAGCTAGTAAAGCGTTACCTTTACAGATTTTCAACACTAAAATCAGGTGTTAGATTCCCCTCGGTAGGTTCAGCAGATAGCCCGATGTGACTTTGCTTTTAAAAAAACATTCTAAACGCGAATAAAATAAGTTAGTAAATTAAATAATCGAAAGCAAATTCATAATTCACAAAGTAGGCACACCCACCGATGTTTAATCACAAATAAGTAAAATATATCTTAACAAATTCCATATAATCTGTAATTTTTGTAACATTGGTCTTGTTAATTATAAAATAAACTGTCGTAATAAAATACCAAAGCATTTAGTGTTTCATTATTTTTGGTAGCTGTTACGTTGACGAAAAACGTGATTACTTAAGGAGGACTTAATGGTAAGCTAACAGCCGTTCACAATTTAGCTAACATTCTAAATGATATGTTATAAGAAGGACAAATCACAAACACCAGTAAACTTTGTTTTAAAATATGTTGAATGACAGTTTATCGCAACTTCTTTTTGTCAACATCACATTCACAGTACTATTGGTGCCGTCTGTAGTGAACGATTCACCATAGAAGGCACCACGTTAGTGCCATGGTGCTTCCAGCCCGCCACGGTGCCACCCACTGTTTGTTTGTGAATTTAATTCCTGAAACCCAGGGAATCTGAACATACACTGTCCACGATATTTGATCACAGATTATGCATATATTTGCACTCTCCTGAATTTAAATATATTTTATATGTTTTGACAGGACCAGATAACTTTAAGTAGTATATTATGTATATATATAGGCCTGTATATTTATTTATGATTAAAAATTAAGACAAACACTCTAGTGTGCCATTCTGAAATTTGCTAAAAAGGGGCTCTCAGAATGCATAATTCAGGGTTTTCTTTTACGTTTCTATATAAAAATTTCCCTGAGAGGAAATGCCAAACGACCCCCCGAGCATGTCTTCAAGCCTGCAGCGCTTGTGTGAAGCATTTAAACTAGCTCTTTCCAATGTCTTTTTCTCGCTACGCTCCTGTCCAAAGATAAGTCTCATTAATTTGCATTATATGTTGTAATTTAATTGTTGAAACAATTCGCCTTGTTTTTAGCCATTAAGAAGCGTTCAGTTGATAGAGTAACTTGTGAGTTGGGTG
Source organism: Carcinoscorpius rotundicauda (assembly GCA_011833715.1). Taxonomy (NCBI): domain Eukaryota; kingdom Metazoa; phylum Arthropoda; class Merostomata; order Xiphosura; family Limulidae; genus Carcinoscorpius; species Carcinoscorpius rotundicauda. Next base: position 79,226,765 of record CM022400.1, on the reverse strand, counting down.
TGAATTGTTGAAAAGTATGGAGATGACTGTCAGTTACCAAAAACTTTTAATTTATTGTGAGTTCCTAAACACCATTAAACTGGATGAGAAATATTGAAAAGGTTTCTTTTCACTTTCTAGTTTGTAGTTATAAATGTCTTATAGAAGTCTTAAGTTACTCATTAAACTTTAGAGATAATATCAAAAATAACTGAATTTTATTTTTAATATGATAATATTGATTTAATTACAGGTGAATATCATATATTTCAATTAAGAATGGTGCTTTTGCAGATCTTTTAATTTTAAGTTTGAAAGCCTGTGTCAATCAGTGCTTTCTTAGAATGACATACACTGCTGGCCAAAATCTTAAGGCTAATGAACATAAAGAAAAAAATGTGTATTTGTGTTGTTAGACTCAACCACTTACTTCAGTGGAGCCTAGAAATATTAAAATAAGAAATGGGAAAATAAAAATAAAAAACTTTTTCAGCATTTAAAAGGGAAAATGTCAAAACTTTGAAATTAGCTTAAATTTAGTAGTCAAAAGTTTAAGACCATACGAAAAAGAGCTCCCAAACATGGTGAGAAATGCCCAACAAAAGGTCTTATTAGTGAGTTGAACAGCCGTCATTGCAAATAACTTTAAACATTCGCTTTCGAATGGTTGATATAAGAGTTTGCAGAAGGCTGGCGAGAATGTTATTCCATGATGGCATCACGAAGATCATGCACTTTTTGGAATTGATGTTTATTTATGGTACGGATCAATAAGAGGATTTTAATTTTATGATGACATTAGTAACTTGAATGTGTAACGCTAACGTATATTAATTAATAAAACAAAGATGATACGAAATTTTTCGATAAAGGTTTCATCAAATCAGCAGTAACTGATTATATCATAATATCATAATATAGAGTTCGATCCTTACGACGGTAAGTTCTGGTATACTTGTGTGCAGCTTTACGTCTAAACAAAAGTGATTATTTTAATATATTACTCCGATTGCCATACAGTTGTTTGAATTAATTTAAACTTTCGAAGCTTTCTTTGTTTACTGACAGTTATTTAATATATTTTTCTCCTTGTTTTGATATTCGCGCACAACTACAGGAGGACTGTCTCTACTATTCTTTTGCGATTTACGAGCGAAAAACTGGAGGAAAGGCAAACGGTCATCTTAACTTATCTTAAACTCTTGGACAATTCCCATATCGACGAATTTTTGGACTAGCTTAGACTTGAAACACTACCACGATTAAAGGGTAAAGGATATTATGTGGGAGTGATATTCTAGTCAGTGACCCAATTATAACAAGTCGAACACCTTAACCTCATTACCATTAAAGTTCCTTTTTATTGTTGTTAATCTATCTAATAATTGTGGATACGATCTGATACACCTTGAAGACCTAAACTGTATTTACTGTTGCTATTTTTATCCAGAGTTTTATCTGCTCTAATGCAACAACTGCTATTCGGAAAGTCAACAGTGAAATTCATCTTGTCAGTAGATTGATTCATATCTCAAACGGATGATCTTACATATACTGAAAAAAACTCAATATACTTTAAATATAAATTGTAATACTGTACTTATACTTGCAATTAAACTCGCAGTAGCTCTAATCTCATATAATAAAAGCTAAATATAGAGCTATAAAGAAACCAAAGTGATGTCGTAACACGTACAATTTGATAATTGACCGATGCTATCAGAGAATAGAAGTCATGAGTCAACGTTGTCCATTCGACTCGAGGAAAGCAAGATGATGCACTAAGTCAGTTGTCATGAATTTTGTGTTCAGGTTATATTGACTGGATAACAATATAAAAACATTGATGCGAAGTTGGGAAGTAAAGGGTATGCTGTGGGTATGCGCTTTTAACTTTCTTTTTATTTGTGTAAATAAGTTTTTGTTAATTACTTAATTCGTGAAACCTACAAATTTACAACATAATAAATCCATTTGTAGAACAGTTTGTCTGATTAACTAGCAACTGACATACACACTATGTACATACATTTTGTACCTGGATAGTATGTGTTATTTCTTAATTGGTAATGTTGTAAAAGTAAAGAA